>CM064963.1:102381065-103116292 GCA_032847665.1 Solanum chilense | reverse complement strand
AGTGCATGCTTATACAAAGGGTACTAAGAACCCGTTTGGATGGGTTTAAAAAATATCTTTTAAAAAATACTTTTGTATTTGGATAAAAGTGCTTCAATTGAAAAAAAATTTGTTTATGTGGTTGGCAAATAATTGTTGGTAAACACTTTTTTAATCAAAATATCTGAAATACCCTTTAAACTATTAACATGATAAAAAGTTGATTAATTTAAGATTTTTATACGTAAAAAAATTAAACAAAATTAATTTATATTTTACAACCATAAGTAATAATATTTCCTATCATTTACATATTTCTTATCATCACAATTTTTTTTTATAATAATAATAATAATAATAATAATAAAAACAATAATTATAATAAAAATAATAATAATAATAAAAATAATAATAATATTAAAAATAATGACAATAATAATAATAATATTATTAATAAATAATAATAATAATAATATTTAATAATAATAATAATAATATTAATAATATTTAAAAATAATAATAATAAAAAAAAAAGAATTAAGGGCAAAAAGGTAATATACTTTGTCAACGTAAAATAACTTTTAAGTTGAAAACAAACCCACTTCTCACCTAGCTTTTAGCTTTGGCTTAAAATAAGTTACTTTAATAATTGTGAACACCCTAATAAGTCAAAAACTGATTTTTAAGAGCCTGTTTGAATCAGCTTAAAAGCTGGTCAAATTGACTTATTTTTGACTTGTTGTTTGGCAATCCTCAAAATAACTTATTTTAAGTTAAAAAAAAACTTATTTTAAGCCAAAAGTTAAAAGCTAGGGTAGGGGTATTTTTTTTTCCCAGCTTATAAGCTGTTTTAAGTTGACCACATTTTTACCTTTTTGCCCTTAATATTTTTATACAATCTCCAAATTACCCACATAACCCTAACATCTCTTTCTTCTATTTTTCTCTTTTCACGTGTGGATGATAGACAATTACTTTACTAATGAATGAAAACAAAATAAATCTTAAATCTTCAAGTGATCTATTCAAATTATATATTATTAAAATGTAAAATAAGTTGCACATATAACTTAAATAAAAATTTATATTCCTCTTACAAATAATTTGTGATAATAAAGAAATATGTGAATGATAGACTATTATTATTACTTATGGATGAAACTAAAATAAAATCTTAAATCGTTCTTTGATCTATTCAAATTATATATCTTTAAAATCTATAATAAATTTATATTCCTCTTATAAATAATTTGTGATGAGAAAGAAATATGTGAATGATAGCAAAATATAATTATTTATGACTATAAAATATAAATTAATTAACTTTTATTATGTTAACAACTTTTAAGGGTATTTCAGATATTTTGATTTAAAAAGCTGTTTATCAGCACTTATTTGCCAAACACATCAACAACTTTTTTTTTAATTTCAGCACTTTTATCCAAACGCATAACTGCTTATTTTAAAAATAAGTATCAGCACTTTCAAAAGTATTTTTTTAAAGCTGTTTTTATTAAGCCCATCCAAACGGGCCCTAAATCAGTTTGACCAACTTTTAAGAAACAGGCTCTAAATTCTCTTAAAAGGCATCTCGAAAATTTCATGAAGAGTTCATAATCTCAAAATTTTCATAAAAGATCCAAATCTCAAATATTCCTCAAATTCGTGGAGTTTTAGATCAATTTCAAATCATCTTAATTTGAGAAATACGCCACCCTTGAATTATGAAGACCAAGTCGAAATCATCCTAGTTCGAGAAATACGCCACTAACGGCTCTCGAATTACGAAAATTAAGTCCAAACCATTCAAGTTGGGAAATAACCCACGGCCCTCGAATCCCAATGAATCTTATGAAAGAAAAACTAGGGGAAAATAAATTTGTACCCGCAATATTTATCAATAAAACTGTATTTCTTCATATTTTACTGTGATTGTAATTTATTTTTGTCATATTAAAATTTGTTGCAAATGACGATATTCATTCAATCATAAATTTTAGGGTGGAGAAAGAAAATAAACCCTTCAAATTACATTATTGAATGGAAGATTTGATGTGCCTCAAAGTTTCAAACAGCACAAAAAGAAATAAGATACCCTCATAAAAGGGATTATTAATACAAATGGGCCAATCAATCTCAGTGGTGAATGGTGATTAAGACAGGAAAAAAGGTAGTATAATTCTGGCAAAGTCTCAAGTATAATACTTGTAGAGGTATCTTAGCTTCTAGCCTGTATCTTTGGTTTAAGTGAATTATGCCACTATCTTTCTGCATCAATATATTGAAAATGATGTGTGACAAGAATTAACATAGTCTAAATGAGTGAGCTGGAGACTAGAGAACCAATGAATCACTCCCTCAAAATTGTGTATATTTTAATCCAAACATGTGTCTGAACATGTAAATACCGGAGTCTCTCACCTTTTTTTGTCTGCCAACAGAGCAAAAAAAAAAAAGACTAGTATTATGTTGAGTTATTAGTACAGTGAGAAAGAATTGAGATAAAAGAAAATATTTTAAGTTTTCAGCTATATTTACTGTACAAACAAGAGAATAATTATATGTTGAAAAAGTAATTTTTTTTGTGAGGCTTTAAACTCTTTAATTATTTCGGAGTTGCTTGAGTTGTAAGACGTTGGACTATTGTATTTGAGAGGGGACAAGTCAAGAGTGATATTGATGAATCGGTGTAGCTTATGCCATAGTAACTTGAATCTCCTTGAACAGAGCGAGATGTTTGGAAAAATTTGTTTATTTATTTTAGTTATTTTATTTTCAACGATAATTTATATTATTTGTAGTTTATTACACCAATAGTTACTTGCTTTATACAAAAATAGTTGTGGTCCACTATTGACTTAACATATAAATTAAGAAACAGTAAATGATGGCAGTGATTTTATCAATTCACTCCTATTAATAAATATAAATAATTTAAACATAAAAAATTAATAGTAATATTTAATAGTAAAAGTTAAATAGATAAAAAATGATAAATTATTCATTAATTTCATAAATTGGACAAATATTATTGAACATTCCAAAATAATATAGTGAATAAGAAAAGATAGACAAAGAAATATATAAAAAAATATTCTTAATTAGTAAAAATTTCAAAGGACGAATAGAGCTTCTATACCTAATTAGCGTGTATGTCCACCATTCAAACTCATGATACATATATTTCACATTAAGTTATATTTGCACGCATGTGTATCAATGTTTTATGTGAAATAGTGGTATGCTTAATTTTATTATAATTCTCTACTTTCCTCATTTTGATGTTGGAATTCTCATAAGTCTGTCAATAAAAAAGTATGTTCATTTTAATTGACCTGTACATTATCACGGTGTATTTCGATAAGTAAAAAGGGTAGGAACCAAGAATCAATAATCATGAAATTATATAAACCTATGGTATCTTCTATTTGAACGTAACTAATGCAAGTTGCACCATGCATGCGTTCTGATTTGGCTTAAAGAATATTAGTTCCCATAATTAGAGGACGAAAAGCAACATTCTAGAAATAATGGCAAGATCCTGTGGAGTGTTTGTCGCCCAAACACAAGGGAGACTCTAATGTCACTTCACTTGAAACATTATTGCCTGATTTTGCATGCCCACATGCAACTAATATTATAGTGTAATAAGTGAAATTATTTATAGTGTTTGGTATGGTCAAAAAAATTTATTAAAAAGGTGGTTCATTTAATTGTTTGAAGAATATATTTTTTTCAAAAAAATAAGTTAACTCCCTTAAAAATTGAAAAAAAAAAAAACTTTTTTTTGGGAATGGAAATAAATAAGTTGATTGTCTTCCCTCTACCCTCCAATAAACTGTAGTCCTACCCCCTACCTCTACCCCACCATTCCCACAGTGTTTGGCGCCAAAATCATCTACCAGTATTGTTGGAATAATTCTTTTTCTCGGTTATCAAACATCAAAAAAATTATATTGGAAGGAAAACATTTTCCTCCTCATGGGATAAGCTACTTTTAATTATTCACTTTGGACTTTACACAGGCTCTTAAAGAATAATGATTTGTATGAGTATTTTCCTGTGATGCTTAGATTTTGTAGAAATAATTTAGGGAATAAGTAATCAATGAATAGAGTAATTAAAACATAAATATAAAATTAAAAATAACGAGTAAAAGCGAAGATTTTATTTTTGGACTTAATGAGAAGAACAAAAAGTGAATGAGGGAAAATTGTTGGGACGGGAAATAAGCAGGTGTAAATATGAAAGCTAGCAAAGCAAACCTCGAAAAATCACGAGTAAGAAGACAACGAGAAATATACCAAAAGACACAAAGATTTAATGTGGTTCGGTCAATCGACCTACGTCCACAAAGGAAATGAGCAATCCACCATAAATACGAGAGTACAAAATACAGAGGGAAACAACCTCAACCAATTCACTCGGAATACATGGTAGGTTCACACAAGTGATAACGTATCAAGTTTGTGACCCATAAATTCCCCCCCTAACCAAAACTCTCAAAGCATTTAAGACTACATTGTGAATGCTTATTAAGTTAGAAGGAACATGTCTCTATTTATAGAGTCTTAAACATTTTCCTACTATAAAAATAATTAGTCAATTCAAAACCTTTTTTTTAATAGAAAAAACTATTTATGATAAGAAATTTAGGGCAAATAAAACGTAACAAAAGTATTTGGTGGAAATGAAAAGGAAAATTAATCAAAGATTCTAGTTGTTAATTAGGAACGACAAGGAAACTATAAAATGTGTCCTATGTAGCATGCACACGAATAGGAACAAGAAATGACCACCCTTCTTCTTGGAAGAAAGCATATTCCGTGGCTAGCTCCTATTTTTCCTCTTCCTTTGAACGCAAGCTAAGCCACTAAATTCAAAGCTGCCATTATTACTCTGTCTCTTCTAAAATTCAAACACTTCCATCTCACACTATTCACTATCTACTTTATTTTTCAATTATTTTATCACTTTATTCAACAACATCATACCCAAATATTTTATCGTTCCATCAATAACGACATTGTGTCGCCTGTCGCGCCCATATATCAATAAGGAAAGTATGATTTAACTTGAGATGTGTTAAGAGTACTGTTCTTAAGAATATTGGTCATACAATGTATCCTTAAAATTTTAACAAGTTGTACCGAGGACATAATTAACAAAATCTCAAGAAAGATATTGTAATACCATAACTTAAGATAAGAAATTCAACATCAACAAAATACAGTAATGAAAAAATGTCATGTATATAAGTAAGCATGTTTTACTTAATAGTGACACGTTTTAAAGTCCGTAGGCCTAGATCTAAGGCGAATAATATCACTAGCAAGTTGGACTTAATTGAGATTCCTACTAAACTAATGTTGAGCATGATTTTAATTTGGTGGGGGTCGGGTGCGTCCACTAGCCAGCTCGTGAAAGACTCAAATTCGATGAAATTAAAAGTTATGTATGCACGACTATCTCATTCACAAAATAAATTTTGCATTATGATGACATCTTGGTGATTATGATAGATGTACAGAGTTAAAAAAAAAAATATCTAATAATATGCAAAATTGCAAATAAAGTCAAATAACCATATCTACTTTAACAGTAAATATGTTTTATCCAACAATGGGACATGTCTGGGCATATATCAAAAACTTTAAAACCATTTCAATGTGAGCAGATAAACTTTAATTCCATGCTTTACAGAATAAACTTGTTATACTATTTTAAGGTTTTAAATAAAATATTATCTTGCCAAATATTTTTTTATGCTTTTTATCCAAGGGGGTATCCAGCAAATTAAAGCTGGATAAGAACGAGTTATTCTCCAAGAATATGCTTAAACTTGTTTGTTATAAAACTTCTAATATAAGCTTTACATATATAAAATATATAGTTCCTAACATATGGATCTTTAATTTCTGTAAGGTGTCTGTATTTTTATTCACTTTTATTTGATGCATATTTATTTGTTAGAAATATCTCTAATTCAGCTTGTGATAATTAGAGGGGTAGCAATAGTTTAGCGTAAATTGTTGACTTCATCTGCATTTTAGAGCCAGAGGTCTCTCTTTTTTTGTCATATTCAACAAATTGTAGACAAAGTTACAAATTAGAGTAAAAAATGAATAGATTGAGCTCCATTTTATTGGGTGAAAATAAGTTAAATTATTTAATTAGTAAATAATTAATTCGTTAGAAAGTTACTGGGGCTAAAATGTAAGTCATAGCTCAATCCACGACCACTGATACAAATGAAAGCTGTCTTTGTCATTACAAGAATATGGCTAATTTGTAATCAAATGTGTTCCCATTTCCCAAAACAATAGGGTACAAGAATATGGCTAATTTGTAATCAAATGTGTTCCCATTTCCCAAAACAATAGGGGTTAAAATTTCTCTCTTTTAAAGAAAAATTGTAATACATCTCTCTATTTTTACTTGTCATGTTACATTAAATTAAGTTATATTAATTTGATATTTTAAACAAAAAATTTAAATATTCAAAAATTATATAAAAAACACTACAAATTAAAACTTCTTCCTTATTTATATGATAGGAAAAAATATGGACGGAGGGAACATATTGGGTTGCTTGTATAGATATCTACATTTCATCGGTGCTTTACGTATTTTTCAATTACTTTGTATCAATACCTAAAAAGTTGGAGTTGATTATCTGGTTCCTTGGTCGTATATTCATAATTTATAGTGCTTGTTTTTTTATAAAAATTACTCTCTCCGTTTTATAAAAGATGATTTTATTTTTTTAGTCAGTTTCTGTTTCATCGAAAAATGATTATTTCCGAAAAGAGCTGAGCTTGTTTTAATTTTTGACTTTTGGGAGTCGCCACTTAATTTTTTAAGAAAAATCAAGAAAACTTGTTTTCAAAACAACTTAAACAGAAAAATTATTTTGAAAATTTTAAGGGTTCGGGGATTCTTATTAGTGTCTTAGGAAGGTGTTTAAGGCACCTAAGACACTCCGTTAAATACGATTTTCCAACAACTAACTTATTTTGACTATCTTTGCAATTTTAAAGTTGAATTTATTTAGACACATTTACAAGCTTTGAAATAATTATTTTGTGAATTTTTAAGGTCAAAGCACTTTAACTCAAACAAACTTTAGAAATTGAATTTTGAACATATTAAAGCTTTAAACAAACTTACGGATTGAAATAATTATCAATTTGAAATTCCACTAAAGTTAAATCTTTTAAACTTAACTTCTAAGCGACTTTCAAATTCGAACATCTAATCACTTTGAAGTTTCAAATTTTAGTTTGGAATTTTGACAAAATAGAAGGCGTTCGATGGGGTTTGGAGTCTTCCAATCTTAAACTAACGGCATTCAAATAAACAGGTAAACGAACAATAAAAGAGAGGGAGAGGGAGAGAGAGAGAGATTTTGGATCCAAACTCGGGTTCTGTTCGCCTTGACCGAGTTTTGGACCCACCTGCTCTGGGTATTTGACCCATTTTTTATACCTGTCCTAATCTAAACATTCAAGATACCGTACGAGAAAATAAAAAAAAAACAAGGGCTTATGCCCATTACAAATAGAATACAAACATAAAATAAAGAAATTTATAATCCATTTCTTCAAGTTCTTCAATCTTCGGCATCTCTTCGTCGGTTTCAAGGCTTGACTCGATGAAAGAAGTTTGTAAGTCTTTACGACTCTTCTCGAAATGCAAGGAGGGGAAGGAGAGTTCACAATGAACTCGAACAAATTTACATGCCACAAAGCAGATAAAAAAAATTAGTATATGATCCAACTAACATAAATAAAAAAAAATAAAAAAATTAAAGTGAATATAGAATTTGGAAGCAGCTACACTAACAAATCGAATAATCTTAACACAGAGACCTTGATGCATGTTTGAACCGAGATGTTGACAGATAATTCGCATGTAAGTCACGAATACTTATCATACTATAGTCTAACAAAGCTAGCGGTAATACGGGCATGGTGGAACACAAGAAAGAACTATTACAGAGTACAAAGGTAGCGATGACTAGAACAAAACACTGTTTGATTTTATTACCACAAGCTCGAGCCAAGGCAGCAAACGTAATCTCTTATTTTCAGCAAATAAACCATGAATATTCAAGCCAACAGACAGCCAAAGAATGCATACTTCTTAATACAAGACGAAACATTTGTTTTGAAAACGGAAGAAGAGACGAGGACAACATTTTACAAAGGGGAAGGGGTCATCACAAAGAAACGAATGCAAACAGCTCAACCAACTGGAGCTTTGCCAATATACAACTTAACAAAAGCGATTTGTGTCACATAACAGAGAGGAAGATTCCATAAAATTAAACTGACATATGTGAGCATTCAGGAAGTGATAGAAAGGTCGAATAGCGGCATTAGCAAGCTATAAAGAAAACGAGACCAGCCCCTGCATGTTCGTCTACGAATCTCTCAGCAAACTTAGCCCAAATGAAACAATGGACTAGCAAACTTTTTAATAGCACTATGCATGACTACTTCAACCATTAAAACGAGAAAATGACAGCCATACAGATCAGTGCATGACATGGATTGATAATTATATAGAATTAAAGAACAATGGCTAATTTACTCATGGCCTTTAAGAACGGAAGAGGTAAACCAAACAAGAATACATTTTAACTAATCTACCCTCCTCCTAAGAATCCAAACGCAGACTCATACAACTCCATCCTAAAACAGTCACAATAAAACAAAGAGAAGAGGATTTCAGGACAAGAGAACAAAACATAGCTCACAACTTCACATGCTTTAAGAATAAATTCAGATTCAACTATCTTGCGAATGAAAACTAAAGGAAAACGAAGATAAAGAAATCAGATAACTCTTGCGATATAATAGGACACCAGCAAGTTTAGAAATTACAGGGAAGGAATCAACAGAATAGCGACCTATTGACGAATGTAAGTCATATAAAGAACTCCAAAACGTATCGCATAACCTCAATCTCTCAGCGAACAAACAAACCAGCACGCATATTCGGACAGAATTATAACCCACAATTTATTTCGACATTGAGCGTAACCAACAGATGTATCAACTTCCATTTACAGCAGTACAAACCATACGCTTAACATTCAACGTACTTAACAGATTGATCCAAACAAATCAGAAAGGTTAGCCAAATCGATTAACCGCGACACGAACCACGATTCGAACTTCATAAAGAAAGTTGGTAAAGAATGGAAAATATACCTGTTTTGGAGCAGCGACTGGAACTGACGAGCAGCGGACGACGGCGACTTCTACACGAACACGAACGAGCTTAGCTTCAGACGGAATATCACTCCGAAGTAGGATTCGAGAAACGACCCGACAGACGACAGCTATCCGGACGACGAGACGAAACAGGGAAAGACGAACAGAAATCGAACACAAAAGCCTCTTTGAAAATTTTTCGTTCGAAACTTCAAAATACTCAAAAGTTCTAACAAGATTTTCCAACTCCAAACCTCCAACCAAAATCTCTCCACAGAACTTTCAGACTCAAAAATTTCTCCTCCTTTTCTTGCCAACGGAAGGGGTTTATATAAGGGATATTAGGATTTTGAGGGGAGCGGGCAAAACGAATTTCAAATTCGAAAATCCCCTCATGATTGAGTCAAACCCCTTTTCGACCGAAAGAGAAAAGGGGAACTTGGGCTGTCGGGGGAATCTTTGTGTGGGGTAGGGAGAGAGAGCGCGGGAGAGCGTAATGAGAGCGTGGGAGAGAGAGACGCGTCGCGAAGGGGAGACGCGGCTGGCTTCTGTTTTGGGGTTGAAATCGCGTGGGAATTTGGTTGGTGCTTTCTGGGTGTTGTCGCGTGAGGGAGATGAGAGAGTAGCGAGAGAGAAACGAGGAGGGAGAGACGCGTGAGGGAGATGAGAGAGGGGCGAGAGAGGTCGCGTAGGGGGGGGGCGTGGCTATTTTCTGCCTTCTGTCGCGGCTGTTTGGAGGAATTGGAGGGTGGGGAAAAAAAAGGGGTCGCGTGGGGGGAGTGTAGGAGAGGCGAGGGATGACGCGAGGGAGATGCGAGGGAGAGACGCCGGAGAAGGGGCGAGACAGAGGGCTGTGCGAGCGTGGCTGGTTTCCGGCGTTTCTGGGAATTTTCTGGCGTCTGTTTTGCTGGGAATCGTGGCTGCTGGTTCTGTTTTGTGTGGTGGGAAGGAGACGTGAGGGAGAGATGCCGGGAGAGAGGGGGAGACGCCGGAGAAGGGGGACGAGAGAGGGGCGTGGCTGGGTTTCTGTTCTTTTTGGGTTTCTCCGATGAAGAATAGGGGAAGAGGAAAGGGAAAAAGGGATGGGGTCGGGTCGTTGGGTCGGAGCGGGTCGATGGATTGGGGCTGGGTCGGGTTAATTTAGTGATTTGGGTTGGGTTTAATGTGTTGGGCTTGATTTAAAATGTGTGTTGGGTTGGCTGATGTGGGGAATTTGGGCCTAGGTGTTGGAAATTAATTTGGTGAATTTGGTTGGGTTTGGGTATCAAAAAATGGGTGTCAACAGCTGTCCCTCATTTTTCTTGGATTGATGCAAGCAATTCGAGGAAAATGAAGTTGACCAAGCCAATTTTGACCAAACCCATCCATTTTCTAAAGGAAGGATTTGACAAAGGGTTTAGGAATTATGGCCGAACCCTTGAAACGGGTTTCCTACATATCTCAGGCTATATGAGAATTCAGGCCACTTGTAGTTCGATAAGCTTGATTTACCGCACGATTTGGAAGCATTAAAGTCATCTTGATACCGAATTATGGAGGTATCGAAATGCTCGAGAATAGAATTCGAGAGCGAATGTCGGAATACAGCCGAGTTTTCAACATTGAATCTGCCTACATATCCTTAGACCTTCGGAATCAGGCTGTGTGTAGTTCGACTCGATCGGTGGGGAAAGAAAATCTATTATGCTAGATTACCTTTGGTTTTGGACGAGCGACAAATTAAACGAGTATGAAAAGGATGTTTGTAACCTCTTAGCCATGAATGTGTACATGGACATAACTTCCAAGTTCTTGTCGTATTGTCACTCAGATTGGAAACTTGCTTCCGATAAGTTGAAACCTCCGGATGCGAGACTGAAACTGTCAGAACCAAAGAAAGACCGACATGACTCGAGAGGGGTGGTTCGATCGTGGTGGAAGTCGCTCCTCTGCTCGCGTCCTAAGAGTTTGACATTCCTCTTTGGACTATGTCCCAGTTCGCTGCTAAGAAAAAGTTCCACGTTGTGCTGCATCCTTGTTGATGTCGTCCGCACCTGTGGTTTGGTTTGAGAATTCATCATCTTGGATGCTCTCGACAATGATTGAGATAAAAATTTGTTAGCTTAAAAATGCAATTAGGATGAGAGATAGTGTCTTTTTACCATGTCGACACTTCATTGTTCTCCTCCATATTTGACGTCGACTCGATCGGTCTGACGTACAACAAATAAATCTTGCGTCTGGCATTTGCAATATAAACTTCAATCTACTCTTCATTTGATGTTAAATTAAATAAATGATGATATGATTCTGGTATTTCTTTTGACGTTGTCTTTGATACTCTTCAATTTTGACGAGGCATGAAATCTTCTCGTCGTGCATAAAATTGACTCGCGATGCCTGATTTCTGCTATGCATGATTTTCGCGATGCATGATTTCTGCGAGGCACAAAGTCTTCTCGCGATGCATAAATTTTGACGAGGCATGAAATCTTCTCGTCGTGCATAAAATTGACTCGCGATGCATGATTTCCGCTATGCGTGATTTCCGCGATGCATGAATTTTGACGAGGCATGAAATCTTCTCGTCGTGCATAAAAATTGACTCGCGATGCATGATTTCCGCTATGCATGATCTCCGCGATGCATGATTTCTGCGAGGCACAAAGTCTTCCCGCGATGCATAAATTTTGACGAGGCATGAAATCTTCTCGTCGTGCATAAAAATTGACTCGCGATGCATGATTTCCGCTATGCATGATCCGCGATGCATGATTTCTGCGAGGCACAAAGTCTTCTCGCGATGCATAAATTTTGACGAGGCATGAAATCTTCTCGTCGTGCATAAAATTGACTCGCGATGCATGATTTCCGCTATGCATGATCTTCCGCGATGCATGATTTCTGCGAGGCACAAAGTCTTCTCGCGATGCATAAATTTGACGAGGCATGAAATCTTCTCGTCGTGCATAAAAATTGACTCGCGATGCATGATTTCCGCTATGCATGATTTTCCGCGATGCATGATTTCTGCGAGGCACAAAGTCTTCTCGCGATGCATAAATTTTGACGAGGCATGAAATCTTCTCGTCGTGCATAAAATTGACTCGCGATGCATGATTTCCGCTATGCATGATTTCCGCGATGCATGATTTCTGCGAGGCACAAAGTCTTCTCGCGATGCATAAATTTTGACGAGGCATGAAATCTTCTCGTCGTGCATAAAAATTGACTCGCGATGCATGATTTCCGCTATGCATGATTTCCGCTATGCATGCCGCGATGCATGATTTCTGCGAGGCACAAAGTCTTCTCGCGATGCATAAATTTTGACGAGGCATGAAATCTTCTCGTCGTGCATAAAAATTGACTCGCGATGCATGATTTCCGCTATGCATGATTTCCGCGATGCATGATTTCTGCGAGGCACAAAGTCTTCTCGCGATGCATAAATTTTGACGAGGCATGAAATCTTCTCGTCGTGCATAAATTAACTCGCGATGCATGATTTCCGCTATGCATGATTTCCGCGATGCATGATTTCTGCGAGGCACAAAGTCTTCTCGCGATGCATAAATTTTGACGAGGCATGAAATCTTCTCGTCGTGCATAAATTGACTCGCGATGCATGATTTCCGCTATGCATGATTTTCCGCGATGCATGATTTCTGCGAGGCACAAAGTCTTCTCGCGATGCATAGATTTCGACGAGGCATGAAATCTTCTCGTCTCTGTTGATGATAACGGCAGGATGACCTCCAGGTAATGTATCGTCTTGGTCCAAAATAACTATCTCCTCTGGGGTAATGCATTGTCCTGATTGATAATGACCATCTTGCTTGATATTGTGACGCGAATAACGCCCTTTACGAAAATTGTAAACTTTTGGATTCGCCTTTGATTTCTTTTTTTTGGAGTTCTCCTTGTTCATTTGTTGGAAGAATTTTGCCAATTTCAAAGCAAAGCTATAAACCTGCATCCACAGAAAAATTGTCAGTTTTAAAGATGTACTGATCTGTGTCGATTTCTTCAGTTGTCTTCTCTTTGTATTGCTATCTCCGGTTGATTTCCCGATTTCCCGACTCTTGATAGATAAGATGCCAATCAAATGAAATGTAAAAAGGGAAAAAATTTAAAAGAAATAAAATTTAGAGAAATAGTATCTTAAAAAGGTCACTGCCAAGTCGTGTCATATCAGGCTTAACGAACTTCTTTGGGCTTGACATTGATCATTTACCGGTGAGTCTTCGGAATCACTCCGGACTTATAGGTAAGGCCTGTAATGAAATTTTGAGGCCATTCTCAAAATTTCTGTCCCAGTTTACTGTCTTACTTATCCTTTCATCGTAACTGAGCAGATTGCGGAATTTTTGAGATCTTCTCAAAATTTATTGTCGCAGTCGCAGATCTCGAAATATCTTTATTTCGACTCGCTAAAACGGAAACTCCTTTTGGAGAATTTTGAGTCCCTCTCAAAATTTGTTCCAGTTTCTATTGTACAGAGGAATAGCAATCTTACTGGGAATATGACCGAGCCGTTGTGGCGCCTACGTATCCCGTTGAGGCAGGAATTCAGGTCAGACGTAGTTCCTCCGTAAAATTTTGGTGTACTTTTTTGACTCGTTAAAGAAATCCAACTCCAGATGAATTTTTGAGATCCTCTCAAAAATTCTGTCCCAGTTTCCATTATGGAGAGAAATGGAAATCCTACTGGGAAGATGACCGAGCCGTTGTGGCGCCTACGTATCCTGTTGGAGCAGGAATCAGGTCAAACGTAGTTCCGACTTAAAGAATTTTTAAAAGGGGGTAAATGGGGTGACCGAAGCCGACATAGGCCGCCTACGTATCTCATTCTTGAGAATTCAGGTCATACGTAGTTCGTTACAAGATAAAAATTCAATTTAAACAAATACAAGCAAACAGAACGATTACAAGTAAATGATAGAAAATGCAAAACTAAACTTCACGCGTAGTATCTCTTGACGGCATCTGAGTTGATAGGTTTGGGCCATACAGTGCCATCCATCTCGGATAGGACTAAAGCACCTCCAGATAGTACTTTGCGAACCATGTAAGGACCTTGCCAGTTTGGTGCGAATTTTCCTTTGTACTCGTCTTGATGAGGAAAAATACGCTTAAGGACCAACTGACCCACTTCAAAATTTCTGGCTCTTACCCTTTTGTGAAAAGCGCGAGTCATTCTGTGTCTATACAATTGGCCATGGCAGACGGCGACCATCCTCTTCTCATCAATCAAAGCTAACTGATCAATCCGTTTGCTAACCCACTCAGCGTTACTTAGTTCAGCTTCCTGGATGATCCTTAGAGACGGTATCTCGACTTCAACAGGTACGACTGCTTCAGTTCCATATACTAGCAAGTATGGAGTAGCCCCAGTCGATGTTCTGACCGTTGTTCGATATCCTAGTAGAGCATATGGTAACATTTCATGCCAATCGCTGTTTGTCAATCATTTTCCTCAGAATTTTCTTTATATTCTTGTTGGCGGCCTCTACAGCTCCGTTCATTTGAGGGCGATAAGCAGTTGACCTTCGATGGATAATCTTGAATTGTTCACATATCTCTTTCATCAGATGACTGTTGAGATTTGTACCGTTATCAGTGATGATGGATTCTGGGACTCCAAATCGGCATATCAGATTGTTGCGGACAAAGTCGGCCACCACTTTCTTGGTTACCGATTTGTAAGAGGCTGCTTCCACCCATTTGGTGAAATAATCAATGGCAACCAAGATGAATCTGTGTCCATTAGAAGCGGATGGCTCTATAGGGCCAATGACATCCATTCCCCAAGCTACAAATGGCCAAGGTGAGCTCATAGCGTTGAGCTCGTGAGGTGGCACTCGTATCAAATCCCCGTGCACTTGACATCTGTGGCATTTTTGCACGAATCTGCAACAGTCATTCTCCATAGTCATCCAGAAGTACCCAGCTCGTATG
Source organism: Solanum chilense (assembly GCA_032847665.1). Classification (NCBI taxonomy): domain Eukaryota; kingdom Viridiplantae; phylum Streptophyta; class Magnoliopsida; order Solanales; family Solanaceae; genus Solanum; species Solanum chilense. The sequence goes on along the minus strand of CM064963.1, from coordinate 103,101,152 downwards.
ATCTTCCTTGCCAAAGTGAGCCCGTTCATATGTGTGCCACACATTCCGGCATGTATCTGTTCAATAAGCCTCATAGCTTCAACAGCGGCCACACATCTTAGAAGACTCAAATCTGGAGTTCTCCTATATAGTACTTCTCCATTTAGGAAGAAATTGCGAGCCATATGGCGTATCGATTTCTTTTGATTGGTCGCAGCGTCTTCAGGATAAGTCCCAGACTCCAAATACCTCTTTATGTCAAAGTACCAAGGCAAACCGTCTGGTTCTGATTCGACATGTGAACAATGGATTGGATGTTCCTTCAGTTCTATATCCAGTGGGTCGATGTAATCTGTATCCGGATGTTTAATCATCGAAGCAATGGTGGCAAGAGCATCGGCCAACTCATTCTGTATTCTGGGCGTATGTCTGAACTCGATCTTGCGAAACCTTTTGCACAGCTTCTGCACATACTGTACATAAGGTATAATCTTCGGGTTCTTCACGGCCCATTCACCTTGAACCTGATGAATCAAAAGGTCTGAATCCCCAATGACCAATAACTCGTAAACATTCATGTCGATGGCCATTTTCAGACCAAGAATACAAGCTTCGTATTCGGCCATGTTGTTGGTGCAATTAAATCGGAGTTTAGCTGCTGTGGGATAGTGTTGACCAGATTCTGACACTAAGACTGCTCCGATACCTTTACCTTGATGATTTGCCGCTCCGTCAAAGAATAATCTCCAACCTGGATAAACTTCAGAGATATCTTCACCCACAAATGACACTTCTTCATCGTGAAAATATGTCTTGAGAGGTTCATACTCTTCATCAACGGGATTTTCCGCAAGATGATCAGCCAAAGCTTGTGCTTTTATTGCCTTCTGAGTCACGTACACGATGTCAAACTCACTCAATAGCATTTGCCATTTAGCTAACTTCCCGGTTGGCATTGCTTTCTGGAAAATATACTTCAACGGATCCATCCTGGAGATAAGATATGTAGTATACGACGACAGATAGTGTCTTAGCTTCTGGGCAAGCCACGTCAGAGCACAGCATGTTCTTTCCAGCAAAGTGTAGCGAGACTCGTACGGAGAATATTTCTTGCTGATGTAGTAGATTGCCCTTTCTTTCTTCCCTGTCTCGTCGTGTTGACCCAGTACACATCCAAATGCACTATCTGAAACTGACAAATACAGTAGCAAAGGACTCCCTTCTCGTGGAGGAACCAATACTGGTGGGTTAGATAAGTAGTTCTTGATAGCGTCGAAAGCGGTCTGACACTCCTCGGTCCACTTAGTCGGAGCATCTTTCTTCAGCAACTTGAAGATAGGTTCACATACCACTGTCGATTGTGCTATAAACCGGCTGATGTAGTTTAACCTTCCCAAGAAACTCATCACTTCTTTTCTCGTCTTCGGTGGAGGTAACTCCTGAATTGCTTTAATTTTGGAAGGGTCAAGCTCAATACCTCTTCTGCTGACTATAAACCCCAACAACTTCCCAGCTGGGACTCCAAAAGCACATTTGGCGGGATTTAGCTTCAGGTTGTACCGACGCAAACGTTCAAAGAATCTCCTCAGGTGTGTCACATGATCCGAACTCTCGCGGGATTTAATTATGACGTCGTCCACGTACACTTCAATTTCTTTGTGGATCATGTCATGAAAGATAGTCGTCATGGCTCTCATGTAAGTGGCACCGGCGTTCTTGAGGCCGAACGGCATTACTCTGTAGTGATACACACCCCAAGGTGTGATGAATGCCGTTTTTTCTGCGTCTTCTTCATCCATCAAGATTTGGTGATAACCCGCGTAACAATCCACAAATGACTGCATCTCATGTTTGGCACAATTGTCAATCAGTATATGGATATTTGGCAATGGAAAATTGTCCTTTGGACTAGCCTTGTTGAGATCTCTGTAATCGACACAAATCCTGATTTTTCCATCTTTTTTGGCGACCGGAACGACATTTGCCAACCAGGTGGGATATTGCGTTACCTCTACCAATCGAGACTCTATCTGCTTGGTGATTTCCTCCTTAATCTTCAAACTCAATTCAGGCTTGAATTTCCGAGTTTTTTGTTTCACCGGCTCGAACCCTGGGTTGATGGGTAGCTTATGAGATACGACATCGGTACTCAACCCCTCCATATCACCGACTTCCCAAACAAACACATCATTGTATTCGGCAAGTAAATGAACCAGGCTCTCTTTCTGAGTCTCATCCAGGTGGGTGCTGATCTTAACCTCTTTGACACATTCCGAATCTCCCAAATTCACCGTCTCTGTTTCCTCCAGATTCGGTTTATGTTGATTCTCGAACTGTCGGAATTCTTCTGCTATATAATCCGGTTCCCCACTTTCTTCGTCGTAGTCGTCGACCTTGTCGTCCTTTGTCTCATTTTGTTCATTTAGCCCATGACATGACATGACATTGGCAGGTCTATAATTTAGGTTACTGAAATTATAAACAGACAAAATTAGGAAAGTAAAGTATGACAAACAATTGAATAAGTAAAGTCAAAATAAAGAGCTTTTCATTTAAAACAAAACGCAAACTTCGGGCATGACATGGAGCCATGTTGCCTTTCAAACGTCACAACAGAATTCAAAACTTGAACAATTTAGAAAATGTAGAAATGGCGGGTCTTGGGCATCCTCCGGACAACCACCGATTTTGGTGTACATAAAATAACTCTTTTCTACCAAAGAGTTCGGGACATCAGGATCGGCGTGGAAGTCCAATTCTGCAGCACTTCTCCTGGTTCAGCATCACGAATACCAGCTGATTCAACCTCCTCCTCGACAATAGCATTGATCTCTTCGAAGAGGTCATAGATTCCTTTCCCAAAGTCTTCAGGCTCGGCACACTTCCTGATTGGAAAGGATTGATACAGAAGCGGGATCGGCTTAGCCAACTCTTGAACTCTTTTCTTCTTCATCTTCATGTCGTCATTTGTGGGGATGTACCCCAAACCATATTTGGATCCTTTAGGAAAGGCCGGAATAGGCTCAATAGTTCCTTGGGAATCTCTTCCCAATCCAAAACCTGGCTCGAACCCATTCTGCAGCATCACCGTGGCTATCATTTTGTGTACGGCTGGCATGGGGTTCCGCGGGGCCAAATCTTCATTGGTGGCTTTCACCAGCTCCACCGTGTAAAAGTCTGCACCTTGCGGCATCTCATCAATGACCGACACCTGCTTGCCCGAGCGACCTCCCTCGCCGTGAATCACTAACTCTTCATTTTTCCATACAAGCTTCATCATTTGATGGAGAGTAGAGGGGACGGCTCCAGCCATGTGGATAAACGGCCTTCCTAAAAGGAGGTTGTAGCTAGTGTCTATGTCCAATACTTGGAATTGCGCACTGAACTCTGCAGGGCCCATTTGAAGGGTCAAAGTCACTGCCCCCAATGTGTCTCTTTGCACTCCATCAAACGCTCTTACATTGACCTGGTTTTGCTCCAGACTCCCCAGGTCAAAATTCAGTTGCCTCAACGTTGAAAGTGGGCAGATATTCAAACCGGATCCATCATCTATCAAAACACGGTTGACAACTTTTCCACGACATATCACGGTAATGTGCAGTGCTTTGTTGTGGGTTCTTCCTTCGACTGGCAACTCCTCGTCACAAAAGCTGATCCGGTGCCCCCGAATGACTTGATGAATCATGGCAGCCACGTTGTCACTACTTGTACCTGAGGGTACATATGTATCATCAAGAGCTTTCATTAAGGCCTGCCTGTGGGACTGAGAGCTCATTAGCAGGGCCCACACGGAGATCTGAGCCGGAGTCTTCTCTAAATGTTTGACGATGGAATAGTCCCTTGGTTGCATCCTTCTCCAGAACTCCTCTGCTTCCCCCTCGCTTATCGGCCTCTTAGCATGGTCCTTCTTCTGTCCTCCGAGAGCAAGCTCATCAGGAGTGTAGCACCTTCCGGACCTGGTCATGCCTTGGGCCACAGCAGTTTCAATTACAAATTTAGGCTTGACGAGAGCTTCTGAAGGCACCAAGGCAACAGCCTTTGCGGGTGTCAGAATAACAAACTTTCTCTTTTCCTTGACGCTTAAAGAAGCGACAGCCCTTTCCAAGTCCTCATGCACAATAGGAGTAATCATCTTTGTTTCGCACCCGTCTTCATCCGTCTCAATCATATTAACGTTGCTACCTCCATGATCCGGCAACGGATTTGTGTTGACATTTGGTGCCGCCGGCTGAAGAGAAACTACCTCCTGATCGATCAGGTCTTGGATTCTGTGCTTAAGGTTGATGCAATCTTCCGTGTCATGTCCAACACTGTTGGAATGATAAGCACATCTTTGATCTGGCTTGTAGAACCTTGAGTTGACATCCATGGACTTAGGTCCCACAGGGTGGAGGTATCCATCTGCGGCTAGCCTCTCAAACAGTTTGGTCCGACTTTCGGCAAGTGTGGTAAATTTTCTTGAAGGTCTTTTTTCAAACGTCAAACGGGAGGGATCATAACTGCTTTGCTGAGGGGGAGGTACCTGCTGATAATCTCGAGTATTCAGACGAGGAACTTGCCTTCGAGGATAAGGGTTTGCTTGGTAATTTGGTACTGGAGCTAGGTAGTTCGGGAGGGGGTTCTGATATAATGGAGCTTGGATTTGATAAGTGGGCGGAGGTGCTTGGTAGCTCGATTGTACATTGGCACAGTTGGGAGCAATATTCGGATAAGGGTAATCTGCGTATATGGGAGAAAACTTTTGGAGATTTGGGGGTGGGCTTTGGTATGACGAAATTTGGGCATTCGGATAGGTGGGGGCAGTATTGTGATTATTAGGATGATTGGATTGTGGGTAGTAGGATCGGGAGGGCTTGGAATGATTTCGGGAGTGTGACGGGTCTCTAGGGGTTTTTCCTCCCCCATACGAGACAGCAGCAACTTCCTCTCTTCTTTTCCTTATCAATCCTGAAGACCCAGGTGACGCGGACACACGAGCTATTTTCCCCGATTTCAAACCATCTTCGATAGTCTCACCAACTTTGACTATCTCAGCGAATTTAGCTCCGACTAGCAACATGATTCGATCATAGTACTCTGGTTCCTGTACCCGCAAAAACACTTCCACAATCTCTTTTTCGGTCATGGGCGGCCTTACCCTCGCGGCTTCTTTCCTCCATCTGTAGGCAAATTCTCTATAGCTTTCAGTTGGTTTTTGCTTCATATTTTCTAGAGAATACCGATCGGGAACTATTTCGACATTGTAGGCGAATCGGTCAACGAAATCTTTAGCCAACGCATTCCAATTGGGCCATTGTCTGGTTTCGTGTGAAGAAAACCACTCGAGAGCCTCCCCACATAGACTTCGGCTGAAAAGTCGCATCAACAAAGCTTCATCCCTGCCAACTCCCACGAGCTGGTCACAATACGCCCTCAAATGCGCCATAGGGTTGCCTACTCCCCCAAAGGTGTCAAACTTTGGAATTTTAAACCCTTCGGGAAGGTTCAGATCCGGGTGGATACACAATTCCGCATAACTGAGCCCGACGACGTCTGGGATGCACTGTAGTTCTTTCATAGCCTTTTTGATTTCCTCTTTTATATCGATTTTTGCTTCTTCTTTTGCCCTCCACTCTCTTTCCTGTTCTTCATAGTGATCCAACTCAGAGCCGTCCCCCTCGTGCTCGGTCAGAACGGGAATTTGGAAGGTGGCTCTTTTTGGGAGGGGTGGAGCTATAGAAGGACTCAGGACGTTTTGGGCGGTCTGGTAGTTCTGTGGGTAAGCCTGAGGATTGGTGTTCTGGTTTAAATGTTGATAAGGTATTTGGGGATTGAAGGCAGTTTGGGTTTGGTTTTGATTTTGTGGTGGTGGAGCAGTTTGAGTGTTCTGAGGATAGGGTGGCATTTGAGGATGGTTATTTGGAAGAAGTTGAGGAGCTTGGTACGATACAGAAGCATATTGGGGATGTTGGGTTGTTAAATCTATCCCCGATGGATTGTGCACAGGTGTAGAAGACTGGTTCTGAGTCGGATCCATGTTTGCTGAAGGGAAATAGATCGGAGGTCTTGTATCAGCAATATTATCACCAAATCCAGGTGGAGGCGCATCCTGTTTCCGTTGCATTTCAATTTTCATTTCAGCCATTTCTCGCATTAGTTGCATGATCAGTTCATTTTGTTCCGCTAAGGCGGTCTGAGCCACCACAACATCAGTAATACGCGTTTCGTCATTTTGGTCTCCCATAACTTTCTTTCCTTTGTCTGAATTGGGTTTAGGGAAGGAATCTGTAGGACCTTTCGATCTGGTGTAGTAAGGATGATTTGCCAGCTTTGATCGACACAGACCAGTTTAAAGGTACCTGAGAAGTGAAACAACTCAAAGGGAGATTTGTTAGTGCGCGTTCAGAGTACAAAATACATAATATCACATAGACGGCAGATAAACACACAACACATAATCAGTTAAACATTATATCGCGTCCTAAGCATGCATGTGACCCTTTTGTGCCAAGGGTAGGCCTAACGAATTGAAGGATGTATATGCTTTTTAAAACCTGATTTATTATCCCCAAAATAGCACCCAAAATATCTGATAAACATAAACAGAAAGTAGTCCTGAAAATACATTACAAAACAAAGTGCAAATAAACAGTCCCACGCAGGGGATGGTAAAAATCACGACTCCTCTGATCCTTCGCCAAGTCTGGTCCTCTTGGCGATGTTGACTTCTTCCCACATGGCATATCTATCCGCCCAGAGATGATCTCTCGCCAATCGAGCTCCTTCTTGATGACTGAACCCCTCTAACGATTGAATCTGTCGCTCCATGCTATCATCTAACTCTATCATGCATTGTCTGGCACTTCGCAGTTCTTGTTTCAATCGAGCTATGATATTGGAATCTTCAGAATGGCGACGTTGATGCTCTAATTCACTTTCATCAAACTTCTCTTGAAGGCGGTGAAGTCGGACTTGATGTTTTGCTCCGACATCGGCAATAATGTGAGGAATGTTCGGACCAGGCTCAATTGTTCCAGCGAGACTCTTTTTTAACCATTCTTTGTACTCCCTCGAACATTCCGGACGAAACCTATCGGGTACAGGCTCACCCAACACTCTTCGAGATCTCCACATCCTACGCATGTCTTCGGAAAATGCAACTCGCCCATTCTTGTGGTCAGTTACGAATTTCCTCATATCTGTAATCTGGGGCAACTCCTGTTTCCCTCCTAGTTGCCTCAGCACTCGACCGGGAGCGTATGGCCTAGTTCCTCTTAACCCAGCAAATACCAAATAAGGGACCTTCTCAGTTCGAACCACCATATTCTTAGTTACCACCAAACTATCTATCGACCATTGCACGTCTTCTTCTCTCAGCCCTCGAAGCCTTGGATACCAAAAACTTTCTCCTCCAGTCTTGTTGCAACGATTGTGATACAACCACCAGTCATGACTATGTAGCTCGTCGGATCGTCTTAAAGGATCAGGTTCTTTTGGGTTATGAGTCTTGATTAAATGACGCATCATCCACCACTGTAGTATAAGATTACACCCTTGAAAGAAGCGTTCTCCGTTCTGACATTTGTCTAAAGCCCTGTAGATGTCGGCCAGAATCATAGGTGCTAGAGTGTAATATTTTGTCGATGTTTTGTAATCTACTCCATAAAAGATGGCATGAGTGACCATAAATATACTGGGATGAATAGTGTATTTTGGCCCTTGGGGAAAGACCATCGTGCCGAGCAAACATATCGCAAATGCAAGGGGACGCGTCTCTTTCCATTTTTCTTTTGAAACAAACTCGTCTTCATGTTTCTCATAAGCCCTTGCACGCCCAAATCGATAATATAACTTTCGGAAAGGTATATTCGGGCCAGGGAGCTTGTCCATCCACTCGGCTTTAACCAACGACAATTTTTCTTTAATTTTGGCAAAATCCCATGTCGTAGGATTTAGGAGATCTGTATCGGGATGTCGTTTCCTTTTGTTGCACATGGCGACACTTTCATAACTGATAAGAATTTCTTCTATAGTCGGCGTCAACTCTACTTCCCCAAATCGAAAAACCATATTTTCGCTATCCCAGAATTTCACCATCGTTCCAATTAAGCCAGGCCATGCATTCATCTCTAGCAACGACGGAAGATGACCTATGTGTTTCTGAACAATCCTTTTATCATCGTTGTTCATGAACTCCCACCATACTTTGAGGAAAGGGTCGGGGATAGTAACCATTCTTGTTTTCAAAGGTTTGTGTGTTGAATTCATCCTACAAAAATAGCGAACAAAATTTAGTCAACCCCCCACCCCGTAGACAATAAATTGTTTTTTTTTTTTCTTTTTTTTCTTTTTTTTTTAAAATGCATATACATCCTTCAATTAACACATAAGCATGATTGTCTGTTTTTGGCAATTTGGGCCAAATAGACACAAGGTGGGCTTCTAATGGGCTCAACGCGCCTTGGGCGTTGGGTCGTCTAGTTCAAATGCTCTTACGTTCGGGGTTTTGGCTCGGCTCTACGCTAGTTGACTAAGAGTGGCTTTTGAAAGGACCGGGAACCCAAACGGACAATTTGGGCTGAAACTCGCGACAACCATTGGACGCCTGACGAACCAATAAATTGCCGCTAATTTCGAAATAGGGTGAGTATAAAAAGTCCGGCTGCGGTTCCGCAAACCGTCCTTTAATATACTGTATACATATCGGAAATATGCCATGAGAGAAATGCAATTTTCAAAAATCTAGACAATTTTAAGCAAGTAAACAATTATCACAAATAGTCAATCAAGTTAATCTTAAGGTTAGAATCCTCCAAAATCCCCAGCGGAGTCGCCATTTCTGTTTCATCGAAAAATGATTATTTCCGAAAAGAGCTGAGCTTGTTTTAATTTTTGACTTTTGGGAGTCGCCACTTAATTTTTTAAGAAAAATCAAGAAAACTTGTTTTCAAAACAACTTAAACAGAAAAATTATTTTGAAAATTTTAAGGGTTCGGGGATTCTTATTAGTGTCTTAGGAAGGTGTTTAAGGCACCTAAGACACTCCGTTAAATACGATTTTCCAACAACTAACTTATTTTGACTATCTTTGCAATTTTAAAGTTGAATTTATTTAGACACATTTACAAGCTTTGAAATAATTATTTTGTGAATTTTTAAGGTCAAAGCACTTTAACTCAAACAAACTTTAGAAATTGAATTTTGAACATATTAAAGCTTTAAACAAACTTACGGATTGAAATAATTATCAATTTGAAATTCCACTAAAGTTAAATCTTTTAAACTTAACTTCTAAGCGACTTTCAAATTCGAACATCTAATCACTTTGAAGTTTCAAATTTTAGTTTGGAATTTTGACAAAATAGAAGGCGTTCGATGGGGTTTGGAGTCTTCCAATCTTAAACTAACGGCATTCAAATAAACAGGTAAACGAACAATAAAAGAGAGGGAGAGGGAGAGAGAGAGAGATTTTGGATCCAAACTCGGGTTCTGTTCGCCTTGACCGAGTTTTGGACCCACCTGCTCTGGGTATTTGACCCATTTTTTATACCTGTCCTAATCTAAACATTCAAGATACCGTACGAGAAAATAAAAAAAAAACAAGGGCTTATGCCCATTACAAATAGAATACAAACATAAAATAAAGAAATTTATAATCCATTTCTTCAAGTTCTTCAATCTTCGGCATCTCTTCGTCGGTTTCAAGGCTTGACTCGATGAAAGAAGTTTGTAAGTCTTTACGACTCTTCTCGAAATGCAAGGAGGGGAAGGAGAGTTCACAATGAACTCGAACAAATTTACATGCCACAAAGCAGATAAAAAAAATTAGTATATGATCCAACTAACATAAATAAAAAAAAATAAAAAAATTAAAGTGAATATAGAATTTGGAAGCAGCTACACTAACAAATCGAATAATCTTAACACAGAGACCTTGATGCATGTTTGAACCGAGATGTTGACAGATAATTCGCATGTAAGTCACGAATACTTATCATACTATAGTCTAACAAAGCTAGCGGTAATACGGGCATGGTGGAACACAAGAAAGAACTATTACAGAGTACAAAGGTAGCGATGACTAGAACAAAACACTGTTTGATTTTATTACCACAAGCTCGAGCCAAGGCAGCAAACGTAATCTCTTATTTTCAGCAAATAAACCATGAATATTCAAGCCAACAGACAGCCAAAGAATGCATACTTCTTAATACAAGACGAAACATTTGTTTTGAAAACGGAAGAAGAGACGAGGACAACATTTTACAAAGGGGAAGGGGTCATCACAAAGAAACGAATGCAAACAGCTCAACCAACTGGAGCTTTGCCAATATACAACTTAACAAAAGCGATTTGTGTCACATAACAGAGAGGAAGATTCCATAAAATTAAACTGACATATGTGAGCATTCAGGAAGTGATAGAAAGGTCGAATAGCGGCATTAGCAAGCTATAAAGAAAACGAGACCAGCCCCTGCATGTTCGTCTACGAATCTCTCAGCAAACTTAGCCCAAATGAAACAATGGACTAGCAAACTTTTTAATAGCACTATGCATGACTACTTCAACCATTAAAACGAGAAAATGACAGCCATACAGATCAGTGCATGACATGGATTGATAATTATATAGAATTAAAGAACAATGGCTAATTTACTCATGGCCTTTAAGAACGGAAGAGGTAAACCAAACAAGAATACATTTTAACTAATCTACCCTCCTCCTAAGAATCCAAACGCAGACTCATACAACTCCATCCTAAAACAGTCACAATAAAACAAAGAGAAGAGGATTTCAGGACAAGAGAACAAAACATAGCTCACAACTTCACATGCTTTAAGAATAAATTCAGATTCAACTATCTTGCGAATGAAAACTAAAGGAAAACGAAGATAAAGAAATCAGATAACTCTTGCGATATAATAGGACACCAGCAAGTTTAGAAATTACAGGGAAGGAATCAACAGAATAGCGACCTATTGACGAATGTAAGTCATATAAAGAACTCCAAAACGTATCGCATAACCTCAATCTCTCAGCGAACAAACAAACCAGCACGCATATTCGGACAGAATTATAACCCACAATTTATTTCGACATTGAGCGTAACCAACAGATGTATCAACTTCCATTTACAGCAGTACAAACCATACGCTTAACATTCAACGTACTTAACAGATTGATCCAAACAAATCAGAAAGGTTAGCCAAATCGATTAACCGCGACACGAACCACGATTCGAACTTCATAAAGAAAGTTGGTAAAGAATGGAAAATATACCTGTTTTGGAGCAGCGACTGGAACTGACGAGCAGCGGACGACGGCGACTTCTACACGAACACGAACGAGCTTAGCTTCAGACGGAATATCACTCCGAAGTAGGATTCGAGAAACGACCCGACAGACGACAGCTATCCGGACGACGAGACGAAACAGGGAAAGACGAACAGAAATCGAACACAAAAGCCTCTTTGAAAATTTTTCGTTCGAAACTTCAAAATACTCAAAAGTTCTAACAAGATTTTCCAACTCCAAACCTCCAACCAAAATCTCTCCACAGAACTTTCAGACTCAAAAATTTCTCCTCCTTTTCTTGCCAACGGAAGGGGTTTATATAAGGGATATTAGGATTTTGAGGGGAGCGGGCAAAACGAATTTCAAATTCGAAAATCCCCTCATGATTGAGTCAAACCCCTTTTCGACCGAAAGAGAAAAGGGGAACTTGGGCTGTCGGGGGAATCTTTGTGTGGGGTAGGGAGAGAGAGCGCGGGAGAGCGTAATGAGAGCGTGGGAGAGAGAGACGCGTCGCGAAGGGGAGACGCGGCTGGCTTCTGTTTTGGGGTTGAAATCGCGTGGGAATTTGGTTGGTGCTTTCTGGGTGTTGTCGCGTGAGGGAGATGAGAGAGTAGCGAGAGAGAAACGAGGAGGGAGAGACGCGTGAGGGAGATGAGAGAGGGGCGAGAGAGGTCGCGTAGGGGGGGGCGTGGCTGTTTTCTGCCTTCTGTCGCGGCTGTTTGGAGGAATTGGAGGGTGGGGAAAAAAAAGGGGTCGCGTGGGGGGAGTGTAGGAGAGGCGAGGGATGACGCGAGGGAGATGCGAGGGAGAGACGCCGGAGAAGGGGCGAGACAGAGGGCTGTGCGAGCGTGGCTGGTTTCCGGCGTTTCTGGGAATTTTCTGGCGTCTGTTTTGCTGGGAATCGTGGCTGCTGGTTCTGTTTTGTGTGGTGGGAAGGAGACGTGAGGGAGAGATGCCGGGAGAGAGGGGGAGACGCCGGAGAAGGGGGACGAGAGAGGGGCGTGGCTGGGTTTCTGTTCTTTTTGGGTTTCTCCGATGAAGAATAGGGGAAGAGGAAAGGGAAAAAGGGATGGGGTCGGGTCGTTGGGTCGGAGCGGGTCGATGGATTGGGGCTGGGTCGGGTTAATTTAGTGATTTGGGTTGGGTTTAATGTGTTGGGCTTGATTTAAAATGTGTGTTGGGTTGGCTGATGTGGGGAATTTGGGCCTAGGTGTTGGAAATTAATTTGGTGAATTTGGTTGGGTTTGGGTATCAAAAAATGGGTGTCAACAGTTTCAAAATGAATGATCCCTTTCCTATTTTGACAACACTATAATTTTAACTTTTCATGTGACATGTTTAATATCACAAGATTAAAGGATATTTTAGTACATTTGATATAACTTTAACTTAAAACCACAAAATTAAAAAGTTTTCATTTTTTTCTTAGACTCCACTCCAAATCAAAATAGATCATTCTTTTCTAAACGGAGAAAATATAAATCGTAATATTTGTTTGAAATTGTATCCAATATTACAAATCCCTCATATTTTTTGACATATAAGTCTCCGACAAGATTAATTGACTTAAAAAAAGGCACGTTATATGGAATGACTATGTGTTTGTCACACGTTAATATATTTAAATTACAACCATCTCATACAACACATTATTAAACACTTTGGGTTAATTGATTCTTTACATACTTTCAATTGGCCGGTGAAATCAGATAGACTTCATTATACCAAAATATATAAATGAAAAAAACACGTGTATTTGATATTTTATTTACTGCGGCTTTATAAAAAAAATGATACTTCATATCATGTATAAACATACTTAATTATCACATGTTAATAAATTTAAGGCTTCACTAACGTTCTCACTTAAAAAATTTAGAAGCCGGTGCCTAGTGGATTTCAAATACTAGTAACATTATCCTATTATAAAAGGCAATTTTTAATACGGATCCCAAATTTTTAAATAATATTTTTTACAATAGATAAATAGGACACAAGCATTAAGTCACGTTTAGTCACGAGCAACAATTTTTTTTTCTGTAAGTATAATTTTAATTAGCGTGAGGAATCGAAATGAATAATAATTAAATTCAACGTGATATAATATGTATACTGGCAATATTTTTGGGGCATATATGTCGACATTTGCAATTTGTTAGTGGGTGTAGATTCAATGGTTATTACCAAGTCTTCTCATTCTTTTTAATTTACTCCATTAATATCGATTTATGTAATTCATTTTGTTATGTTATTTCAATTGCTAAGAACATATATCAGTTATATATATTTATAAATGAAAATAATCAAAATATGATAATATAAAGAAAGGTCTTCTACGGAGTCTGGAGCCAAAAGGGTAAAAAAATTATTAAAAATTTCAAAAGGGCATATCAAATTTTTTTAATTAAAAAGGCAAAATCGCTCACAATGTAGCGATTTTATCCGTCGAAAAAAGCAAAATTGCTGTTGTAGCAGCGATTTCTTAAATTTCGTTTTTTTAAAAAAATAAAAAATTTAAACAAGTCGCTGCAAGTGGAGCGATTTTCAAAATTAAAAAAAATTTATAATTTTTTTAATAAGTTATTGCTTTTGCAGCGACTTTTATTGAACTTCTTTTTTTTTTTGCTTTATTTTTTTAAAAAAAAATTAAAATCAAATCTTGGCAAAATTGCTGCCAAGGCAGCCATTTTTAATTAATTTTTTAAATTATTTTTTTAAAATTGCAGCGATTTACACTTAATTTTTTTAAAAAAAAGAAACTTAATTTAATCGGCTAATTTTTTTTTGCAACGATTTAATTAAATTTTCAAAAAGTAAAAATTAAGTGTAAAACGCTGCCTTTACAGCGATTTGATTTTTTAAAAAAATAGTTAAAAATCACTGCCAATGATTTTAAGAATTTTTTTTTAAAAAGTTTATTCAAAATCGCTATCAAGGTATCGATTTGATTTTAAGTTTTTTTTAAATAAAGCAAAAAAAAAATTAATGTAAGTCGCTGCTATTAAAAAAATTATATATTTTTTATTTTGAAAATCGTTCCATTTGGAGCGACTTGTTTAATTTATTATTTTTTAAAAAAACAATTAAAGCAAATTTAAGAAATCGCTGCTATTGCAGCAATTTTGCTTTTTCAGACGGCCAGCATATGTCGTGAGCGATTTTACCGTTTTGATTGAAAAAAAATTTGATATGCCCTTTTAAAAATTTTGACAATTTTTTAACCTTGTGACTCCGCACTCGTCTTCTACAAGTAGAGTTGATATTTGTCTCTGTGATTATAGAAGTTTTATATTTGAATTATTTTTTAAAAAATTAAAGTTTTTAATTTATTTTTAAATATAGAAAAAAAAGTTTAAGTTCGATTTAAGCATATATCCTCCTGTTAGTCCATTATTTAGATTTTTTCTCTATTATTAAAAGTCAAAAAATATAATTATAGTCTTTGTGAGATTATATTAGATTTGTTATCGTTATACAAATATAGTCCTTGGAAGGTTAACTTATTAGACAATGTAAGACTCGTGTTTACTATCTATTTATCTATTTAATCTTGCATACAAAATATTAAAATACACTTAACATTTGTAATAACTTACAAAATTCCATACTGTAATCTAACATTTTCTGGAATCTATAGATCATCATTTAAAAGATCCATAAATTGCCAATGATATAAAAAGAGAAGACATTTATAGAACAACTAACCCAAAAAGAATTAATAACAGGCAAAAGTGATACAATTATTTATATTTAACATTCTACTAAGGAATAGCCACTTAAACAGAATAGAGTAGTATATGGAGGTCTTGAATTCAAAGTTAGAAATTATGAAATTTGGTCTTAGGTCGGTCCTACTCTAATACCATGTGAAATTAAATTTTAGGCCTAATTCACACTCCAAAATTTAGCTCAAAGATAAGAGGATTGTCCAGGCCTTATAAAGAGTTCACCCATCGATATGAGACTTTTGTCATTCTTTAACAGAATCAAAGCCACGAAAATTTATTCGTTCAACCTAAATCTTGCCTGGAGTTGAAGAATAATCAATTATTTGTTTCTCATTACTTCTTAGACTAGTTATGTTTAATTAAGTACTAGTTTTAATCCTTTTTTGGTCAAACATTATGACAAGTTAAAGCCAGAGTATTGTGCAGGAACGAAGAATAAACTGCAGTCAAAAAAATAAAATAAAAGAGCTACTCCTATAAAGTAGTCACCATTTAAGGTGAAACAATATTATACTACCTATGATTTACTTGCACTTTGCTTCTCCTTTCTCTTGAATATAATAAATAAAAATATTCCTTTCAAAGTGGTTTTGAATAGCCAATAGAGATAGAAGAAATCAGAAGAGGTCCTTAGGTGGATTCGAGTACTGCATTTACATATAGACTAATAATAAAAAAAAAAAAACGAGCATCGAAGTGATACGTATTTTTTATTTTTTATTAAATTTAAATTTTATTAAATGAATTTTTGAAATCGAGAAATTAACTCCTTCAATAAGGAGTTCTATTTTTTAAAATTGAGACTTTTTTTCACCCGAACTCAACTTATTAAACTTCGAAGCCGTTATCAAAAAATAAAAATAAAATAAACTACAACACTTGCACAGTGTAGGGTAAAAATATAATCAAAATGCTTTTGAGTTTAAATTCATTTATTTATACACTTGAAACATAAAACTATCTACATAATCAAATTAAATTATTTTATTTGAAAATAATGGATTACATTTTTATGTTATTGGACAAAGACAATCAACATAGACATTAAGAATTTATATAGTCGACTTCAATTTAATTGAAATTTGTAAGGCATATTTTTCACTCGTTTTTAGTAATAAGTGTTCATTATAATCCTAAAAGAAATTATTAACTAATTTACCTGATTCAACCATTAATATAAAATTTTATTTAAATATGTAACATGATCAATTCTAACAAGTCATTTTCCTTTTCTATTTCTCCTAAATCAAGTTTCCCGCCACCCCCACCAACTAAAAGTTAAAATAAAATAAAATGAGAAGATTACTTTACGACTGTAATGAAGTAGTTGGAGTTGGCGATTCTCTGTACGAACAAATTGATAGAAATAATTGAATAAACACATATAGTAACAAAAATAGCTCCTAAAGAATAAAAAAAAATAGCCTTAGATTAATTCAAAAAATCCCTCCTTTTCCTTCAACTTTATTCATTTTTCTTAGAAAACTCAATTGCCCACACAAGAAAAGTTCCCAATGAATCTTGAAAAAAGTGCAAATTAAAGTAACTCCTGAAAACTGCTTAGTGGAAAATTGGTGGGGTTCAAAATGTTGAAATAGACAGCACAAGAATGAAGGGACCCTTCATAAAAAAGGATCAACAGAAATTAGCCATCCTTTGTGTGAATAGAAATTACAGCTTTATTGTAGAAAATGGAGAATTCTAAAGAACAAGCCTAGAGAGCATTTTTAGTCTAAAAGTACTTGCTGTTGTAGAGGTATCTTATAGCCTCTATTATTAGCTTTGGGTGACCCCTGCCACTAAGTTTCTACATCAAAAACTATTCAAAATGGTTTAATCACTAAGTCAAGATATATGGAGTAGCGACCAAGCAAAGATACACCAGCATGACTTATCGGACTGTTTCATATTTAATTAAAAAAGACCAACATGACTTCTGTTGCATTGATCAAGACTGATTCATATTTAATTAAAAGTTTTGATACGAATTTTAAGTATGAAAAAATCATATTGGGAGTGCTACTCCGCATGGATCCTACCATGCGGGATATGATTTTATGCAGATTTCGAACATCAAATAGGCTCTAACTGAATATGCAATAAAGGAAATTTTAAATATAAACTCATAATATAAAACAGATTAATACTAAATTATATCAAATTTGTATATAAAGTTCAAACTCCATCCCTAATGAGATGAAATTACCTCTAATGAAAAATTATGGGATATTTCACCTTCTCTAATTTTCTAACTTAATATCTGTGGGCTTAGAAAATCCTAAAATAAAATTATTTTCCAAAAGCATATGCTAAAACATAGTTTAAGGACACAATTTTTGCCTAATCTTGCTTTATCTTTTATGCTTAGTTGGATTCATGATTAAACACCTTTCCGCCGATACTTGAATCTGATCTAGGGAATAACATGATTCTAATTATTTTATCTACTAGTTCAAGATAAATATCTTCTAACAGTAATATACCACACAAAATAAATATGTGGTTTAACATACCTGGCAGATTAATTAGGATTCAAAAATACACAGAGATAAAGAGTAGCTAGACAAAAAGTACATTTAAAAGAATTAAGATGCGCATAAATTAATTCAAACACAATTATTATCGAAACGGTATAAGCAATTCTACCAATAACCTGTAATTTGGTGTGATGAATATTTACTTCTGGTAAAAAATATGCCATGTTACTTGGACGGAACAATTTAGACCTTAGGCATCTTATGTTTCTACCTAACTCAAGTTGGTACCATTCTAATTTAATTCATGGTGAGAATAATCCAATAATTGTAGGAGAAAAAAAAAAGAATATAAAAAATAAGTCATTTCAATATACTCTTGAGGGCATGAAGTCCAAAGACAATGGAGCCTATAATGTCACTTCCTTAGAAACATTGGTCGAAATTGCACGTTCACTTGTATCAAATGAATTCTCCATCATTTTAGTCAATTACTTGCTATCACTCATGCACTTTAGTGAATCAATTTAAATCAAGTAATTTTATTCTTTAACAAATTTTAAAGTTGAGAAAGTGCTTACTTCTTGTTTTAATTAATGTTCGTTCCATTTAAACTCGTATGATAAATTAAATAAATCTTGATCTTGAATACAGGAGAGAGGGGGGGGGGGATTAGGTTTCAGAATGACATTGTTTAGAACAAAATTAAATTGTGTTTACTTTGTAATTTTGTAGCATATTGCAAGTCCAAGAAATGACCACCCTTGTTCTTGGAAGGAAGTCTATTTGCTTTATTGGATTCAAAATAAATAAATAAAATCAAAGGGGCATTAAACTTTTTAAGTTTTAATATTCCACTTTCTATTTGTTTCTTTCTCAAGAATTTTCCTTTGAATGCATACCACTAAATGTAGAAAGCTTACTTACTGACAAACCGTACCATTATTGCAAAAATGTCTCCTTTGATACTCTGTTTTTCTTCTTGTGTTTTTTTTTTTAAAAAAATATACTTGATAATTTGATTACTTCGTTCAAGAAACCCCTTTCTAAAGTCTCAAGATTTTAGTTAGCATTATTATATTGAAACATCAAAATAAAGGAATCTCATTTTTATTTTTTTTATTTAATCATTTAATATTTGAAATTTATTTTACGCTAAATAGCTATTTACGTATGTCAGAAGGCCCATGAGGGAGTAAAACTAAGTTCTTTATTATGATCATTTGAACATAAATCAATAGTTAAACAATCAATTCATCACTCCCCTTTGGGTAATAACAAACTTGAGGAAAAACAAATAGTTGATAGAATTTATCGCACTAGTGCATGTAATAACAAAGCAATGAAAAATACTAGGATGTGAAGATTTTTTTTAGTTGTAGTTCCCATCATAATGATCTTACTCAATATTTAACAAGAAATTTAATCTTCTCTATCAAAATTCTATATTGAAAACAAACAAAAGTAGGATTATTATTGAACTTGCGATATATTTTATTGGTAGGTATATAGTTACCACCTTAGCCTAATGAAATAGTACTTTTTAAGTGAAAACAGAAGGAACTAATTAAGTATGTTGTTGGTTAACTACATAAAGACGACTTAATTAAGAGAAACTTAACATTATTAATTCAGCTTTAATTTTTGGCAATGAGAAAAGCATATTTTATCAAAAATAAAAGGAGAAAACTTACATGCACCATGTACACCAAACTTAATTAATTTAAAAAGTATAATTAAGAGGATCGTCTGTCATGAGTTGGTCAATGAAAATAATTAAACGATACTTGAACCTTTCAAACTGTGTGTAAACGATACATGTATTTGTTGATTTGATCTTATAATTAAATTGTTCAACTTAATTAGACGGAATTATTCTGATATAGCAACAGAGACGCTTTACTCAACTGGATATTATCGAAACATAAAAAAGAAAAAACTTAATTAATGACTCATATATATAAAAGTAGAAGAAAACGAAGAAGAGATGAAATAATAATAAAGCTTTTGAATATTATAAACAAATCTTGATCACTACATTATTCATCATCATATTATTTGCAATTCACATACAGGGGAGCAAACTGATTACTTGACTAACTAACGAAAGAAATAAATTATACAAAAGCTAATCCTAATAGAACATAATGAATATGTGGGACGATAATGATGTTGAATTTATGGAGGAAATTAAATATAATAATAATCTTCTTCTTCATTGGAATTGGTCTTGTTGATTCATTAAAATTTTTTAACTTTCAGGGCTGCTCCACTTTGCAGTCCTGTTAGAGATGAAAAGAGCAGCCTTGTTATCAATACCTGGATCAGCTACCCATTGACCTCTATCTTCATCACTTGGCCATACTTTGTATGCCTTCACACAATCATCTCTAGAGTAATTATCTTCCCTTCTACTACTATTTTTCGATTTAAATAAACCGAAAAATGAAAATCCAGATCTCTTCTTTCCAGCCATAATAGAATTGAAAAAATATGAACTAACACTCCTTCTCTCTTTTGTTTTCAAGTGATGTTCAGTACTATATCAGTGTTACTTGGTTTGGAAAATGAATGAAGGGCTCTATTGAATTTATAGTGTTAAGGGGTGTTATGATCTAAGGGTGTATAATATTATGATGCTAATCTAACCGTTCATTTTGATTGATGGTGGTGATTAAATGAAGTGAAATTACTAGGGAGAAAATGCTTGCTGTTAAAAATAACTCTAAATCGGACAAAAGAACAAGTCACCAGAACCGCTGCTTCTAAAAGCTGACCAAACATCCTTAATGGGGTACCCATGGTTTCTATCTTTTTTGATACCCAAACATCCTAATTTTGGGAAGACGTGGGTCATGGTTACACACCTGTTACAAAACATCGACAGAGCCAAAAATTTTAATTATTATTCAAATAAAGAAAAAAAGGTATGATATACCTCTCAACTTTGTCATTTAGAGTTGATATATCCCTTGTTGTGAAAATGGCTTATATATACCTCTACTTGTAAACAAATGACTCACATATACCCTTTTCCTCTAACGGAAATAAAAAAAATAATTTTAATCTAAATTTTATTTTTATTTTCTAAAAAATATAATCTCATATGAGTAAATTTAATCCTCGTCAAACATATTTTTTTTATTCTTTTTTTTTTCAATGACTAATTTATAATTATTATTTTGATAATCAAATTTATTTATGTTTCACTAATATTCTTGTAAAACTTATTGTAGATGATCAAAACTTTTTCTTCGAATACGAAATTAAATTACAATATACACACAAAAAAATAGTTTAAATTTTTTTTCTTTAAATTAAGGAATGAAAGAAAAAAACAAAATAAGAATAAGAAACTCAAATAATTAGAAGAAAAGAAGTCAAAAAATAATTTATGTATGAAAAAAATTAAATGTTCCTTGAACTTTGATAGAAGAATCATATATACCCCTAAATAATATTTTTTTTTAAAATTACAAGTAATAAATATAAATTTAAAACTAATTTTTTAACTTCCGTTAAATGAATGGTATATATGAGTCATTTTGTAACAGCAGGGGTATATGTGAGCCGTTTGTATAACGGTAATGACATATATGAGCCACTTTTATAACGAGAGGTATATCATCTCTAAATGACAAAGTTGAGGGGTATATCAAACCCTTTTCCCTTCAAATAATACAATTTTTGAATATGATATTTAATTATATGAAAATTCTGATTCCGTCACTCTGAATAGACAGGGGAGTCATTTCACTTTCTTTTTCAAACAAATCATTGACGACCCCTCTTTATCGAATTTTCCCTCCTCTGTCAAATGATTCTTGCTTTATGTGGGCGTTTTTACCGGTAAGCAGTGAAGTTGAATTCAAACTTGTTCGACAAATTCAGTCTTCTTTACCTAGTAAAAGGTTGCATCTTCTTTATACATACTGCAATATTGCCTAACTATTGCTTCCCAATTCCCAATTTTTGATTTCTTCTTTTTTTCTATCAAGTATTTTTATTATTACAATAAGAAAAAGAAATGATTTAAAAGAATCTTATATTTCATTTCACGTAGTTTCCTATGACTTTATGGATCTTGCTTGTCAATTATAAATGCTATATTTAAATTTGCTTTTACATTATATAAATTGTTATCAATCATTTAGATGAGTGGTTTTCTACCGGAAAAAAATATCTTGTGTGGAAAGTATACGATTAAAAAAAATAC
The DNA here is from genome assembly GCA_032847665.1 of Solanum chilense. Classification (NCBI taxonomy): domain Eukaryota; kingdom Viridiplantae; phylum Streptophyta; class Magnoliopsida; order Solanales; family Solanaceae; genus Solanum; species Solanum chilense. The sequence goes on along the minus strand of CM064963.1, from coordinate 103,079,481 downwards.
TACATTCAAACTTAAAAAGGCGTTATTTGACTGAAAATTGTATGATTTTTTAGTGTGGTTTTATTACACATATGTATTGATATTTAATGTTATCAATGCTCTTTCTTGGTGAAGTTATGGTCATTATTTATGCGCATCATTTTGAAATGTATATATTTTTTTCTATTTAGATATATAGACTTAAAATTTACTATGTTCATGATATTAATAATAATTAGCATAGATATTTTAATATTTTATTTTTATAGATAATATGTTTTCTACAAATATTAGTATTATTACACCGTATTTGAATGTTATGACTTCAATAGAGAGGTAATTTTACAAATTGAAAATTGAAAATGTTATGACTTGAATGTTGGAACAAAAGTTTTGGAAAATATTTTTCAAATCAACTCATTTTTCTCAAAATTAAGAAAAATGATTTTCCTTCAAAAGTTAAGGAAAACATTTTTCAAAACTCTCATTCAACTTCAAATTAATTTTTTTTTTAGAAAAACATCAATTTCTAAAAAATATTTTCAAACTTAAAATTTATATTTTCCCTCCACCCCCTCCAAAAAAAATTAAATTTATTTTTAAAAAAATATTTTCAATTTCAAAATTTTATTTTTTCACTCCTACCCTTGACCTTTATCCCCTACCAGCCCCCCTCCCCCAAAGAAATATTAAGTTTGTTTTTAAAAATATATACTTCAAATTTTTATTTTTTCACCCTACCCTCGACTTCCCCACCCAACCCCCTGCCACCCTACCTCACCTCCCAAAATAAATTTTCAATTTGTTTTTAAAAAATATTTAAGCTTCAAATATTTATTTTTTCACCCCTAGCCTCCGTAAACACACACACCCTGCCACCCAAAAGAAATTAATTTTGTTTTTAAAAAGTATTTTTCAACTTTAAATTTTTATTTTTTCACCCATACCCCTTCTCCCCCCCTCTACCAGCCCCCCCTCCTCCCAAAAAAATAAATAAATTAAGTTTGTTTTTAAAAAATATTTTCGACTTCAAATTTTTATTTTTTCACCCCTACCTCGACGCCCGCCCCCCAACATCCACCCCTCTCCCCACCCAAAAAATAATAATTTTATTTTTAAAAAATATTTTTATCTTAAAATTTTTATTTTCCACCCCTATCCCCACCCTGCCAGCCCCCCCCCCCCCCAAAAAAAAAATATTATTTTTAAAAATATATATATATTTTCAATTTTAAAAATTATTTTCTTACTCTAGTAAAAATAAAAGATATTTCTGATAAATATTTTTCATTCATAAATCAACACTAAAAATATTTTCTACTCGTCAATCAAACATGAAAAAATAAGTCATAGATTTACTTGTTTTCCAGAAAAATGAGTCATTAGAAAATATTTTTCTTCAAAAATATTTTCTACTCTAGTAAAAATGAAAAATGTTTCTCAAAAACATTTTTCATTCATAAATTAACATTAAAAATCATTTCCTAAAATATTTTTTACTCACAAATTAAACATAAAAAAATAAATCATAAAAAATATTTTTTTTTTCATACCAAACACACCCGAAGTATGTCGCTACGACGAATAATATAGGTAAAATGATGTCGAAGAAAAATAACTTATCATGTGAAATATTGCTCTTAGAGAAAATCAAGCATTTATAATGAAATATTATTATGCCTATTTGACAATACACGAATATATACAAATTACTAATCTATGCAAAATAAATGTGCACTAAATTTCGGAAAATTCTAGAATTGTCTTAAACTTACTAAATACAAATCACTTCAGCAAATCAAATCATGTCGAAATCGTTTTCCCAGAGAATATAATAAATTAAAGAAGGATACACTAATTTAATATTATAATCCAAGGTTCAATTAACTAGTTCCTAAATTGAAGACAAACATACCTTTTTAGTGTTAGGTAGAAGAAATTTTATTTCAATCATTCAAGCAAATGTAACTTTCACAAGACAACAACACTTAAACGACTTTTTACATATTTTTACCAAAGTCCTCCTTAATTAATATATATATATATATATTTTTACCTTTTCTAGTCAATATATAACTATTTATGTATAGTATACCTAACTAAGTAGATACATATATTACATTATTTTGACAAGTAATATCATTTCCAGATAGATGTGAATCTATACCTGTCAATATGAAATGTAGAGGAAATAAGAAGTATGATTATAATAAGGGAAAAGTGAAAGAAAAACTAATTAATGAGATAATACTTAGCAATTAAATTAAAGGTTAAAGATGGGGAAAAGAGTCAAAAAGGGACTTTTTAGATGTTTGAATACATACATTGCATAATTGGCTGTAGAGAGCCAGCACTTTTAATTATTGAAAAAAATTAGAACAGATCTTAAACACATTTTTTAAGAACCTTACAAACGTTAATTGCTTGCAAGCTGTCTAGCTTTAAGGATTCTTCTTTTAACCTTAACCATTGTTATCATAATGTCCTGTCCTTCCACCATCTTAATTCCCCCTTAATTGTACTTCTAACTACGGACCCTTTTTTTGCTACATTTCACTTTCTTTTCCTATGTTATTTCTATACTTTATTAATTAGCTAGTGTTTTCTTGCTGTCTTGATCACTTTATTATATACTAAATGTATGTAGTTAAATTCACTTTTTTTTTTTGAGAAAAAAAGAAGGAATAATTTTTTCACTAATCAGTGTTAGAAACGTTAAAAGTGGGGATTTGTAAGGATGCAAAAAAGATGGCCTAAAAAGTTAAACAAGAGTTTCGTTTTTATGTGACAAGTGTCGATAATTAATTAATTCTTTAATTAGAAGGAAAGATGGCCTACATTCCTGAATTTTAATTATTTATATAGTTAGGTATTGGGAGCTCTGCATTCATTCAAATGACAACTAATTAATCCTTTAGTTTCATCATGTATTCTCTAATCGGATGTGTTAAGCTTGATATGTAGTTGCTTAACTCTAAATTAGTAATGAATGAACTTAAGAAAAGCTATTTGTAAAAAATACTGAGATTTAACGTAGAAAAAGCTAGGAATTAGAGTTTATAAGTTCAGAATTTTAATTTTTTAAAGTATTTGAGTTTTAAATTTATATTGTGTAATCTTGTACATATTCAATGAGCAAGCTAAAGCTTGTGCATCAATTTATTTCGGTGTACATCTCACCCAAAAAAAAAATTAAAAAATATAATTTGTCAGCTCATATCTATCTCTGCGCTCTGATCAAACAAAAGTCGTTAAAGCTAGTAAGTTCGGTCGAATTCACAATCAATAAGCTAGTTCCGTCCCTGATTGAGATTGAAAAATCTAGTTTTAGTTTTTAAATGAGATGAGTACACAGTTTTATATAATTTGATAAACAAATATCACATATTTAACTTATGAACAAAATCAGGCCTATAACATGAAGGGACTTGTTGAAATAGTTTTATCGTGTATTAATTGAATGTAATAAAGAAAGGGGCTATTTTTCATTTTCATATATTCCTTTTAACATTTAGGATTAGTGTTGCTACATGATTAAAGGTTTTAGAAGGGGTCCATCAATCCCTCTATGGGATTTCGATACAGTCTCATTTGGTCTTGTTCATATCTATAATTATTTGTTTAATCTTAAAAAGGGATACTTTTTTCATATTTTATACAAGTAGATAATGATTAGAGTTATGCCTTATAAGCTACAATCCTACAACAAATCTTACTCCAAAAGAAAAAAAAGTAGATAAACAAATATCCTCTTTTGTATGCAAATGCCAATTTTTGGACCACACCACCAACACAATATAATTAGGATTGGGCATCAACCTTGGCTTTAATCTTTTATAGTTTAATTAATTAGCACTTCAATTTAATAAATTTCTTTAAGAATCGTATAAACTTTTGCATATCAATGGTAGTTAGCATGTTTGGCATGAATTGCGTGCAATTCACAGGAAATTTCAATTTCTAGATGGGCATCCTACCAACATCATTTTGATTAGTCTAGTTAAAACTATCAATTTTTTTGTATGTCGCACTTTATTTTATTCTTGAAAGTTAATTTACTCTTTTTAATTTCTAGTGCAGAATATAATTAGATGAAATCGCATTAATAATAAATTACAATATACGATTGTACGTAAAAGTTATTTGTCTTTAGAGATACCTCCAAACTCGTAAATATTTTCTTATAACAATAGAAAATTCATGTGTATTATTTTACAATAAATATGATGAGTATATAATATCGTTTAAAAATATCTTTTGGAATATCATTAAAATATAAATCAAAATTATAAACTTCTAATTCCATCTTTATGTTAGATGCCTGAATTGACAAGTAACTTTTTACATTTTTGATGCGCAACAGTAACACAAAAAGAGGAAAAGCAAAACAAAGAAAGTAAGATAAAAAATTTGTTTGAATCAATTTATTTTTAAGCGTTTTAAATATAAAATAATTTTATAATATTTAAATAAAATAAAATAAAAATATTTTAAAGCACTATATAGTTAAAACTCAAACAAATATAAATTAGAAGTTATACATATTAAAAGTCCATTCATGTCTTTTGAACTTATTTTAGCTACAACCTTTAATTATTTCACATGGTGTAACACTTAAATTCATGAATCATTAAATTAAAGAATTTTTTTTTAAAAAAAAAAAAAAGAAAAGAAGAAAAAAGAATGGTGTTGGATTTGGGTCGACCCGAAAATATTACACCCGTGAGATGAACGACGTGGCAAAATCTCAAAGGCACAAGTGAGGCGACTGTGTCCCTATTGGGTGAGCTTAACCCTAGATTCTTGCCCTTTCTCTTTCGCTCAAACAAACGTTGAATCCTGAATTACAGACAATTCTGGAGCTAACACTTACTACGAAACCGATATTCCTTCAATCAGGTACCAATTACTTCTCGTTATTCGTCTTTATTTCTTCTGATTTCTGTTCGTAAACGTTGAAAATATGAACAAAGTCCTATTTTTTTTCCTGGTATGCCGATTCCGGCATATTTCTGAACCTAATGAATCGTTGAAAATGAATTTCTGTGTTTGGTTTCTGGTATATCATTGGGATCTTACAATTTACAGGAGTATTTTGTTATGCAATGTTCTGTTTGCTGATTTTGACTGTTTAATGAATTTGTCGTCTATTCCATCTGATTGATTAAGTATTAGCGTAAAATGTTTAGTGAAAATGATTTAACCAGGAAACTATATTCTGAATCATTGTTTCAGTTGGCAATGAGTTGAGATACTTATCTGATGAAATTATTTATTTCAACTGTAGAAAAGACTAGAAAAAACGATTTTGTCGAAACATTCTATGATATACAAAAGCATCTTAACTATTAGAATGGGCGGATTTTTCTTATATTACATGGTTAGAAGGACCATGTGGCCTTTTGAGCATTATGGAATTTAGACTTGGTTCAGTTTTGCCACTTTATCACTTTGTTTACTTCTGTGCAACATTTCTTTATTTTGTACACTGGTAAATAACTTTGTTGCTTGCTCTGTGTGAATAGCGTTATCATATAGGTATGGATGATAGATGGTTCAATAGTAGGCCTGATTTGCGCATGAGAGATAGACGCCAGCAAGAAATGGAAGAGGTATGAGCTAGAATGCTGATTGTTCTTACTTTGTGACTTGGCTAATTCCTTCATTCATCACGGATCTCTCGTTTATTTCCACTTTATTGGCTTTTCATATTACTTTCTCTTCAATTTTATTTAGAAACTCATTTAGGATGATTCTAATAGTATAAGGATTCTTTTGCAATCTGGAGAACTCAAGCCTTTTCCTTTTTTTTTTTTTTTTGGGGGGGGGGGGGGGGGGGGGGGGTTGTAGAGAGAAGTAAGATACAATACCGGTGCCTTTGTAGTCAACTTATTTGTAACGAACGAAGGATGCTTATGAATTTTGGTTTATTTCAACTCTGTTATGTTCTGTGACTTGTGCAGTTTTACTAACATGGACAAATCTTGATATTCAGCTATTTTAATTAACAAAGTTGCGTCTCAACTTTTTGAAACATAGGCTGATGAGGCTTCTGTTCTAGAGGATCTCGCTGAGGATTTTCGCCTTCCTATTAATCATAGACCAACGGAAAACGTAGACCTGGAAAATGTGGAACAAGCATCTTTAGATACGCAGTTGACATCCTCTAACATTGGATTCAGGCTTCTTCAGAAGATGGGTTGGAAGGGGAAGGGTCTTGGGAAAAATGAGCAAGGTAAGGCTACATGTTCAAAATTGCTTGACATATTTCTTTCTACCTTCTTAAGTTACATTTGCTGTAATGTATCCATGCGCATTAATTAGTCTTGATTAATGTCTTCCTTTTGGGACTAGGAATTACTGAGCCAATAAAATCAGGGATGCGAGACCCAAAGTTGGGGATAGGAAAGCAAGAGGAAGATGATTTTTTTACAGCAGAAGAAAATATTCAAAGACGTAAGCTTGATATTGAACTAGAGGAGACTGAAGAACTTGCCAAAAAACGGGAGGTATGCCATTTACACTTTTAGGATAGCTATTAAATGTGTTGCACTAGACTATTTGAGTTTGATACTTTACTTTTCCTGAAACATACATCTAATAACAGAAGGCAGCATATTGCATATATGTGTGTCTTTTGATGGGAATGGTATATTAGGGGATACCAACTTTGGAAGATGTTGAGAATTTCGTGCAGTTTTTATTACCTGGTGGCTTCTACTGCCTGCTTCCTGCACATTATGAAAATCCAGGTTTTAGCAGAACGCGAGCACAAAATTGAAACGGACGTGAAGGAAATACGCAAGACTTTCTTTTGTGAGCTGTGCAACAAGCAATATAAATTAGCAATGGAGTTTGAAGCTCACCTAAGTTCATATGATCACAATCACAGGAAGGTAATTGTTTTCCTTACGATCTCAAAATATTTTCCAGTTTTTTGATATTATCTTCATCGTTATTCCTCAGAAAAAAAGTTTATTACCTTCATACCCCTCCTCCATTAAGCGTTATCTAACCTTCTGTTACTATTGTAGCGCTTCAAGGAAATGAGAGAAATGCATGGAAGTAGCCGGGACGATAGACATAAAAGAGAACAGCAACGTCAAGAGAGGGAGATGGCAAAATTCGCCCAAATGTATGATATTTTCCATTCAGGCCATTCTGCATCTATTTTCTGATATTGTGGTATGTGTTTCTTGTGATGATCTGTTTTTACTTTTACTTATACTAGGGCTGCCAATAAGAAGCAGCAAGAACAGCAAACACCACAGGAAGAAGGAAATATTCCAGCCCCTTCCATGGTTAGAACTGCAACTGCTCTAGCAGATCAAGATCAGAGGAAGACTTTGAAGTTCGGATTTTCTGCGAAAGGAGGCTCATCAAAGGTACTTACAGTTAGATTACCGATTATCTCAGCTATGTTTGCTCTCTTTATAATTATTTTAATTTTCCAAATCAGGGCAAAGAGATATTAGAAACTTCTAATCCTTAGATAATTAGAATTATTGAGAGAGAAAGAAGATGCTAAAGCATGGATATATAGTGAGATTCACGGGTGTAACTAGGGATCACCCAATTGATTCCTTCTCTTTTTATGATGTGGCATCCAAGCCAGCTTGCACGCACCTGGACTATTCCACCGGGTACTTGCTACCTCCCTCTTGCATAGGTATCCGGTAACTTTTCCCACCAACGCTTATGCAGATGAAAAGAAATCACCTAGTGTTCCTTGTCCCACTAGGCCACACCTCGAGTGCAAAACAAGGGAGCACTCAATTGATTTGTTCTGTTCCCATGTGAACTTGCAAGGTTGGTTGTGACATCCTGCAGAACTATATGCAAGTCAAACAAGAATTTTCTAGTGGATCATGATTGCTGTTCGTGAGGATTAACAACTTTAATAGAAAAGATAAGTTATGCTAGTATAATATGGAAGTAGGAATTCCATATTCACAAACCTCTTATTTATGTGGAACACATTGTGAGATATACTACCTGGTTAACTGTCTTGGGGTGCATATGTTGCCTCTTCCCGCTGTCCGTCAAAAAAATTACTTTGGAAAGAGGAGAAGATGATGACATCTGATAATTATTAATGTGAAGAGGCATGCTTCAAATGCACTCAAGTAGTCATTTACCCATTTCTGGATGGGAAAAGAAAACAAGTGAATTTATTTGTCTTTTCATCAATCTTTTGGTTCTTTAGGAAATGATTTGGTTGATTTGTAGCTGATCCTGACCTCCTTCTGCCTACCCCTTCTCTGTTAGGTGACGACCTTGGTTAACAAATCTGCAAAGAAGCCAAAAGTAACTGTTGCATCTGTCTTCAGCAATGAAAGTGACGAGGAGTAACAGTGCATCTACACAAGCCTGGTGTCGGTGAAGACTGATGAATGATAGATACTGAACCTGAATGCATTTTCTTCTGTTGGTGTATTATGTTGAGTTGTACATTGTAATCCTTTCTAGCATTTATTTGCTGTCATGACTGGATGATGTTTGTCCCGAGGGGATTTGATAGATAGATACCATATACTCTATTTCTATGGTTTTGAACATGTTACACGAGATTTATGAGGTAAATTTGTGTTTTACGTTGTATTTTTGCCCTTGGACTCTTTCACTAAGTGTGTGCAACGTGTGCACAACTAAGAGGACAATAGTGGTTTGACTAATTGTTCTAAAACATGTAAAACAAGTAGACCGTTTGGAGTACTAGATACCATCAGTGTCAAATATGTCGTGTCCTCTTAAGGCCTAATTGATCCAAAGCATAGACTAATTCCTTGCATCAAACGCTAGAATTTTATGCAAGTATCTTGCAACTTTTAAACTCTACTTGTAGTGGGAGCAAGTGATTACTACTGCAACTGAGCATATATTATTTAGACATGCACAAGGTTCAGTAAGTAGCACCTGAAGTAGTCAAGAAAAAGGCGACTAGTGTGCCATATTATAGTACGATACAACACAATCATATAGCAATAGTAATAGCAGTAGCAATTTCATTCATCTCTTTACAATACTTCCCCCATTTTACGAAAGTAACTGTGGCGTGTAATTACATTAAAGGCTATTATGCAGCTTCAGCAAAACCCACTTGGGATTTACCATAGTCAAAGACAGTGTGATACGGCCCCATGAATACATCTCCAAGAATCCTGCAACCACATATATGAATATCATTTTAGGACAGCAGCAACATAATATTAGCTACATGACGAAATAGAAAGTGGCGTGTTTGTATGAAACATGATTTCTGTAGTTTTTGCTTAGAGTAATGTAGTAGTATGAATGTAGTCAACATTGATCCATTGATGCTTGTAAGTGCAAGGATAACATACCAAAGAGGACCGCGAGGTGGTGGCACATCCAGAGCAGCAAATCCACTGACACAAATTGTAGCAACCCCTTCTCCAGTTTTAAGAATATACTGTCAACCAAAATTTTTAGTTATCAGGTGTATCAAAGGCATTTCATAACAAATGTTACACATCAAGTTCATTGGCAGCAGTTGATCTTGATCGATCACATTCTGTCTTACTAAAGTGAAGAAGTTCGTTTGTTGCAAGTCAAGGTTCTTGTTTCTCTCCTTTTTTACAATCTTGTTCTCCCAATCATCTCTTTATAAATACCAAATTTTTTCTTTGACTAATATTTAATGTAGCCTTACCTGAATTCAAGCTCGTTGGATATAAAGTTATAAACAGTTAAGGTATTGTTTCCAAACTACTTTATTATAGCCAGGGGGTTCAGTGACATGTTCTTGCTAGTAGATGCATCAAAATATTAGTACAATATGTCTTTTAGCTTAAATATCATAATATTAGTAGTACTTGACTACCATATAATTCCAGAAATGACTTTCTATTTCATAGCAAATAAGACGGTGAAACACCTCCTCCTCTCCAGATACTGACCAAAATGAAGTAAATAAATATTTGATACAACAATGGAGCAGCCTCTCGCGGACTATGTTTTATGTTTCAGCAATTCAGTGAATGCAGCTACTTTGTCCTTTAGTTTATTTTTCATGAGTCATTCAGACTTTAGAGTTGAGGGTATAATTATTATTTAAGCAAATAATGTCAGAGTTCAGGGTATAATTACTATTTAAGCAAATAGGTAGTTTTTTCCCAATTGTTTAGTGAGTGAAATGACAACTCAGGGTGCAAAATCAAGATTATATACCACATGTACATTTCAATGTACCGGAGTAATCAATGTAAGAACACGAACTAAAAATGCGTGGAGTGAAACCTGTTCTGGAGTGAGCACAAAGGCTGTATCTTTGATAGTGAATGTAATATCTGGCATGGATGAGATGCGGTTACAGTCGATTGCAGATTCTCCCATTGGACTTGGTATTTTCTCACAAAGCTGTAAAACATCAAAGCTTTAATATTAGGACGATTTGATATACTATTTATTGGACATCAGGTAAAGCTGTGACTTTACCTGATTCACATACTCTAACACTTTCTCTTTTGTCTGCTTTTGTTTGAGCTGGTTTTGCATCCAAACAACTGCCATCTCACAGGCAGTGCACAGTGGTGCTTCACCGACAGAACTTCCTTCAGTTTCCCTTTCAACTACAGTTCTGATATTAGAGCTGCAAGGAATTTGGTTCATTAGTTGACTAACATCTGGCATAGCAAATCTGGAGCTTAAGTGATAAACCAACATTTTCAAAACTTTATGCTCATTGTATACTGTTGGATTAGCAAATCCTACCTTTCAGGTCTAACAGATCATGCTGAGCATTCAAAAATCAGATGACAGAGAGTGTGGAAATCAGATAATACTTGAGGCTCACATAATAATTTTTCAAGAACTCTGGAAGCTCTCTTGATTTTTCTGTGCTTATTTGTAATCATAACAGTAATTTCTCAAATACAGGAAGTAGTTCATACTTTTTTTATCCGCTCAACACTTTTACTAAAGCCTCCTCAATGACATTAACTTCAAGTTTAACTACGCCATACCAGGAAGAGCAATTAAAATTAGAAGGTGGGGTTGTACCTCACATGCTGAGATCCATCAAGAAAGCATAAACCTGCTTGTGAACAAACTTGATCAGGTCTTATCTGCATACCACAATAACGTCTTATCAGAAGCACACTGAAATGTGAAATAAACAAAAGAGGGAAAAGGAACAGACCCCTGATACTAGTAAGTCCCAGATCATCTCTCCATACTGTGAAACAATAGTTTTACATTCCATGCTAACTATTCCTTCTGCTCCAATGGCATGGTTGATTTGTGTCACGATGGTCTGAAGTAGATATGCCATAAGTTACAAGTATTATTTTAAATAAAGAGGTAGTCTAAAAGTCTACAACCCGAGTAAGTTAGAGATAACAGAACATACTGTTGGACCAGCAAGCAGTGATGTTCCAGAATCCACAATAGCAGCACAACCACCTGCACAATAACCTGAAACAGGAAAACATGACCAGAACTTAAAACACTCATTAACTGTGTTAGATAGATGGTATACCTTATCCAGAATGATACTTAGTTTGCTTTTGGCCATGGCGCATGGATAACTTATATAAACCTACAGGGTAGTAGTCTGTGTATAACGCATGAAAACTGGATAACAGTAAGGTACTGCCTCAAAGCAGTAGACTTAGAATTATCTTTTCCAATAAACAAACTTGAGGGCAATCTCCATTTCTTGCATGTGATGATCTATGCTCTGTTAGCAATTCTGTAGATGATTCCATGGGATTAGATGGGGAATACTCACCAGTTGATGTGTTCCCGATAAGGAAATCTCCCATATTAAACTGAAAAAGGCAAAGGAAAATAATTGGAGGATAGCATAACAAATGAGCTGCTTTTAGATCACACCACCAACCTTCTCCCCCCTCCAAAAACCAGCATCTAAGATGCAGAAGAAATGAGGAAATGAAAAAACGTTCAAGTACCTGCCAGTAGCCCTTCTGAGTCAACGGAACATAAGTATGATTACCCTTGAAGTGCTTTGGATCAACTCCACCAAAAACAAGTTCACCTCCCTCTTTTGCATTTGCATCACGGTTAAACCAGAAAGAGAAGACGGGTTCTTTGACAAGACCTTGCCCCACCATATTGTACCTACAAGACAAGCAGACTCCACGAAGCTGAAAAGAAAATGAACAAGAAATAAATGGTACAACTGAAGTAAACGCCTAAAATAGGAAAAACTACCAGACAGGTGTAGTATTTCCAACAGAAATTTCCTGGAAACCAAGGCCTAGTATACCATCAAACTTTGCAACAATAAATGTAATACTAGGTTCTCGTGTCGCCTCAATAAACACCTGAAAAATTGATGCAGAAATGTCATCATATGGAAACAGGAAGGATCATACCATGGTATGTCGAGAACCAGTAGCCAAACTAGAAGTCACCTGATCTTTAACTACAAGATCACCAACTTGAACATTGTCCATACTGAAATGGCCAGAAATAGATCCAGTTCCATAACGGATTGAACAAGATTCCCCTAGATCATAACAGGCAGCAAAATACAATCAGAAAAAGACATACATATCAAGCTGGAACTGCGACTTGAAATGAAAAATGAAATTACAAGGTGAACAATAAATATGAACAGAGAACAAAGATTCTTAATTACAAAGGAGCATGATGATCACCATCTCTTGTATATGTACTGGATTTGCTCGCCTGGTACTTAGAGTGGATCCAGCATGCAATCTGAGAGCATTATTAAAAATTTAAGGAAGAAATTCTGATAAACGAGTGAAGGGATAACTAACTTAACAACAATGAGCACAATAACTTACAGAGAAATAGCATTTCGATGATGGAACCCAGAGGTTAGAACTCCCAGTATCAAAGATAACTTTGAATTTCTGAGGAGGTGAACCAATACCAATCTCTCCATAGTATTGGGCATCCAAGTAGTTCTTTAAGGGGACTATATCGATATCTGAGTCACTCGATTTCTTTTCAATGCCATTCACATGCTTCCCATATCTATCTTGTAGTTTGGCTACTCTTGCAGCTTTTATGCTATCAACATCCAAGCGGTGCTTCTTCAAACCAATTCTAAACAAATCACCAGAGGAAGCAGGAAGTGCAGAGCAAGCAATGGCCCATAAAAGAATAGCAGCACATAGATGCTTCTTTTCCATCTCTGCAGAGTGACTGCACTACAAGACCAAAGAGGGGACTAACAAGATGTTAACACAACTAAACAGGAATATTCTGATTTCTACAATGTCATAATCTAGTCTTAACAAAAGAGAAATATTAACTTAACCCACAACAATTATGTGCACATGTAACAGTATCACAGAATGAATACTCACAACTCGCAAGGGTCCTGAAACTATTCCCTATCCACTTCCCATGAAAAATTAATATCACTAACCAAGAACTTAACATATGAAATTTGCTAGCTCCAAGATTAGTTAAAAAGTACAAACATCATATTAATTGCTTACTATCATAATAGATGACTGACTCTTTACCCGGAAATTCAGATTTTTATGTTGCATCTACCTTAAACCAAGATTAAGAAAATATCAAAGACCCATCTTTCTTTTTTCTTGAAAAGTGTAACAAAGATTCCTTTCAAATCAAGAAAAAGCAATCTTGTAGCCCAAGAACATGGGAAAAAAAGAAGATTTTTATTTTTGAGAAAGATAACATAAAAAGAAGAAGAAATTGACAACATGGGTACAAGAAAAGCAAGTCAAACAACTAGACTCTCAAAAAAAGCAAAACAAGAAAAAGGGTTTTCAAGAAGTTAAACTGCTAAACAATATACAGATGATTATTCCGTCTAAACTAATTAGTAGAAGCAAAACATGATAATTATAAGAAATTTACTACAATAAAAGATCAAGATCCAACTGAAAAATCATCAGCTGATCATCATCTAAATGAAAACTAGAAACAAGAAGGTAAAGTTTTAAAGAGTCAAACCTGATAAGTTAGTGTTTATAAAAAGGAAACCTGGAGAAGTTTTTAGATAGAAAGCAGAGAAACAACAAGAAGTATGGAAGAGAGTGTAAACAGATACTATTAAATAGCCAATAGGACAATTTAAAGTAAATACACCACATATTGTTTGACACGTGAATCAATTTATTTATATTGTATAAAAAAAATGTGTTTTGAACTAAAGGGAAAATAAACGGAAAAGAATAGTCTAAAATACTCTGAAAATAATAAAAATAGTATAAAACTATCATTCATTCGGCTTCAAAATTCCTTCTCATTCATTTATTGGTTTCAAAATACTCTTCTCATCCACCTTTGAATTAAAATTGACCACTTATATAACAATTTTAAATTTAAACTATTTTAATATTTTCTAAAAATATTTGAGCGACATGTATTTTAAAAAATATTCAAATAGTTTAAATTTAAAAACGTCTAATCAATTTTGAACCCAAAGGTGAATGAAAATGATATTTTGGAGCCAATTGATGAGTTAGAAAGTTATTTTGGAGCCAATAAGTGGATGATATAATTTTATCCCATTTTTAATACTTTAAGACTATTTTAGACCCTTTTCCCGATAATAAATAAATAATCTTTTAAGCATTTATCAAAAATTATTATAAAAAGCCACTTTTCCTGTTCAATTTTGTGAAACTTTTTATTTTTTTAGATTATTGTAAATTTTAGAATACTTCCTGATAATTAAAAATAATACAATTTTAAATTATTTCGTTTTACTTTTAATGAAATAATTTTTTTTTCTCACTCAATGTTCGAAGCGCATATTAGAGTCCTAATTAAATTTGAATCGTGTATTGCAGGTCCATTCAAAAGTCAACAGTCTCACCGTTAAACCATAACCATGTTGGTTACAATTACATAAATAATTTACTTTTAAAATTCCTCTTTTAAATAACAAATTTCAAAAAGTTTTCTTAAAAAAAAACACTATATCAAATATGTCAAATAAATTTGAATGAATGTAGGATTAAATTTTAGAAAAAAGATAGTAAGTTAATTTTAAAATCAATTCTCCCTGGTTTTAGCTCAGTTAGACACTTTTATTTTCGTATAACTAAAAAACAGAGAATTTCTTTATTTGTTGTATTTTTATTTATATTTTTATGTATTTGACATCTTGTTTGTGGGTTTGTTTTGCGAAGTTCTTTCTTTTAATGGTTAGCTTTGGTTGATGAGT
The DNA here is from genome assembly GCA_032847665.1 of Solanum chilense. Lineage (NCBI taxonomy): Eukaryota > Viridiplantae > Streptophyta > Magnoliopsida > Solanales > Solanaceae > Solanum > Solanum chilense. The sequence goes on along the minus strand of CM064963.1, from coordinate 103,064,342 downwards.
AATAAGTTGCTGTTTTTTTGGTTGGTAGAAATAAGTGATTCTACTTTACTTTACGTGTGCGAATACCGCACTTTCCTTCTCCTCTTCTTATTTTTTAAATTTTCACAAACTTTAAAATTTATTTTTAGTTATTGTATTTGAGTTATAATTTTAAATTTGTATTTAAATATTATTGAATGGTTTAATAATTTGATCAAATTTAAATTTTATTGAGTGATTTAATTTTTTTAAGATAGGGATAGTTTGATATAGGGTTAGGAAATGTTATCAAATTCTTTCAATAATTATTCATTATGTTAGAAAAATTGTATTTAATCATGAAAATTTAAAATTCAAATTTGAATTGTATTTTCAATTTAACTTATTTTCACTTTTGAAGTTGTATTAATTTAAGTAAAAAAAATAATAATACTTAAGTAATATTTAAAAATAAGCATTATTCCAGAATATTCGTTACAAAAATTACAACCAAACAAAATTTGATAAATTCTAAATGAAGTGATACAGTTATAAGAACATTTTGGGGGTAAAAATACCCACTTAAGCTGGTGTTTGGTTATATAGGTAGATCTGAAATTTTATTTTTAAATATTTAATTAGATAGGTTTGTATCAAAAAAATCATTCAACTTAGCTATATTTATTTTTATGATATTTTATTATAAGGCCAAAAATAAGCAAAATTATGGAATCTATTTATTTTTATTTCATATAATATCATAAACTCTATAGCCCATAGGTAAATAAAATCATAGATTTTTTTTAGGTCGTGTTTGTTTTTTCTGCGCTGTCTGTTTCTTATTAAAATGCCATTTAAAAAGAAATTAAATTTGTGAGATTCATCTAATTAGAAGTAAAGCGGGAGCTTATAGGGGAGATCAGGTATAAATAAAATAGATTCTATATTTTTATTTATTTATGTGTTCATAATTAAATGGCATAAAAAATAATTTAATCTATCAAATCAAATATATTTTAATGATATATATAGTTAAATGAATTTTGAAAATAAATATCTAAAATTAAGTGATCTCGTTGATAATTAAGTACAAAAATTTTAATAGATAATTGCTTATAGTTCAACATTTTTTTAAGAGATAAATTTTAAAATTTCAAATACTCTCTAAAAAAAATAAAAAAATAAACACCACTTCAAATTTTAAGAGCTTCGATTCAAAATTTATAATTAAACTGAAGCTTAATATTATATGAGTAGTTTTTTATGCACGCGAACTTGGAGAAAATGTCTTGGAAATTTCGTGAGAAGATGTGGACAAAGGGATATCAATCATGTGCATTGTTATTTATGAAATGATGATACGCTTCAAAATAAATATTGTATTGGTGACACAAATCCCAAGTATGGTAGGCTTCTGTACATTCCAAAATATTTAATAACACGTGTATTACATGGGGACAAAAAATAATTCATATGCCCACACAATTAAAAATGTCTAATTCAAAAGAGTTCCAATATATTCTTATACTACATTACGCGAATATATTAAAAATTATAATACTCCTTAAATTATCAATGTAATCAGGGAGCAGATCTACCTTATATTTATTCGATAAAAAATTATATTATTCATATATAATTAAAATAAATTTATATGTGTTAAATTTTCTTTGACTATTTATTTTTACAAATCTTGAATTCCTTATTAAAAATTCTAATTTCGACTCTGAGTGTAATGAAAAAATGTTCAACAAAAAAAAATGTAGTGCAATCAACACTGAAAGTATAAATATAATACTACTTATTATTTATTAATATAAATAGGAAATCAAAATATAAGACAAGATGACTGAATTGTAAATAATTAATTGAGAAATTAATATGAATAGTTGTTCATTAAAATAATGGTAATTTTTTATATTAATATATGATTATTTATATTGAATTAACAAATATAGTTATTTTTGGTTGTAGTTTTCTTTTCATCTCAATCATAGAGTTCAAAATTCAGCCCAAATGTCAGTAAATGGCCCCGTTATATTTCTCTCAACTTTAATAGATGGCTACAATGCCACCTTAATGGGCCCATAATTCCCTATTTGTCTTTCTAAAAAGGAATGTATCTCACGAAAAAATTACATAAATTAATACATTTTAAAAAATAATTACTGATTTCAGTAATACCTTTTATTTATTATTATTTATAGTAATATTGTGATAAATTTGTAACATGTATTAAAAGTGAATTATGTATGCATTATATTTGAATTATAATTGTTTTTGAAATATATTATGTTTGTTTGGTAAAAAATTATCGCATTGTATTATAAGTGTATTAAAATGTGATAAAAGTATTATCCATCATTAAAGCTTGTATTATATGTGAATAGTAAATTGTTCTTTGTAATATGTATTAAACTTGTATTACAAATAAATTAAAAGTGGTCAAGTGAAAAAAAAAATTATTGCTATAAATGGTAAATATTTTTTTATTATAGTATATTTATGTAAGTTTCCTTTTGGGGAATACATTTATTCGACCAAAACCTCCAATAAGTAATGGATTCATAATCAATCAATAATTATTCATAAAAAAAAATGCAAAACAATGGATACTAACCAATTTATATAAATAAATAATATGTAGAGGAAGTCATATATAATATGAAACTTTCATTCATAGTTTATGAAATTATTTTTATTTTTCAACTGAAATTACTATTCATTTTCATAAAAACAAGAAATTTGAACTCTGAATAATATAAATTATTTAAAGCATGTGAAGTATACGAATTAAAATACATATAGCAACTGAAACTATACCAACTATGCACAATTAGGTAAACTACATATAAAGAATATTATTAAGATACTTAATAGCTATTTGTGAAAATTCCCTGATACAAATAATACTTTTTGATAATAACTAGACAACTTTATATTGCTTTTGTAATTTTTAAGCATTTTTCTTCCAACATCTTAATTCTTGTAGCCAAGCTTTCTAGATTTCAAAACACATGCAATCTAAGTTGCTATTATATTAATGTTACAAATATTTTGAATAAATTATGATATTATCATTGTTTTTCAATATTATTAATCTTTCACAAAATCTATTCATCACCGAGATTTACAAGATCTCAACTAATGTAAAACTAACACAGTTGAGTTAACTAGTGACTAAAATTGAGTTATAAAAATTATTCTATATCTCATTGCTATTAATTAAAAATTCTTTTATCGTAGATTCTTTAAACAATTTTATATGAATGAATTTAATCGTAATACACTTAATATTGTAAGTAAACAACTTCTGTATTATTAAAGAAAATGGAGAAAAAAATATGAAAAAAAGTCAATAACGTATAATGTTATAAAAGAACGTAATTTTAAAGATACCTAGAGAAGATCTATATTCTACTATAGTATGATATATATTATCTGAGTTTACCACAATTTAATATATATATATATATATATATATATATATTAATGACATTATTAAATTGAGAAGTCAAATTGCAAAGTACAGAATAGTCATAGCATATGATTGGAAAGTGGAAGGTAACCACGTTTATATGTTACTCCATAATCATCTTTCCATAGCTGATTATTTATTTTGGTATATATATAATCCATTCAACCCAAATCACCACTCTATCTGCTACTTATTTTACAACTTTAATCAATTTTAAAATTGTATATATAAGGATAATCATACTCAAAGTTCACATTAAATGTTATTTATTTCAATGCATCGAAATATATTGATTTTAATTTTCTCATTTTTCATATAATTCTCAAAAAGTTCATATATAGTGTGCTTGCATCACATTTACAACAATTTTCACTAAATCTAAAGGGACAATGCACAAGTACCCCCTCAATCTATGCCCGAAATTCCAAAGACACACTTATACTATACTAAGGTCCTATTACCCCCCTGAAATTATTTTATAAGTAATTTTCTACCCCTTTTTAGTCTACGTGGCACTAGTTTGAAAAAAAAAGTCAATCATCGTTGGGCCCACAAGATAGTGCCACATAGACTAAAAAGGGGTAAAAAATTATTAATAAAATAAGTTCAGGGGGGTAATAGGACCTTAGTATAGTATAAGTATGTCTCCGAAATTTCGGGCATAGGTTGAGGGGGTACTGGGCATTATCCCAAATCTAAAAATTAATCTTACAAGTGTTTTGATTAACAAAAAAAGATTAATGTTATAAAAATAAATTATCCATTTGTTAATAATATAATATCGTAAATAAATTAACTTAATTTCTTCTCTTCTTGTGAAAATAAAATTACGTTACCTTATCGTATATGTCATAAACACAGCTAAAAATCTCTTGAACAACAATCTAATTAAAAATAAAATAAAAAGAGATTACATTATGTTTTGCAAATTAAAATTCAATAATTCTAAGAAGAGTTATAGCAAGATAGATTATAACTTTGGAGTATTTAAATATTTTATTCACATTAAATTAATTTTAACACGAAACAAACTTATTTATAGTAGTTTTTCCACTATTAATGCACTCAATTAGTTTCTAATATTAATTAGTGTCCTCTTTTTAAAAAAAGATTAATTATTTTTCCTATATATTTTATTTTAAAAGTCTTTTTTCCAATTTTACTTTTCAATAGGAAATCATAGATTTATCTTTCACAAATATTTTAGAATTTTAAAATATTTTAGGAGTCATTATTATAAGAATAATAATTCAATAATAAATTACTATTTTGTTTATTATAGACATTTTAAATGAAAAAACAGAATATTTAATCAACATTTCTAAATAGTTTGTTGCTATCAATTGTATTTTAGATAATTATTAAGTATTGAAAATATAATTAATGCTAATAATAAATACAAAATTATTGATATTGTAACCAAAAAAAAGTACTAACCATAGTATAAGCGGCTAGAAGTTCCAAGTGCAGACGTTCATTCTGCTATTGCTTGGTACAATTAACATTTTACATCGCCTTCATTACTTCTGTTTTATCTCTTCCCAGGTATCTCCTTCATCTTTTAGGTTTACTTTCTATGTGTTCTACTGCTTTGTTTTTGGTTTGATCTCATGTTATGGTTAATCTTGCTTCTTGCTCGAATTTTATTTATTTTCTATGCGATTTCGGATGTATATGTGTTCATATTTGACCTTAATTTTTCTGTATCGTTGTGTTTATGAACTGAATTTGGGGCTTTTTGCTTCTTTCTGTGTAATTTTGAGTTCCTTATTTCTTGGGCGACTTTAGGGTTGAACCTGCCTTGGGTGCAAGGACGAAGTTAATCCAGGAATAGGATCTATAACAACTCGATGAGAAAGAAAGACATTTCTATTGAATTGAAGAGTTCAATAGATACTAACCCTAAATTAAATGTCAAAATGAAAATTAGAGCCAAGTTTAAGTTCTGTTTATACATTTGGGATTAATGATTGTTTATATAGAATCAAAACTCAACTACTTCAATCACTCTGTTTTCAACTTTTATTCATTTTTGCCAATGATCTCCATTACAAAAAGAAATTAAAAAATGAAGAGTGGGTGGGATCTCCAAAGTGTAATATTTGAATTACATATCTTCATCAGTACTTATTCCTGCAGTTCATCACTAAAATATAAACAGAGTAATTTAGTCGTAAGGAATTCCTAATAATAGAGGGAGGTAGATGAACCACCATAAGCGCACTCGCCATATCATTTCTCGTCATTTCTTAATTAATCTCCTTCCGTTGGTAAGATCATATATATATAATAAAAGAAATGATGGATTACTACAAATGTTAGCAAAACTACTCAATTAGTTTCAGTCCACAAAGTTAAGTAGACACATTTTCTTAAAATTAAAGTTTGATCTTGATGGCTCTTTGCTTTACGAAAGTGTCACGTGGTCAAAACTTCAAGTAAAAGAGACATTTGGTATCCCGTGGCTTTCATTCACTATTTCTCCCTTCCTTTTTTGTTTTTTGCCCTTCTTTTTAGTAAGCCTTTTAATCAACCGAAGAAACAGTTTGTTTAATAATCTTACTTAAACTAGGAATAGACCATTAATTCATAACCATATGGTCTTCCTTAGTGATTGCAGAAAATCGCAGTTCTATATACAAGAAAGATAGGGTCAACAGGGGAACTTCAATGATAAGATGACATTTCTGGCAAATATATGTACTTAATGAAATATATAGGACATACAAGGAATAAAAAAAAGAAACAGAAAAAAGGAGAAGCATGATTCACAAGATGGAAAAAACAGAAATTTTGTTGATGGTGTTCAATCTTTAAAGAAGTAAAATAAACATTTGATGAATGGATGTAGTATGTACTGACAAGGAAACAAGGAGCAGGGGCGGATCCACACTATATGGTGGGGGTGCACGTGCACCCGCTAACTTTCGAAAAAATTATATGTGTATATCTATTTTGAAAATCTGGTAGAAACTAAGAGATAGTTAACAATGCACCCATAAAAAACATAGAAGTGCCCTTGTGCAATTACCACCCTCTAGACCAAGGTTCGAATCCCACTTAAGCATGTTTTTATTTTAAGTTTAGCTTAGACCTCATATTTGAGCTATGTTTATATTGGTGCACCCAAAGTATTCAAATCCTAGGTTCGCCTCTGCCAAGGAGAGGCGAATCTAAACCCCTTAATTAGCTAGCTCAGTTTTCCCTCTTTTCATTGTGTATCCGATTTTCCATTACTTTTTCGCCAACACCTTTTAGCTTTCCTTTAGCTACTACTTTTTCCCCGTCTACGCTCAATCATAGTAATTAGTGTGCTGCTCTAATTCTTGTTGCCAACCACACATTGTCTAGTCAAATCGAATCCTCTCATGATATGTTCCTCAAATAATCCTATTTGGGTGGATTCTTCTTCCAACTAACAAAGAGATCTTCGCAGAATTGCCATATATGAATTGAGCACAATTTGCTAAGAAATAGCCCACTTGGTTCTTGAGAAGAGAGGGAAACATTTGAACTTTTCTCCAATTGTATATCACCCAAACACTTACTAAGTTATATTAATTGTCTTTCCAAGTTAAGAGAGGGTGCTAAGTCCAATTTTAACCTTTTATTACCATCTAAAATTCTAGAACTAAGTTTGAAAGCAGAGCCAAACTAAATTATGTCAATAAAGAATAACCTAAGTCACGGGATGATCCTATTTTAGTGGAATGGAGTTTGGGGGTACATGGCCTTAACGAGACGGGATTAAGGGGTCTAAATGGTAAGCCCATCCCATCCCATTACCTGGTCTTAGTAGAACGGAAGGGGAGTCTTAGTGATACTTTCTAAAAATTCATATTAATTTAAATCTTTAAGCATTATTCCTTTTTTTTTTTTTTAAAAATAAGATGATAGTTTTTTACAAAGACTACAACTAAGACAATTTTTACAAGTTCAAGACTAAAACCTTTATCCCCCCCCCCCCCCAAGGCTTAGCTCGAGTGGCAAAAAGATGTAGGATTTGTGGCTTAGGTCGAAGGTTCAAGCCTCACACCACGCAAAGCGAAGCTTGATATTTAAATGGAGAAGAATAGAGGGGCGGGCCCATTCTCCAGCGAGTTTAGATTTTAGAAGGCTGTGATTGGTCCAAAGGGCGGGTCACAAACACGTTTCTTGGTTATAAAAAGGAACCTTTAAATTTTTGAAATAAAACTTTGAAATTTTATACAAGTTATATAATTTCAAGTCTTTTGACTTGTAATTTCTAAACTTACAATGTGCATGTAGTATATTTAACAAGTTTGTATAATAATAGTAATAAATTACCATCCTAATATCCTACAAATTTTTGTTTCCTAATTTGGCAACAATCTGGTGAGGAAGCTTCTCTGGAATTGACATTTTCTATTGCTGTTGTCCCATGATTTCAATCACGTCGCTACTGTTAGTATCTCATTGTAGGTTAGGTCTTCTTCTTTATTTAATTTTGGGGGATCAAAGTTTCTTTTTTCTGCAATGATCCAATCTCTGAACAAGACAAAAATGTCTAAGCTGTCCTCCGCTTATGAATGTGGGTGATCTTCGTTTTGAAATCTTGTTGCGCTAAAAGCGCTCTCAAAGCTAATGATGATGCTTAAATGTCGGTGATCTCCGATTTCATAAATACTGCAGTTTTTGAACTTGTAGATATTAGTCCTTGATTTTCGAAAGATGGTCCTTGATTTGGTTATACAAATTTTAGATTGGTAGCTGGTTCTGTCTCAAATTCCGCCTTTGATTGTGGTTGATATGAATGAACTTCCTTTTTTAAATTCTTGTTGTTGAATGTTTAAGGTTTTTCATCAATTTAATTTTTCCGTTGAGATGAACTATCTTTTTTGGTTGCCTCTGAGATATTTGACAAACAAGAGCTTAGTGCTCCATTGGCTGGATATTTGCATTATGTTTTTTTATCTTATATTTGATTTGTGAATGTTGCTTTAGGTCATGGCTGGGAAGCGAGTTATCGCCATATGTCAGTCAGGTGGTGAATTTGATACTGATAGAGATGGTTTCCTTTCATATAAAGGCGGAGATGCTCATGCTATGGAAGTGGATGGAAAGCTGGACTACAATGATTTTAAGATGGAGGTTGCCGAGATGTTTAACTGCAGCCTTGCTACTATGTCAGTTAAATATTTTCTCCCTGGAAACAGGAAGACACTTATAACAATCTCCAATGACAAAGACCTTAAGCGCATGATCAAATTCCATGGCGACTCTGATACTGCAGAGATCTATGTGATGACTGAAGAAGCTGTTGATCCTGATTTCTCAAACATGCCTGGCAGTAGGTAGATTCCTTGCTGCCTATATATGTAGAATTCTCCCTTTAAAAGAATAAATTATATAGACATACTGTGCTGCAGGTCAAGCAGGACGACTTTATCAGAAATGGCCGTCCCAGTTGAAGCTCCCCTGAGTGTTGTGGAGGATATCGTGGATGATCCCAATGAGTCTGGCCTCTTGCTTGATGCCAATTTTGATGTCGTAGGTGATACAAATAATGTTGATGACACACTTACGATAGGAGCTGAATTGCCTGGTCCTATTTCATTTGCTGCTGCTAATTATGATGAGAAGAATGCTAAAGCTGCTCAGCAGTGGCAGAATGATATAACTGGCGTGGGCCAAAGGTTTAATAGTGTACATGAATTTCGTGAGACATTGCGAAAATATGCTATTGCAAATCAATTTGCTTTCAAGTATAAGAAGAATGATAGTCATCGAGTGACTGTAAAATGTAAAGCAGAGGGCTGTCCATGGAGAATTCATGCATCAAGATTGTCAACCACCCAATTAATCTGCATTAAAAAAATGAATCCTACCCATACCTGTGAAGGGGCCGTTGTTACTAATGGCTATCAGGCAACAAGGAGTTGGGTGGCTAGTATTATAAAGGAGAAGTTGAAAGTTTTCCCGAATTACAAGCCAAAGGACATTGTCAGTGACATACAAAAGGAATATGGAATCCAGTTAAATTATTTCCAGGCATGGCGTGGAAAAGAGATTGCTAAGGAGCAGCTTCAGGGTTCATATAAGGAGGCGTATAGTCAGCTGCCATTTTTTTGTGAAAAAGTGATGGAGACAAATCCTGGAAGTCTTGCAACTTTCACAACAAAGGATGACTCAAGCTTTCACAGGCTCTTTGTATCATTTCATGCTTCACTCTATGGCTTTGAACAAGGCTGCAGGCCCCTGCTTTTCCTTGATAGTATATTTTTGAAGTCCAAATACCAAGGCACTCTGTTAGCAGCAACAGCTGCTGATGGAAATGATGATGTTTTTCCTGTTGCTTTTGCCATAGTAGACTCAGAATCTGATGATAACTGGCATTGGTTCCTATTACAGCTTAGAACTGCATTGTCAATATGTCGTGGTATTACCTTCGTGTCTGATAGAGAGAAGGGGCTTAGAGAGTCAATTGCTGAAATATTTCAGGGTGAGGATGTCTTTCATGGCTACTGTCTACGCTATCTCTCTGAACAACTTATCAGAGATGTAAGAGGGCAATTTTCTCATGAAGTCAAGCGCCTTTTGGTTGAGGATTTTTACGGTGCGGCTTATGCACCAAAGCCTGAAGGCTTCCAGAGGTATGTAGAAAGCATAAGAAGTATTTCACTAGATGCTTACCACTGGGTAATGCAGAGTGAGCCTATTAGCTGGGCAAATGCTTTTTTCCGTGGGATGCGATATAACCACATGACATCAAACTTTGGAGAGCTTTTTTATGGTTGGGTATCAGATGCTCATGACTTGCCAATCACGCAGATGGTTGATGCAATAAGAGGTAAGATAATGGAGCTCATTTATACCCGGCGGACTGAATCCAATCAATGGGTGACAAGGCTAACTCCATTTATGGAGGAAAAGCTAGAGAAAGAAAGCCTAAGATTTAGTTCTATTCATGCGTTGATGCCCAATGGTACCAAATTTGAGGTCCAGGGGGATACCATAGAAGTAGTTGACATGGACAATTGCGACTGTAGTTGCAGAGATTGGGGGCTAACTGGCTTACCTTGTTGCCATTCGATAGCTGTCATGGGTTGCCTTGGTCGTGATCCATACGACTATTGTGCCAGGTACTTCACTGTCGATAGTTATAGATCAACTTATTCAGAGTCAATACATCCAATTCCAAGCTTAGAAAAGCCCAAGAGAAAAGATGCTTCTCAAGCTGCTGTAACAGTAACCCCTCCTCCCACCCGTCGTCCACCAGGGAGGCCAACGACGAAGAAGGTGGGTTCCAATGAAGTAACTAAGCGTCAGCTCCAATGTAGTAGATGCAAGGGTACAGGCCACAATAAGTCAACTTGCAAAGAGGTGTTACTGGAAAGCTAAGGTCTAGAGGTACTTACTTTATTTTTTGTTATTACTTGTCGGTTGGGGTTTTTGGTGCTGTTATCTATTCGTATACATGTATACACGCTTTGTTTATTTGCTATTAACATGTATATTTGTGTAAGCTGCTTAGATGCAATGTGAAAATTTTGCTTCAGTTCGATATTTAGTGTGTAGTGATTTGGAAAATGGCTAAAGTCAGTAAAATAACTTAAATAATTGAATGGAAGGCCAAACGGTAGAGCTCTGGCATTGCATCTTCTCCCCAAGAAAATATCTTCTTCTCTCTGCAATTTGAACAACTTAGCGCATATACGGCATTATATTTTTTTTGTCGCTGCTATATATTACATTATATACTTGTATTTAACTTTTCAATGTACCTAAAAAAGGTTATTTGTGGGTGACCTTTATGATTGACAATGAATTAACTGAGAAATTATAGTATTTACTAATTTTTCATCTTGGATCTCATGGATTGTAGATATGATCCTGTAATCCTATTCAATAATGCTTTATGTATCCTGGGTCATCCTTATTACTTTCTGATCATGCCCTTCCATAAATTGTACCAGGCTGATCCTTGTGTACTGCGTCCTCACATCAACAGTTACACACTTACACTACTTGCATTCAGATTGTGTTAATTTACTCCAATGCATTCTCAATTCCCTCTTTACCTTATCCAAATGTATACATTTTCATCAGAAACCAACTTCTTCCGAGTTTTGTTATATTTCTCATTACAAATTTCCTCTACCGTTAACCCCTGAGCTGCCGCTGACTAACCACTCTTCTGCTCGTTCCTTTCTTTTCTTTAGGTTGGAAATTGTAGTTCTTCCAACATTTGTCCTAACCCTTATTAGATGCCAACAAGAAAAGAGTGGGCTTGGCCTATTACACCTTAAGTTTCCACCAAGGTGCAGCTGACTATAACACCATCTTATGTAACGAGAGTCGGGTCCACAAATTTATCCTTTAATTACCCACTTTGGTATGCAATCCGTTAAAATAGCAAATTTATAGTTAAGGAAATAACTCTTGAATTCATGTGGAGATATTAGGTCACTACAGGCACCAAAGGGTGTGGCCTAATGGTCAATGAAGTGATTGAGAACCTTAGATTTTAAACTCAGTGGAGACAAAAAAAAACACTAGTGGTTCTTCCCATCTGTCCTAGCCTTGGTGGACAAAGTTACTAGATATGTGTTGTTGGTGGGAGATGACAGGTATCCCGTAGAATTAGTCGAGGTGCGCGAAAGCTGGCCCCGACACGACGGTCATAAGAAAAGAAGAAATATCAGGTCATTACAGTGAACTAGTGAACTTAGATAGAAGAAAATGCCAGACATTCACTCCTTTGGAGTTCTCAGGATGAGAAAAATCTTGAAAGTCTTGGAACTAAGAAGATATTTTCTTTTATGACACCTGTATTTCCTATACAATCGACTAATAAATTGAAATTGATTGTCAAAAAGGAAAATGATTATCAACATAATTGAAGACGGTATTGGCAACACCAAAAACCTCTGTAAGTGAAATTAGTTTGAATATCAAAGTGAAACTCAACATACGATGTATCTTAAAGAGAAAAAGGCTAAACAATGTAGAATCTTACTGAAGTTTTTCTGCACCAGCATGTTCAAATTGATCTGTTAGTTCTTCCGTAAAGCCTGAGGTGATAGTCACATCTACAGGCAATGAATAGATTCCTTTAGTAAGGTTACTGATTCTAGAGACCAGATGATACTACTTTAATTAGAAAGCTGATCTCAGAGTGGTGTTATAGATTGTCAAGTCTTCTTTCTTGTTCAATAACTGAATAAGCTAGCGTGAATAATTATGGACTTGGTTGCAGTAAAGCTTTATCTATATGCTTTCCGTAAATGAAGGTTCTCAAATATATCGAAGTACCAGCGTGTTAGGATGGTTCAGAATTATCTATTTACCCCATCTCCAAGTAATCCATCACATATTTATTTAATGCGTTTTCCATTTTAGGATGCTTTGAAATGTTAGACCCACATCCAACATATAGTGATAAGTTGTTTCTATCTCCAACTGAGTCCACTCAAATGATCTCTTCCACTTGAAAGTTCTTGTAAAATTTGCTACTAGACTTTCTAACAGATTTGTTAGTAATACAGCTTGAGAGGAAGTTCCATATTTCAATCAAGTCACTAGTTGAATAATTGAATATGCTGTTTTTCTCTATCAAACAGATTTTGTATTAGCTTCCACAGTCAATTTAGTGTTTTCTCCTAGCACTATTAAGTTCGATATGAAAGTCAAACTAAACCATATCTTCAGACCTGGTATAATATAACCCCTACAAGTATGGTATTGCATGTAGATTGGTTGTTTCTTTTGCTTTAGCAACCTCAATGTGTTTTCTTGTATATCCTTGTGCTCCCAGTATTGGGATTTCAGTTTGGTTTTGTTTTTTATTGTATATGTTGGATGCGTAATGATTGTAAAGGTGTGGTTCTTCATTTGTTTTATATCTTTGTTGAAAAGTCTAATTTGGGAGTGGGGCAAATTGATATCTTCTTATGATATTATTTTTTCTTCTTTTCAGATCAATGAAAAAAGCATTCTAGCTTTGGGAGGAATATAGCTTTTCTCGATCATTCTTCCAATCTGTATTGCTGAGTTCTAACTTAAGTTGCTGGATAGTTATTTAGTTGTTGGGCGATAATGTAAGCGACTCATAAACGAGGATATTTGATTCTCTGTTAGTCTGGAATGACTCCCCGTTCCCTGTTCTTCTGTAAATGTGGTGGATTCTGCATTAAGGCTGTCACCTTTAGTGATGAAAACCGTAAGTTATGATCTGTGAAACTTAAGAGCAGTCCTTCAACTGATTGTCTTTTTGGTACCATTTGTTCAAATAGCAGAATCAAACTAATGCGCCGTATCAAAAACCAACGATCTAGTTGATTTCCTTGAACTTATTTCCCACCCAAAAGGAAAGATTTCCTTGGACTGTCCAGGCTGTTTGTTTCTATATTGCTTTTCTATGAATTGTAATCGTAATAGTTTACATTATTATCTTTCATCTAGAAGTAGCTTTTAGCTTTTGGTTAAATTTGTACTACAAACAGAATTCTGCAGTACAGTGAGGGGTAATTGAATCTTCAAAACAGAGAGGGTCGGCTGTACTCCTTAGTACTTATTAGTACTACTAGCCTTTGTACTATACCTATTTCTTCTTCTAGTCTTTACTCCACATAAATCAGCCATTTCACTAATCAATCAGCCATTGACATTTTTAAAGAAATCAAAACGATTCATCTTTACTTTTTTTTTTCCCTCTAGATGGAAGGAATGCTAAAATCATGGGTAAGAAGTAAAGTCTATTGAGGTAAAAATTGGTGTGGTATGGATAGACGGGGACGAGCCAGAGCATGAGATGTGCAATTTTTGCTTTGCCTATTCCATGCACTGCCTCTTCCCTGGCTCTCCTCTCCCCACAATCCTTCCTTTTCTTCCCTTTTGTTTCTCTGTCTATGACTTTATGATGTCCTAGACTCGACAAAAGAAGGTAAATGTCTTGAAAAAATGAAATGATTTTTTGAGTAGTTTTATGTTTGAGATTATGGTGGTTTTGAGTTTTATTTCCATCCTAATTTGATATTTACAATTGATTTATGGAAATAGTTTCAAGCTTTTATCCACATATATTGATTTAGAATATTATTATTTATGTAAATTTTGCTTTTTCCTTCAGTGGAATCATGTTGGGTGGTCCTCCTTAGCACATATTGTGTGCTTTATGTTACCTTCGATTGAAAATTTTGCCGGTAACTTCTGCAGTCTAATTGTACATTAATAGGTTCAACACTTCAAGCTCGAGATCAAGAGGATTTAGTTGAAAGAATATGTATTAAAAATTTCAAAAGTGATACAAAAAAATTTAGGGAGGTAAGTTGACTGAACGGTAATATGTTCCGCCAGCAACTCCTGCCCTATCTAGCAACAGAAATCCCAACAAGCCACCAATCAAATACTTATTTGAGGGGCTGGGAACCAAGTGATCCCAGATGTACAAAGCAATAGATTATTTAAATTTCAATAGAGTCCACTAACAACGCAATAATATGAGGTTTTAGTACTTTTTCAGGATGAGTGTATCCATCTTGATTGTGCTTATAAGTGACATCAATAATGCGAGCAAGATTGAGAATACGAGTCAGAATCTTTGCAGAGACAGGAGTTGGTCGAAGGATTCCTTCATTTACATCCTTCCATGCTGTCTCAGCCATTTCTTGAAATTTGTCCATTGCTCCTTGTAATCAGTTTAACAGAACATAATGGAAGAAGGAGACATCTAGTTTTTGGCATCCAGGCTAGTCTCCGATTACAAATTGTAGGTAAAACTTCAAATATGTTGTTTGATTGGTCATTTCCGCCATTTATTGGACGATCTACTTAAATTAAACTGTTCCAGAAGTAGTCCATACCTCTGTATGGCATAGGTGTAGACCTCAAGTTCTTTTACTATTCCATAAGCATCAAATGTGTCATCTACTATTGAAATCATTGCTATAGTCTTAGCAAGCATGACACGAGCCTGAGAGTATTGAGGTTCAGCATACACTCCCATCGTCCAAAAGTAACACTCCACTGGTCTATCCCTAGCATATGGAAGCGTTGTCACAAAATCCAAATCTTTCCACCACCTACAAAATAATTAGAATTAATTTGACAAATAACTTTCAAATTACAATTTATTTTTTTGGTGTTAATTACCTTGATACTTCACTTTGTGCAACATCTTTAGTAAGTTGAAGTCCAGTTTTGCAAATCGAAGAAAGACATCATTCTTAAATTCCTCTTCTTCGTAGATGGAGATGAAGTAGCGTGTCTGGACTCTTGGAATGCTCTTATGAAGAGATTGCTCAAGGGCATGTGTCACTTGCAGACTCAAGATGAGCAGTAGAGAAAGCAAGTGCCTCTTCTAAAATATCTTCTCCATGAGTCCTTACATGTGAAGCTTCAATAGACCCCTGATGTCGTTGCTAAGTGATTCATTAAATTTTCCCTTTGCATCTTGGAATCTGCTAAAAAGTTCTGCTTCAAGTTGAAAATAAAAATTGATTAATTAAATGTCAGTGGCGTAAGCAAGAACATATTAATTATATATAAAAAAGCAAATTAGTAAGTAGTAGCGCTTAATTCTCCAAATCATATAGTAGTGTAGTGTAGTGCTTAATAAGTAAGATATATTACTTGGAGAGATGTTGTCTCAGTAGTCGAAATTGAACAGATAAAGTGCACAGATCATTGTAATCATGAGCCTCAAAGTTGTCCTCTATTTGTTTCTCGAAATGATAAGCAATGCCAAGGAGCTCAACAATGTCTATCAGATTCAATTTCTCTCTCAGTCAATGTTGTCCCATAAGCATCTGACATATATACTCCTTGTTTGTTCCTTCAAAGTTTCGATCTGTTGAGCAATACTCTTGTGCAATCTGTAAATGTATTTAAAAAGAAAACGTGAGGAAATTCAGGACGACTCTGTTGTAACAAGAGATTTCCCCTTTTGTTTCTTAGATGTTAAAAAAATTGATGGAATTATAAGAGACGGAGATGGGTATTTATAATGAATGAATTGTGAGAGCCATCTTTCACAATTGGAATTCTTTATATTATAATACTATACTGTACAAGGCGGTTGCCTCACTTGACTATATACTAATAACTAATCACTTGCTGCTCTGTAGATATAGAGTATTATAATATGGCATGATGTTCTTTTTCTTCTTTTTGGATTTAATTCATCACTTACTGGTGCATCTTAATTCTTGTGAACAGCATGGTTTATTTTTTCTACTTTATCATCTAATATGACCACTCATACTACTTCTACATTGTTTTCTACTAAGTTGTAAATTTGTAATCGTAATAAAATAGTAAGTACTTAAAGAGCTTTTATCTAGCATCAGCAGTAGCTGTTAATTTTGGGGAAAATCTGTTTTTTGTATTACAAACCCAGTTAGCACTTAGAAACAGAGAGGGTCCTTTGACTGTACAACTCAATTACTGGTGTACTAAGACTATATTTTGCCTTCTTTTCTTCTACCCTCTAGTCCTTATTCCATCATAAAGCAGCCATTAGAAATTTTCAAGAAAAGAACTTTTCATTTTTATTTTTCAAAGATGGCAGGAATATTATCACAATTTGTCTTATAAGTAGAATTGTGTTTGAGATTAAGGCGATTTTGATGTTTAACTTCCTGTATAAAATTGATACTTCCTACTATTCTTAAGAGGTTTACATTATATTTGGGAGTTTGCTTTTATATTTTGATGTGTTATCATGAGCTTATTTTGACACCGATTTTATCAGGCTCTGTTTCAACTGCTGAAGTGACACCCATTTTATCTAGCTAAAAAGACTTGCTATAAAAAGAAATGATATGTATATATTTAAAATGTCAATAATGATACAACAAAAAATTAAAGGAATTAACTGCACTGCACAATAACATGTATCTCCAGCAACTCCTATCTTAGCTAGCAGCGTAGATACCAACAAGGCATCAATCAAATACTTACTATATTTTTAGGGGATAGGAAGCAAGTGCTCCCAAATGTACAAAACAATAGATGATTTAAATTTCAATAGAGTCCACCAACAACGCAATAATATGAGGTTTTAGTACTTTTTCAGGATGAGTGTATCCATCTTGATTGTGTTTATAAGTGACATCAATAATGCGAGCAAGATTGAGAATGCGAGTAAGAATCTCTGTAGAGACAGGAGTTGGTCGAAGGATTCCTTCATTTACATCCTTCCATGCTGTCTCAGCCATTTCTTGGAATTTTTCCATGGCCTCTTCTGTGGATACGCCATAATCTCTCATGTAACATTCAATTCCAGTTGCAATCTGACCTCTACCCTTCTCAACCTCATAGGTGGCTATGTCGTCAATGACTCGACATAGGGTCACATTGGCTTCAAGAATTTTAGGGTTCTTGGCCAACCATTCAAAATCTTCCTTGTTAGCAGCCTTCATGCCCAAGTAGGATGTTGTCGTAAGCAAGTAATAAGTGCTGGTAGCTAATGCATTGCTAAGATACTCAGAGACTGGCGGCATATATCCTTCAATAAACCATTTTGCTTCCACAAAATAGTTTCTCACAATTTCTTTCATCTGTCAACAAAAGGCAAAGACATTCAATCATCAATACATATTGGAAGAATTAATTTCATTTTAAAGCAAAAACGAGGAGAAAAGTCACGATTCATACTCTTTCTTTTGCATAGTGAACAACATCAGATCTACCATACTTGGACAACTCCATTTCATAATCATTGTAGAGATCTAAAAGTGCTTTGTAACTGATTTTCATGTAATCAGGGAGCCGATCAATATGGCTAATATCCCACCTGATAAATGAAAAAAAAATGAATTTGATAAGTAAAATCAATTTAAAAGAACATGTATCATACCAAGAACAGAAATCTCTAGTGTTTAACTCCTAGGCTTGTGTTGGATAATAAATTGTAGACAAAAAATTAAAAAATGGACATAAACATGTTGTTTGATATGGTTTTTCCCCACCTTTATGGGATCTTCCAATTAAATGATAAAATGTTTTGAGAAGTAGTCCATACCTCTGTATGGCATCGGTGTAGACCTCCAGTTCTTTTACAATGCCATAAGCATCGAATGTGTCATCTACTATCGAAATCATTGCTATAGTCTTAGCAAGCATGACACGAGCCTGAGAGTATTGTGGTTCAGCATACACTCCCATCGTCCAAAAGTAACATTCGACTGCTCTATCCCTAGCATAGGGAAGCGTTGTCACAAAATCTAAGTCTTTCCACCATCTACAAGGTAAGTAACAACATATATATAAGATTCTGAGAGTCACTATAAACAAATAATAGTAGTAATATTTTTCATGTAAATTACTAGCATACCTTGATACTTCACTGAGTTCTTGTTTGTGCAACATCTGAAGTAAGTTGAAGTCCAGTTTTGCAAATCGAAGCAACAAATCATTCTTCTGTTCCTCCTTTTCGTAGATAGAAATGAAGTATCGTGTCTCAACTCTTGGAATGCTCTTATGGAGAGATTGCTCAAGGGCATGAGTCACTTGCTTACTCAGAGGTGACTTCAAATGTGGAGCTGCAGATTCAAGATGAGCAGTAGAGAAAGCAAGTGCCTCTTCCAAAATATCTTCTCCATGAGTCCTTACATGTGAGGCTTCATATAAGTTCAAAAGACCCTTGATGTCGTTGCTAAGAGATTCTTTGAATTTACCATTCACATCTTGGAATCTGCTGAAAATTTCTGGATCATAAACAAAAATAAAAGATTAGATTTTTTGTAAGAAAAAGTAAAAAGAAAACAAAAATTCCTTGGTGTAAGCAAGAAACACAAATATAACAATCAATGAAAAACATGTGTATAATAGACCTACTTGGAGAGATATTGTAACCATGTTATCTCAATAGTCGAAATTGGATGGATGAAGTTTGTAAATCATTGTATTCCTGAGCTTCAAAGTTAGGATCTGCTTTGTAAATTTGATCCAACATATCGTCTATTTGTTTCTCAAAATGATAAGCTAAGCCAAGTCGCTCAACTATGTCTATCAGATCCAATTTCTCAGCCAATGTTGTTCCAGAAGATGCAGATAATATAACTCTTGATTGTTCCTTCAAAGTTTCAATTTCTTGAGCATATTTTCCAGCAATCTGCAAATATATTTTCAAAAGAAAATGTATGTTACATTCAAAGTCATCCAACAAGATAAAGAAAATGAAAGACTCGTAGAAAATAGATATATACCTTATTGTCAAGGGAGAACGAATGGAAACGATCACCCCAAAGACTTAGAGAGAAGTCAGCAACAGGGCGAACAATCTCGTCCTCTTCTTGGCAGTTGCTCATCAATGCAGCAGCTGAGGCCATTTATACTATACTCTTTGTTTCTGAAAAAACAGAGAAAATTTCCTTTGTTATGTTATATGTTTGTAGACTGTAGTAGAGAATTGAACAAATGATGATGGAATTGTAAGAGAAGAGATATGAGTATTTATAATGAATGAATTGTGAGAGCCATCTTTCACGTAAGATTAAAATTCTTTATAATACTATACTTCCGGTTGGCGGTTGCCACACTTGACAATACCATATAGTAAGTACTGGTCTAATTATATATCATTATATTATTATATGGCAACACATTTTTTCTCTCTTTTTGGGTAAAACTTGTATAAACTTGCAGCCTACAATTTGTTACTACTTATATCTAAATTCTTGTAAACAGCATGCCTTTTATTCTGCTTAATGCTGTCATCATTGACTATATTTTTCCTTTACGATACTTACTATATGTAATAGTACTAACATATTTGCTAACTAAGACAACTATTACTATTTAAAATGTATGCCTTTTCTTCTAAATTTTATATATATTACTCGTGTGATGTGTCATTTATTTTTCCTTCAGTGCATTTCGTCTTCCTCCGGATTCTTCATAAAACAATGTTTTATTTGTGTTCTTTACGTACCTATGCATTGGAGTAGCCGGGTCTACTTTGATGAACTTGCTATTCCTTTAGTACGCACACCAAGTTATCTCAAGATTTTAGTTTATGAACTAATTTATCCATGATATAATTCCAAGTTGGATTGAGGATCTGACATTATATTCGGGAATAAATCATGACTTCAACTAAATACATTATTAATTAATTTAATTCCAAATTTATATATCTCACGTTATCTCGCATAGTCATATTTTTTAGAGTGTAATGTGAGGAAGCAAATTTTTCATTAAAGAGATGCAAAGTATTTTTTGGTTAAAGCAACATTGAGAATATAACAATTACATATTCATTGTAGTTTATAATATTAAGATAAACAGGCTCCTATCTCTTTGTCCTTGGTATTGGACTGCCGCATGTGTAGAGGTGTCAAAATGGGTTGGTTTAAACCAATTCAATCTTAACGGGCTAGAGAGTTAAATGGGTTGGGCGGACTGATCCTTTTAATTTAAAGGACTAATAAAATAGCGGTCCAACCCAATCCTAAGCGGGCCACGGGATGGGACGGGTTAACCCTTCAATCCAAAAAAGAATAATATTACTCTCTTAGAAAGAGTATCGAATGTTGACGTGTATGAACACAATATCAATTCATATAAGAATTCATTTATAAATCACACACTTCGGTGAATACTTACAAAAATACATTTATGAATCACAAACTTCGGTGGAACACTTACAAAAATACATAATAACCAACGTAAGATTTAGTGGATCCATCATTTCTCCCACAAAAAAGCTAGTTGGTTTAAAAAATTCCAGCAACACAAGGCAGCCTAAATACTTAACAAATTGAAATTTCTAAATATTAAATGACTCATTAATTAATGTTTTACAACTCCATTCTACTTCCACCATCGATCATATTTGAATCAACATTTGATATTATTTCCTTAAGAAGTTCATCTTCATTTACAATTCACCATGCAAGATGATATTGCAAAATACTTGATTTTTTATTTTTCAAAATATTTATTCATAAAATCTTTACAAATAAAACACTATTAAAAATAGTTTTAAAAATATTTTAAAAAAAATTAATAGCCCACGGATTGACCTCTGAGACTTGCAGGTTGGACCTAAGAGGCCAACGGACCAAATGCGGCGGGCTAAAAAGCCTCGTTCATAAATGGGCCAAAAATATTATGTCCAATCCCACTTATTATAAGGATTAGGTTAAATTAGCCTTATGGGTCAAACCCATTTTGATGGCTCTACATGTATGTTTGAGAAAATACATGCTAAAAGTAAAATTTTTTTTTTTGGAATCATGAAAGTAAATATTATCAAAGCTTATCTTGATTTTAAAAAAAATATGACGTGTGATGCAAAATTTATGTTAAATATTTAAAGATATAAACATGTCAGGCACATTTCTGATATAGGCAACATATATAGCTCGTTGTTGCATGATATGATGACAGTGGATTGTCTGGTTAGTTGGATCAGCTAGACTGTCTGGTGCCCACAACAATTGTGTCACCTTTTTTCTTTTTTAGTGACTCGAATTTATTAGTCTTGAGAGGCTCATTGTAACGTGACCAAAAATATTACTTGTACGAGCTGTAATCGTAATTGAATGAGTATTAAAGAGCTTTTATCTGAACGTAGCTTTTAATTTTGGGGCAAGCATTGTTATTGTACTACAAACTGAATCTGCAGTACAATGGGAGTCAATTAAAAGTTAGAAACAGAGAGGGACCTATGTATGTACTCCTCAATTAGTGGTACTATCATCTGTACTATATTTATTTTTCTGGTTCTTACTCCATCATAAAACAGCCATTGCACTAACCTTTTGTTCATCGAAAATTTTCATCAGGAAAAGGCCTTCTCATTTTTAGCGTTATTCGCGAAAGGAGTCCCTATATGTTGAGGTAATTATGTTGTAAAATGATATTCAAAAGTGGAGAGGATAGACAGGGACGAGGCAGCGCATGCGCTGTACAATTTTATTAGTTGCCCATTCCATGCACAGCCTCTTCCCTGGCTCTCCTCCCCCAAAAAATCTCTCTATTTTCCCCTTTTATTTCCGGTCTATGTCATTATAAAGTCCAAGAACGCGAAAAAAGGTACTAGTAATGGCTAAAATAATGAAATGGTCCTAATCAATAATTTTATTTTTGATGAGGCTACTAGTCAATATGGACACCATTTGACCACAAGGATATTAACAAGGTGTATCAGTATAGTATCATAATTCGTCTTATAAGTAGTTTAATGATTGAGATTATGGTGACTATAATTTATCCTGTCAGAAATTGATACTTTGAATACTTTTCATTATTAGTTTGATTACCTACCGTAACTAGCTACAGATATACCATCAAATGTAGACCAATTACTTATTTGAGGTCTAGTAACCAAGTGCTCCCTGTACACAACAGTTGATGCTTTAAATTTTAATGGAGTCCACAAACAAGGCCATAATGTGAGGTTTTAGTACTTTTTCAGGATGAGAGTATCCATCTTGGTTATGCTTGTAAACGACACCCATAATGCGAGCAAGATTGAGAATACGAGTGAGAATCTTCATAGATACAGGAGTTGGTCGTAGAATTCCTTCATTTAGATCCTTCCACGCTATCTCAGCCATTTCTTGAAATTTTTCCATTGCCTCTTCTGTGGATACACCATGATCTCTCATGTAACACTCAATTCCAGTTACAATCTGACCTCTATCCTTCTCAACCTGGATTGGAAGTGAGAATGTGTTTGTATAAGTATGAAATCAATTTTTATCACTTCATGGTTGGAACTAGGTAAACACATATATCCAACTTTATTTGATGCAATGTATACCTCATATGTGGCTAGGTCATCAATGACTCGACATAAGGTCACATTGGCTTCAAGTATTTTTAGGGTTCTTGGCCATCCATTCAAAATCTTCCTTGTTGGCACACTTCATGCCAAAGCAGGATGTAGTTGTAAGCAAGTAACAAGTGCTAGTAACTAATGCAGTGCTAAGATACTCAGAGACTGGCGGCATATATATACCATTTTGCTTCCACAAAATAATTTCTCACGATTTCTTTCATCTGTCAACAACAAGCAAAGGCATTCAATTTCATGTAATCAGGGAGCCGATCAATTTGGTCAATATCCCACCTAATAAATGAAAAATAAATGAATTTGATAAGTTCATCTATTTAATAAAAATATATATGTATATCATATGAAAAAAGAGAAATATCTATAGTTTGACATCCAGGCATGTTTTAGATTATAATTTGTAGGAAAAGATATGAAAAAATGAACAAAAATGTTGTTTGATATGATCTTTCCAACCCCCATTTGGCTTTAAATTATAAAATGTTCACAAGTAGTTTGTACCTCTGTATGGCATCGGTGTAGACCTCAACTTCTTTTACAATGCCATAAGCATCGAATGTGTCATCTATATACATTTTCTGTGTATAGAAATTATATCATTTTTCTTAATTCCTTGTGCCATGCATATTGTATTCTTTTTCCTTCTTTGGTGACTGTGGAGAATCTGTTGGTCCGATATTGCTTCATTAGAGTTTCTAGTTTCAACTTAAGAAAAGAATGTATTATACATTTAAAAAATATATGTATTATCACATTCTATGTGTGCGTTATTAATTGTTTATTATGTTCGTTCTTCTTGTCATTACTGCACATTCATGGAGTTTGAAGTTTAAAAGGTAAAAAAAAAGTCAAAAATTTTAAAGGGGTACATTAATTATTTTTTTTTAACTAAAAGGGCTAAATCGCTATGTCAGAAGCGATTTTGTTTTCACGGCTTTAAGTCTGTTAAAATCTCAAAATCGCTGACCTATCAGCTATATTTTCAAAGAAAATAGTTACATGGGTAGCATTTTTTTTAAAAAAATTATAAAAATAAAATCGCTTTGACTGCGGCGTTTTTATTTTAATTTTTTTTTAATATCGCTGCCTAGGCAGCGATTTAAGTGGGAATTTTTTTCTTTTTTTTGCAAATCGCTGCATGTTTGCATTTCTCTCTCTCTTCCTTTTTAAAAATCTTGGCAACAACTTTTATTAAAATATTGCTAAAAATTATTAATTCGTATTAAATGTTGGTGAATCAATTTTAAAAAAATAATTATACAATTACAGTGATTTAAAACGCTGTTTTTTTTAAAATATATAAATGCTGCAATTGCAGTGATTTAAAAAATGGATTTTTATTAAAAAAAATTATTTAGTGAAATCTTTACTAAAAATTGTAATGCAATTTTTATTTTGATCAAAATCAAAAAAGAAAAATCACCAAAATTAAAATGATAAAAAAATAATGGACAACGAAATTCTTAAAAAAGAAAATTTATTAGAAGCGATTTTTTTTTAATTAAAACAAAAAAACTTTTTTTACAAAATGTTGATTTTAATTTTTTTTTAATAGAATCACCAACATTAAATAATTCTTTAAAAA
The DNA here is from genome assembly GCA_032847665.1 of Solanum chilense. Lineage (NCBI taxonomy): Eukaryota > Viridiplantae > Streptophyta > Magnoliopsida > Solanales > Solanaceae > Solanum > Solanum chilense. The sequence continues at coordinate 103,039,553 of CM064963.1, read as the reverse complement.
TAATTGGCAGCTACATATTTGTTAAAATATTATACTTAAATAGATGCAAAGGCATGATCTTTTTTTTAAAAAAAACATTTCGTCGAGGCAACGGTTTTTCAAAAAAAATTCACTAATATCGCTGCTTAAGCAGTGATTAATTTTTTTTTTTAAAAAAAATTTGAATAAAATTGCTGATAGATCAGCGATTTTAACTTAATGACATGAAAACAAAATCACTGCATTAATAGTAATTTTACCTTTTTGATTAAAAACAATAATATATCTCTTTAAAATTTTTGATAATATTTTTTATATTTTAGGCTTCTACTCCATATTCACGTGGGCTGTTGATTCAGGGTCTACTTTGATGCCACTTACAATTTTTTTATTTCCTTATATGCAGAATGTAGCAACTTTGAATAGAAGATATTCCCAAATTGTGTAAATTTTACTGGCGGTTCCAACTTCCAACTTTAAGTTCATTATAAAAAGTTGCTCCACCTCACTATCTCAATTTATATGACAATTTTTTTTATTAAGAGTCAAATAATTTAAGTTTGATTAAAAATTTGGGGATGAAATCTTCAATTTTATTTTTATTTGAAATAAAATTTATATATTTGCAAACTATGTAAAAAGTACTACAAGTCACGATGATTATTAATTTAAAATGTTTTAAAAAGGGAAAAATTATATGTAATAGCAAACTAATAACCTAAATTAAATGAAATAGCTAGGGTTTGATTTAATTGTGCTCCATAGCAAACATTAGCTAAAATTTGCCAGCGTCTCTCTCCCAAAAATCTCGCTCGCCACTCTCGATTCTCGCTCGCCTCTCTCGCTTTATACACAGAAGTGTATAATTCTGTTTCTGTTTTGTATAAAGCGAGAGAAAATTGTATATACACATGCAAAAATATATATCTTCATGTTACACACTTAATTATACAATTTATAAACATTTTACTTCAAATATTGCAGAGAAAAAGGCCAACGAATTATACAATTGCGAATTATACAAATTGCAGTGAAATATAATTTTCTCTAGCTTTATACAACAGAAGTTTATATATTGTGTTTCTGTTTTTGTATAAAGCGAGAAAAACATATATCTTCTTGCTATACACTTATAATTATGCAATATACATACATTTTAATTCGATTCAACTGTATGCAAAACAAATTATACAATTGCAGCGAAATAGGCCAGCGAATTATACAATTTAGGCCAGCGAATTATACAATTTAGGCCAGCGAATTATACAATTGTATATGTATAGCAAATTATATAGTTTTATGTTTGCTATGGAGCGCAATTATGCAAAGTTTGCTATAACATACAAATATGAATTTTTTGTTTGCTATATGTGAAAGTTGCCCTTTAAAAAATCTATGAAAAAACTTATAGTCAAAAATAAACTTGTTTAAATCTCAAAATTTGAATGTGTCACATAAAATAGAATGGAGGAAATATTATTTATTACTTATTACATAAAATTTACTCCCTGTGACTCAATTTATGTACGCATTTCATTTTTCGAGAATTGAACAGTTTAACTTTGATCGAAAATTTGCGCATGAAATCTTTAATTTTTTTTAAATAAAATTTATATATTTGTAAAATACATAAAAAGTACTATAAATTATATTAATTAACAATTTAAAATAATTAAAAGATATATAAAAATTCTATGATCATAAATAGTCTCGTTTGACGAACACAAATCATCAGTTTAATATGATCCACGACTTCAGATCGTTAGATCCACAAGACATACCAGTGTTATGAAGAGAAATTTGGTGGAAGATCTTTGAGATTTAATCCATTGCATTTAATGTGTTTTATCAAGCTAACTAGTTATTTGAGAGTATGATGTCTAATTTACGACATAAAATATAAAAATTAAGTGAAATTTAGTTTTTAATTAACCTGGTCAAGTTGAATGATTTTTATATGACAAAACAAAAGATTTTTAGTGAGATCTTTTTTAATATTTTTCTGAACACATTAAATATAAATTAAAATAATTCAATCTTTTAGGGTTATGAATAAACCGTACCGTAACTCGTATATTTAGTAAGAATTAAGCAAATGAATTATCTATTGAAATATTTTCATGTGAGAAAAATTCTCCCCAGCTAATACATGATAAAAAAAAAAAAAAAGATCTTTTATATATACTTTCAATCTTACCAAATTTTAATAATTAAAAAAAAGAAGAAATAAACAAATGGCTCCTGTCGACAATAATGTTCGCATTTACCCTTGCAATGGAGGTCAATACGTACGTCTTTAACAGCTACGGAATACTCATTTTTAATTTATTTTCTTGTGGCTAATCAGAAATTGTTGAAGCATATTCTTTCACGTCATGACTTTCAGAATTGTTTTACATAACTTAAACAAATTAAGCTAAAGCAGCTTAGATAGAAACTGAGGTAATTAAATTCAAATATTTTTTATTAATACAAACAAGAAATTAAGTTAAGAAGGTAACTTATACCCTAGCCTATAGAGATACCGACAAGATATCCATCAAAGGTATACATAGATTACTTATTTATAAAGAGACTGAGAATTAGCAAGTGTTCCTAGGTGAAGTGATAAATTATTTAAATCTCAACAGAATCTACCAACAAGGCGATAATGTGAGGTTTTAAAACCTTCTCCGGATGAGTGTATCCATCTTGATTGTGCTTGTAAGTGACATCTATAATACGAGCAAGATTGAGAATTCGAGTAAGGATTTCTGTAGAGACAGGTGTTGGTCGAAGAATTCCTTCATTTACATCCTTCCATGCTATCTCAGCCATCTCTTGAAATTTTTCCATTGCTACTTGTGTTGATACGCCATAATCCCTCATGTAACACTCAATTCCAGTTGCAATCTGACCTCTACCCTTCTCAACCTCATAGGTGGCTATGTCATCAATGACTCGACATAAAGTCACATTCGCTTCAAGGATTTTAGGGTTCTTTGCCAACCATTCAAAATCTTCCTTGATAGCAGATTTCACGCCCAAGTAGGATGTAGTGGTAAGCAAGTAATAAGTGCTGGTAGCTAATGCATTGCTAAGATACTCAGAAACTGGTGGCATGTATCCTTCAATGAACCATTTTGCTTCCACAAAATAGTTTCTCACAATTTCTTTCATCTGTCAACAAAAGGAAAAGACATTCAAACATCACTGTTTATTCAAAAAAATTAGGTGACTGATATTACTGATTAAATTCATACTCTTTCTTTAGCGTAGTGTACAACATCGGATCTGCCATCCTTTGACAATTCTGTTTCATAATCATCGTAGAGATCTAGAAGTGCTTTATAACTGATTTTCATGTAATCAGGGAGCCGATCCATTTGACTAATATCCCACCTAATAAATGAAAAGAGAAAGATAGATTAAGTTCGTTCCTCTTCTTATAAACCTGTTTAATAAATCTATTAACTGTTAAAGAGGCAAGTTCATACCTCTGTATGGCATCGGTGTAAACCTCCAGTTCTTTAACTATTCCATAAGCATCGAATGTGTCATCTACTATCGAAATCATTGCTATAGTCTTAGCGAGCATGACACGAGCCTGAGAGTATTGTGGTTCAGCATACACTCCCATCGTCCAAAAGTAGCACTCCACTGCTCTATCCCTAGCATATGGAAGCGTTGTCACAAAATCCAAATCTTTCCACCACCTACAAAATAATTAGAATTAATTTGAGAAATAACTCTCAAGTAACAATTTATTTATTTTTTATATTAATTACCTTGATACTTCACTGAGTTCTTGTTTGTGCAACATCTGAAGTAAGTTGAAATCCAGTTTTGCAAATCGGAGCAGCACATCATTCTTCTGTTCCTCCTCTTCGTAGATAGAGATGAAGTATCGTGTCTCGACTCTTGGAATGCTCTTATGAAGAGATTGCTCAAGGGCATGAGTCACTTGCTTACTCAGAGGTGACTTCAAATGTGGAGCTGCAGACTTAAGATGAACAGTGGAGAATGCAAGCGCCTCTTCCAAAATATCTTCTCCATGAGTCCTTACATGTGAAGCTTCATATAAGTTCAATATTCCCCTGATGTCGTCACAAAGTGATTCCTTGAACTTACCATTCGCATCTTGGAATCTGCAAAAGATTTCTGGTTCAAGTTGAAAACAAAACATTATTAGTTACGTATTACTATATAGCTAGTGTAACGGTGTTGATTATTATATTACGTACTTGGAGAGATATTGTAACCATGTTGTCTCAATATTCGAAATTGAAGGGATAAAGCGTTTAAATCATGAGCCTCAAAGTTAGGATCTGATTTGTAAATTTGATCCAACATGTCCTCTATTTGTGTCTCAAAATGATAAGCTAAGCCAAGTCGCTCAACGATGTCTATCAGATTCAATTTCTCAGCCAGTGTTGTTCCACAAGCAGCATCAGACAACAAACTTCTTGTTTGCTCTTTCAATGTTTCAATCTCTTGAGCATACTCTTCCGCAACCTATAAATTATAATTTATAAAGTACTAATACATTTTACAAAACAAGTTTATTAGTTTGTTCTTTAAACAGATACCTTATTATCAAGGGAGAAATAATGGAAACGATCACCCCAAAGACTTGGAGAGAAATCAGCAATAGGGCGAACAATGTCTTGGCAGTTACTCATCAATGCAGCAGCTGAGGCCATTTCTTCTACACTTAATGATCTTGTGAAAAACAAGTGTTGTTAGAGAAATTGAACAAAGTGATGATGGAAATGGAAGTGAAGGAAATGAGTATTTATAACGTATGGTGAGTCTTTTCTCACAGCCATCAATTGCCGCTCTGGTTGCCGCACTTGACTATGTACTGGTCAGTGGCCTATATAGTAAAAAATGTTACAGTATTCTTTTTCACGTTGCTATTGAAAGTTTGATCAAATTCTATTTTAAATTTTATTTTCCTTTTTTGGCGTCTGTCTGTAAGTCTCATTTTCCTCTAGTCTCAATTCACAAAACTGACTTACAATATAAAATATTACAACTAGTACGAGACATGCATTATTTTGTCTCTCTTAGTCTTTTTTGTCACAGTTTGCACCATGTATTTGGAATGTTGATTTGAGGTCTATTTCGATGGCATCCAAAATATAATAATATTGGAATTCCTTCAGTACAGAATGTAGCAACTTTGAATTGAAAATCATGTCCCAAAAGAAAAACAAAGCATGATATGCAATATATAATTTCATTTATTGAATTAAACACATATTATTTGTAAAGTTCAGATTGATGGCTTAAACATAAATTATTTTTGCGTTCCGGCTGAAGGTTGAGTTTCTATGCCATCCTATTTTATTGAGTTAATGTTGAATTTATAAAAATTGAAATGTAACTAATTCAGTTGAATAAACTAAATGCAATTTTTTTTTCTTTCCAATAACGTGCTTTTATTTTCTCGATTGGGACAGATTGAGAATTGACAAATTATTTTTTCAAGTACAGAGAATTTCTCAAATTTATATAGTTTTGTATATCTGCTTATTCTTCTGAACAAAAAAACTATATTAAATTTATCCCTTCTTTTTTGTTTTATCATTTATAAGTATCAAAATACATCATTAATTGTACTCCTAAATAAAGACTACTAATTTCTAAAAAAAAATAATAAAAAAATTCAAGATCCAAATCCAAAAATTTGGAAGTTGCTTTATGCTTTAAAAGATGAAGATGAAGATTTAGTTATCCAGAGTTTCATAGTAGACATTAAAACAACAAAGCGATATAATTATGAAGACATAAGATATTCAAGTTATCTCCAAAATAATGATAAATATTTGTATCTTCATTTTTATTATTATTAAAGAATCAAAAATAGTTTATCCAAAAGGGACATACCAAGAAATTATAATTTACCCAAAACTTGCTCAAATACGTCTTACTTGTACTTTTCTCCTTGTAGTTATCCCTGAGCTCTTTTTTTTTTTTTTTTTTTTTTATAATGCACACCTTACCTAGTGGAATTTTTTTTTTAAAAAAAAGTAATAATGACTAAAAATAAATGAGCTTTTTGACTAATACCATGAAATTACTTAGATGGATAATCTTACCATAATAGAAAAGAACGTGAATGAAAACAAATAAGTTCACAGAAAAAAAAAAAAAGGTTACATAGAAAGGAAGACACAAATATGATTGAAATATTGTAATTGATCGAAAATTTATTCTTAAATTGACCGAAAATAAATAAAAACTAAAATTGGAACAAAATTGGCATACAAATGAGAAGAGAAATACTTCAATTGAATTGATTTATACTATAAAAAGAGATTTGACACGTATCATTCATCAGTAATAGATAATTGAAGGGCATTAACCTCGAATAAAACAGATAAAGATTCATTTAGATTAAGTAATGTTCAATGACCATTGTGTCATATGTATTATATAATTATTTATGATTGAAATTTATTTAAATTATATACTTATCTTAATAATAAAAATAACAAAGTTATCAACTATTTTTATTTTTTAAAACTATTGAATAAAACAATTAAGTGTATACTCAAGTTAATATTTTCAAAAAGAAAAATTAAAATTGAGAAAAACAATTTAATATACCTGATTGAAAGTATTTACATCATCAAATTAAATCTTATCGTCAACCCTTGATCCGCATACCCATCAATCTTTAAAAAAATTCTTGAAAATAATAGTTTGGATACACTTAATTGCTTTATTTGATAGTTTTTAAAAAATAAAAATAGTTGACAGCTTTGTTGCTTGAATTATCAAGATGAGTATATAAATCAAATATATTATTAAGATGAATTTATAATTTAAATGAATCTCAAACATAAATTATTATATCCTATACATGGCATGAATCTATAAAATCAATGAATATTACTTGACCTAATTATACTTGACCGGATCTTTATCCGAATAAAACCACTTTAAAACTAGAAATATCCCCAATAATTAAAAAAAATGTTATCTAACTTGTCAGTATTAATTTGTTTCATTCTTTTAGGAATTTAAATCATGTTTGTGTTACAATTAAATAAAAAGTCTATATTGGATATAGAAACAATATTTATGACACTAAAATGTCTTCTACAAATGTTACATGGATGACATTAACATTAAAAATAAAGAATCTCCAAATAGAAAAATGTGTCAAGTCCTTTTAAGAAATTAAAAAGCGAAGATTATTTTATAAACTAAAATAAATTAAGCTTTGATTTATATAATAATAATATTTGTATTTTTTTATTCAAATTTGATTAATAATGATGGTATTACTATCATTCATAAAGACTTGCATAATGTTTTAAGAAATATTCAAGGTTAATGTAATATTCTTTTCATCAAATTCACAATTAACAATTTTTCTATAAAAAATGTCAAAACCTATTTTTTACATTGTGAATAGTACAAATCGATTATGTTTTTGGCTTGATAAAGTTTTTCAAACTTTCATCATCTAGCGTTTTAAATTTTTTATCACTGAGTGAAATGTCAACAATTTTATTTTATACATTAAATAGAGCAATTCTATTTTAGAGTAAAAAAGATAACTTGATCCACTTGAGAGTTGAGACATTCAATTTTTAGAGTGTAGATCAATTATTTTAGTTAGTATTTTTGCAGTTTAAAGTACTAATGGCACTTCCGCTGTACATACAGCACAATAGAATGGTTTGTAAATACTTTTGGTTCATCATTTATATACCAACAAATTTTGATTTTGATATATGCCGCTTAATGGTCAATTTGATTTTAAAGTTTATCAGTTTATATCGGTTTATAGATATGCTAAATCGTTAAGAATCATTAAGATGTTTGCTTATCAATTCATCAGTTATTGATCGTTATTGGTTCGGTTATTGGTTTAACCATTATGATTTGATATAAAAACAAATTATTAAAAATCTCTTAGAAACATGATGACAAACCAAATAAACCATGCATATGAGTTGATAAATTGTATCTTGCCAAACACAGCACTAACACATTGTAGAATAACTAAAAGTTTGAGACTGTATACAAAGGACTTTATATACCAAAATAGTATTAATATAATTTATTAATTTATTATCTAGTTATCGGTTATTCTGTCAATAATCCAATAATAAATAAAATCAAAATCATTACCAAAATCATTAAACCAATAACCTATCACCAATGAACTAATAACTTTTTTTATTAAAATAATCGATTTTAATTCAGTTTTGAATATATTTAATTTAATCTTTTTTTTTACATAAAATATATTATATTCAGATTATTTTTAGAATTGTCTTTATGAAAGAAATATTATAAACTTAACCTAACACAACAAATCAACAATAATTAGATAATGGAACAGTTTATAATCATAGAAAATTGGTAAATATTTACGACCAAAAGAATTTTAAAAATGCATTATTTTAATTAGCTAAAGATAAAATGTATTTAGTTAGATATCATAAAAATTAAGATTAAATTTATGAATAACGAAAGGACTCAAAGTACTATAAACCCTTATACTTATCAGAAGTATATATTATTAGAATTTTAGGACCAGTGGGCCACTTTCTTAGATAAAGCTTATGCTTGTTCTTTTTTTTTTTAATTCTCTCCTTATTGTTAGATGATCAATATGGTAGTTTCTTTGCTTAACATATTACAATTTATTTTACCAAATAAAAAGAAGATCGAGCTAGGTACAAAAGAAGTATTATAAAGATATCAAGAATTAATGGTACAAAAACGTTTTAAGTAGAGTACTATCTTATACAAATGGAACCAAAAAAAAAGAAAGAGTGAATGATTTAGATCTCAATGGAGTCCACCAGCAAAGCAATGATGTGAGGTTTTAAAACCTTCTCCGGATGAGTGTATCCATCTTGATTGTGTTTGTAAGTAACATCTATAATACGAGCAAGATTGAGAATTCGAGTAAGGATTTCTGTAGAGACAGGTGTTGGTCGAAGGATTCCTTCATTTACATCCTTCCATGCTATCTCAGCCATCTCTTGAAATTTTTCCATTGCTACTTGTGTTGATACGCCATAATCCCTCATATAACACTCAATTCCTGTTGCAATTTGGCCCCTACCCTTCTCAACTTCATAGGTGGCTATGTCATCAACAACTCGGCATAATGTCACATTGGCTTCAAGAATTTTAGGGTTCTTTGCCAACCATTCGAAATCTTCCTTTGTTGCTGACTTCACTCCCAAATAGGATGTTGTAGTCAGCAAATAATAAGTGCTAGTAGCTAATGCATTGCTAAGATACTCAGAAACTGGCGGCATATATCCCTCAATAAACCACTTTGCTTCTACAAAATAATTTCTCACAATCTCCTTCATCTGTTTAACAAAAAATCCAATAATTTCAATAATATATATAGATCCAGTATAAATAAGAAAAATAAGGTAGTGATTTTAAATAGAAATCAGTGAGTTCGTACTCTTTCTTTTGCGTACTGGACAACATCAGATCTCCCATCCTTTGACAACTCCTTTTCATAATCTTCATACAGATATAAAAGAGCCTTAAAACTGACTTTCATGTATTCTGGGAGTCGATCCATTTGGCTAATATCCCACCTAATAAATGAAAAGAGAAAGATTTAGTAAATTCCCCTTTTAAGAAATTAACCCTCTCTAATAAGTTCATACCTCTGTATGGCATCGGTGTAAACCTCCAGTTCTTTTACGATTCCATAAGCATCGAATGTGTCATCTACTATCGAAATCATTGCTATAGTCTTAGCAAGCATGACACGAGCCTGAGAGTATTGAGGTTCAGCGTACACTCCCATCGTCCAAAAGTAACATTCGACTGCTCTATCCCTAGCATATGGAAGCGTTGTCACAAAATCCAAATCTTTCCACCACCTACAAAATAATTAGAATTAATTTGACAAATAACTTTCAAATAACAATTTTATTTTTTTTTATATTAATTACCTTGATACTTCACTGAGTTCTTGTTTGTGCAACATCTGGAGTAAGTTGTAATCTAATTTGGCAAATCGAAGCAACACATCATTCTTAAATTCCTCCTCTTCGTAGATAGAGATGAAGTATCGTGTCTCAACTCTTGGAATGCTCTTATGGAGAGATTGCTCAAGGGCATGACTCACTTGTTTACTCAAAGGTGACTTCAAATGTGGAGCTGCAGATTCAAGATGAGCAGTAGAGAAAGCAAGTGCCTCTTCCAAAATATCTTCTCCATGAGTCCTTACATGTGAAGCTTCATATAAGTTCAATATTCCCCTGATGTCGTCGCTAAGTGATTCCTTGAACTTACCATTCGCATCTTGGAATCTGCTGAAAATTTCTGGATGATGAATAAAAAGCAAAAGATAATTAGTTTTCTTGCGGAAAAAGAAACAAAAAAAAGTGCAGCATATATATGTAATGGACCTACTTTGAGAGATATTGTAACCATGTTGTCTCAATATTCGAAATTGAAGGGATAGAGTGTTTAAATCATGAGCCTCAAAGTTAGGATCTGATTTGTAAATTTGTTCCAACATGTCCTCTATTTGTTTCTCAAAATGATAAGCTAAGCCAAGTCGCTCAACAATGTCTATCAGATTCAATTTCTCAGCCAGTGTTGTTCCACAAGCAGCAGCAGCAGACAACAAACTCCTTGTTTGTTCCTTCAAAGTTTCAATCTGTTGAGCATACTTGTCAGCAACCTGTGAAATGTTCATTGATTGGGATTAGTAGTAATTAACCAAATATAATGAAGCGATCGAGAAGGATATTGTAATTACCTGATTGTCGAGAGAGAATGAATGGAAACGATCACCCCAAAGACTTGGAGAGAAATTTGCAACAGGGCGAACAATCTCATCTTGGTTGTTAGATAGGGCCATTTCTTCAGAAAAGGATGTAATTAGCTTTGTGAGAAAACAGAAAGCCTTTTTTTTATTTCTCTCTTTGGTTAGTTGTTGATAGGGAATTGAAGTATTGATGGAAATGAAAGTGAAGGAATATTGAGCATTTATAGTGGTGAGAATGCATTCTCTTTTGAAATTTTTTGTGATGCATGCAGTCCATCCCGTTGCCTTACTTTGACTATATATTTAACTGTAATATTACAAATAGTATTCTCTTTCTAGTCTTTATCAAAATTAATGATCAATTTTTTTTATATCTAGTACATCTTCCTATACCCATATAAGATAATTATAAGTAATATTTAAATATTCTAAATTAAATAAGTATTAATGGATAATCATTTTAAACGTAGTGAACCAGAAGGCTATGTAACTTCAGTTCAACCAAACTTAAATTTATATTATATGATACTGTAAGTGGCCTTTATTTTATAAAAATTAATTATACTCGATAATCTTCATGTTTTTTATTCGTTATATATAGTTCCATTTTCGGAAAAATACATTATGGCCGTTAGTGACGTCCGGCTTCTTTCCTTGGGCGGCCGTATGTAATTTTTTTCGTTTTATAATTTTATCTTAATGGGATATATTGCCTCGAAGGGACCAAGAAAGTGTTCCTTTTGTTTATTTTTTAAGGTTTTTTTTTTCCTTCAATGGCGTCTGTCTTGATCCAATGCTATTGTTTCCTATTTCAACTTGAAAAAAATATAGTATTACATAAGCTTACTATGTAATTATAGCATGAGTGCATTATTATAAGTTCTTCTCCCCAAGGAGATTGAATGGACATAGCAACGGCAGACCTAGAGGTAGTCGAGAGGGGTTTAGAAAATTAAAAGAATAGAGGTTGGCTTAGTAGATGAGGAATTTAAAATTGAGGAACTTTGATATATAGCCACTCAAAAATAGCTTAATTAAACTTCATATCTATAGCTTACTAATTATGATTCGTAGGTACATGCTATAGGGGGATAGAAAGATTGTGACACGGAGGAGAGAGGCGAGCAGAGACGGCAAAGAGTGGGAGAGAGGCGAATTCTATATATATATATCGGTTAGATAATTAATTGTATATTATACATATATATTTGTATATGTGGCAAACGAGATTGGGAGAGGGAGGAGAGACACGAGTGAGATTGGGATATGGAGGAGAGAGAGGCAAGCAAGAGAGGGCAGAGAGTGGGAGAGAATGAGCGAGAGAGGGCAATAATGTGTATAATTCGCATCTCGTTTATATAATCCGTGGATATATTTGTATAATTCGTGTATTTTGTATAATTCAGTAATATAAAGTCTGAAATTATACAAAGATGATAAAAGTCGAAATAACGAATTGATACAAACATAAAAATATGAACTTTAAATAGTTATATTGAATATGTTATACAAATTACATTATATAAATATATTATGCAAAATTCAAAAATTACACGTTTATATAAACTTTAAAAATGTCATACACAAAAAGATTGAAGGTATATAGTGACAAAACTGAAAGCTAAAGGAAATCATCGTCATACACCAATACCATTCGTCGTATAAAAATACAATTCAAAATAAAAATTGTTAGTTGCAAATTGTACAAATGTAACGAATGATAAAAACGTGGCTAATTATACAACTCGAAGTCACCCCACGTAATTAATCTTTAATGTTAATTGTGAGTAACAATAATACAAATCATAGTTATGATGAGTTATTAAATAGTATAAGTTTGTTTAACCGTGTAATTTTTCCTTTAAAAGTTTCAACTTGAGTTTCAAATTCGAATTTTAGATACTATATTTTTTTCAAATAATTTTAATAAAAATTCTGAATCCGCCGTCAATACTATACACATAGCCGTTCCAATAAAGTAACTTATTGAATTATATATATTTCAAAAGTTCAATATTGATGGCTTATATGAATGATAGAAGAAACATATATTATTTGCACGCTTATTTTTCCTTTTCAAAGTTGAATCATCTATGTCATCGTATTTTACTAAATGTTGATTTTATGCAAATCCAGATGTAACTAATTCAATGGAAGAGATGATATGCAATATTCTACGCATAACTTTCTCCAAACATGCTTTCCTTCATTTTATTACTAAAACTTCTTACTGATGATGAGAAATTTAAAATTAATTGATTTTAAATATTTAAATGTAACATTATTTTTGAAACGTAATAATAATTAAAACATAATTCCAAACAAATTGAATCGGATGAGTATTTACTTTTTTGAAAAAATAAAATAAAATCTAGAGGAGTCGAATTAGATCTTGCTAGAACGTAACATTGTAGTTTTCCTAAAGTTGACTTCACGAGGACCTAATTATTCTAAGCATGTACATAAAATTCAAACGGCAAGTAAAATTCATAGGTACTATTTAAAGTCCAAATTCTTGGTTAGAATTTTAATCTTTTAGTACTAAGAGTGATCTTAGAAATAAAATTCTAATACTGTTGGAATTAATACTTAATTATATTAGACATTTTGAACCAAAATTGACATTACACACAAAAATACAATTTTTTTAATCGTAAGGGATCACTAATTTATTTAAAATTGAGTGGCATGTATATCCACTGACCAAAAATTAATGTTCAATCAAATATTTAGTCAAGTAAGGCACCCACAAGTGATGGTCGCAATAATCCTAATTCCTAAATAAAAGTATATATTTTACAAGAACTTGAAAAAAGAAATTTGGCTATTTTCATAGTCATATATAGAGGCTACCCAAACTCTATGTTGTTGAAGAAGGTTCTTATCACCTTCTTGATCAATTATATTTGAGTCTTCGAAATGCTTTAGAATTATACTTTTAATACTCTCCAGTCTTCAGTATACTCTTTCAAGTGACTCTTCTAGCACCATGCTATTATGTGAGTCAAAAAATAGTATCATTCCACATTATTGTTGTTGGTTTAGGTTAAAAAAAAAATAGAGTAGAGGCCAAATTACAACATGAGTAGAGTGCTATAATAAAAGACTAAAGTACATCAACAGAAGTGTAATAAAAAGAATTCAAAAAATGATTGAAAAAGCGTGGGAAAATGTGAATGAAAGTATTATCAGGTTAAATTATCTCTCTACGATGATTCTTACTTGCATTTTAAGATTAGGTTAAATTAAAAAGCACATTTACGTATTATATTTTTTATTAAATATTAAGTTGAACTCATATAAAGCTTAATAGGTGTTTGAACACTCATTAATCTCGACATAAAATGTATATAGATATATATATAAAAAAAATATCACGTAAAACTATATAATTAATGAATAATCACACAATAAATAGTACAAAAACTATACAATTAATTACCTTGTTAATTTTCATTGAAGTGAGCTGAGAGAGGAGAGCGAGTGAGTATAGTGTGCTTTTACAAAATGAAAATGATATTTTTGGTAAAAAGGAAATTAGTGAAAAAGAACGATCTTTTCATTTCGATAAAACATCTCCATTTATATCTTATTTAAAAAATATATAATTTTAACATCCAAATGAAAGGGAAGTAAAGCCTAGCCTCCTTTTACATCTTAGAACCAGAAAGATTATATCCAGGGCGAATCCATCTTGACTAGAAAATTGTATTGTCTATAAAAATTATATTTTAATTTAATATATATATATATATATATATATATATATATATATAAAAAGAACAATTCACCCTTTTTGGTGGTTAGTAAGTGGTGTGTGCAAGTTTAGAATTATCAATTGTTGAGATTATACTACTACAATTTTTTGAACTGCATGCTTCATCTTCTCTTTATGAAATTACAACTTTTTTCATCCAAACTATAAATCAAGTTCGTTTTATATATTATAAAGTTGTTTAATTCGCTATATAAAGCATAATATAAGATATTAGCAAGTATAAGTAATATTATTATTACTCATTTTAATTTAAAAATACAAAGTGGTTGAGTATATTATAATTTGTGATTTGAGGTTTTTCCTTTTTTAAGTAATAATATTGAACATAACTTTTTCATTAATTTTATTCACAATTGTATCTAAATATTTTTTACATTTACACAAAATAAATTGTACCTTCAGGTAGTGGATCCGTTAAATACATAATAATCTACACTAGGCTTTCATCCCTAGTAATTTAGTAATATATATAGTCGAGTAAAGATGGTGGGTAAAATAAATAGTCAAGGAGGTGTTTGGAAAACGTGGAGTTGTTCCCTGTTCGGTTGTAGATTTAGGTGTCGTTTGTGTGGTGAATAAAAATAAATAGTGATGTGGTAAAAAAATAACAATGGAATAAAAAATTTGTATTTTATTTAGTTATCGTATTTTTTGTTGACTCAAATCAAAACAGAAATAGAAATATTATCTAAAAAAGATTATTAATGAATCAATATTAATTTAGGAGGTTTACTGTTGAAGATAAGACGTGTTGTTCACAAGAACTTAGATACACATACACATGTGGTGATAAATAGAAGTTGTATGCTGCAAGTATATTACAGGTATAATCCATAAAAAAAAAATTAAAACAAAAAAAACGTTTTCATTTTATTAAGGCCAAATTAAAATATCTATAGACCCAGTTATGTAAGCCACAAATTGTAAAAGGTGACCAATTATTAAACACTTGTACTCAAAAAAATCATAGATGAAAACTTAGTTTTTTTTATAGGTTGATTCTATCGGTAGCCTTTTAAAATTGGCATAAATTTTTACTTAGATATCTTAATTAGATTTTGTTCATTTTAGACACCTAATATTGAGTTTCGATGTGTTATTTTGACACTTTTTATTGACTTGACATATTGTGTGTGTTGCACCCATTTGAACGCTTGAGGATTTTTTTTTTAGATTTATTTTCCTTCTTCTTCTTCACTTTTTAGCCCTATCACTAATTTCACCTTTCCCCGTGATCCCATGAAAATTCATGATAGATTTTATTACAAAATATGAAAAATTAAAATAAAAAATTATCACTAATTTTAAAAACGCTTATAAGAACAAAATTTTTAAAAATTATCACACTAATTTTGAAAAGATTTTTTAGAACAAGAAACACATCTTATTCAAAAAAAGTTAGAAAAATATCATATATAATTTTCAAAAACAATTAAAAAAAAACACCTAAAATCTAATGATTTTTTTTAAAAAAAATATTTTGGAAAGAAGAATCAAGAAAATGGTTGTAGAGTTGGGGAGGCAAAAGGAACGTAAGGGTGGGATGATAGAAAATAAGTTATTTTATTTATTTATTTTTGCTGACAAATTAATTTTTTTAATAATTTATTTTAAAATTATAATTTTTATATTCAAATATCACATGTCAGCTTTTAATTATTCATCATGTCATATCATCCGCAAGTGTATTACACACACTTTGTAATTTTAGATGATTGGCAAAAATGTATCAAAATGACATAACAATCCCTTACTTAAGATGTTTAAAATGAACAAAGTCTACTTAAAATATCTAAATGAAAATTGATATCAAATTTAAGGAGTTACCGATGGAATAACTTTTTTATATACGTATGTAGCAGTATATAGTCAAGTGACGTAACCGCCTTCTACAGTATAGTATTATAATATAAAGAATTCCAATTGTGAAAGATGGCTCTCACAATTCACACTATAAATACTCATTTCCTCCTCTTACAATTCCATCATCATTTGTTCGATTCTCTATTGTTAAATCTTGAGATTTTGAATATGGCAAAAGTGTATTGAACAGGTAGTGCAACGTGTTCCTGTGAAATATTGCAGCAGGTATGTTAGTGGCGGCGTACGTATGGAAACTTATGTGTACGATTGTGTTTATAGTAGTTTTACTTGGTTAAGGAAAACTATTAAAAACAAATTTGAGTACAATAAGGTTTCAAGAAAAAGAGTTAGTAGAAGTCAACAAGGATTTGTAGAAGACAAATACAAAGTTGATTTCTACAAGGATTGGCAGAATTTCTGGTCTATAAATAGAAGGCTATTTCGATCAGAAAAACTGGCGCACCTACAAAGAGAGAGCTTCAAAACACGATCAAGAGAGTTGAGAGAGTTTTGTTAAAATCTTTTGAGTGCTGTGAGTTGAGTGTTAACGTTGTAAGATTGTATTCAAGAGTTTGTTTACAATCTAGGTAGTAGATTTGCTTGACAAGTTAGAGTACTTGAAAAGCATTGAAAAGATAGAAAACTAGGGAGTAGTTTTTTGTCTTGTTTAGAAGGAGTTAGAGTTTATAATTCCTTAAGAGCTAAAGAAGTTGTAATCTTTGTATTACTTGAGTTTTGCAATTAATACAAAGTGTGGTTTAAATAATAACTGTCAAGTTCGTTAAGCAAACACAAACAAGTAGTAAATACGTGTTCCTTTGAAGAATTCAGGAGGGTAGAATTCCAACAAGTGGTATCAGAGCGAGGTTATCTTTAGAGAGTCTAACAACTCAAGATAAGATCAACATGAGTTCTGCACCTCCACTCGGACACGGTAAGGGCCAACACATCAACAGACCTCCACTATTCAATGGACAATATTACTCATGGTGGAAGGCAAGGATGGAAGACTTCATTCAAGCTGAAGACTACGAATTATGGGTAAGGATTACTAAGGGACCACAAATTCCTACCACCACTGATAGTGAAGGAAATAAAATACCTAAACCCGCAGATACATATAATGAGGCAGATTATAAGATGCTAGGAAAGAATGCAAAAGCTAAATGTATTCTTGTATGTGGATTAGGACCTGATGAATTTAACCGTATCTCAAGTTGTACCTCTGCTAAACAAATATGGGACACCTTACAAAACGCTCATGAAGGTACTACTCAAGTCCGAAAATTCAGGATTGCTAGTTTGTGTTCAGAATATGAAGCCTTTAAGATGAAATCTGGAGAATCTCTCCAAGATATGATTACCAGATTCACCACTGTGGTAAACGAACTAATCTCACTGGGCAAAGTATATACCACTGAGGAACAGGTTGACAAAGTACTTAGGATTTTGCCTAGGTCTTGGGAAATTAAGGTCACTGCCATTAGAGAAGCCAAGGATCTAACTACTATGTCTTTAGATGAGTTAGTTGGGAATCTCAAAACCTATGAGATGAATGTTGACAAAAGAAGTGAAGGAAATAAAGAAAAAGTTCTTGGTTTTAAAGCAACTGAAAGTGACGAATCAGACATAGATGACGATGATCTAGCTTTGATAAGTAGGAACTTCAAGAAACTCTTCAAAAAGGGGTTAAACTCTACCAAGAAATCACCACCCTTGAAAGAAAAAAATCCTGAACGGTCACAAAATGGAGGTTGCTTTAAGTGTGGTAAGACAGATCATCAAATAAAGGACTGCCCAATGTGGGAATTAGAATGGAAAAAGGAAAGAGCTGAAAAACAAAGGAAGGAACTCATCAACAAAAAGAAAACCAAGGAAAAGGAACAAGCAATGTATGCAGACTGGGGAACAGGTTCCTCAGACATGTATGAGGATGTTGAAGACCTTGCCTTGATGGCAATAGAAGAATCAGATGCTGAACCTGAATCAGACTCTGAAGAAACTGAGGTAAACCTTCTTAATCTAAAGGATAAGCTAGCAAAGTTCTCCAAGAAAAAGCTTTCACTCCTATTGCTTACATCCATAGACACAATTCAAGAACTTGTGAACACCAAGAACCAACTACTTGCTTCCCTATCCAGCTTAAAGTTTGAGCATATTGATCTCAATAATAACAAACTCGACCTTCAAGAAAAAATCAAGCAACTTGAAACCCAAAATCTGGAACTAAGAACTAAGAATTCAAAATTAAAAGTTCTTGGCAAAGGAAAAGAGGGTGAGCTGCCTGACCAAAAGCTTGAGGTTGACAAACTCAAGAAAACTTTAAAGTGGGAAAAGGAAAATTGTAAAAGGATAAATCTTGAATTGACTAGAGTAAGAAGTGATTTGGAAAGAGCTAACAAATGGACAGAATCCTCTATGATAGTAACTCATCTAGGAAACAACAATAGGAACATCAAAACCGGAATAGGATATGAACAACCCATAAATGAAAATCCTATGTTTTGTATCATGTGTGGCAACTCTGGTCATTCTAAACAATTTTGTCCCAAAAACAAAATAGCCACTGAAAACTCAAATAGAACTGTTCAGAGGAACAAGTACATACCCAGGAAAAACAGTCTGCCCAACTGGGCACGCAGAAATCTGATTCACCCTTTTGATCAAAAGAAAAACCCCAAGTTAATCTGGGTTCCTAAATTCAACCTCTAATTTTTCAGGAAGAAGTGAGAGAAAGCAAGCAGCAGTGGTACATGGATAGTGCTTGCTCAAGACACATGACAGGGAATAAGACATTGTTTCTCTCACTAGAAGAAGGAAAAGGAGGTATGGTTGCTTTTGGTGGTGGAAAAAAGGGTCAAATCAAAGGTTGTGGAAAGATTGGAAGAACTGATGAACATTCAATTGATAAAGTATACTATGTGGAAGGGCTTAGACACAATTTACTCAGCATATCTCAATTGTGTGATAAAGGTAATAAGGTAATATTTCTATCCACTGGTGTTGAAGTAATCAATCTAAACACACAAAAAGTAGTGTTAACAGGTAAAAGAGATAAACATGTCTACACCATAGACACCTCAACTATCTCTGACACAAATCTAGTGTGTTTAAGTGTGTTGGAAAAAGATCCCTTGTTGTGGCATAAAAGGCTGGGTCATGCTAGCCAAGTTCAATTAAACAAACTTATCACCAAGGATTTAGTTATAGGACTGCCTAAAAATAAATTCAAGGAGGATAAGGTTTGTGAAGCATGTACTCTAGGAAAACAGATAAAGTCATCATTTAAGTCCAAACAGATGGTAAGCTCAACTTGTTCCTTAGAACTCATTCACATGGATTTGTGTGGGCCAATGAGGATTCAAAGTAGAGGGGGAAAAAGATATGTGTTTGTCTTAGTAGATGATTATACTAGGTACACCTGGACACTATTCCTTGCAGCAAAAGATGATGCATTTGAAGCTTTCTGTTCATTAATGAGAAAAATTCAAAGAAAACATGGGAAACAACTAAAGGCAATCAGATCAGATCATGGAACTGAATTTGAAAATTCAAAGTTTGCACAATATTGTGACCACCATGGGGTTGATCATAATTTCTCTGCCCCTAGAACACCTCAGCAAAACGGTGTGGTGGAGAGAAAGAACAGAACTCTTCAAGAAATGGCTAGAACTATGATGATTGCAAGCAAAATTGCAAATCAATTCTGGGCAGAAGCAATAAACACTGCTTGCTACACCATAAATCGTTGCATGACCAGACCCCTGTTAGACAAAACTCCATATGAATTATTGAAAGGGAGAAAGCCCAACATCTCTCATCTTAGAGTGTTTGGATGCAAGTGCTTCATTCACAACAATGGAAAAAATTTGCTTGGAAAATTCGATGCTAGAAGTGACAATGGAATTTTTCTTGGATACTCCACACATAATAAAGCCTATAGGGTACTCAACAAAAGAACTATGTGTGTCGAAGAGAGTGTTCATGTTATCTTCGATGAAAGCAGCACCTTGTCAAAAGAAGATGTGTTGTTCAGTAACACATCAGCTGAAGAACATGCTTCTCTGAACAGGAACAGGTCCAAGAAACTGGTTCCTCTGACACAACAAACAGAAAAGAAATTGAAACTCAAGCAAATTCTGATGAAAGAGTTGATACATATGAAAATCAGTCAGATGATAATGAAGAACAAGAAAGATCAACTCCTATCCTAAAAGAATACAAATACCAAGGATCACACCCATTGGAAAATCTGCTCACTGATCTTTCTTCAGGTATTACCACTCGATCAAGAATGAAGAATCACTATGCGCATAGTGCATTCCTATCCATGGTAGAACCAAAGAAAATAAGTGAAGCTCTTCAAGATGCAGATTGGATTATAGCCATGGAAGAAGAATTACATCAATTTGAAAGAAGTAAAGTATGGCATCTAGTACCCAAGCCTTCAAACAGAACTATAATCGGAACAAAATGGGTGTTTAGGAACAAGTTAGATGAACATGGTACCATAATCAGAAACAAGGCTAGGTTGGTTGTTCAAGGATATAATCAAGAAGAAGGGATAGATTATGATGAAACTTTTGCACCCGTGGCAAGAATAGAAGCAATCAGATTGCTTATAGCTTTCGCATCTCACATGGAGTTCACATTGTATCAGATGGATGTCAAAAGTGCTTTCTTGAATGGGCTATTACAAGAAGAAGTTTTTGTCAAACAACCACCTGGTTTCGAGAATAATGACTACCCTGATCATGTCTATAAGCTTGACAAAGCTCTCTACGGGTTAAAACAAGCCCCAAGGGCATGGTATGATAGATTGTCAAAATTCCTTTTAAGTCATGGATATTCAAGAGGAAAAATTGATAATACACTCTTCTTCAAGAATAAAGAAAAGGGTCTTCTGATTGTGCAAATATATGTTGACGATATCATATTTGGAGCTACAAATAAGAGTCTCACAAAAGAATTTGCAAATCTCATGAGCAATGAGTTTGAAATGAGTATGATGGGTGAATTAAACTACTTCCTTGGGCTTCAAATAAAACAAACACCTGGTGGTACATGGATTCATCAACAAAAATATGTCAAAGAATTGCTTAAGAGGTTCAAAATGGATGATGCTAAACCAATTGATACTCCAATAAGCCCTGCCACCAAGTTGGACCTTGAAGGAACAGGTTCTGCTGTTGAACAAAAACTGTATAGAGGCATGATTGGCTCCCTTTTATATCTTACTGCTAGTCGACCTGACATTGTGTTTAGTGTAGGATTATGTGCTCGTTTTCAAACTAATCCTAAAGAATCACATATTCAAGCAGTCAAGAGAATTCTCAGATATTTAAAAGGAACCTCTGATTTAGGACTTTGGTACCCAAAAGGAAGCAATTTTGATTTAGTTGGGTATGCTGATGCTGACTATGCTGGATACTTGGGTGATAGAAAAAGCACTACAGGAATGACTCACTTTCTAGGATCATGTCTTATCTCATGGGGATCAAAGAAACAAAACTCAGTTGCACTATCCACTGCTGAGGCTGAGTACGTAGCAGCTGCGTCATGTTGTGCCCAACTTCTGTGGATTAAGCAACAACTTAGTGATTTTGGTCTCAAAATTGAACAAGTTCCAATTTTCTGCGATAATACTAGTGCTATCAACATTGCAAAAAATCCGGTGCAACATAAGAGAACTAAACACATTGACATTCGTCATCACTTTCTTAGAGATAATGTGGAAAAGGGTTTAATCTCTATGAATTTTTGTACTACGGAAGAACAAATCGCGGACATCTTTACGAAAGCATTAGCAAGGGAACACTTTGAAAGGAACAGGCTGGAGCTAGGAATGATGAAGACAAATTAAAGAAATAAAAGCTGAAGGAATCGGACACTCAAAATCATTAATACATGCTTAAAAGGTATGTCTACTTTTCTTAACTAAGATAGACAAAAATTTATGAGATAAATGCATTGGATTCCGTTCCCTCATTAAATTAAATGGAAAATAATTTTAAATCATCATCACAACCGCCAATTCAAAACCTGCAGAAAACCTTTCAAGTCATACCTGTTCCTGTTCCCAGTAAAACCCCTACACTTCCCTATAATTCCTCTTAAACACCCTCCCTTTTCTCTTTCTTCTCCGATCGTCCTCATTTTTTTCAAACCCCTGAAATCCCAGAAGGCACATTGAGAAAAATGGCCATGTCTTACAACCTTTCACTTGCTATAATTCCCTTTGATACTCAAGAAAGCTTACATGCCCTACCAGCCGTTCTGTACATCGACTCGACCGGCATAACTCGATGGTCTCTTATGGAAGATGCGTCTGTTCAGGGGGAAGAACGAATTCAAGGGTTAGAGAAAGAAAATTTGAGTGCACAAAGTGAGGGGGAACAAGTGTGTTTATCACCGGACCACAAAAATTGCTCCGATGATGATAATGTCACCCTACTTGAAATGCTTTCCCAAATCCGAACATGTTCCAAACGAAGTTCATCTTCTTATAAGCCTATTGTTACGTCTCCTTCAGAAGTTCAAGAAGAGTCTACCACTGTTTTACCAGCAAAGGAACCAGTACGCGTAACTAGATCTGTACAACGTACTAGGGATGCAGAAATTCGGGCTCAGATTGCTAAGAAAAGTCGCACAAGAAAACGTAAGTCTCCATCTTCCTTAACCTTTGTCACAGATAAAGTGAATAGTCACAAAAAGAGAAAAATTTCATTTAAATCAAAGTCTCATGTCTCATATGATAGTGGTTACTCTGCAAGAATTTTAGCTTTTAAAAGGAGGAGTGTGATTAGAGGGAGAGTTATTTCTGGTTTTGGGGGTGATGAGATGGATGAGTTAGTAACCATCCTGCATGCTCAAGGATGGACAGAACTAATGCTTCAAGGATCCTTTAGGCGTAAGATGGGTAGAGTTGAAACCAGAGAATTCTATATCAATGCAACAGGAACTGTGTCTTCCATTACTAGTACTGTTTGTGGCATTACTTTTACTCTTACTGCTGAAATACTATCTTCAATATTAAAGATACCTAATAGGGGATGGGGTCACTATGTTAAGAAGGATTGGCCTCCTTTAGTAGGAAACACCTCTCAACTTGACATATGTAGGAGATTCTCAAATGATCCAACTCTATCTGTATACTCTAGTGTTGACAAGGGTTGTATGTCACCTTTACATCAGTTGCTGTTTAATGTAGTGCACAAAATTCTTCTTCCAAGAAAGCAAAAAAGGACTGAAGCATGTTACTTGGATCTCACACTTATGGACTTACTACTGTCTAGGATCCAAATAAACTTGCCTATGCTAATAATGAGTCACATACATAGTTTGTCTAAGGTTGATAAGAAACAAAGGGGTTTGGCTTATGGATTTTGGTTAGGCCAAGTATTTGAACATTTTGGTGTGCCTGTAAAGAAGTGGCAGATTCAAACCATTTCTGATGTCATGGGAAAGGTGGACTACATGAACATGCCTGGTACACCAAAAAGGGTTGATGTGAAAACTCAAAGGTTGAGGGCCTCTCTTACTGCTGTAGAAAAGGAGATGGAAGCACTAAAGAGGGCTCATTCAGAAGAGATGGAACAGGTTAGGACTGCGCATAAGTTGGAACGTGAGGAACTGCTTGCTGAGAACTGCAGGATTAAAGAAGAACTTACTCAAACTCAGGCTGCATTACATCAAGAACAAGCAGTGAATTCTGGGCATCTACAAAGTATCATGGGGTTGCTAACCAAGGGATCTTCAAACTCTTCTACATCCATGGCACCCTCTGTTTAAACAATCCTTCCATATGCATTATCTTATGATTTTTGTTTTTTAGTTAAAGACTGAAGTAGACATTACTGGTTTTTGTATGTATTTTTGTTTGATGGTGTTTTGATGCTACTACTGATTTTGTCTAATGATCTATTCTAGTATGGATGTGTACTTTGGTTTTCAATATTTTTGGCTAATGGCAAAAAGGGGAAGCAGTTGCAGAAGTGTGCTCTGTATGTGCTGTGATCAAAATGTTGATTGATGTATTGTGTAGCTATTCAAAATGCAAGCTGATTGTTTGCCATAGTCAAAAAGGGGGAATTTGTTAAATCTTGAGATTTTGAATATGGCAAAAGTGTATTGAACAGGTAGTGCAACGTGTTCCTGTGAAATATTGCAGCAGGTATGTTAGTGGCGGCGTACGTATGGAAACTTATGTGTACGATTGTGTTTATAGTAGTTTTACTTGGTTAAGGAAAACTATTAAAAACAAATTTGAGTACAATAAGGTTTCAAGAAAAAGAGTTAGTAGAAGTCAACAAGGATTTGTAGAAGACAAATACAAAGTTGATTTCTACAAGGATTGGCAGAATTTCTGGTCTATAAATAGAAGGCTATTTCGATCAGAAAAACTGGCGCACCTACAAAGAGAGAGCTTCAAAACACGATCAAGAGAGTTGAGAGAGTTTTGTTAAAATCTTTTGAGTGCTGTGAGTTGAGTGTTAACGTTGTAAGATTGTATTCAAGAGTTTGTTTACAATCTAGGTAGTAGATTTGCTTGACAAGTTAGAGTACTTGAAAAGCATTGAAAAGATAGAAAACTAGGGAGTAGTTTTTTGTCTTGTTTAGAAGGAGTTAGAGTTTATAATTCCTTAAGAGCTAAAGAAGTTGTAATCTTTGTATTACTTGAGTTTTGCAATTAATACAAAGTGTGGTTTAAATAATAACTGTCAAGTTCGTTAAGCAAACACAAACAAGTAGTAAATACGTGTTCCTTTGAAGAATTCAGGAGGGTAGAATTCCAACATCTATTAAAAAGAAACTTAACGAACTAAAGAGAAGGAAATTCTCTGTTTTTCAATAAGCTTAAATTTACTAGAAATGGCCCCAGCTGCTGCATTGATGAGTAACTGCCAAGAAGAGGAGGAGATTGTTCGCCCTGTTGCTCACTTCTCTCCAAGTCTTTGGGGTGATCGTTTCCATTCATTTTCCCTTGACAATAAGGTATCTATCTATCTATTTTCTACATGTATTTCTTATTCTTGTTAAGGAGATGAATCCATTTTTTTCTTTTTAAATACATTTGCAGATTGCAGAAAAGTATGTTGAAGAGATTGAAACTTTGAAGGAACAAACAAGGAGTATATTAATGTCGGGAAAAACATTGGCTGAAAAGTTGAATCTCATTGATATTGTTGAACGCCTTGGAATTGCCTATCACTTTGAAAAACAAATAGACGACATGTTGAACCACATTTTTAACATTGATCCGAACTTTGAGGCTCACGAATACAATAATTTATGCACTCTATCCCTTCAATTTCGAATTCTAAGACAACATGGCTACTATATCTCTCCAAGTAATATATCTAGCAAAGCTCTAAATAATCTTATTTTTTTATTCTGTTTTCCTTCTAGGACTAATTTTTTGTCTTCGATTTGAACCAGAAATTTTCAGCAGATTCCAAGATGCGAATGGTAAGTTCAAGGATTCACTTTGCGAAGACATCAGGGGAATATTGAACTTATATGAAGCTTCACATGTAAGGACTCATGGAGAAGATATTTTGGAAGAGGCACTTGCTTTCTCTACTGCTCATCTTGAATCTGCAGCTCCACATTTGAAGTCACCTTTGAGTAAGCAAGTGACTCACGCCCTTGAGCAATCTCTCCATAAGAGCATTCCAAGAGTCGAGACACGATACTTCATCTCTATCTACGAAGAGGAGGAACTTAAGAATGACGTGTTACTTCGATTTGCAAAACTGGATTTCAACTTACTTCAGATGTTGCACAAACAAGAACTAAGTGAAGTATCAAGGTACGCTATTAATTTAGATGAAATAAATTACTATTATTTGTTGATATGTAGTCTCTCAGAATCTGATATGTTAAAACTTACTTTATAGGTGGTGGAAGGATTTGGATTTTGTGACAACGCTTCCATATGCTAGGGATAGAGCAGTGGAGTGTTACTTTTGGACGATGGGAGTGTATGCTGAACCACAATACTCTCAGGCTCGTGTCATGCTTGCTAAGACTATAGCAATGATTTCGATAGTAGATGACACATTCGATGCTTATGGCATTGTAAAAGAACTTGAGGTCTACACTGATGCCATACAGAGGTACGAACTACTTGTGGAACAATTTAAGATTTTTAATTACCTGATTGCATAAAAGTAGGGGAAAAAACCACATAATTTTGTACAATTTTGAAGTTATGACTACAATTTGTTATTGGAGACAAGTCTAGAGGTCATATCATGATACGCCAGACATTTCTCCTTTCTTCCTGTGATGTATGTTATGCTGAATTGATAAACTTATCAAAATTTATTTCCTTTTTAATTTATTAGGTGGGATGTCAGCCAAATTGATCGGCTTCCGGAGTACATGAAAATTAGTTACAAAGCACTTTTAGATCTCTACAACGACTATGAAACAGAGCTGTCAAAGGATGGCAGATCTGATGTTGTTCAATACGCAAAAGAAAGAGTATGAATCGTGACTTATACTAGTTAACTCAAAATTAATCAGTTTTTCAACCTATTAAGTAGCTTCTTCTCCTCGTATGATTTTATTTTTTGAATATGCACTGATGGTTTAATGTCTTTGCTTGTTATTGACAGATGAAAGAAATTGTGAGAAATTATTTCGTGGAAGCGAAATGGTTCATTGAAGGATATATGCCACCAGTCTCTGAGTATCTTAGCAATGCATTAGCTACCAGCACTTATTACTTGCTTACCACTACATCCTACTTGGGCATGAAGTCTGCTACCAAGAAAGATTTTGAATGGTTGGCCACGAACCCTAAAATCCTTGAAGCCAATGTGACCTTATGTCGAGTCATCGATGACATAGCCACCTATGATGTTGAGAAGGGTAGAGGTCAGATTGCAACTGGAATTGAGTGTTATATGAGGGATTATGGCGTATCAACACAAGTAGCAATGGAAAAATTTCAAGAAATGGCTGAGACAGCATGGAAGGATGTAAATGAAGGAATCCTTCGACCAACACCTGTCTCTGCAAAGATTCTGACTCGTATTCTCAATCTAGCTCGTATTATAGATGTCATTTACAAGCACAACCAAGATGGATACACTCATCCTGAAAAAGTACTAAAACCTCACATTATCGCCTTGTTAGTGGACTCGGTAGAAATTTAAATTTAAAATTATCAATTGTTGGTTCCCGGCCCCTCAAATAAGTATTTGATCTACATTTGTTGGTATCTCTGTAGCTAGCTAGGATAGGAAATGCTGACTATACATGTTATCGTGCAGTGAAGTTACCTCTTTCTTGAATATTTCTGTATCATCATTGACAATTAATTTGAGGGAAAAGGCATAGATTCACTGCCTGAATTGTATCGAAAAGTCATTTACACGCTTAAACTATTGAGACAATCTATTACACACTTATACTATTCAAAAGTTAATTTAATACCACCCTTGAAACTGACATGGAAATAAAGTTAAATAAAAGATAAAAAATGCGTGTTTGAGAAAAAAAAAATGACAAATTTTTTCCCACCTCCACCCTTCTCCTTCACATTACCCGACCTTTCTTCTTCCTCCATTTTTTCTTATCACAAACACTATTTTCATATCAAATTCGTCAAGTCAAGAACGGATTATTCAATTTATTTTTGTCATTTTGTTGATCGTGAGCATTTGATATTTAAAAAAAAATCAGATCTGCTTTTTTTGTGTAAAAAGTTTTTGGGTTTAAGCACAAAATTTTATTTTTTAATCTGTGCATAGATCCTTCTTCTCTCTTATAAAAATTCTCTATGGGTTTATTTCAAAATCAGTAATTGTAAATCAAACACTAATTTTTCAATTGTGCGACTAAAATCTTTACAATTAAAATATTGCAACTTTTCACAATTCTCCTCTTTGAGCTTAATTTAAAATTTGTATATTGTGATAATTTTTTGTGGTGGGTGAAAGATTAGTGGTGGTATGACTTTTAATTTCAATGATGACAATGAAACTCGTGTTTTGATGTGGATGGTAAATTTATGATTATGATTGAGATGAATTTCAATGATAGTGATATAGTTTTAATGGTTATTAGTTAAATTTATGATGTTTGTTATCGATTTTTTATGATGGCAATGATTGTGAGAAGATTTCGACGGTGAATTTGATTATGGGTGGTGAAATATATGGTGATGGAGAAGTGAATTTGATGATAATAGCAATAACGATAGTAATTTAATGGTGTATAAAGAAGAAGAAATTGGATGATAGGGATTTTTTTTTAAAAAAAATGACGTAATTATTGATGTGACAATACATGTTAATGATGTAACGTGAGTGTGAAATACTTTCTACCACAAGGAAATGAATTGCTCTTATCAAATAGTAATGGGGAAAAAAACAGAGTATCAATTTTGACGGAAAGTAAATTAAAATCACCATAATCTCCATTATGAAACTGCTTCTAAATAAATAAATAATTCTCAAATAATGACTTTTGAATAGAAAAAAATTGGTGACTATTTGATGACAAGTTGCATTTTAAACTCAAATAATAGTTTTTTCTTAAAACAAATTCATCACCAATTCACCTGTGTCCAGTCGTCTTCTCCACCCCAACCCCAATGGTTCCACCCCACCAGATTATCCTCTCCACCCCAACCCGAATTGCTCCTCTACGAGCCACTTCATCGTCCTCTCCACCCCCACCCACCCCATCAGATCGTCCTCTTCACACACACACACCCTCCACCATCCAGCCCAATCTTAACCTCTTTCCCATCCATATCGTCATTTCAAGAAATATTTTCAAAAAAGTTTAATCACTTTGAAAATTTTAATTAAAAAGCACATTTTTTCTTTATTATTTCTAAAAATCACTTATAATTAATAATGGAAGAATATTTTTTGTGCAATTCTCGTATATGCAGGGGATTCAAATACATAAAAAAAAAAAAGAAGTGTATTTCGTTGCGCTTTAATTTAAACTTCTTGTAATTTCGTGGTTAAAATTTTACTTCAATATTTGAAAGAGTTGGTTTTGGTTCTTGTGGAATCAAACTAAATGGAAGATGAATTAATATGAATATTTGGTAGGAAGATAATTAGTACAAAATACAAGTCAAAGATTGTATCTTGGTAGGTGAAAGTTAGGCAAACCATAAAATGGTTTGCTATCTTAACCTTGACAATTTTGACACATAGTGATGTCATGGATGACATCAATAGGATGAATTTATTCCTATAAATAGGTAGCTCTTAATTCATTTTCAAATCATCCTTTCACTTGCATTCTCACCTTCTAAGGCATTGTGTTCTCTCTCTTGTAGTATTTCACTTATATTCTTTGTATAGTGAAATAAATATTGGTGCAGTTGTTCTTTGGTGGACGTAGGATCATTTTGATCCGAACCACGTTAAATATTGTTGTTCTTCCTTGTTCTTTAGTTTCACATTTCCGCTAACAATATTTAAGGCATCATTAAATCTATTTTCTCATAGAAAAAGTTTTAGTTTGAAAAATGATAGCTAAAAAATGGAGAAGAAAAAAAAATTACTAAACATTTTTAAAAAATAGTGAAATAAGGCTCTCACACACAGCTAGTATGTATCACACAATACTTTATGTTAATAAAAAGTGTAAACATGAACAAAATCCAATTAAAATATTTAAATAATATTTTATGTCAATTTTAAAAAACGATCGATGGGTTCAATCATTTTTCTATCGGTTAAAAAGAGCACATCACATATCAATTTTTTTGAAGATGTTGGGTATGCCATCAATTATATGGATATATAATTGGCAAGCAATAGCTCGTACATTTTCTTGGGCTTCCTTAATGAAAATTATGTGTTTTTACTTCTTTTTTGTGGCCATATCAATTTGAATTGTGATATAATTGCAAACATATCTTATGGTTTTCATGTCCTCTGACGATGTAGCTTTGTCTTCTTTTATCTGATGAAATTTGAATTGTTGGGCTTTGTGGAGGCTTGTGAGCCGGCCCGACCCATTACTGAAACCCTAGGTTAACTATTTGGTTTTCCTATAAATATGATCCTTGTATTTGTAATTCTTAAGGAGCACAAGTGAAATAAAATCCTCCTGTTACAGTCGTGGAGTAGGGATACCGAACCACGTTAAATTCTTGTGTGTCCCGTTTGTGTTCCGTTTCTCTTTTCTCTAGATTATTTGTGTGTGTTGTGTGTTTAATTCCCAACAATTGGTATCAGAGCGAGGTTTCAACAACACTGTAACACAAATTGTGAGAAATTGTCACCTGGGTTCTTGTGTGAAGAACTGTGTGCAGGAAGGAGTGTGCCGCCGCCGTTCGCAAGCTACAGCCGTGCAAGACGCCGTTAAGGGAATTGCCGAAGGTGTGTGCGATTTTTTTTTGTGGTGCAATATTTCTGACGAAATTACCAAGATCTGAAATTAGTTGTACCGAGTATCTCATTTAGTCCTTTGAGATGACAGAAGATGGGAAGTTTCGAATTGAGAAGTTCGATGGTACAGATTTCAGTTGGTGGAAGATGCAGATTGAAGATTTGCTGGTTCAGAAAGATTTGGACGTAGTGTTGGGTGACAAGCAAGGAAAATTGTCTGATGCAGAGTGGGCAGTTTTGGATCGGAAAGCTATGTCAGTTATCCGACTCTCGTTGACCAAGAATGTTGCGTTCAACATTCTTAAGGAGAAGACAGCGAAAGGCATCTTGGAAGCCTTGTCTAACATGTACGAGAAGCCATCTGCAGCAAACAAAATTTTTCTGATTAGAGAGTTGGTGAACACAAAGATGAAGGAAGGCAGTTCAGTTACCGAGCACATCAACTCATTGAATTCGATCTTAGCCAGACTTTTGTCAGTTGGCATTAAGTTCGATGATGAAGTTCAAGCTTTACTACTGTTATCATCATTGCCTGACAGTTGGTCCGGAACGGTTACAGCAGTTGCCAGTTCAGTGGGACCTAATGGATTCACCTTTGAAAAGATTCGTGATCTCGTTCTTGGCGAGGATGTCAGAAGAAGGAGTTCTGGAGAATCATCAGGTGATATGCTAAACGTCGTCAGAGACAGAGGAAATAACAGAGGTAGTGGGAGCAGGAACCGAAGAAGGAGTCAGTCGAAGGCTCGGGATGGCTCAGGTGTAACATGTTGGAACTGCAAGGAGGTGGGGCATTTCAGGAATCAATGCCAGAAAGACAAACAAGTCAACATTGCAGAAGACAGCGCCAACGAGGATTTGTTTATCTGTTGCGCGGAGAGCAATGTGGATTCCTGGGTCATGGATTCTGGTGCTTCTTTTCACGCTACCCACAGCAGTGAAGCATTGCAGAATCTGGTTATTGGAGACTTTGGAAAGGTAAGGCTTGCAGACGATAGAGCTCTTGATGTTACGGGCATGGGTGACATGGTGCTGAAGACGCCAGTCGGTTTCTGGACCTTGAAGGATGTCAGAGTTGTTCCAAGCTTGACGAAAAGTTTGATTTCTGTTAGGCAGTTGGATGAACAGGGACATCATGTGAAGTTCGGAAATGGGCAGTGGAAGGTCGTGAGGGGCAATCTTGTCATGGCTCGTGGAACAAAAAGAGGATCGTTGTATATTGTCGGATTACCGTCTGAGGGAGTGACCGTCCCAGTTCAGAAGAAAAACAAAGTCCGGTTCACAGAATCTCGTGGGCAGAAGAAGGTTGTCTTTGCAAGAAAGAAACCCAGAGCCACAGGTCAGATTCAGGATGAACGAGCAAGGAAAGGTTCAGGAAGACCAGTCAGAGGCGTTTGTGGCAGTGGGAGCACCGGCCGTGCTTCAGCCAAGGCTCCTAGAAGACAGTGGGTCAAGAGAACCAGTATTCCAGCTGTTGATACGTCTCCAGAAAATTTCTTGCTGAGTATGGAGAGTGTTTGTTCTCAGGGAGTTCTAGGATCCGGCAGTTCGTGTCTCAAGTGGGAGCCGGTAGGGACCGAGGACGAGTCAAGGGCAGTTTCAGCCGTGACTGATGTGTTGAAGCTTCGGGGAGCTTCAACGGGCCTTTCAGTTGACTGATGAGAAGGCCGCTGTAGCAGGAGAAAGTTGAAAAAGATTACTAGACATACAAGTGTTCTAAGTGGATGGCAGTTGAAATTCTTCAAGCCTCCAAGTGGGAGATTGTTGGGCTTTGTGGAGGCTTGTGAGCCGGCCCGACCCATTACTGAAACCCTAGGTTAACTATTTGGTTTTCCTATAAATATGATCCTTGTATTTGTAATTCTTAAGGAGCACAAGTGAAATAAAATCCTCCTGTTACAGTCGTGGAGTAGGGATACCGAACCACGTTAAATTCTTGTGTGTCCCGTTTGTGTTCCGTTTCTCTTTTCTCTAGATTATTTGTGTGTGTTGTGTGTTTAATTCCCAACAATTTGAATTCTTTTATTTGTTTGTTTGTTTTTTCTTTTTAATTCAGAAATTGAAATGTAGAGAAAATATGTTCTATTAATAATATATTTTAGGTTGTTCTTTTCCAACACATTTTTTTTGTGCAGGGTAAATACGTCACTATGTAGACAGTGTAAACTATATATACATAAGATATAAGTTTGTACTAGATTTCATACTCAGTTCAGAAAGATTATATCCAGGGCGAATCCATCTTGACTAGAAAATTGTATTGTCTATAAAAATTATATTTTAATTTAATATATATATATATATATATATATATATATATATATATATATATATATATATATATATATATATAAAGAACAATTCACCCTTTTTTGGTGGTTAGTAAGTGGTGTGTGCAAGTTTAGAATTATCAATTGTTGAGATTATACTACTACAATTTTTTGAACTGCATGCTTCATCTTCTCTTTATGAAATTACAACTTTTTTCATCCAAACTATAAATCAAGTACGTTTTATATATTATAAAGTTGTTTAATTCGCTATATAAAGCATAATATAAGATATTAGCAAGTATAAGTAATATTATTATTACTCATTTTAATTTAAAAATACAAAGTGGTTGAGTATATTATAATTTGTGATTTGAGGTTTTTCCTTTTTTAAGTAATAATATTGAACATAACTTTTTCATTAATTTTATTCACAATTGTATCTAAATATTTTTTAAATTTACACAAAATAAATTGTACCTTCAGGTAGTGGATCCGTTAAATACATAATAACCTATACTAGGCTTTCATCCCTAGTAATTTAGTAATAGATATAGTCGAGTAAAGATGGTGGGTAAAATAAATAGTCAAGGAGGTGTTTGGAAAACGTGGAGTTGTTCCCTGTTCGGTTGTAGATTTAGGTGTCGTTTGTGTGGTGAATAAAAATAAATAGTGATGTGGTAAAAAAATAACAATGGAATAAAAAATTTGTATTTTATTTAGTTATCGTGTTTTTTGTTGACTCAAATCAAAACAGAAATACAAATATTATCTAAAAAAGATTATTAATGAATCAATATTAATTTAGGAGGTTTACTGTTGAAGATAAGACGTGTTGTTCACAAGAACTTAGATACACATACACATGTGGTGATAAATAGAAGTTGTATGCTGCAAGTATATTACAGGTATAATCCATAAAAAAAAATTAAACAAAAAAAACGTTTTCATTTTATTAAGGCCAAATTAAAATATCTATAGACCCAGTTATGTAAGCCACAAATTGTAAAAGGTGACCAATTATTAAACACTTGTACTCAAAAAAATCATAGATGAAAACTTAGTTTTTTTTATAGGTTGATTCTATCGGTAGCCTTTTAAAATTGGCATAAATTTTTACTTAGATATCTTAATTAGATTTTGTTCATTTTAGACACCTAATATTGAGTTTCGATGTGTTATTTTGACACTTTTTATTGACTTGACATATTGTGTGTGTTGCACCCATTTGAACGCTTGAGGATTTTTTTTTTAGATTTATTTTCCTTCTTCTTCTTCACTTTTTAGCCCTATCACTAATTTCACCTTTCCCCGTGATCCCATGAAAATTCATGATAAATTTTATTACAAAATATGAAAAATTAAAATAAAAAATTATCACTAATTTTAAAAACGCTTATAAGAACAAAATTTTTAAAAATTATCACACTAATTTTGAAAAGATTTTTTAGAACAAGAAACACATCTTATTCAAAAAAAGTTAGAAAAATATAATATATAATTTTCAAAAACAATTAAAAAAAACACCTAAAATCTAATGATTTTTTTTTAAAAAAATATTTTGGAAAGAAGAATCAAGAAAATGGTTGTAGAGTTGGGGAGGCAAAAGGAACGTAAGGGTGGGATGATAGAAAATAAGTTATTTTATTTATTTATTTTTGCTGACAAATTAATTTTTTTAATAATTTATTTTAAAATTATAATTTTTATATTCAAATATCACATGTCAGCTTTTAATTATTCATCATGTCATATCATCCGCAAGTGTATTACACACACTTTGTAATTTTAGATGATTGGCAAAAATGTATCAAAATGACATAACAATCCCTTACTTAAGATGTTTAAAATGAACAAAGTCTACTTAAAATATCTAAATGAAAATTGATATCAAATTTAAGGAGTTACCGATGGAATAACTTTTTTATATACGTATGTAGCAGTATATAGTCAAGTGACGCAACCGCCTTCTACAGTATAGTATTATAATATAAAGAATTCCAATTGTGAAAGATGGCTCTCACAATTCACACTATAAATACTCATTTCCTCCTCTTACAATTCCATCATCATTTGTTCGATTCTCTATTAAAAAGAAACTTAACGAACTAAAGAGAAGGAAATTCTCTGTTTTTCAATAAGCTTAAATTTACTAGAAATGGCCCCAGCTGCTGCATTGATGAGTAACTGCCAAGAAGAGGAGGAGATTGTTCGCCCTGTTGCTCACTTCTCTCCAAGTCTTTGGGGTGATCGTTTCCATTCATTTTCCCTTGACAATAAGGTATCTATCTATCTATTTTCTACATGTATTTCTTATTCTTGTTAAGGAGATGAATCCATTTTTTTCTTTTTAAATACATTTGCAGATTGCAGAAAAGTATGTTGAAGAGATTGAAACTTTGAAGGAACAAACAAGGAGTATATTAATGTCGGGAAAAACATTGGCTGAAAAGTTGAATCTCATTGATATTGTTGAACGCCTTGGAATTGCCTATCACTTTGAAAAACAAATAGACGACATGTTGAACCACATTTTTAACATTGATCCGAACTTTGAGGCTCACGAATACAATAATTTATGCACTCTATCCCTTCAATTTCGAATTCTAAGACAACATGGCTACTATATCTCTCCAAGTAATATATCTAGCAAAGCTCTAAATAATCTTATTTTTTTATTCTGTTTTCCTTCTAGGACTAATTTTTTGTCTTCGATTTGAACCAGAAATTTTCAGCAGATTCCAAGATGCGAATGGTAAGTTCAAGGATTCACTTTGCGAAGACATCAGGGGAATATTGAACTTATATGAAGCTTCACATGTAAGGACTCATGGAGAAGATATTTTGGAAGAGGCACTTGCTTTCTCTACTGCTCATCTTGAATCTGCAGCTCCACATTTGAAGTCACCTTTGAGTAAGCAAGTGACTCACGCCCTTGAGCAATCTCTCCATAAGAGCATTCCAAGAGTCGAGACACGATACTTCATCTCTATCTACGAAGAGGAGGAACTTAAGAATGACGTGTTACTTCGATTTGCAAAACTGGATTTCAACTTACTTCAGATGTTGCACAAACAAGAACTAAGTGAAGTATCAAGGTACGCTATTAATTTAGATGAAATAAATTACTATTATTTGTTGATATGTAGTCTCTCAGAATCTGATATGTTAAAACTTACTTTATAGGTGGTGGAAGGATTTGGATTTTGTGACAACGCTTCCATATGCTAGGGATAGAGCAGTGGAGTGTTACTTTTGGACGATGGGAGTGTATGCTGAACCACAATACTCTCAGGCTCGTGTCATGCTTGCTAAGACTATAGCAATGATTTCGATAGTAGATGACACATTCGATGCTTATGGCATTGTAAAAGAACTTGAGGTCTACACTGATGCCATACAGAGGTACGAACTACTTGTGGAACAATTTAAGATTTTTAATTACCTGATTGCATAAAAGTAGGGGAAAAAACCACATAATTTTGTACAATTTTGAAGTTATGACTACAATTTGTTATTGGAGACAAGTCTAGAGGTCATATCATGATACGCCAGACATTTCTCCTTTCTTCCTGTGATGTATGTTATGCTGAATTGATAAACTTATCAAAATTTATTTCCTTTTTAATTTATTAGGTGGGATGTCAGCCAAATTGATCGGCTTCCGGAGTACATGAAAATTAGTTACAAAGCACTTTTAGATCTCTACAACGACTATGAAACAGAGCTGTCAAAGGATGGCAGATCTGATGTTGTTCAATACGCAAAAGAAAGAGTATGAATCGTGACTTATACTAGTTAACTCAAAATTAATCAGTTTTTCAACCTATTAAGTAGCTTCTTCTCCTCGTATGATTTTATTTTTTGAATATGCACTGATGGTTTAATGTCTTTGCTTGTTATTGACAGATGAAAGAAATTGTGAGAAATTATTTCGTGGAAGCGAAATGGTTCATTGAAGGATATATGCCACCAATCTCTGAGTATCTTAGCAATGCATTAGCTACCAGCACTTATTACTTGCTTACCACTACATCCTACTTGGGCATGAAGTCTGCTACCAAGAAAGATTTTGAATGGTTGGCCACGAACCCTAAAATCCTTGAAGCCAATGTGACCTTATGTCGAGTCATCGATGACATAGCCACCTATGATGTTGAGAAGGGTAGAGGTCAGATTGCAACTGGAATTGAGTGTTATATGAGGGATTATGGCGTATCAACACAAGTAGCAATGGAAAAATTTCAAGAAATGGCTGAGACAGCATGGAAGGATGTAAATGAAGGAATCCTTCGACCAACACCTGTCTCTGCAAAGATTCTGACTCGTATTCTCAATCTAGCTCGTATTATAGATGTCATTTACAAGCACAACCAAGATGGATACACTCATCCTGAAAAAGTACTAAAACCTCACATTATCGCCTTGTTAGTGGACTCGGTAGAAATTTAAATTTAAAATTATCAATTGTTGGTTCCCGGCCCCTCAAATAAGTATTTGATCTACATTTGTTGGTATCTCTGTAGCTAGCTAGGATAGGAAATGCTGACGATACATGTTATCGTGCAGTGAAGTTACCTCTTTTTTGAATATTTCTGTATCATCATTGACAATTAATTTGAGGGAAAAGGCATAGATTCACTGCCTGAATTGTATCGAAAAGTCATTTACACGCTTAAACTATTGAGACAATCTATTACACACTTATACTATTCAAAAGTTAATTTAATACCACCCTTGAAGCTGACATGGAAATAAAGTTAAATAAAAGATAAAAAATGCGTGTTTGAGAAAAAAAAATGACAATTTTTTTCCCACCTCCACCCTTCTCCTTCACATTACCCGACCTTTCTTCTTCCTCCATTTTTTCTTATCACAAACACTATTTTCATATCAAATTCGTCAAGTCAAGAACGGATTATTCAATTTATTTTTGTCATTTTGTTGATTGTGAGCATTTGAAATTTAAAAAAAAATCAGATCTGCTTTTTTTGTGTAAAAAGTTTTTGGGTTTAAGCACAAAATTTTATTTTTTAATCTGTGCATAGATCCTTCTTCTCTCTTATAAAAATTCTCTATGGGTTTATTTCAAAATCAGTAATTGTAAATCAAACACTAATTTTTCAATTGTGCGACTAAAATCTTTACAATTAAAATATTGCAACTTTTCACAATTCTCCTCTTTGAGCTTAATTTAAAATTTGTATATTGTGATAATTTTTTGTGGTGGGTGAAAGATTAGTGGTGGTATGACTTTTAATTTCAATGATGACAATGAAACTCGTGTTTTGATGTGGATGGTAAATTTATGATTATGATTGAGATGAATTTCAATGATAGTGATATAGTTTTAATGGTTATTAGTTAAATTTATGATGTTTGTTATCGATTTTTTATGATGGCAATGATTGTGAGAAGATTTCGACGGTGAATTTGATTATGGGTGGTGAAATATATGGTGATGGAGAAGTGAATTTGATGATAATAGCAATAACGATAGTAATTTAATGGTGTATAAAGAAGAAGAAATTGGATGATATGGATTTTTTTTTTAAAAAAATGACGTAATTATTGATGTGACAATACGTGTTAATGATGTAACGTGAGTGTGAAATACTTTCTACCACAAGGAAATGAATTGCTCTTATCAAATAGTAATGGGGAAAAAAACAGAGTATCAATTTTGACGGAAAGTAAATTAAAATCACCATAATCTCCATTATGAAACTGCTTCTAAATAAATAAATAATTCTCAAATAATGACTTTTGAATAGAAAAAAATTGGTGACTATTTGATGACAAGTTGCATTTTAAACTCAAATAATAGTTTTTTCTTAAAACAAATTCATCACCAATTCACCTGTGTCCAGTCGTCTTCTCCACCCCAACCCCAATGGTTCCACCCCACCAGATTATCCTCTCCACCCCAACCCCAATGGTTCCACCCCACCAGATTATCCTCTCCACCCCAACCCGAATTGCTCCTCTATGAGCCACTTCATCGTCCTCTCCACCCCCACCCACCCCATCAGATCGTCGTCTTCACACACACACACCCTCCACCATCCAGCCCAATCTTAACCTCTTTCCCATCCATATCGTCATTTCAAGAAATATTTTCAAAAAAGTTTAATCACTTTGAAAATTTTAATTAAAAAGCACATTTTTTCTTTATTATTTCTAAAAATCACTTATAATTAATAATGGAAGAATATTTTTTGTGCAATTCTCGTATATGCAGGGGATTCAAATACATAAAAAAAGAAGAGTATTTCGTTGCGCTTTAATATAAACTTCTTGTAAATTTCGTGGTTAAAAATTTACTTCTATATTTAAGGCATCATTAAATCTATTTTCTCATAGAAAAAGTTTTAGTTTGAAAAATGATAGCTAAAAAATGGAGAAGAAAAAAAAATTACTAAACATTTTTAAAAAATAGTGAAATAAGGCTCTCACACACAGCTAGTATGTATCACACAATATTTTATGTTAATAAAAAGTGTAAACATGAACAAAATCCAATTAAAATATTTAAATAATATTTTATGTCAATTTTAAAAAACGATCGATGGGTTCAATCATTTTTCTATCGGTTAAAAAGAGCCACATCACATATCAATTTTTTTGAAGATGTTGGGTATGCCATCAATTATATGGATATATATTTGGCAAGCAATAGCTCGTACATTTTCTTGGGCTTCCTTAATGAAAATTATGTGTTTTTACTTCTTTTTTGTGGCCATATCAATTTGAATTGTGATATAATTGCAAACATATCTTATGGTTTTCATGTCCTCTGACGATGTAGCTTTGTCTTCTTTTATCTGATGAAATTTGAATTCTTTTATTTGTTTGTTTGTTTTTTCTTTTTAATTCAGAAATTGAAATGTAGAGAAAATATGTTCTATTAATAATATATTTTAGGTTGTTCTTTTCCAACACATTTTTTTTGTGCAGGGTAAATACGTCACTATGTAGACAGTGTAAACTATATATACATAAGATATAAGTTTGTACTAGATTTCATACTCAGTTCAGAAAGATTATATCCAGGGCGAATCCATCTTGACTAGAAAATTGTATTGTCTATAAAAATTATATTTTAATTTAATATATATATATATATATAAAGAACAATTCACCCTTTTTTGGTGGTTAGTAAGTGGTGTGTGCAAGTTTAGAATTATCAATTGTTGAGATTATACTACTACAATTTTTTGAACTGCATGCTTCATCTTCTCTTTATGAAATTACAACTTTTTTCATCCAAACTATAAATCAAGTTCGTTTTATATATTATAAAGTTGTTTAATTCGCTATATAAAGCATAATATAAGATATTAGCAAGTATAAGTAATATTATTATTACTCATTTTAATTTAAAAATACAAAGTGGTTGAGTATATTATAATTTGTGATTTGAGGTTTTTCCTTTTTTAAGTAATAATATTGAACATAACTTTTTCATTAATTTTATTCACAATTGTATCTAAATATTTTTTACATTTACACAAAATAAATTGTACCTTCAGGTAGTGGATCCGTTAAATACATAATAATCTACACTAGGCTTTCATCCCTAGTAATTTAGTAATATATATAGTCGAGTAAAGATGGTGGGTAAAATAAATAGTCAAGGAGGTGTTTGGAAAACGTGGAGTTGTTCCCTGTTCGGTTGTAGATTTAGGTGTCGTTTGTGTGGTGAATAAAAATAAATAGTGATGTGGTAAAAAAATAACAATGGAATAAAAAATTTGTATTTTATTTAGTTATCGTATTTTTTGTTGACTCAAATCAAAACAGAAATAGAAATATTATCTAAAAAAGATTATTAATGAATCAATATTAATTTAGGAGGTTTACTGTTGAAGATAAGACGTGTTGTTCACAAGAACTTAGATACACATACACATGTGGTGATAAATAGAAGTTGTATGCTGCAAGTATATTACAGGTATAATCCATAAAAAAAAAATTAAAACAAAAAAAACGTTTTCATTTTATTAAGGCCAAATTAAAATATCTATAGACCCAGTTATGTAAGCCACAAATTGTAAAAGGTGACCAATTATTAAACACTTGTACTCAAAAAAATCATAGATGAAAACTTAGTTTTTTTTATAGGTTGATTCTATCGGTAGCCTTTTAAAATTGGCATAAATTTTTACTTAGATATCTTAATTAGATTTTGTTCATTTTAGATACCTAATATTGAGTTTCGATGTGTTATTTTGACACTTTTTATTGACTTGACATATTGTGTGTGTTGCACCCATTTGAACGCTTGAGGATTTTTTTTTTAGATTTATTTTCCTTCTTCTTCTTCACTTTTTAGCCCTATCACTAATTTCACCTTTCCCCGTGATCCCATGAAAATTCATGATAGATTTTATTACAAAATATGAAAAATTAAAATAAAAAATTATCACTAATTTTAAAAACGCTTATAAGAACAAAATTTTTAAAAATTATCACACTAATTTTGAAAAGATTTTTTAGAACAAGAAACACATCTTATTCAAAAAAAGTTAGAAAAATATCATATATAATTTTCAAAAACAATTAAAAAAAACACCTAAAATCTAATGATTTTTTTAAAAAAAAAATATTTTGGAAAGAAGAATCAAGAAAATGGTTGTAGAGTTGGGGAGGCAAAAGGAACGTAAGGGTGGGATGATAGAAAATAAGTTATTTTATTTATTTATTTTTGCTGACAAATTAATTTTTTTAATAATTTATTTTAAAATTATAATTTTTATATTCAAATATCACATGTCAGCTTTTAATTATTCATCATGTCATATCATCCGCAAGTGTATTACACACACTTTGTAATTTTAGATGATTGGCAAAAATGTATCAAAATGACATAACAATCCCTTACTTAAGATGTTTAAAATGAACAAAGTCTACTTAAAATATCTAAATGAAAATTGATATCAAATTTAAGGAGTTACCGATGGAATAACTTTTTTATATACGTATGTAGCAGTATATAGTCAAGTGACGCAACCGCCTTCTACAGTATAGTATTATAATATAAAGAATTCCAATTGTGAAAGATGGCTCTCACAATTCACACTATAAATACTCATTTCCTCCTCTTACAATTCCATCATCATTTGTTCGATTCTCTATTAAAAAGAAACTTAACGAACTAAAGAGAAGGAAATTCTCTGTTTTTCAATAAGCTTAAATTTACTAGAAATGGCCCCAGCTGCTGCATTGATGAGTAACTGCCAAGAAGAGGAGGAGATTGTTCGCCCTGTTGCTCACTTCTCTCCAAGTCTTTGGGGTGATCGTTTCCATTCATTTTCCCTTGACAATAAGGTATCTATCTATCTATTTTCTACATGTATTTCTTATTCTTGTTAAGGAGATGAATCCATTTTTTTCTTTTTAAATACATTTGCAGATTGCAGAAAAGTATGTTGAAGAGATTGAAACTTTGAAGGAACAAACAAGGAGTATATTAATGTCGGGAAAAACATTGGCTGAAAAGTTGAATCTCATTGATATTGTTGAACGCCTTGGAATTGCCTATCACTTTGAAAAACAAATAGACGACATGTTGAACCACATTTTTAACATTGATCCGAACTTTGAGGCTCACGAATACAATAATTTATGCACTCTATCCCTTCAATTTCGAATTCTAAGACAACATGGCTACTATATCTCTCCAAGTAATATATCTAGCAAAGCTCTAAATAATCTTATTTTTTTATTCTGTTTTCCTTCTAGGACTAATTTTTTGTCTTCGATTTGAACCAGAAATTTTCAGCAGATTCCAAGATGCGAATGGTAAGTTCAAGGATTCACTTTGCGAAGACATCAGGGGAATATTGAACTTATATGAAGCTTCACATGTAAGGACTCATGGAGAAGATATTTTGGAA
This sequence comes from Solanum chilense, assembly GCA_032847665.1. Lineage (NCBI taxonomy): Eukaryota > Viridiplantae > Streptophyta > Magnoliopsida > Solanales > Solanaceae > Solanum > Solanum chilense. Next base: position 102,996,636 of record CM064963.1, on the reverse strand, counting down.
GAGGCACTTGCTTTCTCTACTGCTCATCTTGAATCTGCAGCTCCACATTTGAAGTCACCTTTGAGTAAGCAAGTGACTCACGCCCTTGAGCAATCTCTCCATAAGAGCATTCCAAGAGTCGAGACACGATACTTCATCTCTATCTACGAAGAGGAGGAACTTAAGAATGACGTGTTACTTCGATTTGCAAAACTGGATTTCAACTTACTTCAGATGTTGCACAAACAAGAACTAAGTGAAGTATCAAGGTACGCTATTAATTTAGATGAAATAAATTACTATTATTTGTTGATATGTAGTCTCTCAGAATCTGATATGTTAAAACTTACTTTATAGGTGGTGGAAGGATTTGGATTTTGTGACAACGCTTCCATATGCTAGGGATAGAGCAGTGGAGTGTTACTTTTGGACGATGGGAGTGTATGCTGAACCACAATACTCTCAGGCTCGTGTCATGCTTGCTAAGACTATAGCAATGATTTCGATAGTAGATGACACATTCGATGCTTATGGCATTGTAAAAGAACTTGAGGTCTACACTGATGCCATACAGAGGTACGAACTACTTGTGGAACAATTTAAGATTTTTAATTACCTGATTGCATAAAAGTAGGGGAAAAAACCACATAATTTTGTACAATTTTGAAGTTATGACTACAATTTGTTATTGGAGACAAGTCTAGAGGTCATATCATGATACGCCAGACATTTCTCCTTTCTTCCTGTGATGTATGTTATGCTGAATTGATAAACTTATCAAAATTTATTTCCTTTTTAATTTATTAGGTGGGATGTCAGCCAAATTGATCGGCTTCCGGAGTACATGAAAATTAGTTACAAAGCACTTTTAGATCTCTACAACGACTATGAAACAGAGCTGTCAAAGGATGGCAGATCTGATGTTGTTCAATACGCAAAAGAAAGAGTATGAATCGTGACTTATACTAGTTAACTCAAAATTAATCAGTTTTTCAACCTATTAAGTAGCTTCTTCTCCTCGTATGATTTTATTTTTTGAATATGCACTGATGGTTTAATGTCTTTGCTTGTTATTGACAGATGAAAGAAATTGTGAGAAATTATTTCGTGGAAGCGAAATGGTTCATTGAAGGATATATGCCACCAGTCTCTGAGTATCTTAGCAATGCATTAGCTACCAGCACTTATTACTTGCTTACCACTACATCCTACTTGGGCATGAAGTCTGCTACCAAGAAAGATTTTGAATGGTTGGCCACGAACCCTAAAATCCTTGAAGCCAATGTGACCTTATGTCGAGTCATCGATGACATAGCCACCTATGATGTTGAGAAGGGTAGAGGTCAGATTGCAACTGGAATTGAGTGTTATATGAGGGATTATGGCGTATCAACACAAGTAGCAATGGAAAAATTTCAAGAAATGGCTGAGACAGCATGGAAGGATGTAAATGAAGGAATCCTTCGACCAACACCTGTCTCTGCAAAGATTCTGACTCGTATTCTCAATCTAGCTCGTATTATAGATGTCATTTACAAGCACAACCAAGATGGATACACTCATCCTGAAAAAGTACTAAAACCTCACATTATCGCCTTGTTAGTGGACTCGGTAGAAATTTAAATTTAAAATTATCAATTGTTGGTTCCCGGCCCCTCAAATAAGTATTTGATCTACATTTGTTGGTATCTCTGTAGCTAGCTAGGATAGGAAATGCTGACGATACATGTTATCGTGCAGTGAAGTTACCTCTTTTTTGAATATTTCTGTATCATCATTGACAATTAATTTGAGGGAAAAGGCATAGATTCACTGCCTGAATTGTATCGAAAAGTCATTTACACGCTTAAACTATTGAGACAATCTATTACACACTTATACTATTCAAAAGTTAATTTAATACCACCCTTGAAGCTGACATGGAAATAAAGTTAAATAAAAGATAAAAAATGCGTGTTTGAGAAAAAAAAATGACAATTTTTTTCCCACCTCCACCCTTCTCCTTCACATTACCCGACCTTTCTTCTTCCTCCATTTTTTCTTATCACAAACACTATTTTCATATCAAATTCGTCAAGTCAAGAACGGATTATTCAATTTATTTTTGTCATTTTGTTGATTGTGAGCATTTGAAATTTAAAAAAAAATCAGATCTGCTTTTTTTGTGTAAAAAGTTTTTGGGTTTAAGCACAAAATTTTATTTTTTAATCTGTGCATAGATCCTTCTTCTCTCTTATAAAAATTCTCTATGGGTTTATTTCAAAATCAGTAATTGTAAATCAAACACTAATTTTTCAATTGTGCGACTAAAATCTTTACAATTAAAATATTGCAACTTTTCACAATTCTCCTCTTTGAGCTTAATTTAAAATTTGTATATTGTGATAATTTTTTGTGGTGGGTGAAAGATTAGTGGTGGTATGACTTTTAATTTCAATGATGACAATGAAACTCGTGTTTTGATGTGGATGGTAAATTTATGATTATGATTGAGATGAATTTCAATGATAGTGATATAGTTTTAATGGTTATTAGTTAAATTTATGATGTTTGTTATCGATTTTTTATGATGGCAATGATTGTGAGAAGATTTCGACGGTGAATTTGATTATGGGTGGTGAAATATATGGTGATGGAGAAGTGAATTTGATGATAATAGCAATAACGATAGTAATTTAATGGTGTATAAAGAAGAAGAAATTGGATGATAGGGATTTTTTTTTAAAAAAAATGACGTAATTATTGATGTGACAATACATGTTAATGATGTAACGTGAGTGTGAAATACTTTCTACCACAAGGAAATGAATTGCTCTTATCAAATAGTAATGGGGAAAAAAACAGAGTATCAATTTTGACGGAAAGTAAATTAAAATCACCATAATCTCCATTATGAAACTGCTTCTAAATAAATAAATAATTCTCAAATAATGACTTTTGAATAGAAAAAAATTGGTGACTATTTGATGACAAGTTGCATTTTAAACTCAAATAATAGTTTTTTCTTAAAACAAATTCATCACCAATTCACCTGTGTCCAGTCGTCTTCTCCACCCCAACCCCAGTGGTTCCACCCCACCAGATTATCCTCTCCACCCCAACCCCAATGGTTCCACCCCACCAGATTATCCTCTCCACCCCAACCCGAATTGCTCCTCTATGAGCCACTTCATCGTCCTCTCCACCCCCACCCACCCCATCAGATCGTCGTCTTCACACACACACACCCTCCACCATCCAGCCCAATCTTAACCTCTTTCCCATCCATATCGTCATTTCAAGAAATATTTTCAAAAAAGTTTAATCACTTTGAAAATTTTAATTAAAAAGCACATTTTTTCTTTATTATTTCTAAAAATCACTTATAATTAATAATGGAAGAATATTTTTTGTGCAATTCTCGTATATGCAGGGGATTCAAATACATAAAAAAAGAAGAGTATTTCGTTGCGCTTTAATATAAACTTCTTGTAAATTTCGTGGTTAAAAATTTACTTCTATATTTAAGGCATCATTAAATCTATTTTCTCATAGAAAAAGTTTTAGTTTGAAAAATGATAGCTAAAAAATGGAGAAGAAAAAAAAATTACTAAACATTTTTAAAAAATAGTGAAATAAGGCTCTCACACACAGCTAGTATGTATCACACAATATTTTATGTTAATAAAAAGTGTAAACATGAACAAAATCCAATTAAAATATTTAAATAATATTTTATGTCAATTTTAAAAAACGATCGATGGGTTCAATCATTTTTCTATCGGTTAAAAAGAGCCACATCACATATCAATTTTTTTGAAGATGTTGGGTATGCCATCAATTATATGGATATATATTTGGCAAGCAATAGCTCGTACATTTTCTTGGGCTTCCTTAATGAAAATTATGTGTTTTTACTTCTTTTTTGTGGCCATATCAATTTGAATTGTGATATAATTGCAAACATATCTTATGGTTTTCATGTCCTCTGACGATGTAGCTTTGTCTTCTTTTATCTGATGAAATTTGAATTCTTTTATTTGTTTGTTTGTTTTTTCTTTTTAATTCAGAAATTGAAATGTAGAGAAAATATGTTCTATTAATAATATATTTTAGGTTGTTCTTTTCCAACACATTTTTTTTGTGCAGGGTAAATACGTCACTATGTAGACAGTGTAAACTATATATACATAAGATATAAGTTTGTACTAGATTTCATACTCAGTTCAGAAAGATTATATCCAGGGCGAATCCATCTTGACTAGAAAATTGTATTGTCTATAAAAATTATATTTTAATTTAATATATATATATATATAAAGAACAATTCACCCTTTTTTGGTGGTTAGTAAGTGGTGTGTGCAAGTTTAGAATTATCAATTGTTGAGATTATACTACTACAATTTTTTGAACTGCATGCTTCATCTTCTCTTTATGAAATTACAACTTTTTTCATCCAAACTATAAATCAAGTTCGTTTTATATATTATAAAGTTGTTTAATTCGCTATATAAAGCATAATATAAGATATTAGCAAGTATAAGTAATATTATTATTACTCATTTTAATTTAAAAATACAAAGTGGTTGAGTATATTATAATTTGTGATTTGAGGTTTTTCCTTTTTTAAGTAATAATATTGAACATAACTTTTTCATTAATTTTATTCACAATTGTATCTAAATATTTTTTACATTTACACAAAATAAATTGTACCTTCAGGTAGTGGATCCGTTAAATACATAATAATCTACACTAGGCTTTCATCCCTAGTAATTTAGTAATATATATAGTCGAGTAAAGATGGTGGGTAAAATAAATAGTCAAGGAGGTGTTTGGAAAACGTGGAGTTGTTCCCTGTTCGGTTGTAGATTTAGGTGTCGTTTGTGTGGTGAATAAAAATAAATAGTGATGTGGTAAAAAAATAACAATGGAATAAAAAATTTGTATTTTATTTAGTTATCGTATTTTTTGTTGACTCAAATCAAAACAGAAATAGAAATATTATCTAAAAAAGATTATTAATGAATCAATATTAATTTAGGAGGTTTACTGTTGAAGATAAGACGTGTTGTTCACAAGAACTTAGATACACATACACATGTGGTGATAAATAGAAGTTGTATGCTGCAAGTATATTACAGGTATAATCCATAAAAAAAAAATTAAAACAAAAAAAACGTTTTCATTTTATTAAGGCCAAATTAAAATATCTATAGACCCAGTTATGTAAGCCACAAATTGTAAAAGGTGACCAATTATTAAACACTTGTACTCAAAAAAATCATAGATGAAAACTTAGTTTTTTTTATAGGTTGATTCTATCGGTAGCCTTTTAAAATTGGCATAAATTTTTACTTAGATATCTTAATTAGATTTTGTTCATTTTAGACACCTAATATTGAGTTTCGATGTGTTATTTTGACACTTTTTATTGACTTGACATATTGTGTGTGTTGCACCCATTTGAACGCTTGAGGATTTTTTTTTTAGATTTATTTTCCTTCTTCTTCTTCACTTTTTAGCCCTATCACTAATTTCACCTTTCCCCGTGATCCCATGAAAATTCATGATAGATTTTATTACAAAATATGAAAAATTAAAATAAAAAATTATCACTAATTTTAAAAACGCTTATAAGAACAAAATTTTTAAAAATTATCACACTAATTTTGAAAAGATTTTTTAGAACAAGAAACACATCTTATTCAAAAAAAGTTAGAAAAATATCATATATAATTTTCAAAAACAATTAAAAAAAACACCTAAAATCTAATGATTTTTTTAAAAAAAAATATTTTGGAAAGAAGAATCAAGAAAATGGTTGTAGAGTTGGGGAGGCAAAAGGAACGTAAGGGTGGGATGATAGAAAATAAGTTATTTTATTTATTTATTTTTGCTGACAAATTAATTTTTTTAATAATTTATTTTAAAATTATAATTTTTATATTCAAATATCACATGTCAGCTTTTAATTATTCATCATGTCATATCATCCGCAAGTGTATTACACACACTTTGTAATTTTAGATGATTGGCAAAAATGTATCAAAATGACATAACAATCCCTTACTTAAGATGTTTAAAATGAACAAAGTCTACTTAAAATATCTAAATGAAAATTGATATCAAATTTAAGGAGTTACCGATGGAATAACTTTTTTATATACGTATGTAGCAGTATATAGTCAAGTGACGCAACCGCCTTCTACAGTATAGTATTATAATATAAAGAATTCCAATTGTGAAAGATGGCTCTCACAATTCACACTATAAATACTCATTTCCTCCTCTTACAATTCCATCATCATTTGTTCGATTCTCTATTAAAAAGAAACTTAACGAACTAAAGAGAAGGAAATTCTCTGTTTTTCAATAAGCTTAAATTTACTAGAAATGGCCCCAGCTGCTGCATTGATGAGTAACTGCCAAGAAGAGGAGGAGATTGTTCGCCCTGTTGCTCACTTCTCTCCAAGTCTTTGGGGTGATCGTTTCCATTCATTTTCCCTTGACAATAAGGTATCTATCTATCTATTTTCTACATGTATTTCTTATTCTTGTTAAGGAGATGAATCCATTTTTTTCTTTTTAAATACATTTGCAGATTGCAGAAAAGTATGTTGAAGAGATTGAAACTTTGAAGGAACAAACAAGGAGTATATTAATGTCGGGAAAAACATTGGCTGAAAAGTTGAATCTCATTGATATTGTTGAACGCCTTGGAATTGCCTATCACTTTGAAAAACAAATAGACGACATGTTGAACCACATTTTTAACATTGATCCGAACTTTGAGGCTCACGAATACAATAATTTATGCACTCTATCCCTTCAATTTCGAATTCTAAGACAACATGGCTACTATATCTCTCCAAGTAATATATCTAGCAAAGCTCTAAATAATCTTATTTTTTTATTCTGTTTTCCTTCTAGGACTAATTTTTTGTCTTCGATTTGAACCAGAAATTTTCAGCAGATTCCAAGATGCGAATGGTAAGTTCAAGGATTCACTTTGCGAAGACATCAGGGGAATATTGAACTTATATGAAGCTTCACATGTAAGGACTCATGGAGAAGATATTTTGGAAGAGGCACTTGCTTTCTCTACTGCTCATCTTGAATCTGCAGCTCCACATTTGAAGTCACCTTTGAGTAAGCAAGTGACTCACGCCCTTGAGCAATCTCTCCATAAGAGCATTCCAAGAGTCGAGACACGATACTTCATCTCTATCTACGAAGAGGAGGAACTTAAGAATGACGTGTTACTTCGATTTGCAAAACTGGATTTCAACTTACTTCAGATGTTGCACAAACAAGAACTAAGTGAAGTATCAAGGTACGCTATTAATTTAGATGAAATAAATTACTATTATTTGTTGATATGTAGTCTCTCAGAATCTGATATGTTAAAACTTACTTTATAGGTGGTGGAAGGATTTGGATTTTGTGACAACGCTTCCATATGCTAGGGATAGAGCAGTGGAGTGTTACTTTTGGACGATGGGAGTGTATGCTGAACCACAATACTCTCAGGCTCGTGTCATGCTTGCTAAGACTATAGCAATGATTTCGATAGTAGATGACACATTCGATGCTTATGGCATTGTAAAAGAACTTGAGGTCTACACTGATGCCATACAGAGGTACGAACTACTTGTGGAACAATTTAAGATTTTTAATTACCTGATTGCATAAAAGTAGGGGAAAAAACCACATAATTTTGTACAATTTTGAAGTTATGACTACAATTTGTTATTGGAGACAAGTCTAGAGGTCATATCATGATACGCCAGACATTTCTCCTTTCTTCCTGTGATGTATGTTATGCTGAATTGATAAACTTATCAAAATTTATTTCCTTTTTAATTTATTAGGTGGGATGTCAGCCAAATTGATCGGCTTCCGGAGTACATGAAAATTAGTTACAAAGCACTTTTAGATCTCTACAACGACTATGAAACAGAGCTGTCAAAGGATGGCAGATCTGATGTTGTTCAATACGCAAAAGAAAGAGTATGAATCGTGACTTATACTAGTTAACTCAAAATTAATCAGTTTTTCAACCTATTAAGTAGCTTCTTCTCCTCGTATGATTTTATTTTTTGAATATGCACTGATGGTTTAATGTCTTTGCTTGTTATTGACAGATGAAAGAAATTGTGAGAAATTATTTCGTGGAAGCGAAATGGTTCATTGAAGGATATATGCCACCAGTCTCTGAGTATCTTAGCAATGCATTAGCTACCAGCACTTATTACTTGCTTACCACTACATCCTACTTGGGCATGAAGTCTGCTACCAAGAAAGATTTTGAATGGTTGGCCACGAACCCTAAAATCCTTGAAGCCAATGTGACCTTATGTCGAGTCATCGATGACATAGCCACCTATGATGTTGAGAAGGGTAGAGGTCAGATTGCAACTGGAATTGAGTGTTATATGAGGGATTATGGCGTATCAACACAAGTAGCAATGGAAAAATTTCAAGAAATGGCTGAGACAGCATGGAAGGATGTAAATGAAGGAATCCTTCGACCAACACCTGTCTCTGCAAAGATTCTGACTCGTATTCTCAATCTAGCTCGTATTATAGATGTCATTTACAAGCACAACCAAGATGGATACACTCATCCTGAAAAAGTACTAAAACCTCACATTATCGCCTTGTTAGTGGACTCGGTAGAAATTTAAATTTAAAATTATCAATTGTTGGTTCCCGGCCCCTCAAATAAGTATTTGATCTACATTTGTTGGTATCTCTGTAGCTAGCTAGGATAGGAAATGCTGACGATACATGTTATCGTGCAGTGAAGTTACCTCTTTCTTGAATATTTCTGTATCATCATTGACAATTAATTTGAGGGAAAAGGCATAGATTCACTGCCTGAATTGTATCGAAAAGTCATTTACACGCTTAAACTATTGAGACAATCTATTACACACTTATACTATTCAAAAGTTAATTTAATACCACCCTTGAAACTGACATGGAAATAAAGTTAAATAAAAGATAAAAAATGCGTGTTTGAGAAAAAAAAATGACAAATTTTTTCCCACCTCCACCCTTCTCCTTCACATTACCCGACCTTTCTTCTTCCTCCATTTTTTCTTATCACAAACACTATTTTCATATCAAATTCGTCAAGTCAAGAACGGATTATTCAATTTATTTTTGTCATTTTGTTGATCGTGAGCATTTGATATTTAAAAAAAAATCAGATCTGCTTTTTTTGTGTAAAAAGTTTTTGGGTTTAAGCACAAAATTTTATTTTTTAATCTGTGCATAGATCCTTCTTCTCTCTTATAAAAATTCTCTATGGGTTTATTTCAAAATCAGTAATTGTAAATCAAACACTAATTTTTCAATTGTGCGACTAAAATCTTTACAATTAAAATATTGCAACTTTTCACAATTCTCCTCTTTGAGCTTAATTTAAAATTTGTATATTGTGATAATTTTTTGTGGTGGGTGAAAGATTAGTGGTGGTATGACTTTTAATTTCAATGATGACAATGAAACTCGTGTTTTGATGTGGATGGTAAATTTATGATTATGATTGAGATGAATTTCAATGATAGTGATATAGTTTTAATGGTTATTAGTTAAATTTATGATGTTTGTTATCGATTTTTTATGATGGCAATGATTGTGAGAAGATTTCGACGGTGAATTTGATTATGGGTGGTGAAATATATGGTGATGGAGAAGTGAATTTGATGATAATAGCAATAACGATAGTAATTTAATGGTGTATAAAGAAGAAGAAATTGGATGATATGGATTTTTTTTTAAAAAAAATGACGTAATTATTGATGTGACAATACGTGTTAATGATGTAACGTGAGTGTGAAATACTTTCTACCACAAGGAAATGAATTGCTCTTATCAAATAGTAATGGGAAAAAAAACAGAGTATCAATTTTGACGGAAAGTAAATTAAAATCACCATAATCTCCATTATGAAACTGCTTCTAAATAAATAAATAATTCTCAAATAATGACTTTTGAATAGAAAAAAATTGGTGACTATTTGATGACAAGTTGCATTTTAAACTCAAATAATAGTTTTTTCTTAAAACAAATTCATCACCAATTCACCTGTGTCCAGTCGTCTTCTCCACCCCAACCCCAATGGTTCCACCCCACCAGATTATCCTCTCCACCCCAACCCGAATTGCTCCTCTACGAGCCACTTCATCGTCCTCTCCACCCCCACCCACCCCATCAGATCGTCCTCTTCACACACACACACCCTCCACCATCCAGCCCAATCTTAACCTCTTTCCCATCCATATCGTCATTTCAAGAAATATTTTCAAAAAAGTTTAATCACTTTGAAAATTTTAATTAAAAAGCACATTTTTTCTTTATTATTTCTAAAAATCACTTATAATTAATAATGGAAGAATATTTTTTGTGCAATTCTCGTATATGCAGGGGATTCAAATACATAAAAAAAAAAAAAGAAGTGTATTTCGTTGCGCTTTAATTTAAACTTCTTGTAATTTCGTGGTTAAAATTTTACTTCAATATTTGAAAGAGTTGGTTTTGGTTCTTGTGGAATCAAACTAAATGGAAGATGAATTAATATGAATATTTGGTAGGAAGATAATTAGTACAAAATACAAGTCAAAGATTGTATCTTGGTAGGTGAAAGTTAGGCAAACCATAAAATGGTTTGCTATCTTAACCTTGACAATTTTGACACATAGTGATGTCATGGATGACATCAATAGGATGAATTTATTCCTATAAATAGGTAGCTCTTAATTCATTTTCAAATCATCCTTTCACTTGCATTCTCACCTTCTAAGGCATTGTGTTCTCTCTCTTGTAGTATTTCACTTATATTCTTTGTATAGTGAAATAAATATTGGTGCAGTTGTTCTTTGGTGGACGTAGGATCATTTTGATCCGAACCACGTTAAATATTGTTGTTCTTCCTTGTTCTTTAGTTTCACATTTCCGCTAACAATATTTAAGGCATCATTAAATCTATTTTCTCATAGAAAAAGTTTTAGTTTGAAAAATGATAGCTAAAAAATGGAGAAGAAAAAAAAATTACTAAACATTTTTAAAAAATAGTGAAATAAGGCTCTCACACACAGCTAGTATGTATCACACAATACTTTATGTTAATAAAAAGTGTAAACATGAACAAAATCCAATTAAAATATTTAAATAATATTTTATGTCAATTTTAAAAAACGATCGATGGGTTCAATCATTTTTCTATCGGTTAAAAAGAGCACATCACATATCAATTTTTTTGAAGATGTTGGGTATGCCATCAATTATATGGATATATAATTGGCAAGCAATAGCTCGTACATTTTCTTGGGCTTCCTTAATGAAAATTATGTGTTTTTACTTCTTTTTTGTGGCCATATCAATTTGAATTGTGATATAATTGCAAACATATCTTATGGTTTTCATGTCCTCTGACGATGTAGCTTTGTCTTCTTTTATCTGATGAAATTTGAATTCTTTTATTTGTTTGTTTGTTTTTTCTTTTTAATTCAGAAATTGAAATGTAGAGAAAATATGTTCTATTAATAATATATTTTAGATTGTTCTTTTCCAACACATTTTTTTTGTGCAGGGTAAATACGTCACTATGTAGACAGTGTAAACTATATATACATAAGATATAAGTTTGTACTAGATTTCATACTCAGTTCAGAAAGATTATATCCAGGGCGAATCCATCTTGACTAGAAAATTGTATTTTCTATAAAAATTATATTTTAATTTAATATATATATATATATATATATATATATATATATATATATATATATATATATATATATATATATATATATATATATATATATATAAAGAACAATTCACCCTTTTTTGGTGGTTAGTAAGTGGTGTGTGCAAGTTTAGAATTATCAATTGTTGAGATTATACTACTACAATTTTTTGAACTGCATGCTTCATCTTCTCTTTATGAAATTACAACTTTTTTCATCCAAACTATAAATCAAGTTCGTTTTATATATTATAAAGTTGTTTAATTCGCTATATAAAGCATAATATAAGATATTAGCAAGTATAAGTAATATTATTATTACTCATTTTAATTTAAAAATACAAAGTGGTTGAGTATATTATAATTTGTGATTTGAGGTTTTTCCTTTTTTAAGTAATAATATTGAACATAACTTTTTCATTAATTTTATTCACAATTGTATCTAAATATTTTTTACATTTACACAAAATAAATTGTACCTTCAGGTAGTGGATCCGTTAAATACATAATAATCTACACTAGGCTTTCATCCCTAGTAATTTAGTAATATATATAGTCGAGTAAAGATGGTGGGTAAAATAAATAGTCAAGGAGGTGTTTGGAAAACGTGGAGTTGTTCCCTGTTCGGTTGTAGATTTAGGTGTCGTTTGTGTGGTGAATAAAAATAAATAGTGATGTGGTAAAAAAATAACAATGGAATAAAAAATTTGTATTTTATTTAGTTATCGTGTTTTTTGTTGACTCAAATCAAAACAGAAATACAAATATTATCTAAAAAAGATTATTAATGAATCAATATTAATTTAGGAGGTTTACTGTTGAAGATAAGACGTGTTGTTCACAAGAACTTAGATACACATACACATGTGGTGATAAATAGAAGTTGTATGCTGCAAGTATATTACAGGTATAATCCATAAAAAAAAAATAAAACAAAAAAAACGTTTTCATTTTATTAAGGCCAAATTAAAATATCTATAGACCCAGTTATGTAAGCCACAAATTGTAAAAGGTGACCAATTATTAAACACTTGTACTCAAAAAAATCATAGATGAAAACTTAGTTTTTTTTATAGGTTGATTCTATCGGTAGCCTTTTAAAATTGGCATAAATTTTTACTTAGATATCTTAATTAGATTTTGTTCATTTTAGACACCTAATATTGAGTTTCGATGTGTTATTTTGACACTTTTTATTGACTTGACATATTGTGTGTTGCACCCATTTGAACGCTTGAGGATTTTTTTTTTAGATTTATTTTCCTTCTTCTTCTTCACTTTTTAGCCCTATCACTAATTTCACCTTTCCCCGTGATCCCATGAAAATTCATGATAAATTTTATTACAAAATATGAAAAATTAAAATAAAAAATTATCACTAATTTTAAAAACGCTTATAAGAACAAAATTTTTAAAAATTATCACACTAATTTTGAAAAGATTTTTTAGAACAAGAAACACATCTTATTCAAAAAAAGTTAGAAAAATATAATATATAATTTTCAAAAACAATTAAAAAAAACACCTAAAATCTAATGATTTTTTTTTAAAAAAATATTTTGGAAAGAAGAATCAAGAAAATGGTTGTAGAGTTGGGGAGGCAAAAGGAACGTAAGGGTGGGATGATAGAAAATAAGTTATTTTATTTATTTATTTTTGCTGACAAATTAATTTTTTTAATAATTTATTTTAAAATTATAATTTTTATATTCAAATATCACATGTCAGCTTTTAATTATTCATCATGTCATATCATCCGCAAGTGTATTACACACACTTTGTAATTTTAGATGATTGGCAAAAATGTATCAAAATGACATAACAATCCCTTACTTAAGATGTTTAAAATGAACAAAGTCTACTTAAAATATCTAAATGAAAATTGATATCAAATTTAAGGAGTTACCGATGGAATAACTTTTTTATATACGTATGTAGCAGTATATAGTCAAGTGACGCAACCGCCTTCTACAGTATAGTATTATAATATAAAGAATTCCAATTGTGAAAGATGGCTCTCACAATTCACACTATAAATACTCATTTCCTCCTCTTACAATTCCATCATCATTTGTTCGATTCTCTATTAAAAAGAAACTTAACGAACTAAAGAGAAGGAAATTCTCTGTTTTTCAATAAGCTTAAATTTACTAGAAATGGCCCCAGCTGCTGCATTGATGAGTAACTGCCAAGAAGAGGAGGAGATTGTTCGCCCTGTTGCTCACTTCTCTCCAAGTCTTTGGGGTGATCGTTTCCATTCATTTTCCCTTGACAATAAGGTATCTATCTATCTATTTTCTACATGTATTTCTTATTCTTGTTAAGGAGATGAATCCATTTTTTTCTTTTTAAATACATTTGCAGATTGCAGAAAAGTATGTTGAAGAGATTGAAACTTTGAAGGAACAAACAAGGAGTATATTAATGTCGGGAAAAACATTGGCTGAAAAGTTGAATCTCATTGATATTGTTGAACGCCTTGGAATTGCCTATCACTTTGAAAAACAAATAGACGACATGTTGAACCACATTTTTAACATTGATCCGAACTTTGAGGCTCACGAATACAATAATTTATGCACTCTATCCCTTCAATTTCGAATTCTAAGACAACATGGCTACTATATCTCTCCAAGTAATATATCTAGCAAAGCTCTAAATAATCTTATTTTTTTATTCTGTTTTCCTTCTAGGACTAATTTTTTGTCTTCGATTTGAACCAGAAATTTTCAGCAGATTCCAAGATGCGAATGGTAAGTTCAAGGATTCACTTTGCGAAGACATCAGGGGAATATTGAACTTATATGAAGCTTCACATGTAAGGACTCATGGAGAAGATATTTTGGAAGAGGCACTTGCTTTCTCTACTGCTCATCTTGAATCTGCAGCTCCACATTTGAAGTCACCTTTGAGTAAGCAAGTGACTCACGCCCTTGAGCAATCTCTCCATAAGAGCATTCCAAGAGTCGAGACACGATACTTCATCTCTATCTACGAAGAGGAGGAACTTAAGAATGACGTGTTACTTCGATTTGCAAAACTGGATTTCAACTTACTTCAGATGTTGCACAAACAAGAACTAAGTGAAGTATCAAGGTACGCTATTAATTTAGATGAAATAAATTACTATTATTTGTTGATATGTAGTCTCTCAGAATCTGATATGTTAAAACTTACTTTATAGGTGGTGGAAGGATTTGGATTTTGTGACAACGCTTCCATATGCTAGGGATAGAGCAGTGGAGTGTTACTTTTGGACGATGGGAGTGTATGCTGAACCACAATACTCTCAGGCTCGTGTCATGCTTGCTAAGACTATAGCAATGATTTCGATAGTAGATGACACATTCGATGCTTATGGCATTGTAAAAGAACTTGAGGTCTACACTGATGCCATACAGAGGTACGAACTACTTGTGGAACAATTTAAGATTTTTAATTACCTGATTGCATAAAAGTAGGGGAAAAAACCACATAATTTTGTACAATTTTGAAGTTATGACTACAATTTGTTATTGGAGACAAGTCTAGAGGTCATATCATGATACGCCAGACATTTCTCCTTTCTTCCTGTGATGTATGTTATGCTGAATTGATAAACTTATCAAAATTTATTTCCTTTTTAATTTATTAGGTGGGATGTCAGCCAAATTGATCGGCTTCCGGAGTACATGAAAATTAGTTACAAAGCACTTTTAGATCTCTACAACGACTATGAAACAGAGCTGTCAAAGGATGGCAGATCTGATGTTGTTCAATACGCAAAAGAAAGAGTATGAATCGTGACTTATACTAGTTAACTCAAAATTAATCAGTTTTTCAACCTATTAAGTAGCTTCTTCTCCTCGTATGATTTTATTTTTTGAATATGCACTGATGGTTTAATGTCTTTGCTTGTTATTGACAGATGAAAGAAATTGTGAGAAATTATTTCGTGGAAGCGAAATGGTTCATTGAAGGATATATGCCACCAATCTCTGAGTATCTTAGCAATGCATTAGCTACCAGCACTTATTACTTGCTTACCACTACATCCTACTTGGGCATGAAGTCTGCTACCAAGAAAGATTTTGAATGGTTGGCCACGAACCCTAAAATCCTTGAAGCCAATGTGACCTTATGTCGAGTCATCGATGACATAGCCACCTATGATGTTGAGAAGGGTAGAGGTCAGATTGCAACTGGAATTGAGTGTTATATGAGGGATTATGGCGTATCAACACAAGTAGCAATGGAAAAATTTCAAGAAATGGCTGAGACAGCATGGAAGGATGTAAATGAAGGAATCCTTCGACCAACACCTGTCTCTGCAAAGATTCTGACTCGTATTCTCAATCTAGCTCGTATTATAGATGTCATTTACAAGCACAACCAAGATGGATACACTCATCCTGAAAAAGTACTAAAACCTCACATTATCGCCTTGTTAGTGGACTCGGTAGAAATTTAAATTTAAAATTATCAATTGTTGGTTCCCGGCCCCTCAAATAAGTATTTGATCTACATTTGTTGGTATCTCTGTAGCTAGCTAGGATAGGAAATGCTGACGATACATGTTATCGTGCAGTGAAGTTACCTCTTTCTTGAATATTTCTGTATCATCATTGACAATTAATTTGAGGGAAAAGGCATAGATTCACTGCCTGAATTGTATCGAAAAGTCATTTACACGCTTAAACTATTGAGACAATCTATTACACACTTATACTATTCAAAAGTTAATTTAATACCACCCTTGAAGCTGACATGGAAATAAAGTTAAATAAAAGATAAAAAATGCGTGTTTGAGAAAAAAAAATGACAAATTTTTTCCCACCTCCACCCTTCTCCTTCACATTACCCGACCTTTCTTCTTCCTCCATTTTTTCTTATCACAAACACTATTTTCATATCAAATTCGTCAAGTCAAGAACGGATTATTCAATTTATTTTTGTCATTTTGTTGATTGTGAGCATTTGAAATTTAAAAAAAAATCAGATCTGCTTTTTTTGTGTAAAAAGTTTTTGGGTTTAAGCACAAAATTTTATTTTTTAATCTGTGCATAGATCCTTCTTCTCTCTTATAAAAATTCTCTATGGGTTTATTTCAAAATCAGTAATTGTAAATCAAACACTAATTTTTCAATTGTGCGACTAAAATCTTTACAATTAAAATATTGCAACTTTTCACAATTCTCCTCTTTGAGCTTAATTTAAAATTTGTATATTGTGATAATTTTTTGTGGTGGGTGAAAGATTAGTGGTGGTATTACTTTTAATTTCAATGATGACAATGAAACTCGTGTTTTGATGTGGATGGTAAATTTATGATTATGATTGAGATGAATTTCAATGATAGTGATATAGTTTTAATGGTTATTAGTTAAATTTATGATGTTTGTTATCGATTTTTTATGATGGCAATGATTGTGAGAAGATTTCGACGGTGAATTTGATTATGGGTGGTGAAATATATGGTGATGGAGAAGTGAATTTGATGATAATAGCAATAACGATAGTAATTTAATGGTGTATAAAGAAGAAGAAATTGGATGATAGGGATTTTTTTTTAAAAAAAAATGACGTAATTATTGATGTGACAATACATGTTAATGATGTAACGTGAGTGTGAAATACTTTCTACCACAAGGAAATGAATTGCTCTTATCAAATAGTAATGGGGAAAAAACAGAGTATCAATTTTGACGGAAAGTAAATTAAAATCACCATAATCTCCATTATGAAACTGCTTCTAAATAAATAAATAATTCTCAAATAATGACTTTTGAATAGAAAAAAATTGGTGACTATTTGATGACAAGTTGCATTTTAAACTCAAATAATAGTTTTTTCTTAAAACAAATTCATCACCAATTCACCTGTGTCCAGTCGTCTTCTCCACCCCAACCCCAGTGGTTCCACCCCACCAGATTATCCTCTCCACCCCAACCCCAATGGTTCCACCCCACCAGATTATCCTCTCCACCCCAACCCGAATTGCTCCTCTATGAGCCACTTCATCGTCCTCTCCACCCCCACCCACCC
Organism: Solanum chilense; assembly: GCA_032847665.1. Classification (NCBI taxonomy): domain Eukaryota; kingdom Viridiplantae; phylum Streptophyta; class Magnoliopsida; order Solanales; family Solanaceae; genus Solanum; species Solanum chilense. The sequence continues at coordinate 102,978,896 of CM064963.1, read as the reverse complement.
CATCAGATCGTCGTCTTCACACACACACACCCTCCACCATCCAGCCCAATCTTAACCTCTTTCCCATCCATATCGTCATTTCAAGAAATATTTTCAAAAAAGTTTAATCACTTTGAAAATTTTAATTAAAAAGCACATTTTTTCTTTATTATTTCTAAAAATCACTTATAATTAATAATGGAAGAATATTTTTTGTGCAATTCTCGTATATGCAGGGGATTCAAATACATAAAAAAAGAAGAGTATTTCGTTGCGCTTTAATTTAAACTTCTTGTAAATTTCGTGGTTAAAAATTTACTTCTATATTTAAGGCATCATTAAATCTATTTTCTCATAGAAAAAGTTTTAGTTTGAAAAATGATAGCTAAAAAATGGAGAAGAAAAAAAAATTACTAAACATTTTTAAAAAATAGTGAAATAAGGCTCTCACACACAGCTAGTATGTATCACACAATATTTTATGTTAATAAAAAGTGTAAACATGAACAAAATCCAATTAAAATATTTAAATAATATTTTATGTCAATTTTAAAAAACGATCGATGGGTTCAATCATTTTTCTATCGGTTAAAAAGAGCCACATCACATATCAATTTTTTTGAAGATGTTGGGTATGCCATCAATTATATGGATATATATTTGGCAAGCAATAGCTCGTACATTTTCTTGGGCTTCCTTAATGAAAATTATGTGTTTTTACTTCTTTTTTGTGGCCATATCAATTTGAATTGTGATATAATTGCAAACATATCTTATGGTTTTCATGTCCTCTGACGATGTAGCTTTGTCTTCTTTTATCTGATGAAATTTGAATTCTTTTATTTGTTTGTTTGTTTTTTCTTTTTAATTCAGAAATTGAAATGTAGAGAAAATATGTTCTATTAATAATATATTTTAGGTTGTTCTTTTCCAACACATTTTTTTTGTGCAGGGTAAATACGTCACTATGTAGACAGTGTAAACTATATATACATAAGATATAAGTTTGTACTAGATTTCATACTCAGTTCAGAAAGATTATATCCAGGGCGAATCCATCTTGACTAGAAAATTGTATTGTCTATAAAAATTATATTTTAATTTAATATATATATATATATATATATATATATATATATATATATATATATATATATATATAAAGAACAATTCACCCTTTTTTGGTGGTTAGTAAGTGGTGTGTGCAAGTTTAGAATTATCAATTGTTGAGATTATACTACTACAATTTTTTGAACTGCATGCTTCATCTTCTCTTTATGAAATTACAACTTTTTTATCCAAACTATAAATCAAGTTCGTTTTATATATTATAAAGTTGTTTAATTCGCTATATAAAGCATAATATAAGATATTAGCAAGTACAAGTAATATTATTATTACTCATTTTAATTTAAAAATACAAAGTGGTTGAGTATATTATAATTTGTGATTTGAGGTTTTTCCTTTTTTAAGTAATAATATTGAACATAACTTTTTCATTAATTTTATTCACAATTGTATCTAAATATTTTTTACATTTACACAAAATAAATTGTACCTTCAGGTAGTGGATCCGTTAAATACATAATAATCTACACTAGGCTTTCATCCCTAGTAATTTAGTAATATATATAGTCGAGTAAAGATGGTGGGTAAAATAAATAGTCAAGGAGGTGTTTGGAAAACGTGGAGTTGTTCCCTGTTCGGTTGTAGATTTAGGTGTCGTTTGTGTGGTGAATAAAAATAAATAGTGATGTGGTAAAAAAATAACAATGGAATAAAAAATTTGTATTTTATTTAGTTATCGTGTTTTTTGTTGACTCAAATCAAAACAGAAATAGAAATATTATCTAAAAAAGATTATTAATGAATCAATATTAATTTAGGAGGTTTACTGTTGAAGATAAGACGTGTTGTTCACAAGAACTTAGATACACATACACATGTGGTGATAAATAGAAGTTGTATGCTGCAAGTATATTACAGGTATAATCCATAAAAAAAAAATTAAAACAAAAAAAACGTTTTCATTTTATTAAGGCCAAATTAAAATATCTATAGACCCAGTTATGTAAGCCACAAATTGTAAAAGGTGACCAATTATTAAACACTTGTACTCAAAAAAATCATAGATGAAAACTTAGTTTTTTTTATAGGTTCGATTCTATCGGTAGCCTTTTAAAATTGGCATAAATTTTTACTTAGACATCTTAATTAGATTTTGTTCATTTTAGACACCTAATATTGAGTTTCGATGTGTTATTTTGACACTTTTTATTGACTTGACATATTGTGTGTGTTGCGCCCATTTGAACGCTTGAGGATTTTTGTTTTTAGATTTATTTTCCTTCTTCTTCTTCTTCACTTTTTAGCCCTATCACTAATTTCACCTTTTCCCGTGATCCCATGAAAATTCATGATAAATTCTTTTACAAAATATGAAAAATTAAAATAAAAAAATTATCACTAATTTTAAAAACGCTTATAAGAACAAAATTTTTAAAAATTATCACACTAATTGTGAAAAGATTTTTTAGAACAAGAAACACATCTTTTTCAAAAAAAGTTAGAAAAATATCATATATAATTTTCAAAAACAATTAAAAAAAACACCTAAAATCTAATGATTTTTTTCAAAAAAATATTTTGGAAAGAAGAATCAAGAAAATGGTTGTAGAGTTGGGGAGGCAAAAGGAACGTAAGGGTGGGATGATAGAAAATAAGTTATTTTATTTATTTATTTTTGCTGAAAAATTAATTTTTTTAATAATCTATTTTAAAATTATAATTTTATATTCAAATATCACATGTCAGTTTTTAATTATTCATCATGTCATGTCATCCGCAAGTGTATTACACACACTTTGTAATTTTAGATGATTGGCAAAAATGTATCAAAATGACATAACAATCCCCTACTTAAGATGTTTAAAATGAACAAAGTCTACTTAAAATATCTAAATGAAAATTGATATCAAATTTAAGGAGTTACCGATGGAATAGTTTTTTTATATATGTATGTAGCAGTATATAGTCAAGTAAGGCATTCGCCTTCTACAGTATAGTATTATAATATAAAGAATTCCAATTGTGAAAGATGACTCTCACAATTCACACTATAAATACTCATTTCCTCCTCTTACAATTCCATCATTATTTGTTCGATTCTCCATTAAAAAGAAACTTAACGAACTAAAGAGAAGGAAATTCTCTGTTTTTCAATAAGCTTAAATTTACTAGAAATGGCCCCAGCTGCTGCATTGATGAGTAACTGCCAAGAAGAGGAGGAGATTGTTCGCCCTGTTGCTCACTTCTCTCCAAGTCTTTGGGGTGATCGTTTCCATTCATTTTCCCTTGACAATAAGGTATCTATCTATCTATTTTCTACATGTATTTCTTATTCTTGTTAAGGAGATGAATCCATTTTTTTCTTTTTAAATACATTTGCAGATTGCAGAAAAGTATGTTGAAGAGATTGAAACTTTGAAGGAACAAACAAGGAGTATATTAATGTCGGGAAAAACATTGGCTGAAAAGTTGAATCTCATTGATATTGTTGAACGCCTTGGAATTGCCTATCACTTTGAAAAACAAATAGACGACATGTTGAACCACATTTTTAACATTGATCCGAACTTTGAGGCTCACGAATACAATAATTTATGCACTCTATCCCTTCAATTTCGAATTCTAAGACAACATGGCTACTATATCTCTCCAAGTAATATATCTAGCAAAGCTCTAAATAATCTTATTTTTTTATTCTGTTTTCCTTCTAGGACTAATTTTTTGTCTTCGATTTGAACCAGAAATTTTCAGCAGATTCCAAGATGCGAATGGTAAGTTCAAGGATTCACTTTGCGAAGACATCAGGGGAATATTGAACTTATATGAAGCTTCACATGTAAGGACTCATGGAGAAGATATTTTGGAAGAGGCACTTGCTTTCTCTACTGCTCATCTTGAATCTGCAGCTCCACATTTGAAGTCACCTTTGAGTAAGCAAGTGACTCACGCCCTTGAGCAATCTCTCCATAAGAGCATTCCAAGAGTCGAGACACGATACTTCATCTCTATCTACGAAGAGGAGGAACTTAAGAATGACGTGTTACTTCGATTTGCAAAACTGGATTTCAACTTACTTCAGATGTTGCACAAACAAGAACTAAGTGAAGTATCAAGGTACGCTATTAATTTAGATGAAATAAATTACTATTATTTGTTGATATGTAGTCTCTCAGAATCTGATATGTTAAAACTTACTTTATAGGTGGTGGAAGGATTTGGATTTTGTGACAACGCTTCCATATGCTAGGGATAGAGCAGTGGAGTGTTACTTTTGGACGATGGGAGTGTATGCTGAACCACAATACTCTCAGGCTCGTGTCATGCTTGCTAAGACTATAGCAATGATTTCGATAGTAGATGACACATTCGATGCTTATGGCATTGTAAAAGAACTTGAGGTCTACACTGATGCCATACAGAGGTACGAACTACTTGTGGAACAATTTAAGATTTTTAATTACCTGATTGCATAAAAGTAGGGGAAAAAACCACATAATTTTGTACAATTTTGAAGTTATGACTACAATTTGTTATTGGAGACAAGTCTAGAGGTCATATCATGATACGCCAGACATTTCTCCTTTCTTCCTGTGATGTATGTTATGCTGAATTGATAAACTTATCAAAATTTATTTCCTTTTTAATTTATTAGGTGGGATGTCAGCCAAATTGATCGGCTTCCGGAGTACATGAAAATTAGTTACAAAGCACTTTTAGATCTCTACAACGACTATGAAACAGAGCTGTCAAAGGATGGCAGATCTGATGTTGTTCAATACGCAAAAGAAAGAGTATGAATCGTGACTTATACTAGTTAACTCAAAATTAATCAGTTTTTCAACCTATTAAGTAGCTTCTTCTCCTCGTATGATTTTATTTTTTGAATATGCACTGATGGTTTAATGTCTTTGCTTGTTATTGACAGATGAAAGAAATTGTGAGAAATTATTTCGTGGAAGCGAAATGGTTCATTGAAGGATATATGCCACCAATCTCTGAGTATCTTAGCAATGCATTAGCTACCAGCACTTATTACTTGCTTACCACTACATCCTACTTGGGCATGAAGTCTGCTACCAAGAAAGATTTTGAATGGTTGGCCACGAACCCTAAAATCCTTGAAGCCAATGTGACCTTATGTCGAGTCATCGATGACATAGCCACCTATGATGTTGAGAAGGGTAGAGGTCAGATTGCAACTGGAATTGAGTGTTATATGAGGGATTATGGTGTATCAACACAAGTAGCAATGGAAAAATTTCAAGAAATGGCTGAGACAGCATGGAAGGATGTAAATGAAGGAATCCTTCGACCAACACCTGTCTCTGCAAAGATTCTGACTCGTATTCTCAATCTAGCTCGTATTATAGATGTCATTTACAAGCACAACCAAGATGGATACACTCATCCTGAAAAAGTACTAAAACCTCACATTATCGCCTTGTTAGTGGACTCGGTAGAAATTTAAATTTAAAATTATCAATTGTTGGTTCCCGGCCCCTCAAATAAGTATTTGATCTACATTTGTTGGTATCTCTGTAGCTAGCTAGGATAGGAAATGCTGACGATACATGTTATCGTGCAGTGAAGTTACCTCTTTCTTGAATATTTCTGTATCATCATTGACAATTAATTTGAGGGAAAAGGCATAGATTCACTGCCTGAATTGTATCGAAAAGTCATTTACACGCTTAAACTATTGAGACAATCTATTACACACTTATACTATTCAAAAGTTAATTTAATACCACCCTTGAAACTGACATGGAAATAAAGTTAAATAAAAGATAAAAAATGCGTGTTTGAGAAAAAAAAATGACAAATTTTTTCCCACCTCCACCCTTCTCCTTCACATTACCCGACCTTTCTTCTTCCTCCATTTTTTCTTATCACAAACACTATTTTCATATCAAATTCGTCAAGTCAAGAACGGATTATTCAATTTATTTTTGTCATTTTGTTGATCGTGAGCATTTGATATTTAAAAAAAAATCAGATCTGCTTTTTTTGTGTAAAAAGTTTTTGGGTTTAAGCACAAAATTTTATTTTTTAATCTGTGCATAGATCCTTCTTCTCTCTTATAAAAATTCTCTATGGGTTTATTTCAAAATCAGTAATTGTAAATCAAACACTAATTTTTCAATTGTGCGACTAAAATCTTTACAATTAAAATATTGCAACTTTTCACAATTCTCCTCTTTGAGCTTAATTTAAAATTTGTATATTGTGATAATTTTTTATGGTTGGTTTGGTGATGAGTGAAAGATTAGTGGTGGTATGACTTTTAATTTCAATGATGATAATGAAACTTGTGTTTTGATGTGAATGGTGAATTTATGATTATGATTGAAATGAATTTCAATGGTAGATAAATGGTTTTAATGGTTATTAGTTAAATTTATGGTGTTTGTTATCGATTTTCTAACATGGCAATGATTGTGAGAAGATTCCGGCAGTGAATTTGATTATGGGTGGTGAAATATATGGTGGTGGAGAAGTGAATTTGATGATAATAGCAATAACGATAGTAATTTAATGGTGGATTTGATGGTGTATAAGGAAGAAGAAATTGGGTGACATGAATTTTTTTTAAAAAAAATCTGATGTAAATATTGATGTGGTTGGTGATGACGTGACGTGAGTGTGCAACACTTTCTCATCATGTGACTGATTGTAAATGCTGCATTAAAATTGAAATAAATTCACTTTTGAGTAATTTAAGTTTGTTTGATTTACATTTCTTTCTTTGTATGTACCTACTTTCTTTTACCTAGACAATTCCTAAAATAGTGTGAAAGAATAGGCTTTTAGTAGTTGCAATGCAATTCTACCACACGGAAATGGAAAAAAGAAAAACAGAGTATCAATTTCTGATTGAAAGTAAATTAAAATCACCATAATCTCCATTATGAGACTACTTCTACATAAATAAATAATTCTCAAATAATGACTTTTGAATAGAAAAAAATTGGTGACTATTTGATGACAAGTTGCATTTTAAACTCAAATAATAGTTTTTCTTAAAACAAATTCATCACCAATTCAACTGTGTCCAGTCGTCTTCTCCACCCCAACCCCAACCCGAATCATTCCACCCAACCAGATAATCCTCTCCACCCCAACCCGAATTGCTCCTCTACAAACCACTTCATCGTCCTCTCCACCCCCACCCACCCCATCAGATCGTCCTCTCCACCCCACCCCCACCCCTTCCTCCACCATCCAGCCCAATCTTAACCTCTTTCCCATCCATATCGTCATTTCAAGAAATATTTTCAAAAAAGTTTAATTACTTTGAAAATTATAATTAAAAAGCACATTTTTTCTTTATTATTTCTAAAAATCACTTATAATTAATAATGGAAGAATATTTTTTGTGCAATTCTCGTATATGCAAGGGATTCAAACACATAAAAAAGAAGTGTATTTTGTTGCGCTTTAATTTAAACTTCTTGTAAATCTCGTGGTTAGAAATTTACTTTTGTATTTGAGGCATCATTAAATCTATTTTCTCATAAAAAAAATAGTTTGAAAAATGATAGCTAGAAAATGGAGTTTAAGAAAAAAAAATTACTCAACATTTAAAAAAACTAGTGAAATAAGGCTCACACACACAGCTAGTATGTATCACTCACTATGCTATGTTAATAAAAAGTGTAAACATGAATAAAATCCAATTAAAATATTTAAATAATATTTTATGTCAATTTTAAAAAGCGATCGATGAGTTCAACCATTTTTCTATCGATTAAAAAGAGTCATATCATATATTAAACTTTTTGGAAGATGTTGGGTATGCCATCAATTATATGGATACATATTTGGCAAGCAATAGCTCGTACATTTTCTTGGGCTTCCTCAACGAAAATCATGTGTTTTTACTTTTTTTTGTGGCCATATCAATTTGAATTGTGATATAATTGCAATATATCTTATGGTTTGTTATGTCCTCTGACGATGTAGCTTTGTCTTCTTTTATCTGATGAAATTTGAATTCTTTTGTTTGTTTGTTTCTTTTTTCTTTTTAATTCAGAAATTGAAATGTAGAGAAAATAAGTTCTATTAATAATATATTTTAGGTAGTTCTTTTACAACACATTTTCTTTGTGCAGGGTAAATACGTCACTATATGTAGAGTATGTAAACTATATATACATAAGATATAAGTCGTACTATATAAGCTTTATATGAAATATTTAATTCAGAATGCATTGAGGGGAGATTGATCCAAGTTATCATGTGAATGACGATCCTCCAAATCAATTGCGTCATCTCAATGGACAAAACTTATTCAAACTCAATAAAATGATTGCATTATATTTCTTTGTTCGGCTTGCTTTTACTTTCTCATTTTTGAAGGCATAATTACTTTTTGGTTCAGCTAACTTTTGCACCACTTTTAAAGGAGTAAATATCTTTAAAAATCACTCACTTAGGAGATCTTTCGATCCCACAAAATTTTTTTCATAAAGTCATAATAATATGTTTTGTGTGTTTCGATGATCCCACTAAGGCTTTCCACTCTCCCTGTCGGACCAAACGAATCGGTCTGGGGCCCTTGGGCCACGTGCATCGCCCTTTTTTTTTGCACATATCCTTCTTGCTTGCTTACCTATAGCTCTCTTGTCTTAGTAACTCTTCCTCTTTTCTAGGGTTTTTTTCTGAGTGTTGAAACAAGTATTTGAATTTTTTTCAAAAAATCACTCAACTTTGTTTTGTATCAAAAAAGTCACTCAACTTGAATTTTCTTTTATAAAATCACACAACTTAAACTATTCTTCTAGGAAATCATTATAACTAGGGAAAAGGGTCAAATATGCCTCTAAACTATTCAAAAAGGTTTAGATATACCCTACGTTTTAAGTTTGGTTCACTGATGCCCTCACCATCCAACTTTTGGTCCAAATATGTCCTTATGGACGTTAGTTGTCATGTTGGACATATCCAACTCATTTTTCATTTCTTTAAATACCACATGGAATTGTCATGTCATTTTGGCCTTACCACATAACATTTATATGAAAATGGAAAGATATTCGGACTCATAAACACCTAATTCGACCCATAAATCAACCCCCTTTTAAATAAATTATCCAACCAATTTTCAACAATTTTGTTTAGTTTTTATTTTTTTTTGATAAATTCCAAAAATGAATAATTGATTAAATAAAAAAAATAGGAAAATATGAAAAAAGTATAAAATTAACGCAAAAAATTCATAAATAATTATAGTAACCTTAAATTCAATTTAAACATTTTTTTAAGTTTTTTTAATTTTTTTATAAATCCCGAAATGAGTAATTGATTAACAAAAAGTATGAAAAAAATATAAAATTAACGCCAAAAATTAAAAAATAAATACAGTAACTTTAAATTCAACAATTTCAATATTTTTTTAATTTTTAATTTTTTTCAACAAATCCCAAAAATGAGTTTATTAACAAAAAATATGAAAAAATATAAAAATTACGCAAAAATTCAAAAATAAAAAATACGAAAATATGAAAAAAAATATAAAATAAAAAAATTATTGAAATTATTGAATTTACGTTTACTATATTTATTTGTGAATTTTGACGTTTATTTTTTATTTTGTTTTCATATTTTTCCCTTTTTATTAAAAAAATACTCATTTTCGAGATTTGTCGAAAAATATAAAAATTCTAAAAAATTGTAGATTGAAATGTAACTATATTTATTTGTGAACTTTTGGCGTTAATTTATATTTTTTTCATACTTTTCATAATTTTTATTAATCAATTACTCATTTTTGAGATTTATCGAAAAATAAAAAATTTAAAAAAAAAAATGAAATGTTAGATTTAAGGTTATTATATTTATTTACGAATTTTTGGCGTTAATTTTATATTTTTTTCATACTTTTTTCTATTTTTTATTAATCAATTACTCATTTTCGGGATTTACCGCAATAATAAAAATTAAACAAAATTGTTAAAAATGGGTCGGATAGTAATTTAAAAGGAGCTGATTTAAGGGTCGGATTAGGTGTTTATGAGTCCAAATATGTTTCCATTTTCATATAAATGTTATGTGGTAAGGTCAAAATGACATGACAATTCCATGTGGTATTTAAAGAAATGAAAAATGAGTTGGATATGTCCAACATGGCAACTAACGCCCATAACGGCATATTTGGACCAAAAGTTAAACGGTGAGGGCATGAGTGAACCAAACTTTAAACGGAGGGTATATCTAGATCTTTTTGAATAGTTTAGGAACATATTTGATCATTTTCCCTATAACTAAAAAAACAAAAGAAATAATTACACAATCCACCCCTTCAAGTTAGTTTTATAATACTTATTTTCATTATAGTTTATAATATTATCCTTAACTCTCTTATTTTATTTTCTTTAACAAATATTTTCTTAACCTAATAATTATTATTAACATAAAAATTTATAATTTGATTAAATTTTGATTCATCACACATTTATTAAATTGGTCAATATATATGCAGTTTCTTAAGGAAAAAATGTTAAAGAAAATCAGCAAGGTATATATTAATGGAAAAAAGAAAATATATCAATCATAAAAAATTAAATACAATATGATAAATGAAAATTTAATTAAATCATAAATTTTTATGTTATTAATAGTAATTAGGTTAAAAAATATTTGTTAAAGAAAATAAAATAAGAGAGTTAAACATAATATTATAAACTACAATGAAAATAAGTATTACAAAACTAAACTTCAAGGGTGGTTTGTGTAATTATTTCTTTTATTTTTGGTTATAATGATTTTCTAGAAAAATTAGTTCAAGTTGAGTGATTTTTATAAAAGAAAATCAAAATGACTTTATTGAAACAAAACAAAGTTGAGTGACTTTTTAAAACAGTTTCACATACTTGAGTGATCTTTTAAGATATTTACTCCTTTTAAAGTGATGATTTCTTCATTTGTTTTTATTTGTCCATTTATTAAAATTTGATAGATTTTTTAATTTTTACTTCGATAGTAGTATTTTTTATATAAAATAATAACATTGTCAAGTTTCAAGCAATTTTACTAATAATGCTTTAACATTACATTCATATGAAGTTCCATTAAATATCACGAGCCAATGACAACAATGCTTTGTCAAGGGAGAGAACGCAATAGCATTATTGAGTTTGAATTTGGAGAGAACTCAAAGAAACATCCATGGAGAAAAGTAATCCATAAAAGAGGGAAAAGCTGCTAGTTTGGGGGTTATATGCAAAGTTGAAGAGAGACAAGAGGAAAAGGGACAATAACTAATAGATACAATGTTTGAAAATACACCCTTAAATTGAAATAAACTATTAAATGGATAGTGTAGCTGCTAATAATAATCTATGTATAGTAAATAGATAGCATATATCTGTTATACTATGTAATTTTTCTACAAAAGAATATCCCCTCCATAGACTCATCAAACCTTTGAATCTTATTGCTGAGAGAACGACTAAGGCAACAAAAACTTGTAAAATGTAAGAGATGTGGTGAAATAGAATGAAGTGTTTAGTGCATATATGGTGAGTGCATACATAGAGAAAAGCTCTACCAGAATTGACAGCATGATCTAGTGGATCTGAATCCACTTCAACTGAATCTAATACCCTCTTATATAACAAAGAACAAATCATGAATTCCCAATCCTTGTTGTCAACTAAAAGGATGTGAACTAGCGATCAGTGAAATTGAGACGAGTACCATGAGAAATCAGGGATCGGATACCACCAGCAGCAGCAGCAAAACAAAGGTTATATCATCCTAAATGCCTAAGCATTGGTGAGAGGGAAACCTAGAAGAGTTAGTTGATACATATAAATTGATGGAGGATGCATGTACCCGATGAGAATATGAGGTGTCATACTTAACTGTTCTCCATTATTAAGACTAGGAGACGGAGGGATTGGGTGTCAATGCTCTTATAGAAACGTCATACAAGAAAAGAGAATTAGTGGATGAAAAAAAGGTGCAATAGAGAGATGATTAAACATTAGAACTAAAATGGAAACTGAAACCTCCTACTTTAAAAAGCATACACACGCCCATACAAGGAAAATTTCAGCCAAAATGGAAAATGGAACCTCCTATATACAATCTGCCTACTCTGAAACTACTAAGATTCATGGTGCTCTCTCCTCCTTCAGGAGAAGTTAAAAAAAGAAAAACTCCAGGGATTCAAATCCAAAGAAACTCTACAACCTGCCAAAATTCTAAAATCTCTTTAGGTTCAATACGATAAACAAAAGGAACCATCTTACTTGACCATACTCTGCTAGGACAAAATAAAAGAAAATGGCTGAATCACCAGTACACACGCACTCAGTTTTCATCCGGCTGAATATTTAGTTTCGAGGTAACTTCACAAGTACATGGAACGGCATAATCATCCCGCAGAGAATGATGCCCACTCTTTCAATTATATATCTTCTTTCCACAATCCTTCTTTAAGCTTTTTTGATATAGATTTCTTCAGATTGACACAGGCAAAAAATAGTTCATATGAATTAAACAAGAAACAAGTTTTCATCCGGCTAACATTCATCTTGAACACACGCACTCAGTTTTCTGCTCAGTAGACATTCCTAGGTTCAAATTATTATTTACTCCAATACTTCATCCAGGAAACAACTCAAAAGAGTGCCAAAAAGATGCAAAAGAACATGCAATGCATCCATTCCTTCCATATTCAGATGTTAAAATCAAGTTAAAGCAAAGCAATTCAGAAAAGGAGGTGAGGTTTATATTATGCCTTGCAACTTTGCTGCAATTCAAGTACACTAATAGCAAGCTCAATAGCACAACAATTTTATCAACGACAGTAAATAATGTAAGACATGTAAGCAAGGGATCACCAAACTAAAAAAACAAGCCTGAGCAGATTTAGGGAAGCACTACCGCATGGAAGTGACCTTTAATTAGTTAAAAGTAGAAAGAACATCTCTACACAATAAAATGCTGTACGGAATAATATCCTTAGTCTAATAAAAACAACCCACACCAACCATATCCCAGTCTTCACATTCTAATAGATTGAATGCCCAGACACTAGCCTTTGCGAGCCAAGTAACCTGCGAAAAAGGCATTTACCCCACAAGTAATTACAAAATCACAACTTGATTGCACAAATCAACATATTTTCTACCCCACCTTAATCTTACCAGTTTTCCTGTTACAATTATAGCTGAGGGAGACTACCATTCCCCTTCCTAGCACTGGAATTCACCATTCGCGGATCTTGATCCTTTTCAGCCACCATTCCATGGTTTATCATCTCCCTCTGGTCACTCTCACAAACCAATTCCCCAGACTTCTCGTGCTCAACTCCAATAGCACCGGTATGATTCTGCATTAATCCTCCCCTAAAAGCAGGTGAAGGGGTCACCATTGCTACCCCATTCATCTCCACATCCATGGCAGATCCATTATTCTCACCTGGCAACCCCAGGGTCGGATTCTGCCCTTTCAAGTCCACAGAATTCAAAGCTACTAAAACCTCAGAAGACCCATCCAACCTCTCCGCATTCATGACATTCTCCTCCTCCAATGGCAGAGCTGCAACCACCATACTAAGGCATTGATTACTACCTCTGTTACTCCCATTGCCATAACCCAATCCTGGGCCATTAGAAGGATACTGCAATATATCCTTCTTCTTCAGCTTATCCCTAGCCGTAAGATAAGCCACATGGTCTATAGCCTCTCTAGCTCTTTTCCTAGTAAATGCCGCCTCCTTCGCCCTCCTCTCTGCCTCAACCCTAGCAGCCAAAGCTGCTTTAGTCACAGTCCCAGCAGCGATCTTGGCAGCCGCTAATAAAACCTTAGCCGCCTTCATATCAATAACCCTAGACTCCTCATTACCCAAACCAACCTCTCTTCCCTTCTTAAGTGAAAAAAGAGGGGTATTAGGGTTAACACAAAGGGGGCAATGATAAGGGTGAGGAGGGTTGACACCCACACAAGAATTGTGAGAATACGAATAGCATTTGGAACAAGAAACAAGGCCGTTTGAAGCCGCGTTAGGTGGAGGGGTAGGGTTATAAACGAGCAAACAAGTGGGGCAAAACGATTGAATGTGGAGTCTGAGGACACAGTTGGTGCAAAGTCGACGGTATAATCCTCTGTGGCGGACGTTGTGGAGAAACCACCTTTCCTCGACGTTGCAGTTGCCGCAGGTGGTAGGGACGGGGAGAGGGGCGACGGTGGAGCTGTTGGGAAAGTTTTGTTTGGTCATTTTTGAAATCGGAACATGAAACAGGGGAAAAGGAAGAGCAACTTCATGTATAAAGTGAGACAGATTCTGATAATCCGGTTTTCTTTTTCTGCACAAGGAGAGTGAAAAAGGATTCTCTGTGTTCTTGAATTAGGGTTTTCTATATTGGGGATTGTTGAGCAAGACGAGAGAGAAAAGAACTCCACCAAAACGACACCATTTAAGGGGATATTTGAATTAGCTTCAAAGTTGGCCAAATTTATTTAAAATCGGCAAGTGTTTGCAAATACAATACTACTTCTTTTATTCGACCATAGTTATCAATTATTGACTTGGTACACTACTTAATAAACAATAAATTAGGGTAATATTATTATATTATCCTTTGATTTTATTAAATTTAGTGTTTTAAAAATGTGCTAGATGATAAATAGTATTCTCTTCGTTTCATATTAATTTTTAAGGTGTTTCACTCCGTTTAAGAAAAATATATTAAGACATAAATTGAACCTAGTTTTTCATTTTTATCTTTATGAATTATTGTCAAATTTATGATTGAAATAACTAACTATTAATTAATTACTAATTTAATACTAACTAATAAAGGGTAAAATTGAAAGAACACTCTAAACGTAATTTTAAAATCTGAATAATTAATTTAATTTTGAAAATAAAAAATGCCTCAAAAGTCAAATTAATATGAAATGGAGGGATTAGTATTTAATATCAAGGATAAAATAGTCATTAATTGTAAATCATCTCTTGATTTTTTGAAAGAAACAAATATTATTAAATAATTACTTTTTGTATAGTGAACAACTATTATTAAGCGAAGAAAACACTATTTTTAAGACAATCCAAACAAGCTTAGTCTTTTGTATCCTCAATTACTCATTTGGTGTGCAAGATTAATGATGAAAAACTGTTGGAGAAAAAAGGAAATTTTATAAATAGCAAAAAAATAAAAATTTAATAAACTATCTATAATTTGTCTAATTATGTTTTATAACCATAGTTTTATTTGCTATAAATATTTACATTGTATAATTAGTATATACAAATTATGTATTTATACATTAGAAAATTTTCAAAACTTATACAAATCAAATATATCAACAGAACAATTATATACAAGCTAGGGTAAGCATATATAAATTATGGATTTATATAATTAGGAAGCAAATTACAAAAATTCTAAATTTGTACAATTAAAAGTCGAATTTTATAAATTCTAAATCTGCGCCACATAACTATGATGGTAAGATAATAGAAAGATAATTTAATTAGACTATGAATAAATTAACTATTGACTAGTATATATTTGCATATCCGCATAATTTTCCATTTGAGAAAAGGTATACAAATCCAGAATATTTCAGTGAATGACTGCAAACTTTTCTTTAACTAGTGTTCGTTCAAGTAGAGATTAAAATAAATCGCAGCCGCTATGACCTTTGCCTTTATGTGAGCGACCTTGTGTGCACTACAGAAGGCATTGAGGAGATCCCAGATAATCCACGTAAATGACCACCCTTCAAACCAACTGAGTTTATCTTGTTTTGACAAGGAAAACAACAAATTTACATTAAACTGTCACACGAAATGAGCAACAAAAGGCTCAGTACTTCACTCATTTGTGTTCGGAGTATGATATACAGAATGTAAGCTCCCTAAACATGATGTGGTTGGTGAAATAGCTAAAACGAGAAAGCTAGTAATAGCGGAACTCACAGCTCGAGTGACTAGCTAAGGAGTGTTCTGATCTTCCTTCTTATTCCTTCAAACTGAGCTAGAACTTCCTTGAGCATGTATTGTGCCTTCCAACAGAAAAAAACTTATTCACCAGCACTGATATGAGCAGATGCTACAATTGATCTCAGCCAAAAGAGAAAAAGAAAGGTATATTACAGTTCAGCGCTGCTGATAGGAATGCTAAACAGTTGATGTTATACCAGCTTTTACTGTCACTGCATAACGGATATTGATATTTAGCTATTAGTTACAGCAAAACTTTGTGAGAATTATATGTAAAAAATCCAACATGTGACACAGGGGCAGACATCTTTTCCACCTCCAAACTGCTTGAGCATAGCATAACAAGAAAAACAGTTGCTTATACCAAGCTACAAAAGTGAAGTGATAAATCACATTTAGACAATTTAGCTATTGAGAGGCTCAAAAGTAGCTGTTAATTTTTTAATTATTATGATGCTTTCGTCTAACAAAGGTGTAGAGCATATTGAAGGGAGCCTGCTGTTCTAACTGTAGTTAGTAGTTCTCGTGTCTGCAAGTGAAAGATCAAACTGTGGTTTAACATTTTGAAACATTTCTCCTGTGAAGGATTATGTAGCAATGTCATCACATATTGGTAATTGAATTTTTAAAATGTAAAGTGACTACATAAAAATGAGTATCTTCTGATAAACTCCGAACTATCATAATTCATAAAGTTTCCCTTTTATAGTTTAACTATCAGAAGACAACTTCCTAAAGTATGATAAACAGTACAATCCCTTTGAAAGGTAATGTACTCTATAGAGTTAATAAAACATAAAAGTAAGTCTAGGGCTTACAAGAAATAAAATAACAGAAAAAACTTACTTCTAGGTATGCTTTGAAAATTGATTAGCCCTTCAAAATTGAAGCAGGTATCTAATGGATGATGTGGAAAACAGAGATGATCAGCAATAACCACGAGATAAGCCATTATACGTCATAATATTCTTAGACCGGACCGCATATATCTTTATGCACGCATCTGCCAAATTGATTACTGGATCAAGATCCCAATTATAGTATTATAATCTGTAGTCATGTCCATCAAATTTCCCAAGGCCCTCAGCAAGTATATTGCCAACATTATCCTGTGTGATAAATTTATCACATGAAGAATTTTGAGCATCTGTTTCATCTTCCACACTGGAACCCACTAATAAAGCATGAGTATCAGCATCAGGAACCCAGCCCTTTTCCAACATTAAATCCAGCAAGAAAGAGGCCTTTTCATTGTATCCCTCTTTCAAAAGACTATTTATCAGCATATTGTACATTGATGAATCAACAACTTCAAATTCTGAGACAAGCTTATCTATTGAAGAAAATATCATGCGGACCTGATTGTTTTCCACCAGATACTCCAGAAGTTTAGAAAGTGTTTCCGAATTCGGTAATAGACCCTGACTAAGCATCATATCCAATAATAGAGCCGACTTCTCTATATGTCCAAGCGAAATCATGCTCTGAATAAGAATGCAATATGTTTCCCCATCCATCTTACAACCATCCACAACCATTCTTGAGAGCACCATAAAGAGATCACTTGCTCTTCCTAAACTGAATAGCCCTCGCATTATGCTGTTGTAAGCAGAAGGAGAAGACAATGTACCACAATAATATGCAACTGGTAGCAATTTGATTGCTCTAACTGTGTACCCACTAGCACAAAGTCCCTCCATAATCTTGCCAAACGAGGTCGATTGAAGAGCAAGTCTCTTTGTTGACATGAACCAAAACACTTTGGTGGCTTCCTGAATCTCTTCCTTCTGGCAAAGACACTCAATAAGTTGAGCATATGATACCAAATCTAATAACCCAGATTTGGACCTAAGCTGATGAAACAATGCCAAAGCATTCTCACATTCACCTAATTTGCAGTAGCCAACGATGAGAGCAGAATATGTAGATGAATTAAGACTTACGGAGGAAACAATCATTCTACCAACATATTTCAAGGCATCTTTCAGTCTCTTATTATCACACAAGAACAGAATCATGATATTCCAAGAACAATGATCTGTGATGTTTCTGTCAAACATTTCATCAAACAGATCTCTTGCCATATTAAAGGTGCCATTATTTAGAATAGCTTCAAGAAGCGCATTGTAAGGCAATACACTTGCAACTTCTTTGTCATTCAAAAACTCCTTAGCTTCACTCAACATATTCAATTCACATAATCCATCTATTATACTCATGAACACATCATCATCTGGCCTAACATCATTATACACCATCTCATCTACAAATTTTACAGCATCATCCACGAGAAGATTCCAACACAAACACTTTATCATTGCCCCATAAGTGGATGAATCCGGAAGAACTTTAGACGCTCTCATCACAGGAAACAACCTCCTTACTACATCTAATTTATTCATATCACAAAATAAAGGTATTAAATGAGCATAAAAGCTAGAATAATCCGGTTCACACTGTATACGAAACATATCATCTAAAATTACAAGTGCCTCATCCACTCTACCCCTTTCAACAAGTTCACCAATAATTATCTGAAAAGTCCTACCATTAGGACTACAACCTTTCTTATGAAGTCGTTTGTATTGCTCCAATGCAGCATCAGCGCGATCAGCAGCAAATAAAGCCTCTATCAGAGAATTAAGTGTATCAATATTGGGAGCCATTCCAGCTTTCACAATCTCTTTATATACGAACAATACATCCTTAAATTCCTTCTTTTCCTTGACAAGTGCGCCCAGTAATTGATTAAATACAGATATAGAGGGACTTAAGGTACACAAATTTATACAAGAAAGAACACATAAAGCCTCACTAAGCCTACTATTTCTAACAAATATATCTAGCAAATCCAAAAGAACTTGTTCAAAATTTGGGCATTTATCCTTTAACATCTCATTACAAAATCCTTCAATATCTTCTACTTTCCCAGCCATACCTAACTTCAAGATAATTTGAAAATAAGTATCAGCAGAGTGATGAAACCTTTTTTGAAGGGAAGCCCATTTGAATAACTTCAATGAAGAATCCAAATCAGCTGTGGAATGAAGAACGCCTACTAATGTTTCTGGGTGAAGCTTATTCTTTAAATATTGAATCTTGGTTTCAAAGTCAGAAGAGCTGGTAGAGGTTTGTTTGGATTCTGGATTGTTTTGAATTTTACAAGCACAAGAAAGTGAAGAAAAATAGGGTTTTGAACAAACCCATTTGGGAATTTTCTTAGGAAGAATTAAAGTTGAGAGCTTTATCACCATTGAAGTTGCTCTCCCTTCCCAGTGGCCACTTATGTTTCAACTTAAAAAAACCATTAAGCTAAAAAAATGTCCAGTAAATACAAAAAATATATATATAGTAATCGAACAAAGTTGAAGTGAAGGAGACAACCTTAAAGGTATAGAACTGAATCCTAACCTGGGACCAGAATCACGGGAACTAAGAAAGGTGAATGGTGAATCCTGAATGAAGAACAGACCCAACGGAAGAAAACTAGAGAAACGAAAAAAAAAAAAACTACGCAGATGAGATATTTGCTCTTTAAAACCATTAATTTAAGGAAATTAAGACTTAGTTCCCTCGTTGTTTTTAAATGTTCATGATCGACTTATATACGTGAAAATATTTTTTATATAGAGTATTAATAGTCTCTTGCACGCACATTATCATGTATAAGAGTCGATATTTGAAAATCACGAGGGACCTAAATTTTAACTTTCTTAAATTAATGGCCTTAAAAAGCAAATAAGCATTACCCATAAAATCGACAAATTTAGCTTCAACATAACATGTCAATTTGAAAACCATGAGAGACCTAAGTCTTAACTGTTGGGATATATACTATTAATCATGTGTTAAGAAATAATATTTATTAGAGAATAAATATTTATTAAAATTCAATAGATCATATACTCGTTTATGATGTCTATTTACTTATATAGTAGATGCTTTAGTGTGTAGAGTTTTAGCTTATACACATAGGTTTAAAACATCGGTTTTTATAAGTATAAAGTTTTTGGTTCGCAATCTAGGATGGAAATTGGACATGCCATCGGGTACGAATGTAGCACAAGATTATATGTAATTTGTCCTAATTATGGAAACGGCATAGTTCCAACTTCTTGTGCTATTACATTTTGTATGTATTGAACGGGACCGAGTAGAGATAGTTATTTTAGACTGACAAACAAAAACATATTCTCTAAACTATTAAATGTACTTATATTCTTAATCTTGATATAAATATTATGATTTGTATATATATTAATTATCGTTTTGATTTATTAAAAGGTGAGGTTCTGAGATGGGTCAATATGCCTGGTAAGTTGGATGATAATAATATATATATTGATGAAATAATAAGTTAGTTGATGGAATCTATGTCTTGTTATAGAGGTTGATTGATATGCTTTTTTGAGAAATTTATAAGTTTTCATCGTGTCAAATCTTACAAGTGAATTTATAAATTCGACACATGAAATAAATTAAGTAATGATCTAAAGGAAATTAATCATTAAGTTAAATTCGTCAGTAATCTAATTTATGGATTAGTATCTGAAATCTTAACATGGGGAATTAAATAAGCCTTTAATAGGGAATTACGAAATAGAGGAGTTGCAATTAAAAATTTTCTAGTGGAATGATTTGTAATTTATTATGGTAAGAATAATTCAAACTAATTATTTGAAATAATTTCCATAATAGGAAGCATCGATAATTAATTCTATGGTCCCTATAGTGTCATATTTAACTAGAACTCATAATTATATTTCTATACCAAAAAAAAGCATGGTTTTTTCTAGTTTTCTAGAAAAACAAGGTTTTCTAGTCTTTTTTGGATTAGAAAGAAATCACTACAAATAGATTTTCTCCTAACCTACAAAAAAAGATGATTAGTTTTCTATTCAATACTTGCCCACCCAAGTATTGATAGATTTCGGATGTGACATGGGATCACTTTAGAAGACCATAGTTATATTGTAGATTCGCTTGAAAATCCGTTTAACTTGGAGATTCGCTTGAAGGTATCCAAGAGGTAATTCTTGAATCAAATTTCACTATATTTATGTCTCCTAGCATGATATTTGTTTTAGCATAAACGATATTGGTTATCTATTATTCATGTAAGTATTAAAGATTCTGATATGCTTTCGATGTGCATATAATTTTCCAACATTAATTTCGTTAAATTAATGGTCTTAAAAGCAAATAGATATTATCCGTGAATCGATGAATTTAGAATTGACATGAAATGTCAATTTTCATTTTTCTAATTTCCTTCATATTCTTAATTAATCGAGCATTAGCCATTAACCTTCCGGTATCATAACGCTGTAAAAATAGATTATCTTAACAACTTGATTCAATGATGTGAAAACCTTTATTGCTGTCCTCAAAAAATTGGAAAAGGAATTTTCTCGCCGTTGGTCGAATTTTTTTATTATTTTTTTTTTTGGTTGAAAATTATAAAAGAGTAGTATTTGCTATCCAAATACATTGAATAAAAGAATTTGTAGTAGTGGTATTTAATTACACTCATGATCCAAAACATTTAAAGAGGTTTATTATATCTTCGTCTTTGGCACTACGAGCTTGGTTAGCCCAATCGACATTTTACCTCAGCTGTTACTATGTTCATGAAAAGGTTAAGGCAAATTCAATTCTATATTGATTGGAAGACCTTTTTTTGTTCACCTTTTCGTTTAAAGTACAAGGCAATTTCAGATATACGATAGGATAGCAATGGATGAACTTATTTTTCCAAAGTCGTCAATACACATGCTACTTTGAACATGATATATATCAAGTTCATTACATAGTATATCAGTCCCTGCCTGTAACAACCCATCATTATAAATTTGCACTAGCATTCCTCAACTCTGACAGATTATCTTCTCAGTTTACATCCTGTTCGACGAGTTAAGAAAAAAACATACTGTACAGAAGATGAAAGACCCGGAACCTTTTTCTTTGCTTCTGAACCCAGACAAGGTTCTTTAATTGTTCCTGTTTTAGTATGGAGCAGTCCCAAACAAAAAGAGAGGATAGTCGAATGAAATCAACTCTTTTCCTACGTACTAATATTGAATAATGAAGCAAAATTATACTCTAATGATTCTTGGTATTTAGACTAAAGAAAAAAAGTCACTGCAACATAACAGAAAAACCAAGCAAAGTTTTATTTTTAAAGTTAATGCTGAAAATGAACTGCTTCCAAGTTTACAGCAATTACAACACATATCTACAATAGTTTAAAACAGCAGGGCAAATGAGACCTAAAGCATGCAGTGAGACAATAGCATACAGTTCTCTTTGTATGCAGTCATAACGAGAATTATCCATCATACCTTCAAGGATGTAGTCATTTGTTTCTAACTTCCATAATTCCAAGTGAAATGTGATATACGGTTGAAAGGAAGATTTTGATCTATCAGTCTTCGCACAAACTCTGATTTATGCATAATACCATAATCTGCCACATATTTTTTGTTTGCTTAGTCCTGTTTGTTTAAACACGAGGGTCTTAGGCATTCGATTCTCTACCCAGTCAGCAACATCTGAATATCTTCATACTGCACCGATACACCTTTGAAAACTACTCTAACAATAAATCAGCTCCAAGCCTCCAACAGCTTCAGAGACTTTACCACCAGTACTTTTGTCATTAATATGAACCAAACAAGCATATATCCTTTTTCGACGAATTTTATACATGATACCAGCTCTGAGATGCCTAGATTCCAAAATGTATATGCTTGATACAAAAGCAACTAGGATATTCTCACATACGTTACTCGAAGAGGTCCAGAATCATAGTCCGTGACTTTCCACAATTGTAGATCCCTTTAATCAATAATCAATAACCGGGCAACGACGAACTAGCCCAAAATATGAAGCACCCACCACCCATGTATAGCAAGCAATCTCTCGCTTAAGATATTCCATAATCCCAGCCAAACTCCAATCCCTCAGAAGGTTTTTCTTATCCAACATAAGCTCCCGTCACAGTGCTTTGTGATTTCCCGGGAAAAAGATAAAACAGCCAAACTATTAACTATATCTACTACAGAACAATCTACTTAAACCATAAATACAGCAACTTAACCTATTGCGACCCTTTAAGAGGAGAAATGTACTAGATTGATTTATTACCAGTTCAGTCGGTAAGCTCATGAAGGAACTGATAAGAAATACCTATAAGCCATCTCTCCCCGTCCATAACCAGATCTCGCAGATCTTATGTAGCAGCTACCACCCCTGAATCGGGGACGATCTCTGCGAGAGTAAACTTAATTGGTTGCCATCCGGATTGAGGTTGTACAAGCCATTTCTTCATGTTAACAACCATGTGCAAGATCTG
Organism: Solanum chilense; assembly: GCA_032847665.1. NCBI lineage: Eukaryota > Viridiplantae > Streptophyta > Magnoliopsida > Solanales > Solanaceae > Solanum > Solanum chilense. Next base: position 102,955,533 of record CM064963.1, on the reverse strand, counting down.
AAGTATTTCGCCTAAAGCAAGCTCCTTTAAGCACATTTTCTTAATAACTGTTGCTGCTTCAAACCTAGTGAAGGAAAACGTAAATAAGCAAGTTCAAAATTAGATCATATCAGCCAAGACACACACAAGGAATCATCTTCTGTCTTCTTTTTTATTTGAAAAGGTAAAATAAAACTACACAGAAAAATTCGAGTGGACCTTACAAAGATAAAAATTTGTTTGCCATAATCCTGAACCTAAATGCTTTTTTCTCAATACAATGTTTAATTGGATTTTAAATTCTTCACCTAAATAAGAACTTTAGAAACTTCCGCAAACTTCCACAAAGGTTCAAACTAGATGAGAACCCATTACCTGCACTGAGTAGCGCTTATGGCGGCTCGTCCGGCAGAAGATGATAGAAATTTCTGGAGGTCATCCCATGCTTCTTTGGGATATTGTTTCATATTACCACCAATGGGATTCACACACCTCCATAGGTTCTCATTTTTACCAACATATAATTGCAAAGCACCTAAATTCCGTGTTACTACCAGCTGTTGTTCAACTGCACTCGCGAGAGCCTTCTTAACATCAGTATTGCGGTGTTTTGGATCTCCATATTTGATGCAATCAGAGATGTTTGCTTCAGTAGGCATAATCTTCTCAGTTTTAAGGGTGTTCAATGCAAGTAAAACGACTCCAATAAGGCCTTGAACATAATCAGAAGGTTTTGGGCATCCTGGAGCTCCCCACACACCATTGAGAGGTCCATTACTGCTATTTGCTATAGACGACGGTGGTGGAATCTCAGGGCTGGGATGTGGATGCCTGTTTACCTCTTTTTCAACATAAAATGGTGTTTTCTTCTGCAAATTGTGTCCTTTATGAGGCCCATTTGTATTTGTATAAGAATTCTCAACGTTAGGAGGTTGTCTTGATTCTCCATTCCACGTGTGAGAAAAAGGACGATTATGACCATTAGTGGAGTTTTCACTGACTTTTAGCTTACCCATATCAGGCATAGATATTTGAGGGCCTGAGGTGTAGCCAATTGCATCAGACCTAGGAGGCATTGAATGTGAATGATGCACATGCGAATTAGGTGGTAAGAAATTACCAGGTGGAATTATCGGTGATACTGGGAGGTTGTTTGGCCTTCCTGGAGGATAATTGTTTTGATAATTGTTCTGTGAGTTGTTTCCATTCGTCCAGGATGCCTCAGGATTACCAGGAACACCGCTCGGTACAGGCCCACTGAAAGGAGTTCTTGAATTATGAGCTCCAGGCAACTCCACTGAATCATTGAACTGCTTAGGATATCCATATCCTGGTTGATGAAAGTTTGCAGCACTATGATTTTCTTGTGTGCCAGATGAAGTTCGTGATATATTGGGTTGATTCACACTTCTACGAACTGGTTTGCCCTTCTGCTTAATATCTGTACCCCTTCCCAAATTGTTAAACTTCATTTGTGGGTTTTCATGGAAAGTGTCAAGCTGGTTTATCAGACTGGAGTCACTAGATGACGTTGATAATGTGTCTAAAGTGGGTAAAGAACCGTAGCTGCTATTAACAAGTTGACTTGATTCACTATTTGTGAGTGGAGGTCCTCCAGATGAAAGGCTTGTCCAAAGCCATACAGTCTTCGCAGCAGCAACAAGGGGAACAGAAGCTTTTTGAGGTTGTGCGAGAAGAATATTATATCTGCGCATGCGCAATTGATGAAGTGCGTTTGAAAAATCACGATCTCCCGAAATCAACAAATAGTTAGCAGGTGCAGGATTGTCAACTGCCCAGAATAACATGTCCACAAGAATCTTCTTATCACTTGCATCTTTAACACCTGTACACATTTGGACAAAAAATTGTCATGACGGAGTCTAAGCAGTTCTAAATATATCAAAATCGCGCTACCACAAATGTTAAAAATAAGAATCTTGAATACACTGTTTTTCACTTGGTCTATACACTACCTTCAAGGGCTATCTTACGACTCAATTAAGATGAGAATTCAACTAAACATTAAGCGACCACATACCAGCTCCAAATTCTCACTTTTGTCCAAGGTTGTATGTATAGCAGCAGATGCCACCAGTATGGTCAAAAATCAACTCACAATCCCTCTCTCTCTCTCACACACACAATGGAAAAGTAAATTTTCTTTCTCTTCCAAATATTTCACAGAGAACTGATGAAGCTCAGCCAAAATCAGAGCCTTCCCATCAAAGCCAACGAAACATGTTTTAATTTGTCTTCTGATTGGGAAGAAAATTCAAGTGATGGATGCACTAAATCTTTCTTCTGAGCAGGGCGGAAGCAAGCTAGAAGGGCGGAATCATTTCAATCTCTTTGCACAAAAAGAAACTGAGATGACAAAGCACGCCTTGATTTCCACCGCTGCTTCTGAATTGCCAACTTGCGATTGACAATTTTGAGGATCCTTCAACTTTTTTGCCCGATCGGCCGGCCAGAAAGCAAATTCAGTATCTTATTCTCCCAGTCTCAAATATATATGCTAATCTCCCCACTCTTTGGTGGAAGTTACTAGCTTCAAGTTAATTTGACTTGGTGTTGAAGTTCTTTGTGTGCAATTCTTTCAAGAAGCTTTTAGGTCTAATCAAATTGAGAAACAAAAAGAGAGGTTCATGGTGGTTTTCCACCAGACTTTGAGGTTCAGAAGCTAGAAATGGTAAATGGATTATACACTTTGGCAGCAGAGAGTATACTTTAACTATGGTAAAAATAGACTGTCCTTTAATTACCGTAAAAAAATATAGAAATTAGTAAAATATATCAGATCTATTAAATTATTAAGTAAACACGTGCAGGCGGATATAGAAGGCAGAGAGGGGGTTTGCTCTGCGAGAAGTTACACAGTATACATAAGGTATTTTGACAAAAAAAATAAGTATAATATAAGTTTTGAACCTCCTAAAAATAAAATTAGAGGTTGGCTTAGTGATTGAGAGGGTTAAAAATTCAACTTACAGTTCCAAATTGAAATCTCAAGCACTACAATTGTTATTTTTTCAAAACAGTGAAAATACTAGACGACACTAGATACACGTCATAATTTCAAACTACAACTGAAGGAACTGGAGGAGGAGCCATATCCAACTATATATACTTGAAAATGTTATTTAAAAAATACATATGCATAATCCACGCCCATTATCCATACACGTTTAAAAGAAAACTTCCCGCCAAGAAGATTGAGCTCATTTGCTTCACTCTCAATGAAGTCTTCTTTCCTACCTTCAGAGTTGATGAAAAGGACAGTTCCATAAAAGAGTATGGACTGTGCAGTAGTACTCACACCCGATAACTTAAAATCATGGATCTACCGCGGACCACTATTCTGATTTCTTCATGATCTAGAGAAAATGAGCTCTATAATTCCGAAACAAAAGATCAGCAACTCATACAAGTTCTGAGTATGTGCTAAACAGACTATTAAACACCCAATCTCTATCACTGATAGTGGGTTTGATGAGAAAATTAAAAAAAAAACACACAATCAACGCTTTTTTCCAAGTAAAAATCCTGTTTAAATTGGAAAACATGGCTATTTTCACTGGAAAAAATGCAAATTTGCATCTGACTGTGAATTCGACCACAGAAAAATCAGATTGGCACTTGCATGGATTCAAAGGGTCAGCCATGCTCTTTAGACCCTCAAAAACACTCCGTTGACTTATATATCAGCACAAACAAAACAATCATAGGTAAAATTCAATGAGATCTAACCGATCCTGTCCAGTGACACAAAAATCAACTTTTAAAACATAGATCGACTCAACCAAACATCAAATCAACTAAAAACAAGTCATTTTTATCCGAATTACACAGACTAACAAAGATGCAAACAGGAAAAATGTGTCTCAGCAAAAAGTATACCTGCAGGAACGTGATTAAGGCCGATTCCAGTACTATTAAGCGCCTGTTGAACAGAAGAAGCGATCTTAGTTGTATCACCGTAAGCGGAAATAGAAACCGGTCCACAGTAGTTCATATTCACAAGCGCAGAACTTATATTCTGAGCGATCGCATGAGGATCAGATCCTCTAGGCACTTGACAGTTTTCTATATCCCACCATACCGAAATCCTCGCCGCCGAGTACAGCGCCTCAGCCGCACCCGACGGCTGCGGCCCTCCCCCTCCGCCGTTCCCGTTTCCGCCTGCACCACCCATTTCCTACGAGTTGCCGTTGCCGGAGAAGAAATGGCGCACGATAGCGAATACCGATGTGTAAAATTTAGTCTTTTTATGTATGTCTGGTGCGTTTAGTTGAGGAGTGCGTAGGATTAGAAGAGGATATGGAGAGAGTAGAAGGGATGGAAGAGAGAGTGTTGGATTATATTGTGATGAGTGGGGACTGCCGTAGTTGTGACGGGTGGAAGATTCATGAGGGGTTTCTGAAATGACTATTATGTCCTTCCATTTAATGGACAAAAACGTAAATATGTATGTACAGCAGAATCGTGAGGAACGAACTTGACTTCCATTCGAGGAAAGTGCTGAGTTGGTGACTTGGTGTACTTTTGGTCTTCAAATTTATGATTTATAAACTCAAAAATAATTTGAATCTTAATTCAACTACACATTTATTAAATAATTATTTAAAATTTATATAATTTACAATTTCTTTAAATTATTATTCCAACAATCTGTATTCAAAATAATTAAACAGAATATTTATTATTAATTCATATATTTTTTATATATAGCAGCTCAAAAAAGTATTTTCCAAATTTAAAATTAAATTTATTATTATACATATAATTGTTTCTTTTGAATTTGATTAAAAAGGGAAAAGTATATATATATATATATATATATATATATATATATATATATATATATATATATATATATATATATATATATATATATAGTAATATAAAACAATAAAGAAGTAATTTATCTTAAATTTTATTTTCTCTTTTAATGCAGTTACTTTGATCATTGACTCTTCGTCTTCAACTACCATTTCAGTTTTTAAAATATTAGTATTTGTTTTTTCCATTCCAATCTTATATGGGTTGCCTTGATTGGATCTCTCCACGTCATAATTTATTTTCCTTCTTTCAAAAAAAAAAGTATGACAATATGTTATCATGAAGAAAGTAAACAAACAACTGATTACTTCATAAGGGAAAAAAAAAATATTTTGCATTTGACGTTTATGGTAAATCATTAATGTGTTGTAAGCTATATAAATAGATTTATTATTTAATTAATATTAGCAAATATATGAATCCTATCATCTAATTTTTTTGGCTGATAATTACATTATATTAATATAAGTAAATATTTTACTTGCTTAATATATTTTATTACTTTACTATATTTTTTTCATCCTCTATCTTATATATATTCTACTCTTTGCAGATTTATTTAACAAACTATATAGTATGCTATTGTAACTAAGCAAATATAAGTATTATTTTATTATTTATTATTTATTTTTTACTTAATATTCGATATTTATATTACTCCAAAAATAAAAGATTTGACCAGGTATTCTATTTATTTGAAGTGTAGCATTCAAGGTTGATCATTGACTCTTGGTCTTTGGAGTATCATCAACTCTTCTAAGTCTTGAATATGGACTTTTCAATTCTTAACATAGTGATACACTAGTTATTAATTGGATCTCTCAACCTCGTAAATATTTTCCTTGTTGTTTGGTCGTTGAATATTTTATTTATTTAATATATATTTTCATTTATCTGATTATTTGTTAAAGATATAAAAGAGTATTATTAATTTAATAAAAATAATTGATAAATAATATCTAAAATCGAAATATAAATCTTAATTAGTGATGTATAGTAAAGTTATACCAATAGATATTTTTAAAAAAGGAGATTGATGTTTTACTTAATACGAGATATAATACGATAAACAGTGTGATTAATTAATATGTACGATTAACTTGCCTATCGAGGCATAAATATAATATGAAAGAAAAAATGGTATATTTTTATTTATAATATATTAAAATTTGAAACCTTAAAAGTAAAAACCTAAGAATACAACCATGGATCTTTGCCTCATTAGTAAACTTATGTTATTGAATTTGCAAATATTTGATTCATAACTTGCCTTGTTAATGCAAGCCACCTAACAAAAAGAATTATACCTTCCCCACCATCCTTCTTCTTTTTTTTACTTTATGAAAATAAATATGTTTTTTTCAAATATAAAAGAAAGTAGGAAGTTTGGAATTTACGGATTTAACCCCGCCCAATCAGAACCCGTATGGGAACAAAAGCCCAAGGTGAAGCCGTGAAGCCCAGTCCATGGAAGAGATTTGGGCATGGGCCTATTTTGGGTGCTCAGCCCACTTTATGAATTATGTTTGGGGGGGGGGGGGGTTCTCTTTTTGACAACTTAGCTCTTTGATTGTTGAGAGTAGAAACACTGATTTGAATAAGGTTTTAGGGTATAAAGTTCTAACAAAATACTTATGTTTGAGGAATAGCTTATTACTGATAATCATTTTATAAATTGTAGTCACATGAAATTATATTTTTGTTTTTTTTCGTAAATTTAAAGAAATTATTGACGTGTGTTTGTGATACTAATTTTTAAGAATATTTCATTTGATGTAACTGCATAGATTTGATGTTTTTATTGTTAAAGCTTGATTTGTTGTGCCAATAAAAACACATTCTCTCAATATATATATAGAGAGAGAGATTGATAAAATCAACTATTACAAACTTTAAGTTACAAAGTCATAGTCATTTAAAAAAAAGTATGACTCTATTTGAATTAACCTATTTTAATTATTTTTAAGTTAAAATACCCTTCAAGAACTTTAAATTGTTTAGGTGGATTTTAAAAATGCAGATATAAGCACGATTTTGATTGTGTTTTAAAAAAATGAAAGACAAAAACAAACCAAAGTCACGAATTCAAACAAATTTATTTGTTTATTAAGTGTTCTATGTTAATTTTATACAAATATCATTACAGTAAAAATAATTTTTAGCGACATTAAATTTTAACATTAATAAAAAGTAATAAAGTTTTTATCGGTTTTAGCTAAGTGCTATTAGAACCAATGTTGCTAAAGATTGTAGGGACATATAGAGAGTGTTAATTGCCGCTAAAAATATATATTTAACACTTAGCTAAAATCGGTAAAAATTTTAATTCTTAATTGCCGCTAATGATCATTTTTTATGTATTATACCTCTTAAATTCTATATAGATATATAATTATGTATACATATTTCGTGACGACATTAATAGATGTTCAAGCACTCGACATACTCTACGTAGATGTGCCTTTGTAGTTAATTCCTTTAGATGCTTACATAAATATTGCAACAACATTATGACATTTTTGAGTAGGGGAACATAAAATAAAAATATCACACACATATATATGTATATGTGGTACTTCTCTTTGGCCTCAATAAATATATTTTTTTTTGGCCTTTTAAAAAAATAAAATTAATTATTGCATTATAAAAGCAATTACTTAATTTATTATAAATAGATTTTATTAATGGAATAACATTTACAACAAAGACTCTTCACATTTTTTTTATTTATTTGTCTCACTTTTAATTATAAAATTATAATATTTTCATATATTTTAAGTATTTTTTATTTATTCATAAAGAGTTATTACTCATAATTTACCTCTCTTTAATTATACCATTTAATAATATTCATAACTCTCGTAATTTTTATGTCCGTAACTTTCAAATTTGAATTTATAAGTTTATGATGTTCTATGGTATTCTTCCATTTTGCCTATAAATTCATATTTAGTTTCATGAAAATTTACATTCAAGATTATCCTTTCTCTTTTTCATCATACTGGTTTGTGAAAAAAGAAGCGCATGAAGTAAAAAATATTTCACCTCAAGTCTTTATTTCTTTGCTTTTTTAATTTTATCTATATAAATTCATATTTGATTTGTGAATCAACATGAAAAAAAGTACATATAATAAGTAATATTTCATTCTCAAGTTTTTATTTTTTCATTTGTTCTATTTTGTCTAACATTCATAATTAATTTCATAAAGATTTACATTTAAATTATCATTACTCTTTTTCATTATATTTGTTTGTGAATTATCTAACATGTAACAAAAAAAAGTACATGAAGATGAGATATATTTTATTCTTAAATTTAATTTTTATTTTTATGTATTTGAATGTGCTTTCTTAATATTTTGTTCATATATATTTTATATATCATTCACCAAATAAGTATAATAAAAACACAATACCTGTGTAATTTTTCTCAATGTTTTGTCATTATGTAATTGTTATTTCTAATAGTCAATTTTCGTGATATAATGTAGTAATTATAATATTTTTTAGATCTCAACAAATGATTAATATTTAGTATTGTTGGTACAATTAAAAAATAATATATAAATATATTACGTGTAGTTTAAATCTCTTTTTTTCTTTTGGTATAATTATTTTTTAACTGGTACATGATCTTTTATTTATATAACATTTTTTTTTATTAAATTGGTTGCATATGATGAAGATTGAAGAGTTTGACATATCAAGCAAAATATGATGACGGATTTACTTGCAAAGAAAAATGGTAGAAAAAAAAATAAGCCTAATTAAAAATTATCTATGCTGGATTTTCCTTTTTATTTTGACTTGTATTAGTAACTTATGCTACTTTTTCTAGAATTGTTATTTTTTTATTTGTATAAATAATTTGGCTACATATATTGTCAATTTTAATCATTTGATCTTTTAATTTTTTTTTTTTTTTTGTTCTAAAACACAACGAAAATAATTATCCCAATTCAATAATAAAAAGATTACGATGATTAGGAGTTTCATTTTTATTATACTTAAAAAAGGTAATTGAAAATAAAATATTAATTTCATGATGTCATTTTCTTTAGTGTGTAACAATTTGTTTCGTCACCATTATTTTTTGTTTGAAATGAATTTATAATTGTTAAGCCATCACCGATTATTATATAATTTTTTTCATATTTTGTATTTTTCCCCTTGTTTTCATTAATTTATTTTAAAAATAAAATCAATGCTTAATTATTTAGACATCAAATGTAATAAACCATACATTTGAATTATTTATAACTCGTGTCTCTTCATCTACTTATAACTTCTAATCTTAAATATTATTTATAACTTTTGGATGTTTCATTTTTCATAATTATTATAAATATTTTATAAGCATTTAAAAAAACTGTATTAAACATATATAATAAAAAATTTAAAGGTTTAATTACGATATCAGAATTTGTATAGAAAATTAATACTCCTATTATTTCAACATATTACCTCTTATTCAATTTACTTTGCCACGATGAATATTTTATCCCACTAAATACATATGAATAGTTTGCACTTAAAAAGATGCAAAAAACATTTTGTTTTGTTTGTTTTAAAGAAGGGATAATATACAAGTATCCCTCAATTTATATCCGAAATTTCAGAGACACACTTATACTATAATAATGTTCTATTACCCCTGAACTTATTTTAATAATAATTTTTTACCCCTTTTTGACATATGTGGCACTATCTTTGAACCTAACGTTGGTTAATCTTGAGCGAATCAAAATACAATCCACTTTCTATCACAATCATTTTAATATCTTCAATTTCAATTTAAATAGCTTGATACCCTTATTAGAATGCATGAATAATATGATGTACCATAACACGTGCACTGCCTTTTACTATATTACTTAATATTATACTTCTACCATTTTTTTAAATTCTAAATTAAATGCAGCTCCTAACTCTGCAATGATTAGTTGAGTTAGAATAACATTTAAAACCTGAAGTCGTATAGTATGAATTTCACCTCGAAAAGATATCAAAGTTTTGGGATAAATTAATAATCTTTTATTTGGAAAATTGGTTCTGGTGAGCTTTTTCAAATTATTTTTCATGTTTGGATTTGAAAATCTAATATAACATACAGTTAAATAAATAAATTTTATTTCATAAAAAAGGATTTGAAAATAATTATAAAAGAAATTATATCCAAACGGCCCAAAGTTATGATTAGGGGTGTAATTCATATTATGATATTTGGTATGCATTTCTAAAAGTTTGATATTTAATGTGTTAGTTTGATATTTATATACAAAATTAAAATATCGAATACATATATACAAAATTAAAATATCGAATACACACATATATATAAAGAGATTTTAATTTTTTTATTACTTTACATTGAAATAAAGAAAATTATTTGTACTTTATTTTGAACAATATTAATATGATATAATTAAGATATTTTTTAAAAAATTAAAATCACAATTATTTATTATACAAATATATATATATTGAAATTGATCAAATATAATAACTATTTTTCCTTCACAAAATATCAAAAGCAAACATTACCTTCTATATCTTATCATATCATATCACTTTTTTATATCCACCCCTGGTCATGATAGCAGTAGTATAAACTAATTTGAATGGATAGCAGTAGTAATAAACTTTTTTTTTTTTGTCCTTAGTGGATATTTAATTATTTTAAAAGTGGTAGACAAATTAAAGCGAGTTAATATTAATGCACACTCGCTTCAAATCAGAAAAGGAGTTTGCAAAGCGTAAATAGCTGACTTACAATTGTAACCACAAAATTATCATTTTGTGTCCATATTGATGCTGTTGAACCACTTCGATCTCACAAGAGCAACTACTGGAAATCTTCTGACACGTGGAGGTAAATAGATTTGTAAATTTTTTAGAGATTTTATATAATTTTCTCATATAAAAAAGTTTTTGATGCACTTCTCGAATAAAATAATTTTTTAAATGTAACAAAAATAAAATAAATGTAAATAGAAAATTATTGTGATGAGAAAATTTGAAAGCTTATTGATAAAAGTGAAAAGTATGCAAAAATAATTAATACTAAACTTATTGATGTGCCATGATTTTTTTTTTTTAACAAAATAAAATAATTAATACTAAACTTTTGACATTAATTTTATATTCTGTCCATTCTAATTAACTCGATCGAGCTTGACATAGTACTTTTTTGTTTCGAGTTTCATTTTTTAATGTCAATAATGAGATAAATATTAAACAAGCTAACAAATTAAAGTCAAATGAGTATACCAAAGGCTCTAGCGTGTGACATAAATAATAAATTTGACACTAATAATCTATCTAGCGTGTGACACAAATAATAAGTTCGACACTAATAATCTATCTTAAAGATACATATCTTTTATAAATTTAATTTAAGAATTCTTTCTTTAGCAATTGTATTTGAAAATGTTGATAAGATATTTTGATTATTTCATGAAATACTTATTATCTTTTATTATTATATCGATGAAAATATTTTATTATTTTTTTTAAATAATATTTATGATGCTCGTTTGTTTGGGAGCAATCATATATCTTAAAATTTTCATGATGTTTTTCTTTCTATCTTTTTTTTTTTTTTAAAAAAAAAAGTCATGATTATTTATAATGCTCCCACATCATATTATTATTATTATTTCTAAGGTAATTTGTGGTTCGGTTATTGATTAAAATCAAAATCAAATCAATATAGTCGGTTTTTTCAAATTTTAAAACCAAATCAAATCGAAAAAATAACCACCAGTTTAATTATTGTCGATTTGATTTTATTTTTCTGGTTTATTCGATTTGAAAGTAATAATATTTTGAGGATGTACGTATCTCGCTAGACACAAACACCAAGTACATGAATAATATATAGAAAAGCTAATGTTGGTTCAACCAAATAATTAAGCAATATTAGAGTTACCAGTACACAAATAAAGTAATTCATTTAAGAGAGTGTGTGACTATTTTATGTGAAGTACGGTAGGTAAATACTAAAATGGATTTTGATGGACTTGAATTTGAGATTGTTATGTTTGGGTTTAAGCGTTGGACATAAGAAAATGATAAAATTAAAGACTTATGTTAAACTAAAATTTAACAAGATATTTTAAATTTATTTATGAATAATATATCAATAATTATAAAATTTATGCATTTAATTTATCGGTTTGATTTGATTATTTTTGCGATTGTTTCTTTAGTAAATCAAAATCTAAACAAACCAAATAGTATTGATTTTCAAAATTTAAAACCAAACCTTACCAAATATCGTTTTATTTTAATCAATATAATTTAAATTGCGATTTGGTTAAATTATCGACCATAACCGTAAACGACTCTAAATTTATGTCCCTTTAGTTCTGAAGTAATATTAGAAATTTTGATACTAAAGGTAAAATATATAGTACTGCAAAATGAAGGTAACCTCATAATTTATAAATTTAAATACGAAATATTCAGTAAAGATGAAATAAAATATATAAGTCATCATTTATTGTATTTGATACGAAATACTTGATAAAAGAGAAAATGTTAAGCGTAAAATAAATACAATAAATCTAACATATACACTTAATATTAAAATACATAAACATCAACCTAAATTGATCAACAATCGTTTTTTTCTTTTTTTGGAATATGAACAAAATATATTTTTGTGCTCAAAAAAGAAGAAAAAGATAAAAAATTCTCATCACGGGAGCGTAACTTCATATTATCTTAAATACGATATATCTTATTAAGATTACATAATCAATAATAAATTATTCTTAATATACATATTTATATTTTCGTAAAGAAGAAAGAAAGGAACTCTTTTGCCATTGAAAGGTTTACTCTAAATAATTAATTGAGTGATTATTATATACCGTAAATATAAAAATTATATTTATATGTTATAATTTTAGTTTGCATAATTATGCTTTATAGCAAATTTTATGTTTGTTCTAGAGCTTTTGATTTATATAATTCGTTAGAAACATTCAATTTATACAAATTATTCAGTTTTGTTTAAATTTATTTATATATTGTAATTTGTATAATAAGACATGTATTTGTATAATTCCAAGTGTATATGACGAATATATATATAATTATATCTGTATATATACTTTTTATTGCTTATATAATCACAAACACATTTAATACATTTGTTTACCAAATGAGTAATTGTATATCGAAAATGACTAATTGTATATCGAATCATATGGCCAAAAAATGAGATGTTTCCTGCAAATTATAAATAAGACAAACTATGACTATATCATTTAATTAGAATTAATTACAATATTTTTTTAACTAAGAGCAACTTTCATAAATAACAAACATAAAAATCTTATATGTATGTCATAGCTATAATTTATATAATTGCGCCCATAACAAACTTTATATTTGCTTTGGTTCTTAATTTGTATATTTTGATATACATATATATATATATATATATATGAATTTGTTTTATTTGAATCTATATTTTAGTATACAAATGGGTCCTGCTTTTTATATTTTCAGTGTACAAATGAATTTTCATATATATTTTGATATACAAATAAATTCTATATTTATATATTTTGATGTACAAATAGATTCTGATGACAAAAAATATAAAATATTTACTGTAAATAATACAGTAAAAAAATTATAATTATAACATTTAATTTAAATTAATAATTTGAAATTTCATACCATTTTCCTTTAATAGAAGCAATAATTAATTCCTTCTTGACTATTTTCTAATCCCTCCTTTTTTCCTATATTCAGGATTTCTTGTCTTACTCTAGTTAAGCATAGTCAAACAAATCTCTGACAGGAATGTAAATTATTTTCCTAAATAAACTTTATTATTTTCACATCCAATTGCATTTGAAAATAATCAAGAATTTTCTATTAATAATTATTTAGACCATCTAACGGTTGCAAATAACTCACACCACGTGGAGGGATCTGGTTCCTTGATGAAAATTTCAGATTTGCCGCGCTGAGGTCATTCTATGTCCAGGTTCGAAATTTGTCCTTTGTCCCAAAACCCGAGGCTCGTAAAACCCGAACCTATACCTATTTCCAAACCAGAATGCTATCTGTCAAGTCGATAAACCGAAGGCTTGGAAACACCGAACCTCTAGTTCAAATTCCGAACCTCCACATCACCTTCATCTCTCTTTGTCTCTGTTTAGACAATAGACATATCAGTAAATCTCAGCTTCCCTTATTCACTGCTCTATTAAACTCTTCCACCCACCTACCCCTCTCAAAATCACCCCACTCATCCTCTCATTTCTTCCTCCGCCGTCCGATCCTTCAACTCAGATCAATCGTCGCCGGTAAATCCCCCATCATACACATATATAATTTTTTTAATTTTGGGTGTTATTAGCATTATAGTTTTTTTTTTTCTAAATCTCTGCAATTAGATTTAATCATTTCTCGTGATTTTCTACTCTTTCGGTGATCAGTTGTTCATGCATGATGCATGTTTGTCTCTGTGTGTGTTTATGGGCAAAACTGATTAGTGCTATACTGCTATATTTTTAGCTGTGTGGGAAGCGTGTTTCTTAATTGTTGCTTAGAAGTGTAAGAGTCGTGTAGAATAAAGTCATAAACCTCCATTTTACTGTCAACTTGCTCCTCTCTCTCTCTCTTTCTTTCGTTTTCAAAACACTGATCTGTCTTTTTTCTCTCTCTCCATATTGAAATTGATTAATGAAATAGTAAGAACCATATAAAAAATTTGAATTTTGAAGTATTATAACGCATTATCTTACAATTATAATAATTATGCTTCCATTATTGCTCTTGGATTATCAATAAATTGAAAATTCTGAAATTTGGGTCAGCGACTTAAATGCTACCCTACGTATTCACATGCAAAGTGTGCTTGGTTGTTAGCTTTAATTACGGAGGTCATACGAAGAAGCAATTAAGTTTTTTTTCTTTCCATACGCTTCACAGGTGAATCATCGGATATCGTAGCAGAAACAAGCGTTCATCCTGGATTTGTTGTTCTCGGGAGTCTTACGGTGATGTCGGGGGAAGAACGGCTGTCGACTTTAGTGGTGGATCCGTTGTTGAAGGATCTGAGTGAGAAGAAACAGAATTTCCGGCGAAACGTGGTGTCGCTTGCAGCGGAGCTTAAGGAGGTTCGCAGCCGTCTTGCTTATCAAGAGCAGTCTTTTGTTCGTGAAACCCTAACCAGACAGGTCAAATTGAGTTTTGATTTATGATTGTTTGATTTTTTTTTTAATTTTTTTTTTTTGTCTTTTCCTATGTAAAGCAGGTGGAAGTGTGGGCCAGGTATTCTTGGACTTGGTCTGATTATTGTGTGCTTATTGTTTTTTATTTACAGGAAGCAGAGAGTAAAGCTAAGAAAATGGAAGAAGAGATAAACAAATTGCAAGAGACCTTGGAGGAAAAGAATGGAGAGCTTCAATTTTCAGCTTTAAACACTGAGAAGGTAATTGTCATGGGTGTCATTTCTTGAAAAATTATGTATTTTTGGTTTGATTTGAGAGTAGTTTAGTGGGTTTATATGAGCGATAAGTTGGGCTCAAAGATCTTGTGTGTGGGGCATTTGGGTTAATTTGCAATTACTAAAAGAAAAGGTACTTGAAAGGCATATTATGATGGATATCTTTTGAGGCTACTTTCTGGCATTTCTTGTTTGTCCTTTTTGGGAAATAGTATTGAGGATTGAAGAATTAATAGATGATAATTGTCTCTAGTAGTTCAACCTGAGTATAGTGGTCCAACAAACTTTGTCTTTGTTTTGAATTAGGTCGAAAACTTTGTTTCTTTTAGCTGAGTTAGTGAGATAAAGAGGAATCTACGATGATTTACCATTTATTAAATCGAACTACTTTTTGGATTCACTTGTTAGTGGCTTTTAGATGGATAGCACTGGGTTTTAAACATCACTTTCTGCCTCTTTGTTGTGCATATATAATTAAATAATATATAGACATGATGACATATGATTTGAGGTTTTTTATAGTAGTGCTAGAACTGTCTTTTGTGAGAGTCAAGTTCTCTTGGTATTATGTATTTTGAGCTGCCTTTGATATTGAGGCATATATCATTGCTCCAACTCTGAATATTCTGGCATTGAGAGTCTTGTCCTCAGATTGTTGGAGAAATGATTAGTTGGATATAACATGGTGTCTGGCTGATTCCAATTAAGTGTGCTCGAATGAGCATCTTTAGGTAGCAATTCAAGGTGACTTATTTTAAGTTAGTCATTTATGTGTGATAAATGTATAAATATGACTGGGATAACCTGAATATTTGTGGTTGTATCATATTGTTGACACCATATTGGTGTTTTAGGAATAAGAGATTTGAGTTGATAGAAAAGATGTCTAATAACGGTAAATGTATGATGATACATCCACTTTAAGTAGATTCAAGTTAACTTATAGGAAATTAGCGTGACTAACACATAATGGCAGTACTTAAATTCCTTTAGTTTTACTCAAAAAAGTGACAAAACTCCAAATCTGAATAATAATACAGTCTCGTATTGATCCAATTCCTTTTAAACCCTTCACTTATTTTTGCTTTTTTAAGATTGAATTGAAGAGTTTTATTTCGTAAAGAATGTCTTCTCATCTGGTTAATTTAAGATTCTAATTGTTCACTTGTGTGTGATTTTTTCATATATTTTTATTAATCATATACATCATCATTACAATAAGAATGGTTTCCTAGGATATTGGTATGCATTTTTAATAACATCAGGTCTTAATGTGATTCAGTATGTTAAGCAGTTGGATGACCTTAAATCACAACTTTCTGCGACTCAAGCAACTGCAGATGCAAGTGCTGCATCAGCTGAATCTGCACAGCTTCAGTGTTTGGTGCTTTTGAAAGAGTTGGATGAGAAAAACAGCTCACTGAAGGAACATGAAGTTCGTGTAAATAAACTTGGTGAGCAATTAGATCTTTTGCAGAAGGATCTTCAAGCAAGAGAATCATCCCAAAGGCAATTGAAAGATGAAGTAGTGAGAATCGAGCATGATATCATGCAAGCATTAGCAAAATCTGGTGCAAACACGGATTGTGAATTGAGGAAGGTCTTAGATGAGGTCTCGCCAAAGAACATTGAGAAGATGAACAAGCTGTTGACTGACAAAGATGAAGAACTTGCCAAACTCCGGTACGAAATCAGGATCATGTCTGCCCACTGGAAGCTAAAAACCAAGGAGTTGGAATCTCAGGTTTGGTAACGTACTTTCCCATCGCTCTCTAAACTCCATGATACTTAATGAGTGATTTTTCCTCACGATTATCAACCTCTTTTCTGGACAGTTAGAAAAGCATCGTAGGGCTGATCAAGAGTTGAAAAAGAGGATTATGAAGTTGGAATTCTGTCTACAAGAGACTCGAAGTCAAACTCGCAAGCTCCAAAGGGTAATTCTACTCTTTACTACTACATTGATGAAACTATACCTAATACAGTAAACCTAATGCCATTCATGCAAACATAAATTGCAGATGGGAGAACGACGTGACAAAGCTATTAAGGAACTGAGAGACCAATTATCAGTTAAGCAAGTTGGAACTTCCAGCAACAATAATCAGAACTTCTGGGATACCTCAGGATTCAAGGTTGTCGTTTCAATGTCGATGCTGATGTTAGTCCTCTTTTCAAAGCGGTAATAGTTACAATTAGTATTAGTTGACAATGTAAAAAGGAGAAGTGTAGCTACTAACAACTTAGAAGCTGTAGAGCTGCTGCTTAATATATTAGAATGTTAATCATACTATATGGGGCCCTATCTTTTTGTACCTTAAGGGCATCATAACTGAATCCATCATCTCGATGTTCAATTATTTATTAGATATTATATATACATGCGGTAATCATAACGTTACATAATCATGTTTTTAAAATGTATCGTTGAAACTCCAATCTGAAGGGGGCCCAGTTGCATTATTTTCTTGTCTTAGTGAGAAAGCCTAGTTTTCTGATGTTAATTATTGAATTAGTCTCAAAAATTCAAATCAGCATCCAATGTTATAAATGTATTGAAGATTTGGGAAACGCTATTTTCATAGGTTTTTAAAAGATACTTTTCTACTACCTAGTATAACTAGACTGAACACGTATATATTTATTAGTTTAATTTTTTGTCAGCTGATCTAAGCCACCTAGATCATCATAGCTGGTATTTTGTGGTGATCACAAAATTCTTAATTTTTCTAGCTTTTAATTACTTTATTTAATGTCTTTAAATTTATTTTTCTTCAGGTTATGATCCATCCAATAATTTATTTTATATGGGAGAAGAGGGAGTATAAATTATACATCTAAATAATTGTTTATTAATCATGTAGGGCGTTGAAGAAACACGTAATTTGCGCTAGTGCGTGGCGCTCATTGATTAATCAAACTTAAAGTGACCATCAATACACCACACTGAAAAAAATATATATAAAAATACGGCATCATTAGCCTCTTTCATGTTCTTTTCTTTTGATGTTGATGGCTGTAAAATGCTTTTGACTTTGTTCTACATGGCTGTACCCAACTTAATTCCTATGAAGGAACAAAAGGCATGCATATAACAAAATGATTTAATGCATTTGGGGGTCGTTTGATTTAAGAAAAGTATTGCTCAGATTAATCATACATTATTTCTTATTCTTAAAAGAAATTGTTCGATTACAAAAATACATCCACCTTATTTAGAAAAAAATAGATTGAACAGTAGTAGTTTCGTTATTTTTCAATGTTTCTTCACGTAGTAATTACTAATATTGATATAACTTCTCAAAATTAGTAAACAAACAATGAATAAGACAATAATATCTGTCTCAAGGGATATTTATCCAACATATCAAACCTTAATTTAATTGGAAACATAGACCTAAGTCTATTTATAGTAAGTAATAACCAGCTACAACTGATGATATGAGATCTAATATATCCTTCATAAGCAGGGAAATATGTAATATAGCAGAGTAACATCAGGCCTATTGAACATACTGGATAATTAAGAATTACTATTTCAAAGTGATAAATATAGATAATGGCCTCTAAAATTAATATATGAATTTTACATCTAGGTAGTGGATATGCAGGATATATCAACTATACTAAAGCAGTGTATAGGTGTGTAATGTCTAAACCTCTGAGAATACTCCTAACTGCTTCCATTTTTTCCTCCACGAGAACTGTACATTGTTTTGAAACCGAAAATCCAGTTTCTCACTTGACAATTGAGCTTCTCTTTTCCTCAAAACTCCAACACCAGCTTACTAGTTGCGATGGAGGCGACTAGAACGATGCATCCAACTAGGGGTTGCAATTCATTTGACATGGACAGTGAGGTAGTAGTAGTTGGAGGAATGCTATCACCGATGCCTGAGGGCATCATTCCAAAACCAGAGTCGTTACCGTTTGTCACTGTTGGAGGTGCTAAGCTGCGAAAAATTACAGTGCAAAAAGTTAGTGAAGAGCATATCGATTACTTCATCCATTTTATATGACTATTCAGAAAGAAAAACGTTTCTATGTGCAGCTCTTTTTTCATTTCTTTAACTCCTTGCCTAGAAAAACATAACCACAGGAAATGCAACAAAGAGGGTATTATATTGATGGAGCGAATGAAAATTCCCCTTACCCTGGTATTGCTGCACCAGTTGATGAGGATGTTGTTGGCGCTGGAGTTCCAGACATCGGCGTGGTAGTTGTTGTAGGCGATGACAAAGAAGACCCCGATGCAGGGAAAACACAAGAACCAGTACCTGTATGTCAGCATGTAAAGGATCAGAAAACAATAAGATGCTGGTTTATAACGGCAAGGTAGGTAAATAAAGAGTCCTTCTTTGCTTACTTGGGTTTGAGTTGGTTATCATGGCAGCACCCCCAAAATCACAGCTCGTTTGCGCAGGATTCTTTTGAAAGTAGCTATTGAAGGCATATGATGCATGACCTTCCAGGCTATTGGGATTATAACAACTTCCACCCTGCTGGATGGCTGAGCAATCTGCTCCCATCCCACAAGCATAATCAAGCGCCGACTGAAGTGAAGTGTCTCCAGCTCCATTCTTTGCAACACACCAGCTCTGCCCTCCAGTAGCAGGAGCGTTTGTGGTTGCAGGAGGCGTTACTGGGGTGGTGGCAGGAACACCCCCTACAGGATTTGGGTTAGTTGTTACAGGATTACTTACGGGTGTACTTGTGCTGGGGGTGGTAACTGGATTAGTTAGTGGTACCGGAGGATTGGGGTTTGGGTCAGTCACAGGGGTCACAGAAGGAGCTGCTGGAGGTATAGACCCAAAATTTGGAATTCCAAGGTTAGGATTTGTGGACGGGACAGTAACAACTGTTGGAGCTGAGTTATCTGGAGGCATATTAGATGGAGTTGTGACAGGATTTACTATAGGGGTTGTAGGAAATCCAGTTGTTGCTGTTGGATCCATCAAATCATGTTTAATAGCTCTAATGGGTAACAACTCGAGCAGTACTTTCCCGAAAAAATGAATTTTTTGTTCCTTTTGCCTTTCAAGCTCTCTATGCTCAATCCTTTTAGCTGGGGATAATCCTGCAAAGAACATTATTACATATTTAACTTGCTGCAACTTGTTTTGCCATATTTTAACTTAAACGTTTCTCAACTCTTATAACATCAAATCTCAACCAATGCAGCCCCCTTTTTTTCAAGTGAACATGATAAATCTAGCATGTTCAGTTAACCGTAAACGTCTTTTCTGATGATAAATCCCGGTTCTTCATCTTTTTTGCTGAACATTTCTAGAATAAGATGACAGTCTTATCTCTAGCATAAGCTTTGCTCTACCACCCTAGTGAATGATGTAAACTAAGCTCAAATAAACCATTGCTCCATTTTATCAAAGTCACTCAGGTCACCTTCCCACACAAATATTAAAACCTAGGGCTTAAAGATTCTATTGAAAAACAGGAAAAAAGCTTTTCTGGGGTAAAAGATCTAGTCAAAGAATGATAGAGCTAAAATGGGGAAAATGCATTTCAAAATCTTGAACATAAACAGAAAACACTAGTCAAATGAATCAGCAAAAATCAAGAAACTTGAGCTTAACCAACATTCAGACCCCAGTCTTGTAAAACACAGGAACACTAAACAGAAACACACTACAAATTCCAAATCTTAAATCTGGACAAAGAACACAGTAGTCACACATAATAAAAAATCAGCAAAAACAAGATTCTTGCTTTTAACCAACACTGTAACCCCATTCATGTAAAATAAAGAAATACTCAAAAAAAAAAAAGTAGACTTACCAGAAATGCAGGCAAGAAGAATAAACAAGAAGAATAAGAAGATGAATTTTGCAGCTCCTCTAGTCATTACAGTGTTGGGCATTTTTCTTCAAATGTGTTGTTACTTGAGAAAGAGACCCCAAATGGAACTATAATAGGATTTAAGTATATAATGTTCTTCTTTAAACATAGAATGAAAAAAGTTATACCATTTAAATAGCAAAAGGGAGAAAGGGGCAGGAAAAAAAAAAGGTATGAGTAGGAGATAAACAATGGTGGGGTAGGACATAAAAGTTGAAAAAGAAACGAATATATATTAACTTTCTAGTGTATATCATAATAACATAAGAAGAAAAAAAAAAGGTGATTACTTTGTGCTGAAGAAAATATTGATAATTATTTTTTTGCTTCTCTACTATGGTAAAGCATAAATTATTATTGAAATTTCCGAAAGTTTGAGTTCATACTAAAACAAAAAAAGTTAAACACTTTGGCAAATTGCAGACAAATGCTACATGCATGTTGAAAGCAAAGGGTGGAAACCGAATGGAGCAAAGGATCATTATGCTGCCTCATTTTGTTGCTGTAATGAATACTGATAAAATAGTCGAGATATGAATAAACTGATAAAATGTTACTATATGATAATATTATATTATAAAAAGAAAAAAAAAAAGGAGGAGATGGGGTAGAGGGTCCTTAATAGTGGTCGGTGTAGCCATGTTTTAGAGTATTCAGAAAAAGATGGGAGTTAGACCAGGAGATACATAATATTCTTATTTGATGTAACTCACACTCTTTCTCCCCAGATTCACTGCATCATTTATTTTGTATACTATTATCGAGGTTCTATTTTATGTGTCGATGACATTTTGATCAAATGATAATAATTTTATTTAGATAAGGTCGAATTATATACTTTATATATAAAAGTTTAAAAACAGGAAAGTTAATTATTGCTAATTTTAGTGTAACTATAACTGTTGGGAAAGGTGACAAAGTGGTAGGATATAGATACAAAAAAAAAGGAAATGAGACTGAAAATAGGTTGAAAGGGATCGTATATTTGAATCTAGGCAGATTTTTAACATTGTTTAAAATTTTAAAATAAAAGTGGGGGACGAGAAAATACTTTTTTGGGTCTCTTTTAGAAAGTAAAAAAACAACTTAATTTGGACAATCATTTTGTATTGAGGGAGTGATAAAATCAAGAACCAAGGGGGTAGAGTGTAATCAATTTTCTCTTCTTAGAATTAAATCCAAACGTTACCACTAGAGTTACTCTTGTAGGTTCATTTTAACTGTTATTTTAATTCAGGACAAAAATAGTTAGCAATGATGCATCGTTGATATATTTTTACTCGAAAGTCGTAATAGTTATACACATGTGAACTAATTTTATCTACACTGTTAAAAATGAGATTTCTTGATTCATAACTATTTCAGTGATCAATAGGCCATACCCATAAATCCTAGTGTCCGATTAATGTTTATTTTACATTATTTTTCAAATGCGATATTAGCAGATTATATTTTATAATGTATTGAAGTTATGTTGGTGGTGAACAAAAACAAGAAGCAAGTTAGGATAAGCTGTAGTAGTCCAAGTCTACATAAAGGAGGCTATGTACGATAGTATCGTGGGATGCCCCTGTCCAGATTCAATTTAATCACCTCAAAATCCACATTCTGCTTTGCAAAAGGAAAAGTTAAATTGCATGCAAATAAAAAAGAAAAAAAGAAAGAGGTGGCTATGAAATGTCAATTTTATTTTTATTTTAAAATGGTCAAAGATAATATGAGATTTATGTTTTGGAGCAAGTGGATCTGCTGACACTTTCTGTTCGCCTTTTTATCTGTTGCTCCTTTTCTTGGCAATGCAAACGACTATGTTTTTCAATTTCAATTTCTCCTCATATAAACTTATTAAACATGCATACATTCTTCAACATTTATACACATAAAACTGCATCAAACATTAATAGCATCATCATCTTATACATATATATATATTTTTTTTATTTTTTTTGGATTAATTATATATATAGGGACCTTATATTCGAAGCCTATTGACTCAATTAATTTAGATTCGTGTGAGACATTACCACTAAAGGAATAAAACACTCGTCAGTCATCACCAAGAAATTTTTTATACATATTTTCCAAGTTTGAAACTGAAATTTTTAATCAATGAAGAAATGTGAAGTTAGGCATTTGGGACCTACTTCAATAGAAAGTAGCAACCTCAAAAAATCTGATGAAAAGATAACTAAGTTTCCATTACTAACAAAGGCGAAGATTGAAACCTTACTGCGCGAAACATGCCTCACGGGCTCTTAGAGATGAGGCATTTTGCCAAACCCAAAGTCAATTTTGGACCACTTGGATATCGTCTATTATCTTACTATTTCTGTAGGGATAAAGTGAAGTTCAAAATTAGCTATAGCATGAGGCAGGCTTAAGAGCATCAAACAAATTATAAGGTCACAAGCTCATTCTCTCCTCTATCTATCTATCAATTTAATTTTTTCTTATGTGTATGTATAATATTTTTTAAAAATATGTAAAATGATCGAGCTTTTTCTTTAAATGTTATTGGTCTATTGAAACCAACCATTTACATTTAATCCTGGAAAAAAGTGAAAATTTATGAAAGAAATAAAGAAGACGATCAAAATAAAATATGATAATCAAGAATTAGTGCATTTGCTTTAGGATCATTGGACTATAATTTATAGTCCAGAAATACATGTGCTGGGTTGGGTCTCCTTTAACAAAAAAAAAAAAAAAAAAGATAAAACTTTATGATCATGCAACCATCATCAACAAAGGTTCGGCTACTCTTTTTGCTCTAGTTGTTTGGATATTAAAATATGAATTTTGCTTTGAAATTTATCATGTCAAATCAAAGGGATCCATTCCCATGTGAGCTAATTTGTAATCCATTAAATCTGAGTCATCCCACAGCTGAAAAGATTTGATCAGCCCATTTAAATTCAATAAACAAATTTGTCTATTCACTCTTTTTTTACAAAAAGTAAAGATATAAAGCAACAACCAATACAACATTCTACTTCTTTTTCTTTATTTTGCTTTCCAATTTGATATATCGGCACAAGTGTTATAGTCATCCTACATAAGTATGTTTAGTCAATTAAATAAAATTTCGAGATAAGTGATAGAAGTGTGTGTGTTATAGATAAGGGTTAAAAGTCAAGATAAGTGTCCCACTAATCCTGCAGTTATAAAATTGTTAGTGATAAATAAAGTTCAAGTTTGAACTTTGTGACTGCTGATAAAGAGAAGAATTACAATAGATTTCTTGTCAAGTTGTAGCATCAAGCATACAGGCATTAATAAAATATATGTAAGAAAAACAAAAGTTTTGGAGAGAAAAAAGATGATAGGCATTGTCTGCATGAGCTGTATGTCCACTTCTTCTGGGACACAGCATGAGCAGTTTATGGTTTAAAGGATAAAAACGTTACTAAGTTGATGTTTGGCTGGTCACTGCAGATGCTAAAGGGCAATGGTTTTTCTTCTTTTCATAACAATAGTGTCCGGACGAACTTGCTCTTACTGACATATAGACAGATAACTATACCATCAAGGCTTAGACAGATGGGAAAAATCGTTTTCCAAATTTGGCTAGCACACAGGGATGCTTATCATATCCCAACTAATAGGGATGGACTAAGGCGTTTTAACATTACATTTATAATCCAAAATATAATACAGAAGAAAAATTAAATAAAATGAAGACAAGAAAGTAAAGGAAAGGAAGGATATTCCTGTTTCTAGTGCTTGTAATGGGAAACCAAGTTGGTTTCTTGATACAAAAACATCCTATAGTAAAGTACAGTTTCAGATTCCTGGAAGAATAGCATAGTCGCAAAGCAAATACCTTTGTTTCTTGAGGGATTCTTGCCAATCAATGCTAGAGGTTAATGATTAAGTCAGAAAAGAAAACATCCGATGTTGCTTCTCTTGCAGAACCATAGCTATTTAGACGCTTCTTCAGAGAACGTAGCTCCCTCTCATCTTTGGAGCTCCTTTCCTGCAACAGTACAAAAGATTTAGGCCATTTAAATTTGAATCAAAAAGAATATTTTATGAGCTTGATTTGAATCCCCAATTATCAAGTATCAGACTATCAGACAAATGATAGTAATAGAAGGAGATTGACCAATTTGTTTGATCTTGTTTTTCATTTTTCTGTTTTGAAGAGGATAGAACTACATGATCAAAATCAACTAATAGAATGGCAAACTGCATGCAGCTGAAATTGCAGCAATTACACGGACATATTGCAGCATATATTAGGAACAGAGCCAATTGGATAAAATTAGGACATACCCCATCCATAATACTATACAGTTTCAATGAGGTGGTATAAACGAATAATATGGAATCAACATCGTTAATACTCACGTATGATTTCTTTAGCAGCAGTATGTCAACCAAATATTGTAGCCATAGCACATTTGTCTTGGGGAAACTGTCGACACAAATAAATAAATAAATTTAAGGCAAAAAGGTCAATATCCATAGACAAATAATCTAGTCGCTAAAGACTTCGTGATTTTGCATGAAAAAAAAAACTTCTTAGCTGCTAGAGAGCTTAGGTCTCAAATTCAGCCACACCATAATAAAAAGCTACTACACTTATCAACAAGTGTTATAACCAAACAGACCAGAGTTATGACAAAAAACAAGCATGATCCTTCTTTGGCAGTCTAAACTCTAAAGCATACAAATGCTATAGTACTAGATCTTTTTATGGGTTTGTGCTTCTGAATTTCGACCAAAAATTCCACGGATAGTAAGACACGAAACACCATTAAACAGGAAACCCTTTCCTGGTGATGGTTTCCGACGTTCCATTGTCATAGAAAAAGCTAGCTGATTACATACAAAAAATTTACACAGTTGGAATTTTGATCCAATTCAAATTCTCTGACAGCAGGTTTCACAAAATTGGTTGTTATTTTAGTGGTGAATTCCAAACATCCAACGTCCAAACACATTTTTGGACTGATCATAAACTTTAAAATGGAAGAAAATACACTATTGTGATAAACCAAAGGCAATTTGCTATCTCTGAAACAATTTGTTTCTTGCAAGTGAAGGGGCTAGTATTTATACCTTCCTTCCCAAAATTCGCCTGTGACATCTCTCATTTTCCTGTATGTATCAGACTGCAAACATGCCAAAAAACTATGAAATACAAACATGTATCAAAACACCTAAGATACATGGGACTTCTTTGGCTTCATACCTGTTTATCTCCTTTTGGACCTTCAAAGAGTTCGGGGTCTGATGACAGGTCCAGAAAAAGTATGTCTTCACCTGTGATCAGTATGTATTTACAGAGATAAGAATCTCTAATCAATTCAAGTACAGGATTGTGAAGGAAGAAACAGAAAGAGTGAACACCTGTATTTATCCTTGAAAGAGTGAAGTCAATTATTGAAACCAATAATCCATATGTTCTGACATGTATTTCATTTCCCTCAAGAGTAAATTGCACTGTATCTAACCCTTTCCGACTTAGTAGAATATTTCCCCTGTGATAGGAAAATTGTTATGCACAGAAAAGCATTGTCCCACTCTAGATTGTAAAACATGTTGAAACAAATCATTGCATGGAAAAACAAACCAGTGCAAATCACGATGCTCAAATTCGTATGCAGCCTCAGATACAGCCAAAGCAAGAGTTACCTGGAATTCAGATTTTGCAGTCAAAATAATGAATGAGATATTAGG
This sequence comes from Solanum chilense, assembly GCA_032847665.1. NCBI lineage: Eukaryota > Viridiplantae > Streptophyta > Magnoliopsida > Solanales > Solanaceae > Solanum > Solanum chilense. Next base: position 102,928,695 of record CM064963.1, on the reverse strand, counting down.
CTGACAATGCCAAAAGAAAAATATGAAATCACTTGCCTGGGACAATAAACTCCTGGCTTCGTCAAAGTTTAACAGCACAAAACTTTCAAGATCTTTTCCTCCATGTTCTTGAACGAACACAACATAGCACTATAGAAGGTATGTAATGGTTTAGTCAGTAACACTTAAAAGTTCTCTAAGTAATTTCCTCTAGCTGCAACAAAAGTACCGGTCTATCTAGACACAAGATCACTCAAACAACAGATGACAATGGGAGGCCACTATTGGCAATTAGGAGAAAAGAAGTAAATTTGCTTTGCTAGGAACCTGCTTTTCTGGAAATTCCTTAGGATGGTCATTTTCTGAACCATGCTTCCCATCCCAGTCTTCCCATGCTTTTAATAGGGATGCATCATAATGGCCTTGGCACACCCTCATGCTGCATAAAGGTAAAACCAATTGTACATAAGTGTTCAACTATTTGTAATCTCTTATTCTAAGAAATAGTATACAATGGAGAGTGCAAATAACAGCATGCAGGAGAAGCTTCAATTTTATCAGTCATTAGAGGTGACAGTTATATAACGATGCCTATTTCAAGATTAATTACAGATAAGGTTTCTACAAAACTGTTTCTCATTAAGTAGCTGAGGTAGTAGTTCGCATGAACAGATTCTGAGGTTATGCATAAGTTTAAACCAAACAGGAAGATTGTTCAGATAAGACCTTTAGACGTTCCTAAACATAGCTTTTGTCTTGAAACAGAGGTTTAGAAGAAGACTAAATAGTTGCAAATTTGCTTTAAGACTAATATGTGGAACTTACTCCATTGTCTGTATAAAGGTGGAACAGGAGTTTAGGAGATGACCCTCATGAGCTCTTAAGCTATTAAGGGTGCCAGAGAGTATGACTTCCTCAAGTAGCTCTTCTGATTTCTGAAATGTATCAGTGCACAGATTTCAAATCAGAGTAACTTAAATATTTTCAGAAGATCAGTTGTTGATCCTATGATCATCCACTGCACTAACTTTAGTTTGCTGATGCAAGTTACTTGGGTCATATTTCAATTTAATGAAATTGGAGCCTATTCAATTGCACAAGAAACATAATTGAACTGGATACCTTTTGTAATTCTCCATTTACTCGGAAATCTCCATCAAATGGGACAATTTTGCAGACATTTTCGCCAACCTTAAATGCCTCCCCAAATGTGCCTTCTCCAACCTTAGCAATTGTTTGCGTCTCACTGAGTACAATTTTGCAAAATTAGATGCTTAGAGAAGTTAAGATTACGAGCAAGATCAGACTGAATTAAGTCTACTGCCAACAAAAATATGAAATTGAAATTTCCATGAAAGTGAATGGATACTGATTGATCAAGTATTAACTAAACAACCATTCAGATATATTTCAAAGCTAAGGATCATATGCACCAAAAGAGAGCCCTAAGTACATGAGTTCATAATAATACTAAAGGTACAGTCAAGGGAATCCATGTTGATATTCATCTTTCTTAAGTACATGGTTCAAAAGCATGATTTCAAGAGCATTCTTACCAAAGGAATTAAAAAAGGAGGTTTAGAATTAAGCAGCCTCAGGCAGATATGCATTCTTAAGAGTACCAAGGTGACAACATCATTCTTGCTGCTCTAAATTATTTGTGTATTCCTGGCTAAAGTTTTTCAAAAGGAAGAGTTAACAGTCTTGGTGATCATTGTATCAGCTAAAACAAAAAATTCAGTTAACCCCACTGCTCCACAAGTACCAAAAAGACGGTAAAAATTCGACTAAGAAGAAAGATATGACTAAGATGATACTCGATTATACAAAGTAGTAAAGAAGTGGAAGGGTCATAGGAGCCGCACCAATACTTTGATAATATCTCCAATAATGTTAAAGGGGCAGACTGTCCACATGCTGCCAATAGAGCCAAAAATGGATCCCAAGCGTGACCATCCACTGAAGAAGGCCTGGAAGTCAGAGAAAGTTTACTAACAGCTACATCGATATCTTCACAACCTTCCTCATCCATGGGACATATTTCTCCAATGCCTAGTTCTGATAAAGGCTGCTCTCTGGACAAATCTTCATTTGTAAAACCAATGTGTTTATTCTGGCTGGAGTACAAACCAGAGGGAATTCGCAATGATGTTTTCTCTGGGGTTTTTGCAGTTGAGGATCCATAAATAAATCTGATAGCAGATTCTTTGCGTGAGGCTGGGGTTTCTAATATCTTCGATAAAGAAGCGGGAGGTGCATAAGAATCGTTAAGTCTCTTAGAAATCAACCATTTCTGTAGTACTGAGGACAGGCGTGATATAACAACGTCATCAGTTTGGATGCCCACAGTCCATGTACTGCATTTGTTTGGGGAGGGGCTTTCCACCATTAGTTCAAAATCATCAACTTCTTGAAAATATGCTCGCTCCTTATCATAGTTCGGAGCTTCAACATTTTTACCCTACAAGTATGAAGAATTAGAAATACCAAACGTGTGACTGTTTATGATAATCAAATTATTAGCTAGCTGATGCCTTTGGGAAAAACAAACAAGTAAAACATGGATTTGTGGGAGTTCCTAAAGTTTTTAAACAACTTACTCTTGGAAGAGGTGGTTTTGCTTTTCGACCAGGCTTCCTTTGTGGAGGATGTATTTCGGCACATACAGCAGCAATACTGGTTCTCCCCCTGTCAACAAAATAAAGGGAAAAAATCTTGTTACATAAGACGAAAGAGGAAGTAATGGGAGTAGCTAACGGGAGTTACAACAACTTCTCTTTGCAAGAGACAAAAACATCTTGTTTTAACTTTGTATTGTTCTGGCAATATGTTTCTGCCAGTGAGCTTACATTTTCTAGAATCCCATTCTCGAACACCTATTGAAGTCTCAATTATGAAAGAGCTCGTTTCTAGTTGAATTAGCCTATCAGAAAAGCTTTATTACTACATAAAACGAACATCAAAGATATATTATTATACATTTTATATCTGCCTGGACGCTATGCTGGAGACAAGGGCTCTGCTAAAATAATATATGAAACTTACACAGCCTTTAGCTTCACACAGGAAAGGCACATTCCTCGAAAGTACTGATTGTTTGTCGTCATATTACACCAAACATGATAAGATTTGAAAACTCAGAAGCTTAATGGACACCAGATTATTTACAATGATCAAAAAGTTAAAGAAAATTGCTCATAACAAATCAGCTGATAGCAAGTTATGCAGCAACTGGAAAGATTAGCAACTTCTTAGGAGGGGATAAGTTATATGCATGTAAAACACTATATAGAGCCACAATGCATAAGCATCCTTATTTGAGAACCTTGCTGACATAGCTACAAATTTTTGTTTTTCTCTTTTCTTTTTAGTCTCCCTTTTGTTCTTTTTCAGGTGGGAAAGGAGCAGGTTGTGGGGTCTGCTATACTAAAAGAGTCCATGTTATTTCATCCCAAGAACAGACTCTTAAAATAAAAACAAAGTTGATCGTTTAGATTAATGCTTAAAAAATGATTTTACACATTCTTCTTCCCTTTTGTTGGTTTTCTTATTAGAATATAACCTTGATCTTAATACTTCTGGCGTTAATTGGTGGATTAACTTTGTCTCAGCTTCCCCTTAATCAAGAAATTATAGATAATATCATTGTTTGAAAAGGTGAGCTAATTAATCTATTAAAAATTGTACTAATAAGTTAGTCACAAGAAAATTCAAGAAAACTTATGCCTGAATGGATACAAGTACAACTATCTTGATAAGCCTAGCATGCAAGTCAATAGCATCCCTATCCACTACAGGCATAATCCTTTTACGTATATCCAATAAGATTGATCTTGATACCAATTTTGTAAAAGAAGGGTTGTGAATGAGAAATTTAGAGTAAAAAATACAAATTAGGGCAAAGGACAAAACCTGGTGGAAAGGGAACGATTCCAACTGATTCGTTTAACAGGTAGAAAACTCAACCGATTTTCATTACCCGAATTCGAAGTCGATTGCCTCCTGAAAACAAATCAAAGTAAGAAGTCAACGAACCACCAAACCACCAAAATAAAATTCTAGGTAATGATAAAAAAATAGAGAACCCTTCGGCCTCTTTGGGGGTAACACTATGGGGCTTTTGCCGCCGATATACAACAGCAATATTTGGTTCTTGAATTTGTTGAGAGGAACGATCAAAGTGTTGTTGTTCAGCAGCTATGAGTTCTGCCCACAAATCAACTGCGTTTCAAATTCAAGCGTATTAGTACCCTAAGAATCGAATCTTGATGAAAAATTAATTGTAGAATGAAGAAAATTTTGCCCTATACCTGATCGTGAAGTCATGATGATACGCAAATTTTGAAGCTTACAATTGTAACATTGCAAATGTCTTTGTCACTGCAGTTCTAAGTAAGCAGAACTTTCTGGGTAATATAAAAAGTGTGCAGAAATTTTGAAAGTTGGGCGATTGAGCGGGAAGAGAAACAAACCTTCGGGTTTGGATTTGGGTTTGACAAAGACAAATGGGCTCATCATATTTATAGACTGGAATATTAGGAAACATTTGCACAAAGCCCTTTTCTTTCTTCGCCAATTAAGTATAAAGTATAGAAACCCAATAATTACATACTATCTTTTGAATTTTTTCCAAATTATAATAATCAATGATTTTTTAAAGGGATAATTGTATATAATAGCAAACTAATAACCTAAAATAAATAGAGTAGCTATGGTTTGATTTAATTGTGCTCCATAGCAAACGTTAGCCAAAGTTTGTCAGTCACCTCTCTCCCAAAAATCTCGCTCGCCACTCTCCCTCTGCTCGCCTCTCTCGCTTTATACACAGAAGTGTATAAATTGTGTTTCTGTTTTGTATAAAGCGAGAGAAAATTGTATATACACATGCAAAAACATATATCTTCGTGCTATACACATAATTATACAATTTACAAACATTTTACTTCAATTCAATTGTAGACAAATGCAAATTTTATACAAATAGAGCAGCGAAAAAGGCCAATGAATTATACAATTACGAATTATACAATTGCAGCGAAATACAATTTTCTCTCGCTTTATACAACAGAAGTGTATAAATTGAGTTTCTGTTTTTGTATAAAGCGAGAGAAAAACATATATCCTCTTCCTATACACTTATAATTATGCAATATACATTACTTCGATTAATTGTATGCAAAACAATTTTTATACAAATATTGCAGAGAAATAGGCAGTGAATTATACAATTGTGCATTATACAATTGCAGTGAAATAGGATAGCGAATTATACAATTGCAGCGAAAAAGGCCAGCGAATTATACAATTTAGGCCAACGAATTATACAATTGTATATGTATAGAGAATTATACAGTTTCTATGTTTGCTATGGAGCGCAATTATGTAAACTTTGCTATAGCATACAAATATAAATTTTTTATTTGCTATATTGGTAAGTTTCCCTTTTTTAAAACTAGTGTATCAAATTGCTTTTTTTTTCTATCACGTAACATATGATACATAAATTATGTATCATATATGTAAGTATAAATCAGATTCAAATTGATTAAAGTTTGAATTAATTAAGACGTTTGAATTAATTAAGACTATGTAGCAACAATAATATTTATACTATATACATTGTGCATAAACAAAACTGTAATTTATCTGATAAAGATTGAGTGATGTATTAAGGAAACATGAAATATTGTAATGAATTCAAATGAAAGAGATTTTAAGAGATCATGTTATTATAAGTTGTATAATTACATAATTATCTCTAATTTATTCCCTTTAAATTTGTGATTTTAATTTTTATCATTCGATATATTCAGTGATAAATAAGTGGTCCAAATAAGTTCTAAAATTAAATTAACAAATAACATCTTCTCAGGTTATAAGTTTATATTTATCTTATATTTATTTTTCTTGTATCTGGTATGTTAATATTCGCAAATTATGTCATAAAAAGCATAATAGATTATGACACTTCCACGTAACATATATCCCACGGACCACACGTTTTGTTGTAAGGGAATTTATAGCCACATTTCCTTTTTTTTTTTTTTCATTTGATATTTGATATTTATATCAGAATCTAATTAAATTTGGATTCGTACCGATAAGTTTCATATTCAGGAAATAAAGTGCTCTTTAACAAATGCAACTTACCCAAGAGGGCTCAAACCTGAGACATCTTGATTAAGAATAGATGAATACTTATTACTCCATCCCAACTCTAGTAGATCCCAATCCATTATTCCGTCCCTAAGGATTACTAGTGGTCATTTGGATGAACGATATGAAATTAAATAAATATAAAATATAATTTGTTTTAATATGCAAATTTATATTTTTCAGTTGTATTTTTCTGCGTAAAAAATATATATTGCAAAAAATTGTGAAAGCTATTAAAATTTTCTTAAATATAATGAAATCCTATGCAAATTATAATTCATTAATAAGATATGAAAATATTCTAGAGTGTCACGTTGATAAATCATGTATACTCATGTTCGTTTTAATATTAAATATTTGAAATGACAAACATTCAAACACGCACAAATTTATAAAAATTTATTAGTCAACAATAGTATGATCTAGTTATTCTTTAATATAATTATTTCACATGGCGTATAATCTCTTAGTGGAAATCATATTAATTTTTTTTTGCAAAATTTAAAATATTAAATATTTTTTACAAAATATAAATTTAGTCAAATTTTAATTTAAATTTTTAAGATTTGAAATTTCAAATCACATATTCAGATATTAATTTGAAATCATGACTTTTATATATATGACAATACTATTCAAGATGTGTGAGTGTGTCAACTGCTAAATCAAAAATCCACTACTTATATATACGTTTTGCAAAGAATTGAATATATATATATGATTTGATGTGAAAATGTGACAAGAGAAAACATTTCACTTACCAAAGAAAGTGTTCGTACGGTTAAGATCAGACATGATCAATTATGCAAATCCAATAATTAGCAAGACAATCCATGAATATGTCCCAGTAATATCTCATTGTCTCCTTCAATCGACATCTAATCTAATGTAATTAATCACAATAAAAGTGATATTTCTTGTAACATCATTAATGGATATTCAGTCTACAAGTCATACCCCTATGAGGAGGAGCACCACTTTGCTCAAAATAAACCTTCATCATATATATATATATATATATATATATATATATATATATATATATATATATATATATATATATATATATATATATATATAGAAAGAGTTGCTAAACGTAATTTTACTTGAAAATAATATGAAATTAGCGTTTTAACATGATTTAATTTGGGATTATAATTTGAAATTATGATTTTATATTCATATTTCTCCAAAAAAAATCAATGCCTAGTGACTAGTGGATTTTTATAAAATTATGTCTGATCGAAAGTGTGCAATTACAAACATTTATTTATAACCAAAACATGGAGATATATGATTTTACAATGCAGAACCTTATTATGATATTCTAATATTTTATTTATGAACAATGATTTAATTAATAACAATTGAAGAAATTTTGATAATTTTCATTACTCATGAAATTTCCATGTAAACATACTATAATATAAGATATCAAATCACAATTTCAACTTTATATTAATCTGATTTCATATTATATGTCTAAACCACCCTTAATTAAGAAATTCTAAAGTTCCAGAACCATGCCTAGATATTTATATATTTATACTTGTATTAATAGGTGGACACAGCTTAGAAATAATTATTACAAAAAGAATAAATATATTTCCTTTCTTGAAAAACGTGTTTTTAAAAATAGTAATAACTTTGATTCTGCAAGTATAAAGTGAGATTAGAACATTGCTTATTATATTAATGTATTTAGTTGTTGGAGGAAACCGCTTGTAACATGACACTTCCGTAATCAGGAATTTAATACATAAATTAACAACAACCAAACTCCACACTTAATATGACTAGATTATAATATTCAATTTCTAATTTAAATAATTACGTGGGCATTATTAATGATTAGAATGAAAGAAGAAAAATTGGTAATAACTTTTCAACATGAAAAAACTGTTTCTTTATTTCTAGAAGGTTGATAACTGAGAATCAAATGTGATTTTCCAGTTAAATGGACTTTTTCTATCACTAAATTATAAAGTTGACTTTAATTAATTACTGATAATTTATGTGGCAAAATGTCTTAAAGATCGACAAAAATTGGTGGGATTTCTTTGTCGAATCCTAATAGCAACACTGATTTAATAACCTCTTTTGTCCAAATGAATTTTGACAATCTATTTGGTAATCATTATTTTTATTACTTTACCTAAAGTCCTAAACATATTTCCCCCTTCACAACTTTTTTTTTTCTCAAAAATTTAGGTGAAAAGTCTTAAGAAGAGACAAAGGTAATAAATAAGGTTTTGGCATCTAGAAGGAAAACACTTGGAGGAAAAGCTAAAGATCCATGATGTAATTTTTCACATTTATGTTTGTTAGGAAGGAAAATATTTTTATGAAAATATATTTTTTTTAAAATAAGTATTTTTTTCTTACTTATTTTTATAGTTTTTGATAAGTAAGCAAGAGAATATTGTCCTATTTATATTTAATTTAACAAAACACTAAAATTAAACGTAATCAGCTCTTTAATTTGCTATGTTTCTTCCTCGCATTTTTTGCTGGAACATATTAAATAAGAAATTTACTCGGATTCAATATTTATAATTAATTGTACCAAACTTTTTATCCTATACGATTGCTATATTTTAAGGTAAACTGTTTGAGGAAAAAAAAACTTTGAACCTTTTACGTACTTTTGTATAATTTATCATGTCGTTTCAGTATTAACTTGTAAGTTTAATTATAGAAAATGAATTTCACCTAGCATACTTTGACATTTTAAAGTCAATTTAAAGAAAAGGAAAAAAGAAAAACTGCATAGAGGGAGTTGCAGTAATATATTTTATTGTAAAATTTATGATGACTGAGTTTGACCAAATACTCAATTCATCAATTAAAAGTTAAATTGAACAAAAATCATGTGACCGAGTGAAAATTAAAGCGGAAAAGAGAGAAAAAGTAAGATCATGTGAAAAGAAGTACTAAGAAATTTAATGGAGGACAATAAACGAAAGGAACACATAGGTCTCAATATAAATATAAGGAAAAGGCTCAAATATACCATCAAACTTTCAGAAAAAGCTTATTTATGTTATTCGTTAAAACTTTGGCACATCGATGTTATTATTTTCAAGAAAACACTCATTCATGCAATTATTTTTTATTAGTGGTTTTGCAAAACCATTTTTGACATGTTTTTAGTTATAATTCGCCCATGTCATCAATTTTTTAAATAAAAAAATCAAAATTTAGTTATAATTTTTTTTTATTAAAAATTGATGACTGGTCGAATTATAATTGACCACGTCATCAATTTTTAAAATAAAAGAATTAAAATTATGAATAAAAATTATTTTAAAAAAAATATAATTATAATTGATCACGTGTCAAAAATGACTTTGCAAAATCACTGTTAAAAAATAATTGCATGAATGAGTCTTTTCTTGAAGGATAATTGCATAAACGAGTCAAACTTTTTACTGATGGTATAATTGAGTTTTCTCCGAAAGTTACAAGATATATTTGAGCCTTTTCCCAAAATATAATATAATTAGCCTATCAATATGAACGAAACTGAGATTTGAATATTATAAAGTTTTTTTAATAATATTTTTTTTTTATATTTAACACAAATTTTCTATAGAATTTTAGTTGAAATTATTGAATTTGACCGAATTGATAAACTTACCACTCTTGTGACGAGGCATGATAAAAAGCTTAATTTGGTTTAGGACTATATATCCCGTCCTTGCCACAAATGAGATATGATTAACCCGTAATTAACGTCCGCAATCTAATTCCTTAATTGGTTCTTAGTGACAATTATCTTATCATAAATAGAGATTTAACTATAATTCCCTCTTTCCATAACTACTTACCATGAAATAATATATATATTCCTACAGAAATCAACTCATTTGGTGTATGAAAAACAAGAAATTCCAACTGTAGCATTAGCAAGGTAGGTATAGCCCATACATCTTTAGAAATAATTATCGTAAAATTGTAGATTCTTTGACCAATAATAATAATAATAATGAAATTAACATTACAATACAGTTGCCCACTAATAATAATAATTAATAAATTCAAATCACTAGTTCACCAAAGTACAATTGTTCTTTTTCTGCCAGAACTAAAAGTAAGTATATAAATATTAGTAGAATTGGTTTGACTTTTCTAATATAGAACATTTGTGTTCAACTTGGCAAATTATAACTGATGAATTATTGATTGTTGATTATTAATTATTGATTATTGAATATTATATATATGGAAGGTACCTTCAAAGACTATCACAATAATGATATAATTTATTTATTATAGTGATTCATAACAAAGTTAATGCGGTTGGCCAAAACCATGATAGTATTATTTTTCTTTATCTTTTAATCCAAATATTTTCTTTTTTAATTTGAGACATAGGGGACCCTGGAAAACCTTATAAAATTTCTTCTAACCTACAAATGTAGGGCAAGGTCCCTTGTAATTTAGGTTAATACATTCTCTCTACCATATATTTATAATGATGATTTACGTTATTATTAGCTTCAACTACAAGGCAAAACCTTTATCTCTCATTAAAGTCCTTTAAGCAAATTAGATTCCTCATTATCAGCCGCATTAGTATTTTAAAATAACTAACCGACAGTTTAAAGAAGATTAAAAGAAAAAGAGACCTTTTTTTTTATTTCTTTAAATTCATATAGTTTTGGTCCATGTGAATTAGGTGTTAATTAAACAATTCACATTTTTTCATTAAATTTTCGACCCGATTCGATTCCTAATTCCAGACTCAACTTCTCATGAATTTCGAGATAGATCCAGGGTTTGGCCTTAGCCCGAAACCCATCACAGATCTGAGTCTTGACTCCTAACGCCGACTCGAAATTCAACTTTCGATCTCGATGTTAATCTAAAATCCAACCCTAACCTAAATCAAATTGGGGTTGTAAGTCAAGGTAAAGTTGAATAAGCGTTTTAATTAGATCTGAGGAGGAAAAAAAATCTAATTTGAAAACTATATTTCAAAAAATTGAAACTAATCAAACAAACAAAAAATTAAAATAATCTTTTACGAAAAACGTTTTTTCATAATACGAGACACAAACCTCATTTCTTTTTCATACTTTGCCATACTATAATCATGTCCAATAATAATAAAAATTAAATTAAAAGAGGAGCATTTCCTCTTTAATATAATTTTATACGGCTAAATGGGTTTGTTGACCATACTTCGTAAGACTGATTTTTGATTAGTTGCAACAATTAACTTGTTAATACAAGGTGGGTGCAGCTAAGTCTATAGTGCCAAAAATAGGTTACTAATTTTTGCAATTATACGTGTAATAAATGATATTTATTGCTCATAACAATTTTTTATCGTTACAATAATAATAACTCAACAATTAAAATAATAAATTTAAATTAAAAATTTGAGAATATTCTCATAAAATATTAATTTATACTATCAGTTAACAACTGATCCCTCAATGTTAATAACTCAAAATTGAAAGTGTACATTCTCTATTGAAATATGCTTTCAAGTTTCTTAAAAGAAACGCTCATAATTTACAATGAAGGTGGATTGATTCAATTCAATAGTAAGTTAAAATACATTAAAGATAATAATAAGGTACTACTTGTAAATAAATTTTGCACTCAATTAATTTTTTCAATCTCTCAATTGGGTGGAGATCATTATTATTTAGTATTTGATTCCCCTTGAAATCATATGTGTCTGATCTCCCTACATACATTATTTGAAGTAGCTTAACTCAATATTCATATGCTAATTGGATAGTAGAAAATTATTGAGATATACTTTTTTAATATTATTCTTTATTTAATAAGATTTTTAACTATTTTACATTTTAATAATAATCAAAAGAAAAATAATCTTCTATTTATGTTTAAAAATGTTTTTCTTCGAGATGTGTCATATTCCTAGTACAAATTTAGATGGAGTACACGTTATTTTTTATTTCGATAACATTTCCATTGTATAATGAGTAATAAAATAACAATAATAATATATCTAATGTAATATCGTGAATAAGGTTTAATGAATGTTCAATTTTAATAAGAGGATTTTAAATAAAAGGAAAATACGAAAATGAGAGAAGACATGACATTGGAAAAACAGGAACAGTAACAACCTGAAAATTGATGAAAAACTTGTTGAATTGGTCCACAAGAGTCCAGGATGTCATCCACCCAAACCCCAAGTCAGTGAGTTACTGACATGTCTTCCCCTCATCCAAAACAAAGCCTGTCATTTGCTTTCTAACTTTTTCTTGTTTCTTTCTATCCTTTCCTCCCTACAAGTGAGGTAAAGGTTAGTAAAAGAAAGAAAGACCGTACAAAGTTACTCTACTTTTAGTACACACTATTACAATACATCACCTCTGTGGATTATCTTCTTCCAAGATTGGTAAGAAAACTAAAAAAGCCAAACTTATGGTATCAGAATTTTAGTATATGATAATAACATTTGTCTTGTTTTTATATTATTAATAATTTTGTCTTGATTTTTCTAATACTAGTATGTTAATGGCAGTAAAGTTTTCTTTTTTATTTTCTTTCTGAATTCTGATAATCAGTCATCTTCATGAGAAATTAAAAAAAGGGGTTGGGGGTGCCAACTAAGAGTTTGCCTTCCACCTCTTCCATGACTTCCCTTTTACTGTTTGTAAGGCATTTCCTCATCACCTACCACTGATAACTCCATCCTTCCTTTCCTCTCTCTGTCATATTTCTATGCTAAAAAAATTCTCCACAAAAAATAAATCATATACATTATTACAATTCTATGTATCTTTACTCTCTTTTGTAAATTTACTACTTTTGTTGTTGTTATCTGGTTTACTGTTGAGGGGGGCAGGTGGTGGTCTAAGAAAACACCATCTCAGCTTAGATTTGGACTTGAATCTCTCAATGCTGTGAAGAATCAGATACAAGATTGTAATATTAGTTTTGCTATTTAACTTGTGTTGCTCTGAAGAGGGTTTATTTGTGTGTGTTCTTGGAATTGGGTCATTTTGACGTTGTCTTTTTTGGGGTTTTCTTGGTCAAGATCTGTAGGGATTGGTTAATGATGATGGAGTTCTTGAGATCTGGGCATTGAAGATTTGGTTTTGGGTAATATCTCAGGAAGGTATGGGGATTATAAAAATGTGAACTTTATTAAAGTCATCAACTTTAATTCTGTGTGTTTCCATTGTTTTTGCATTTCTTGTTTTATTTTAGCAACATTGGCACCAGGGGTTTCATGGGGGCATTTGTTTGTGTTGCTTTACATTCTCTGTTAGTGGATCTTGTTATCTGATCTCTTGGTTGACTGGGCCAGTTTATGAATTTGCTGTTTGCTTTTTTGTGGTTTGATCTCTACTCATTGGTAGTATAAGTGTGTGTGTGTGGAAATGCTCATATTTTCTGTTTGACTTGGAGTTGCTATTAGAACTTCAGTTACATATTGGGTTTGATTTTACTTACACTGTGTTAGATGTGTGTTTTTCGTGTAATGTTGCCGATCATCATTCAATTTATTCTTTTTTTATAGGTCTGTTGACATCCTAGAATATGGCTGGTAGTCTAAACGATGAATTATCCCAAAAAACTGCTGTCTTCGGTCTCAAGGTCTGGCAATTAATCGGAATTTTTGTTGGGATTTTTATTGTGGTAATCCTCTTACTGTTGACATTATATCTCACTTTACGGAGGAAGTCGAGAAGAGGTACAGACAATCTGCCTGTCAGCCAAATACCTTCAGTTTCTAAGGAAATTAAAGAAGTTCGGGTTGAGCAAGTATCAACAAATGATTTTTCTCCACGAGACGGAATTCTTCTCACCATTCATGACAAAACCAGTGATAAAGAATCAGATAAGGTTCTGGTTCATCTTGGAATGGGGAAAAAGAATGGAGATAACAGCAGTCAATCAGGTTCCTTCCATCATGTTGACAAGGAAGGTTGTGGATCGCAATCAGGAGAAGAAGGGAGTTCATGCAAAAGTGCAATGTATAAAGCTTATAATTCACATCCAATAACTGCTCCTTCTCCTCTAACCGGATTACCTGAGTTTTCTCACTTGGGTTGGGGCCACTGGTTTACATTGAGAGATCTTGAGCTTGCAACAGGCCGGTTTTCAAAGGAGAATATTCTCGGTGAGGGTGGATATGGCATTGTCTACCGGGGGAATTTGATTAATGGAACACCTGTAGCTATTAAGAAGCTCCTCAACAATCTGTGAGTTGATATAATCAAATTTAATGCTTTCCTTACTGGTCCTTTTGTTTTAGTTGCCGGCTTGAGTTTGAATTTAAGATCTTTGTCCCAGAGGCCAAGCTGAGAAAGAGTTCCAAGTGGAGGTTGAAGCCATTGGCCACGTGCGTCACAAAAATTTGGTCCGCCTTCTAGGATACTGCATTGAAGGAACTCACAGGTATTTCCCTATATGGGAGTCCATGATAGTCTCATACCATTTCTCGGACACGAAAATGAAGCGTTGGATTGTTCAATTACTTTCATGCGCATGTGAAGTTAATGAATGAGTATTAAGTTATTTCTTGTTTAGCATTTGAAAATGCTCTGTTCTAATTCATGATCTCAGGATGCTGGTTTACGAGTATGTCAACAATGGCAATTTGGAACAGTGGCTTCATGGAGCTATGCGACACCACGGGTATCTCACTTGGGAGGCTAGGATGAAGGTTCTCCTTGGGACAGCTAAAGCGTAAGCTCATTCAGCTAAATGCTTAAATCTATTTTGGAATCATACGGATCTCTTGATGTGCTACCTTTTCTTGCAGTCTTGCGTATTTACATGAGAATATTGAGCCCAAAGTTGTTCATCGAGACATAAAATCAAGTAATATATTGATTGATGATGACTTCAATGCGAAGGTCTCTGATTTTGGTCTGGCCAAACTGCTTGGTGCTGGTAAAAGTCATATCACAACTCGAGTCATGGGTACCTTTGGGTTAGTTTCTTCCTTCTGCTCCTTTGATTCCATTCCAACTTGCTTCACGTTCTGGTCTTCTAGACTTTTCAATCTTCAACTTCTGGTGTCATGTTTTGTTACTCTTTAGATATAAACAGTTGAAACAGAAGTTAAGCAGTATTGTATCATTTCACACCATTACAAATATTTGACAGGTATGTGGCTCCTGAATATGCAAATACTGGTCTCTTGAATGAAAAGAGTGATGTTTATAGCTTTGGGGTAGTGTTGTTAGAATCGATCACAGGAAGAGATCCTGTGGACTATGGCCGTCCTGCCCAAGAGGTTTGTTATCCTTCGTCCCTTAACTTGAGAACTAATTAGCACACTGGTGTAAATATCTTATCTGCATCTTCATTATTGAAGAAGCTGTATCTATGGCAGAAAAGATCTTTCTTAATACTCGCCTTGCTGGTTTTCTGATATTTGTCTCATTGCCATTTTCTATTTAGTTTCCCTTGAATTTTCTCCTGATTACTTGGTCTTGATATATCATGTACCATAACCAATGTTCACATGCTATGAATCTTTAAGAATGATATTCCAACTCACCTGATTCCAGCGATTGATCTTGTCCTAAACATGCTCAATACTTCAGCCTTCTGCTGAATTATAGTTTAAGAGAATATCCCACGCAAAGCCTTACTTGTTCACTATTCATTACATTATCTGAAGAAAAAGCTAGTATTGGTAAATGGTAATGCTGCTATTTCTTAGTTTCTTTACGAGACAACATTTGGTTGGTTTTCATCTCCTTTCACCATGTCTTGAAGAAATATATTTTGTACATATCAAGACAACATTCATAACAACTTAGCTATATAGTGTCCTAAATCTGGTGCTTTGTGTGGTCAGTATGTATATCTTCCGTCTGTCCATTAATTGGTAATAAATAGTAATCTTATACCTCACGCCATCAAGCCCAACGGAAAGGTGAATAGAAGCTGATTAATATTTGAATTTTATGGTTTTTCACTACCAATGGCCCACAGTTTTATATTATGACATGGATTTTAGGAGAATCACATCTGAATCTTTCCAACCTCGGTAAGAATTCTCACGAGAGCTTGAGTTCTACAGGAGGATTTGCTCCGTTTTTCATTTTGGCCTCTAAATTTTTATGTTGATGTCCTTTTCAATCTCCCTTGCCACTTTTTTTTTATACCAATATCCTACTCTGGTTTTTGCTCTACAAACAGACTCTTAAAGTATTAGACTTTTGCGGTTGCAGGTGAATCTTGTCGATTGGTTGAAAATGATGGTTGGAAGCAGGCGCTCTGAGGAAGTAGTAGATCCAAATATTGAAACAAGGCCACCAACAAGAGCTCTCAAAAGAGCCCTTCTGACTGCTCTGAGATGTGTTGATCCAGATTCTGACAAGAGACCAAAGATGAGCCAAGTTGTTCGTATGCTTGAATCAGAGGAATATCCCATACCAAGAGAGGTTGGTGTCCGTGTTTGTGTCTTCTCTTTTCTTCTCTTGCCATGTTTTGGACCCTCAAGCTTCTTATTTTGTTTAACTGTGATCCCTGTTATAGATCCAATAAATTCTGTCTTTGTTTGAACAGATGTGTTAATTTTGCGAAGCTTACTAGCAGTTTCTTCTTATTCAATCTGCATTGCTTGTAGAAGTTGTTGGATAAGCACACTCATGTCCTAGAATTTAGGAATATGGCTTTATGTTTTTGGTCATTCTTTTCTTATGTAGGAACTTTATCACTTGATGGAGGGTGGGGGTGGGGTGTTGGTACCATTCTTTAGATTAACTTGTTTCCTGAGGTGTAGATAAATAAAGGTAGGATGAACAGACATCCATGTGAGCACAACTAATATTTGCTGCTTCTTGGTGTGTCATCTTGATATCGGCTAGAGAGGGTACCAAATGATAACTATGCCTAATATATCATCGTCAAAAGTATCTCATCTGTCAATTGCTCAACTTATTGTAGAGCTGAAAGAACAGAAATGCAGCAACTCATTCACATAGGAAATGAGAAACTTAAGTATCATTTTCATTTTCTCCAATGCAGGATCGAAGGCAACGAAGATCTCAAGCAGGTAACGGGGAGAGTGATTCTCAAAACTACGACACTGACAAGAGTGACAACCCAGATCCAAGGTCTGAAAGTAGAAGAAGCCATCAAGTATAACCATCAAAGACACATCTTTCTGGTCATTCATGAGAACTGTGCCATAACAAAGCTTTCATTATAATGAACGTCTACGGGATCAAATGAGTAGGAGGATGAACTGTTTCTGCTGGTATATTGTTGGTCAGAAGAGATTGACTACTTTTCTTCTCCCTTCAAGGGTTCTATTCTTTCTTAATATCTTTTATTTGTATCTTGTTTTTTTCTTCTTTATTTTGGTTCTTTCCTTGTATGAAAGTAGATAGGGAGTAAATTGTTGTGGACTTAATGGTCATGTAACTAAACTGGAAGCAATCAGGGGCGGGGGTTTGTGTACAGAAGAATTTCTTGCTTCGGTATTCAACATTATTCAAGTAGTATTGTAATTTATTTTCTTCTAAAGTGAATACCATGGTTTAAATTCTAGCAGGAAACAAAATATGCAGTGTGATTTTGTTTCATCTGCCTAAGCTTTGACAGGAAGAGTTGCTAGTTAATGAATTGGTGAGAGGCAAATTCAGTTTCAAGAATGACCTGGTTTTTCTGGTGGAATAGTCGATGATGCACACAAGTTGGCCTCGGCTACCATCACATCAAAAAGAAGAGAAGTGTGCAGGAAACTCATGTGATACCACCATCCAAAGTATAGTTTGGATGATTCACAGGCTGGTTTGGATGGTCCTACTTCAATTGGTACTGATTTGTACTACTATGGTAAAACAGCTGTACCCTAGTAATGCAAGTTGAGGAAACAATTGATTTTTAATTAATATGTCGTAGCAACAAGCAAGAGCTAGCATTTTTACTAATGCTTGACAGTTCCTGTTTGCAAATAGTTGATAGGAGTCACCATCACCATTCACTATCCACCTCCTACTAAAGATAAAGGCAATGATTTGGCTGAAGACCCCTTAAAACATCATTTCATCTTTAGAGTGCGAAATAAGTTAGTATAACTAACATTTTCCTGACTTTGAGATTTATTGTAAACAACCGTAACCTCTCTACCCCACCAAGGTAAGTGGGTAAAATCTACGTACACTTTCCCCTCACCAATTACATTGTTGTAATAATATAGCATTAGTAATCACACAACCCTTTAGTTGAGAACCAATGAAGATGGTTTATAACTAGAAAAAGAAACTATAGAATAAAGTCTTAGAGATCTGTTTATGTAAATATATAAAACAAAAAATTAAGAAGCAAAGATTTTTGCCACTGCCAAAATGCATGTTATTCTTCTGACAAATCCAGCTAAAACATATTAAAATGCCACTAACTCATGTGGTTAGTTATAGCTAAACGTAATGAGGCTGACTCAGCTTATAGATTGAGACAGGAACCAAATCTCACATCACAGGATAAGGTTACTAATTCACTGAAATTATCCTAGTGGCTGGCTAAATTTTTTCCTCCACATTCAAACAGGACGGAAGCTACACCATTTTCATCTGTCTAAAAAAAATTGACATAACAAACCACATAGTTAGCGGAACAGTCTAAATGCGTGTAAACTGATCAGAAAACTACCTTTACAAAGAGAGAAATGGACATAACATTTTTACATAAGAAGACTAGTTGGACTTGTACAATTGACCCTCATGGCAAAGACTTGAGGCGCCTTCTCCTTCAAATAATAGACTATTTTGTACTAAAAACTGTATGGATCGGGTAATCTGATCAATGTGATTATGTACATCAGCTGAGACAGTTTTTTTAAACAGAGAACTAAAGAATCCAAGTTTATGCACAAAAGCTGGTTGATTGTTTCTCCAGAAGTATTTTGCATTTGATACATCTTACTGTTTGACTGGGGATTCAGGAGGTTTCAGTCGTTGCTGTTCATATTCCTGCTTCAGTTCCACCAAACTCTTGGAAACCTATTAAATGAAAAGAACAAATACAAATGAGAAATAGCTTAACGAGATGACACAGGGGGGGACAGCAATCAAATGAGGATTCATTCAGATGCTGAGAGCCTTTTGTTTCCCTTTACATTGTTTCAGTCTTGTGTTATATCCAGATTAACTACTCTTTCTGAGAAATCAGATATGTAAAGAAATATCATCAAGTATACTATAATTACTCTTTAGCTAATTACAATTCCTTCCCTTTAATCCTTGCATAGGCTTGGAAACAAATCTTTGCCACATACAGCTTTATAGTGCTACTTAACCGACAGGCTTGCAATCTATATGCATTCAATTTTATTTGATATTCATCAGTTATCATGCTAGAGTTTTGCTTCTAAACTTAATCCATTTATGAAGCTCTCCTTGAGCCAAACTCAGCAGCCTTACAACAAGCCTGTACTGGTTAGATTCTACTCGTATCTACTCAAACTACTCTAGTATGTAGATCCACATAGAGACAATTCTAGGTTCACAAGTCTGGCTGCTAAACATCCACCAATTTAAGTTCAACCTATGAACTGCTGATTAACCACACCACTGCCACAAGAGGAATGCATCAAAATGGCTAAGGAAGATGTACAAATAGACATGCAAGAGAAAACACAAGCACAACTGATGCAAAACTACCCACAAATAAAAAAGTAAATGAATGTTATCACGTATAACAATGAGAAATAAATTTCAATACAAGGTAGAGTGCCTAGTTTGAGTTCAACATTTTCACACTTCAGACTGAAGCTTGACATAAAATTGTCAAAGTTATGAGGCACCATCACATGAACAGGAGACGTATAAACACTGATTAAGAATTGCAGAACACCTGAAATCACGCCCAGTAGATAACAAGACACAGCACCAGAGAAAGAAAACAAACATTACTTAGAAAATTCGCTCAAGGAACAACAGTCAATTAACTTGAACTAATTATGCAAGCAAACAGTGTTTTATTGCCTAGTTCAATAAAATAAGAAAAACCAATGTTTTCCACGTGAACATATTGGGAAACAGTGCATGTGCTTTGACTACAAATGTTTTCTTTTTTTTTCATTTTTTTTATTGTTGTTTTTTAGTTGGTTTCTTCGCAAATGTCTTAGGAGGGCAGGGATGTTTCCCTATCTGGTGAAATTAAAGTATGATTAATCATGTAAACCTCCCCTCAACTTGCTAAAATTGTACTGCATATTGCTTGTCTTTTACAAAATCATAAGTTAATGTTTCCCGTAGTTTCCTTTTTATCTGTGTGTTAATTCAAATTTAAATTTTTTTCCTCAGCTATACCAACTCCATCCCTTCCCATAAAAGAGTCTTTGGAAAGATAAATAAGAAATCAAAAGTATCACTCTGAAAAATAATATAGGAACCTACAAGCATTTGTCTAACCCTTACATATCATTGTTAGGCGAGGAGAGTCTTGGCTAATCACAGGGAAGGAGGGGGTGAGAGAGAGAGAGAGAGAGAGAGAGAGAGAGAGAGAGAGAGAGAGAGAGAGAGAGAGAGGAGGCTAGCCTTGATTGAAAAAGCCATTGGTAAAAGTATATCTGGATTCATGGCATCCTCAGGGAAGTTGCGCAAAGCATGTATGAGTTTCTCAAATGGCAACTTTACCTGCGAATAAGCGAGTGTTATAGTTGTTCTAACCTGTAGGAGCAAGGAAAAATAGCACTGATTAACTTTTCTGTATTTAAAACTTACCAGATCATCATGGCAATATTTCAGTAGAGCCAAGCCAACTTTGAAGACTACTTTAACACCCTGGTACAGTGAACTCGGTAAGCTCAACAGTAAATCCAGGCACCAGAGAGTGGATATAATAATGATAGATTACTGACCTCAAAAAGAAAGACATCCCAAATTCTGAGAGCCAAGTGAAACGGGAAAGAGTACGAGAAAACTGTTATGAACCACTGACTGGCATACATGCTGGGATTTATCATTTCCTGAGCAAAATGTTCACCCAACTTCGGCATGTGCTCTTTCACCAAATGATCAAATTGAAAGAGGTATTGCTGGACTAGAGGCAATCCTACCTAATCCGCATGTACAACATTTATTATTTTATTATAAGGTTGGCCATATGACAGATGTTATGTAATCAAAACAAAGACTT
Source organism: Solanum chilense (assembly GCA_032847665.1). Classification (NCBI taxonomy): domain Eukaryota; kingdom Viridiplantae; phylum Streptophyta; class Magnoliopsida; order Solanales; family Solanaceae; genus Solanum; species Solanum chilense. Next base: position 102,907,458 of record CM064963.1, on the reverse strand, counting down.
CCTGATATGTGGAAGCAGCTGAAAGTCTCGAGAGAAATATAGCAACAGCCAGGATCAGAGATCATGATAGTAGAGAATTCATGGACATCGTCAAAAATGACAGAATTTCATGTAACATCTAAATACTAAACAGAACTGGACAACAAACAACTTGGTACATTAATTCTCACAAATCGTTCTTAACTGATTGGTTTATCACAAGTATTTATTCACTGCAAAAAAAAAAAAAAAAAGCAATGGACCAGCTTATCAAAACTTTGAAAACTTCAGAGTTCAAATAGGTTGAAAAGCAACCTCAAGGCAATTATGCTGCAGGTTCCAACTTCAGTAAAAGTGTTTAAATAACAATATGTGATGCCAACTTTATATTGGACTCAGATCACAAAAGATGTGAGGAGGCCCAACTCTCACTTTATTAGTATATGGAGGAAGAGCACAAAGAACGCAATCCGTCCAAGAGAATAAGGCATTCCAACCTTGCCATAAAACTATTCGAAGTTACTTAGAATAATCCTATTGCTCCACATGCAGATGAGGTTACCCCTCCGTTCCACATCCAGTAGAAACCTTAAAGATACGGCATCGGGGACTTATGTAACTACTAGCATATTAAATGTAAGAATGAAATCATTTAAAAGGTGACCCTAGCTTGGAATATTCAAAATATTAGACACAATTTAATCTCTATCCAACGTGCACCACTCTAAGAATTCAAATCCATTTAATTATATAAATATTTAACTCTCAAGCGACGTTTTCTCTATCAAGCTAACTTTTTAACCATTAATTCACTCTTTTTTCCGTTACAAACTGATATAATACATAAGACAAAAATGAATATCTTTAACTATGTCAAAATTGAGCACCATCATAAAAATTGGATAGACATGTACGAAATCAAACAGCACGGTATAAATTGGAAAGGAGAGAGTAGCTGATACTAGATATAGGCTCTATATGGACACACAGACACATCATGTAGTTATGTTTAACTATTATGTGGACCCTAGACTATGGAAGTGGTTTTCTGGAATTGTATGCAGTTGATCGCATTAAGGATAAAAAAAGCATAAAGTTTGGTGTTTAAATTGGATACCATGGTCAAAGCGGGGTTTAAAAGACTAGTCAAATTCTTCATGCTAAAGAATTGATCAGATATTTCACAACCGAATCCTTTTTAGTTCAAATGCATTGACCATATACATTTATCAGGGGCTGCAACAAGCTGCTTGAAGGTAAAGGCTTACCAAGTACATTCCTTCCATAGGAGTGTGAACGGCTCCCTTCAACAATGCAACCAGTAACCAAAATGCATCCTCTTCACTCATGTAAAGAAGAAGCAGACCTGCCACGAATCCCATGCCCTGCAACCAAAATGATAAGTATCAACCCAAATCGATAACCATACACTAGATCACATGTGAATCAATAATTTAAAGATGTATACCTGTACGTATCCAACATCTCGGTCAAAGACAGAATATGCTTTCAGAACATTGTAAAGAGACCTTTGACCAGGTCCATGTCTCTGCTGAAAGAAAACATGTGAAGGAAAGGTGCGAGAAATATCTCGAATAATGTCCAACTCGGAAGCTGATGTCTCATATATGACTAGTTGCTGCAGAGGATAATACACTAATCAGATGAGTGATCTCCATTACACAGGTAAAGCAAAAAAGAACATGTCAAGGACCGAGCAATCAATTGACAAGCAGAATTAGCCCGAACTACAAAATTAACCAAAAAGGTAGGACTTTAAGCTTTTCTCCTAGGCTCAAACAAATTATCTATCTCCATTAGTTACTGAAGCATCAAGACTTTTTCCAGAAAACAAAGAAGAAGAATAAAACCAGACAAAAGTTAACTCCTACCTCATAAACTCCAGGATTTAACAACAAGAGGTCTCGACTTCCAGAAATTAGCTGCCAGAGAAGCCCCCTCAGACAATCAGGAATTCCTTTCCGTATTCGTCTTTTAACAACATGTGGTTTCCTCCTAACATACTGCTTCCAATCACTTCCTCCAACACCTATCATTTTTCTCCATTTCCTAATCCTTCTTTCATCTCTGCAAAATATTTTAAATAAATGTAATAAGAGAATCAGTGAATCAATTAATACAACATAATTCTTTGTTACCTTTCTAAAAATACACACACCTGTTAATTCCAAACAAATTTGGTTCAGTTGTATCCATATATCCATTCTACTCTATTAGTACCAGTTTAATGCTATTATTCCTGACACAAATATGTTCACTTATATGTGTAACCATACGATTTACTTTTCGTACACGAATATTACATTATAAAGATTCAATTGCCCCAAACACCAGTAGAAATACTTCAGAAACAAAGTTGTTTCATCGCACAGGAGCAATGCATTAGATTTAGTTTCTCCTTAGTATGGAGTTTGTTGATTAAACATCTGAAGAAGCTCCATTTAAATTTTGTGATATCACCAAAATATGTTTATATTTCATTCTTTAGGATGGCAAATTGAGTGAGTGTGGAGAAAGAGAACAAGAGTCTGTTGGAGAAGTCGAAATAGGACATAACTACAGCAACTAATGAATCAAACAAGAGGTCCCTACCTCTGATATTCAAAGGCCGACCGGCTCCTTGCTAAACCTTCAGTAGGACCATGTTCCTGCTTCACAAAACCAAATCTATCAACTCGCATGGGAACAACCGGACCTTCCTCATTTTCGTCTACTACTTTACTTTCCATTGCTAACCTAGAACAACCCCAAGACTACACTCCAATAGAACATTAAACTACTGCCACAAGATTTCCGTGCATTCCCAACTGCATGGACCAGTAATACAGAATCTCCTAAACCCTGAACTGCAAAACAATGGCACTCTTATTAACAGATACAAACATCACAACAGTAGAGAAAAACCTTTCCAATTTATCACAAAAAAGACATCTTAGATAAATTCACCTGAAAAATACTTCACTAACACCAATGATCTTTGTGGGATGATTTCCACAGTGTCTCATCCTATGAAGAAGAAAGAGAAATTTTAGACCCCTTCCAAATATTAAAAGAGAATCTGAAAATTGCCTCAGCATACATTAGTATCATACACCAAGGACCTGGTTTTTGGATTATTTTCGCCTAGTTTAATCCAACATTTTTCATCACCATCTGGTTATTGCATAAGAAATTGACGTTTAGCTATTTAAACAGCCCCAAATCGCGCTAATCGAGAAAGCAGCCTCTCAAATAACCCCCAAAAGGGTAAAACAAAATTTTAATGAGGGTAAAGAAATTGATTTTTAGTCATCTAATCGGCCCAAAAATGGGAAAGCAGCCCCCACCCCCACTCGACCCCCAAAAAGGGTATAACAAGACTGTAAATGAGGGTATAGATAATTTATTAAAATGCAGACAAACAGCAATATCAGCATTAAAGGAGGACACCCAAATCTATAACATTCAAATCAAAACCCCAAAACAAGAACAAAGGGTACACAAATAAGAGAGAACTCAAAAACCCACATTCAATTTTAAAGAAATATACAACCTTTAAATTCTTGGATTGAGAATGTCCATATCAACAAATCAATCATCGATTTAATTTTAAAGGGGGAAAAAAACAAAAAAGGGTAGCAATTGACGGAGAAAACCAAACCTGAGATATAAAATTCCAGCATTATGGAGAAATTAAACCATGTAATTTGATTATCTTGTTGACACGAAATACTATGATTTTCCAAGAAACGATAAAAGATAAAAGAAAAATTACGTTTTGGTTAACAACAACATAGCTGGCGTGTGTGCGCATTCTCCCCTCCGTGTTTTTGGGCATCACTGGTGAACCCGCGTTCTCAGGGTGAGTTTAACATATTACTAATAATCTATTCATAATAATAGATTATTATTTTAAAGTGGGTTGAATAAATATTAAATAGGAAATAGAATTATAATAATAATAATAATTAAAAAAAAGGGATAATTTATAGAATGACAAATTAATAATATAAAATAAATATAGTAGCATTGTTTGATTTATTTGTGTTCCATAAAAAACAGTTTGTCAGTCCCGCTCTCCCACATATTCTCGCTCGCCATTTGCCCTCTCTCGCTCGGCTCTATCTCTTTATACAATAGAATTGTATAAATTGTGTTTCTAATTGTTTAAAGCGAGAGAAAATTGTATATACACATTCAAATACATATATCTCTGTGTTATACACTTATAATTATACAATAAAAGTAATTCCCTGCCCAAGTCTCTTTTGTCTTTCTCTTTTTATCGTTTTACACAAATTCAAATTATATATAATTTCTCTCTTTCTCGTTTTATACAAATTCAAATTATATATAATTTCTCTCTTTCTCGTTTTATACAATTCAATTCAATAGTATATTCCCTGTCCAAGTCTCTTTTGTTTTTCTCTCTTCTCGCTTCATACAAATTCAAATTGTATATAATCATACTATACACTTATAATTATACACTTCGTTTTATACAATTCTCTATCCAAGTCTCTTTTTCTTTCTCATTTTATATACTCGTTTTATATAATTCACTTCAATTGTTTATGTATAGTGAATTATACATATATATGTTTGCTATAGAGCACAATTATGCAAACTTTGTTATAGCATACAAATATGAATTTTATATTTGCTATGTGTGAAAGTTGCCCTAAAAATATATTCATGTAAAAGCTATGTAAGCATTAAAATAATAAAAGTGGTGATATAATATTTACCCATCCAAATATGGACCCAAAATTGGAGTAAATATATCAAAAAAATATATGATAAGGGTACATATAACCATTTTCTAAGATTATATATAAAGACAAATATGACCCTTTTTGATTTTTAAAATAAATTTTACAATGCATACTTCAAGGTCAATTAAAATTTTGATATAAATATCAACACTAACCGTAAATCAGAAAAAAAAAAAACATACATTTTTTTAGTAGTAATAAATAGGAATAAATTAATGTTTCATACCATTTTGATTATCTTTTACTTCGTCTAAAATAATGTATTCGGAATATAGATGTCACTAGAGCCGTCAATATGGACTAAGCCTATTGGGTCGGTCTGGCCTAATCCGGGATTTAATAGGGGTGGGTAAGATTCTTGGAGCCCATTTAAGAAAGGGTTTTTTTTAGCCCGGCCTGAGTAAGTCTGCTGATTTGAGGTGCTTGAAAAATATCAAAAAGGCCAGCCCTGGGCTAATAAAATTAATTTAAAAATATAATATAATATTAAAATTTAAAATTAAAGAGAGTCCAAACTCAAAACAATTAGGTTAATATTTCACAAGTAGATTATCAGTTTCCACAACCAACCTCGTTCTACTGAATCTTTCTTTTAGCCAACTAAGAGTCTCACGCACCCCTATGATCTTGGCCAACAACGGGCTAGCCACATGACCAAGAAATAATATTTTTTCCGCAATAAATTAACTCAAGTGATCACATAGCACCATGCCTATCCCTGTCAAATCGGTATTGATATCGTAAGAGACATCAGTGTTACATTTAATTGTGTCAAGCAAAGGTCACTCCCATTTAGCAATCATTTTTGTAACAGCAACAGTCATCTCGGCTCCCGAATTGACGCTCCTCCATTCCTCCAACTCCTTCTTCGCACGGTACAAAGTGGCAGTAGGTTATTCCAACATAAATTATTTTTGGCTTTCCATAAGCTCCACAAAATCATGATTGTTTCTTCCATTTTCATTTTTGCATTGCTCTTCAAACCAAGCCACAAAATCTCCTAGTACATCGTGCCAACCATACTTTGATTAAATCCAACATTCTTTTGCAAATTGACAATCTACCAAGCAATGTTTCACAATTTCTGACGCTTGCAAATATTGAGGGCAAATTAACTAGTTACGTAAAAATATTTTGATTGAATCCTGTTGGGTTATCCCACATCGGAAGTGGAAGGGGCTGGTGGTCAATTTATAAGTGTGAGGGAAAGCCTCAACTTTTGAGCTAGCTTTTGGGTTGAGAAGGCCCAAGACCACCCAACATTGGTATCAGAGCCCAGGTTGTCAACAAGTCTCAGCCCACCGGGAGAAACTGGGTTGTCGCTCTCCAGACCAAGGCCCGATGTGTGAAGGGGGAGATTGTTGGGTTATCCCACATCGGAAATGGAAGTGGCTGGTGGTCAATTTATAAGTGTGAGGGAAAGCCTCAACCTTTGAGCTAGCTTTTGGGTTGAGAAGGCCCAAGACCACCCAACAAATCCAACATCTTTTCTGTCATTTTTCCTAAAAAAACAAATGCTCACCTATGAAAGAAGTGAACTTGTTGAATGAACTTATATGAGATTATTTAAAGTGAACTTGCATGAATTGAAGTGATAGAAACGTCTGCCGCCTCAACTTGACCAAATTCATGAAGGGTCAGCCACTTTTTGAGGTCTATTAATAGATTATGCTTCTCATTAGTTGTAGAATTGATTCTTGAGGTCTTCAACAATAGTTTTGAGAACGATTTGCAGCAAGGACGATACGGTACTTTCCATCATTATATTTATATCTTGACTGTTTGTGGTAGAAAATGTATATCTTATCGTAAAAAAATCAAAATCATAATTAGATTGAATTTATAAAAAATAGACTTATTGATTAAAACATATTCAAAATTTAATATGAAACTACTTTAATATCGTTCTAAATAATTTTTTGAAGTTCACTTTAAATTTTGTCAAAGTTAAAATAATATCCTGATGCAGGAATAAAAAAATTATGAGCCGCTTGATTCTTGTGAAATAAGACACAAAGATATCAAATATATCTTTGGGATTATCTAAGATATTATTCAAAGCTAGTTTTAGATTTTAACACATCGATAGTTCCAAATTTTGCTCAATGACACTAAAGAGAATCATATTCTAGGTAAAAGTATTGAAATTGCAATTCGCTTAATTATGTAGAAATTAGACACAATTGTCTATAATATGTCTACAAACTAGAATTTAATTGTTCTAAACAATTTTTTAAACTTGACTCTAGATTTTATTACGTTATTCTGTGTGAATTTTTCAAAATTTGCCTATCTTGAGATAGAAAAGACGCAATCACAAGCCGCTCGATTCCGTCGAAACGAGACACAAAGATCAAAATATTATAAATTCATAATATTAAAATTGAATATATGAAAAATGTTTACTACCAAAGTAACTCACTCTTTTTCACGAACACTAAATACCATCACGTAAACAAAGTCATACAAAGCACCAAAACTTAAGATTTCTTATATTAAATTATTATGAGATGATCATGGAATTTATTATCACTCAACAAATTTTTATTGGTTAACAAATCAAGACTTTATATCTTCTCACATATTCATATTTAATCGATCCCAAGCCATATCTAAAATATAAACTACATTTAACAATCCTCTAACCTTTCACGACATGAATTTCGTACACTTTTAAATTATTTGATACATTTCTCTAAAGATGCTACGTACCTTATAAGACATCATGTTTTACAATAAAAAAATATAAGTTTTTTTTTTCTTCAAATAAGCCCTTAAAGGAGGGAAAAAGACTCGAACGCCAACGGACACATTTTGCAATATGCTTTACCAATCGTCTTAGATGTTTTTTTTTTTTTTTTCTATTGTGAATAGACAAGCAGGATATTTATATTATCAAAAATAGATGAGCATATTACAATTTTTTTTTAACACCATAACTATAGTTTAACATAATTTATTTTGTTTTAAGTAAGTTATTGTTTACATTTTTATTAAATTACCAACTAGTTCTTCTTATAGAAAATTTATTAGGATTATCTTATAAATAATAACTTGATTGTATAAACATTATGTACATCATAAATTCTTTTAGTTTATAGAAATATTGCATCTTTTTTTTTCTGATTAGAAAATAAAACGCATCAATTAATTTCAAAACTATTCTCACACTACCGTGTTCACTTAAATTTAGAAACACACGAAATTTATAAATTAAGAGCAAAATAGCACATCTTTAAAAAATAAAGACAGATTAAAAACTTAAAATTTATTAATTATGAATTTGTCACCAAACTCAATAGCTCATTTTAATTAGTTATCAGTTATAAATTAAACGTTTATATGTATTTATTAGATTAAAAAGGTTGAATAGACACAATATTTTAGCAAACAGGATAAAAAGAAATTTATAGAAGGAAAACGAATATAATAACTGATAGAAATCTTGAGAAGGCACAAAAACCAATCGAGTAGTTTTAATATTTTTTATAAACATAAAACATGCTTGATCTGGTCTCAACCTGATATTTTTTTAAAAAATATTAACTGTAGACCTTCAATATTTCTGCATGTTCCTACAAGTGTTTTTTTAAAAAAATAATCTTTTAAAGATTATTTATTTTAGTTGCTGTTTATCCAAAACAATTATTTTCTCCCTCATTTTCTTTTTAAATAAATATTTTTTAGAAAATATAAACATTTTGGTCGCTTGGCGAAACAGCTGTTAACATTGTTAAGTTAAATCAAGAAAGTTCAAAATTAAAGAAAAAAAGGACTGTTCAAAGAGTATAAGCTAAGTGTTTTTCTTCTTCCTATTTTCTCCCATCGTTTTTTCTTCATCTTTTTTTCTTTTGTTCTTTATTGTTTTTCTTTTATTTACTTAGTATTGGAATGGTTTGAGATGACAAAGCTTAACTCTGTTTATTTACTTAGTGATTGATGAAGTGAGTTGAGCACTGTATAATTTTATTTGTTCTAGTTTTAACGTATATAGTACTTACCTAGTAAATGTTGCAGTGGGTATCTCATAGAAATACCGGAGGTGTGAAGAGGGTTATCAAAATAAAAAAAAGGGTTAAATTTTTCTGTGTTCTTATATTATGGATTTATAGTATTGTTCATGGGGCTGGAGTATCTCACGCCTTTTCAAGAGTTCACATTCAGAATTCACCCTCACCCCGACCCACCTCCCTCCAACTACAAAAATATGAAGAATACTTAGAATATTATAATGTATATATGCTATATGATAAACAATATGAAGTTTTTTTAATTTGTTTATTTTCTTGTCTTTTGCCAACTAATAAATAGTGGCATGATCAAGCTATAAAGGAAGAATCTTCTAGTTTAAGTCTTTAATATGTGGAATTTATGCACTTTCAGAGTTTTAGAATAATCAAATCCCTTTAATCCTCTAAGGAAAGTCAACTGACTTTGTATGTATCTTAGAGAAATGTGCAGCACTATTTTTCTATTCCTTCAACAATCCTTATTTATTATCACTTGTAAATAAGAATGCCTTTATACAACATTTCTGTATGTCTCTTTCATTTAAGTAATCTTTATAACGAAACAAGAATGCCTTAATTGATTATAAAAAGTTGAATGATGTATTTCCTTACCTCATCTATCTTACAGTTTAACTTTAGACATTCAAGCAAGGAATGAATATTTTATGTTAGTCATACATGGTGCACCCCCCTTTTTTTTTCTTCCGTCTATAAAATGCAGGTTTTGAGCTGAAAACATTTACATCAAAAAATGGCGCAGCTTGTTAGTTCGGACGATATAGAGTCGATTAGAATGGATCTCTCAGAGATTGGAAGAAGCTTTAGATCATCATTCAGGCGCCAGACTTCGATTTTGAGGAGTAATTCAGCTTTGAGTGCTTCTGAAAAGGACGACGTTGTGGATGAGGAGAACATGTTGGCTTGGGCAGCAATTGAGAGACTGCCAACGTATGACAGGTTGAGATCATCTGTATTTGAGGAAGTCAATGGCAATGAGGCCAATGTTAAGACGAAAAGAGTAACTAATGTTACCAAGCTTGGAGCTGTAGAAAGGCATGTTTTCATTGAAAAGATGATTAAACACATTGAACATGACAACCTTCAATTGTTGCACAAAATCAGAAAGAGAATTGACAAGTAAGATTTCTGTTAGTTACTTGCCATTATAAGTTAAATTATTGACACTAATGGAAGGTCATTGCTCTATCATTCGAAGTTGCTATCTTTTTATTGGTGATTGACAATGCTAAGTTATGATCATCATTATCCGCATATCTAACGGCTTCTTTCTCATTTTATCAAAGTTTTATCTGTTAGACTTAATTCAATGACCTGAGGCTACGGTTGACTCTTGTAGAGTTGGTGTAAAATTGCCTACTGTGGAAGTGAGATACAAAAACTTAACCATTGAAGCAGAATGTGAGCTAGTTCATGGAAAGCCTCTCCCTACTCTTTGGAATTCTCTCAAAAGCACAATAATGGTAAATTTTTGTTATTTGATTAAAGTCCGTTTTTATTGTCATCAATCTGATCTCTTACATATGTGCTAGTTCAAATCAAAGTTGCAGGCGCTGGGTTTAAAAATTGATCATCAGGAGGCATTTATTAGGACTTCATGTGGTAGAAGGCGTTATTAATTGAACCACTTGAACTGGGAATGCTTGAATCTTTCTTGTGCTAATCTGTCCAGTCCGATACTCTGGGTTGTCTACTTTTAATTAGTATCTTCCATTAGTTGATTTCAGCTATATGTGACAACAATAAGTTATTTTTCTGATGCACTGTAATCAATGTTGCTAGAAAAAGTAAGAGAGACTGAAATGAGCATCTTTAAAGTAATCCTGGTTTCAGCACTCAAATATTTCATGCATACAGAAAGTGCAAGCTCCAGCATTAGGTTATTCTATTGTGCTACTTGTGATTATGACAGTTCTCTTAATCTAGTGCTTCAATTTTTTCGACAGAACCTTGCCAGGCTTCCAGGCCTACAGTCAGAAATGGCCAAGATTAAAATCATTAATGATGTCAGCGGTGTAATAAAACCCGGACGGTATGTCATCAAAGCTTTTCCATGGCATATACTCAATTTAAATAGTTATGCCAATGTATTCATAAACAAATATGCCAACCACTTGGATTTTGTAGTTTTGACTTGCAGGAGACAAACTTTTCCTAGACATTATTGTTACTCTGCCAGTTATTCTAATCTCATATCTGGTGCAATAAGTGTCTCATCAATCCTCACTTGTTGACTGAACAAGAACAACAAAAACAGAATATGTGATGTTTGTATTAAACTCAGTATTGGTGAACATGCTTGTGAACTAGTCATCATAGCTTGTGAACTACTATAGTTTCTTACTACTTTGTGTCTTTTACTTTGTCTAGCTCTAATATTTTTATGACCAGTACTTCTCTTTCTTCAATAATCATAACTTTTTACTCTTGCATTTCATTTAAACCACGTTGTGAAAAGTCGAAGGTCTATTAGAAACAACCTGTCCACCTCACTAAGGTAGGGTTAAGGTCTGTATATAAACCCACCTCCCAGACCCACTTGTGGGACTGTACTACATATATTATTGTTGTTGTTGCTTGTGAACTAGTCATCCTTTCTTTTATTTATCACTTGATATTTACATAGCCCTATTCAGTGATGGTCATTTTGGTGGTATGTAAGAGAAACGGTTAAGTGAACCAAAAAAACATTCAGCCTCTCCATAATTGCAACTGAAAGATGAATAAATACTTGCTTGCATGGTATTGTTCTTCAGAAAGTAAATTGACTAGCATCGATGCAAGTGATTATTTAGTGATTATGTTATATCATAACATAAACTGGCAAGAGTGTCTTTTGAGGTATATTTGGTTTTTATGTGATCAAGTGTCTGAACTGGTCTTGCATTTGTGATAATTTTGAGATGAAGGGTTGACTGCAGCTTACTTTTTCTGGCTAATTTCAGTCTACCTTTTAGCAGCATGTTCTGAATGGAGAGTTAGCTCTTCATTCTGAAGTCATTGTTTTAACATGTGAGTTCTTGAACCTGTCATTTTGAACTTACTCAAATTCTTTGCTATTCTAACAGTATGACTCTACTGCTTGGACCTCCTGGATGTGGAAAAACAACACTGCTGAAAGCACTTTCAGGAAATCTGGACAACTCTCTTAAGGTCTCTTCAAGTTGTTTCTCTTTTAATGTCAGACAAAAAAGAAAGCTGTTTTTGCTTTAATGTCAGCAAGAGAAAAATATAGGAATACTTTCTTAAAAGATATAAAATCCTTCAGCTCATATAAGCAAATACTTTGATCTACAACATACTGTGAATTAGTAGTTCTCTATTTCAATGATATGAACTTTTCCAGGTCTTCATTTGTTGTATTTGTTTTATAAGTGACTTCTTCTGGTTCTTCTTAGTTACTTTTAGTTCCTTTATATCTTTAAGATCTAGGCTAGGGAACACTTAATTCCTATCTTTCTCCTGTTTCACCAATAGAACAGAAGCTTTATTGACTTCACCAACGCCTCCTCCAAGAAGAAACTAGTGAAGAGTTGCGCTAATTTTTGCACCTTTACTTGAACGAGAATGGTGTAGAATTCATGTATGGATAGAGTTCATAACATTTGGAATTGATGTCAATCTGACTGTGTCTGCTTCTGGCCATGTCTAACAGGTTTCTGGGGAGATTTCTTATAACGGCTATAAATTGGAGGAGTTTGTACCACAGAAAACTTCTGCATATATAAGCCAAAATGACCTACACATCCCTGAAATGACTGTTAGAGAAACATTAGACTATTCGTCTCGTTTTCAAGGAGTCGGAAGCAGAGCAGGTATGTCTTTGAGCACGTAGAAGATTAACCCTAAGTGATGAATACGTTCCAGCATTAGTAGTTTCTAAAGCACTGCCTTTACTTTTGAAGATATTATGATTGACCTAAGCAGAAGGGAGAAAGAAGCAGGAATTGTCCCTGATCCAGATATAGATACTTACATGAAGGTAGTTTTAACATCAAGATGTGCCAGTTTCATTTCTGTTGAGCTATAAGTTGATTGTTGTATTTATTGGACAAGATTATACCATTCCTCTGCAGTCAATCTGTTATGGCTTTTACCTTCTAAATCAAACTTGATCATGTAGGCGATTGCTGTTGAAGGACAAAAGACAAATCTTCAGACGGATTATATTCTGAAGGTAACTTTATTGAAGGACCCTATTTGACAATTATTTCTAGAGGTCGGAATAGAAGTTGTTGATTGCCACATTCTTGTATGTGTTCAGATTCTTGGACTTGATATTTGTTCTGAAACATTGGTTGGTGATGCCATGAGAAGAGGTATATCGGGTGGTCAAAAGAAAAGACTAACAACAGGTAAATTTAAAGTATGACCTGCTTTGTAACAAAATTGTCAGTTGTATATCTTCTCCTATAAGTCTTCTAATGTACTTTCTATCATTTGGAAAAACAAGTATAAATCAACTAACTAATTGTGTGACACAGGAGAGCTTATTGTTGGCCCCACAAAAGCATTGTTTATGGATGAAATATCAAATGGCTTAGATAGCTCGACTACATACCAGATAGTTGCTTGCCTTCAGCAGCTGGCACATATTACAGATGCCACTATACTTGTCGCGCTTCTTCAACCAGCGCCAGAAACCTTTGATCTCTTTGATGATATAATCCTGATGGCTGAGGGAAAAATTCTTTACCATGGGCCGAGAAATTCTGCTTTAGAATTTTTTGAAAGCTGCGGGTTCAAATGTCCTGAAAGGAAAGGGGTGGCTGACTTCCTCCAGGAGGCAAGTCCATAGTAGTTAAATGGTTCGTTCATCTCTATCTATCAATTAGAAGCTCATAAATTCTGTTCTTTTTTTCAGGTTACGTCGAAAAAGGATCAAGCACAGTATTGGCATGAAACTAAAGAAACATATAAATTTCTGTCAGTTGATACATTATCAAGAAAATTTAAGGAATCTCCATACAGGAAAAAGCTGAATGATGAACTTTCTGTTGCATATGATAAGTCCAGGTGTCATAAAAATTCTATAACCTTTCGTGACTATTCACTTCCTAAATGGGAACTCTTTCGAGCTTGTATGTCAAGAGAATTCCTTCTGATGAAAAGGAATTCTTTTATCTACATATTCAAAAATGTTCAGGTCAGTGATCAGTCATTCTTTTTTATTATGGTAGTTCAAGCTACAAAATATTGTAATACTCATTCAAATTATCCAAAGCAACTATGGAAGTCACATTTTCTTTATTGAGATTTCTCACAACTTATTGCAATTTATGCTTCTATTATGCAGCTTGTCATCATTGCATTCATAACTATGACCGTATTTTTGAGAACTCGGATGCATACTGATCTTGTACATGCAAATTATTATTTGGGAGCTCTGTTTTTTGCTCTCATCATTCTTCTTGTGGATGGATTCCCTGAGCTCACCATGACAATAGCTAGACTTGCAGTTTTCTATAAACAGAACGACTTGTGCTTTTACCCAGCATGGGCGTATGCAATTCCTGCTGCAATTCTCAAGATTCCCCTCTCTATATTAGAATCTATCATTTGGACATGTCTGACCTACTATGTTATTGGTTTCAGCCCTGAGGCTGGAAGGTTAGTGCTACATCTAAATATCTTCTACTTAAATTGTTGTTGTTGTTCCTTAACTATAGTTTTGGTGGTTATGTTTCACCATCTCCAATAGGCTTTCCATCAGCAGCTTAAACTTTACCAATTCCACTTATCTTTTAGCAATGATTTGAACAAAATTTCAAGTATTTTTGTGTCAAAATTGTCACTTACAGGTTCTTCCGGCAATTACTTCTATTATTTGCTGTGCACATGACATCGATCTCCATGTTCCGTTTCTTGGCTTCTGTCTGCCGCACTGTTGTTGCTTCTACAGCTGCTGGTAGCTTATCAATCTTATTTGTCTTTTTATTCAGCGGATTCATAATACCAAGACGTATGGTTTCCTACTTCTTTATTCATTTTGATATTATGCTCATGTGAGGGTGAGTAGCATAACTAAAATACCACTATTTGACTACAGCATCAATGCCCGTTTGGCTGAAATGGGGATTTTGGATTTCTCCATTGACTTATGGTGAGATAGGTCTTGCTGTAAATGAATTTCTCGCCCCAAGGTGGCAAAAGGTGAGAGCCAATAATAGTTCAAATACTTTGTTTCTTTCAGTTGTTTAACTGTCTTATGCACATTGCACTGTCTTATGCACATTGCATGTGGAAGACAAGTTTAGCAAAATGGTTGTTTTGAGGCACCAACATGCAATATTGAAAAGTATTCACTATCTTTTGTCATGAAATTACACTCCAAAAATAAAGAAATAGAGATCATCCATATTAAAAAATGATAAAAGTATTGTCGCCTGCCTGTTCTTCTTTGTTATCTGAAATTATCTGAGGAAGATTCCAAAAGTTCGATGACAGATATCCATGTCAATGGCAGTGACTTGGATCAAATTTGTAACAAATTCTCTCTGATTCCACCATAAACACCTGAATATACAATGTTCTTAATCATATACACAACAGATCACTTTTTCGAAGGCATTAGTACTTTTTTCCTTGAAGAGAAATAGTAATATAAACTATAAAGGCTACCTTGGACCCATGTGCTTGACGATAGTATTCGTATTTTAACTATTCATTAAAGTACTTCATAGGCACTCAGTTTCGATAGTTGAATTCCCTCTCGAACTAGGGTACACCAGTTTTAACTATAGTAACCTCTAAAATGTGCCATAAAATTCTACATAAAGAGAATAACTCAAATTGATCGATTAGCAAGCCTCGTTAAATGTTTTACTACCTTGATACATATATGTCTGTAACTTGAATCAAATATATTTATCCGTCTTATAGAGGATTTTAAATTTATTATCTATTCAATACTCATATCACATGCTTCATTTGTTAACGCAGACGCTCTCGACAAACACAACTCTAGGGAATGAAGTCCTTGATAGCCGTGGGTTAAACTTTGATGGATATTTGTATTGGATATCAGTTTGTGCCTTGTTTGGCTTTACAATATTGTTTAACATCGGTTTCACCTTGGCCTTAACTTTCTTAAAAGGTATGCTCATCGTTTTCTGTACTCCACAGAAATGAAGAATCTGCACAATAGATCCTGTAGTTTACTTGCTGGTTTTCTTGAAAATGTGATGCAGCTCCTGGATCTCGTGCTATTATATCAAGGGATAATTACTCCCAAATAGAAGGAAGCAGCGATTCCTCTGATAAAGCTGATGCAAAAGAAAATTCCAAGACCACAATGGATTCTCATGAAGGAGCAGGTTGTCCTCTTATTCTATGCATGAATTATTGTATCAGAAACATTTTTTTTGTATGTTCTCATCTCTTATTGTTTTCCAGGAAGAATGGTTCTACCTTTTGAACCCCTATCTCTTGTGTTTCGAGACGTTCAGTACTCTGTTGACACTCCTGCGGTGATCTTCTAAACCTATCTCATTTAGTATTGCATCATTTTGAATAATCGAAAGCTGTTGAAACCAAATTTCAGTGGCTGAGGTTGTGATGGTATGTCCATTTCAGGCAATGAAGGAGCTCGGTTTCACACAAAATAAGCTCCAACTTCTTTCAGACATTACTGGCGCATTTAGACCTGGTGTCCTCGCAGCCCTTATGGGTGTCAGTGGGGCTGGAAAAACAACCCTTCTTGATGTTCTTGCAGGTAGAAAAACAAGTGGTCATGTGGAAGGAGAAATAAAAGTTGGTGGGTACCCTAAAGTTCAAGAGACATTCGCTAGAGTTTCAGGTTACTGTGAGCAGACAGACATACATTCTCCTCAGATAACTGTAGAAGAATCAGTTATATTTTCTGCTTGGCTACGACTTCATCCTCAGATTGATTCCAGAACGAAATATGTATGAGCTTAATAGCATAAAGTTTGAATTGATGTTTCTTTCCTGAACATCATCCCTTCTGGCGATATCTATATTTGAACTGATGGGGCACATGTGCAGGAGTTTGTGAAAGAAGTCCTCGAGACCATTGAGCTAGATGGTATAAAAGACACGTTGGTTGGTATGCCGGGTGTTAGTGGGCTTTCAACAGAACAACGTAAACGGCTGACAATCGCTGTGGAGCTTGTTGCAAATCCCTCAATTATCTTCATGGATGAACCCACAACAGGGTTGGACGCAAGGTCAGCTGCAATTGTCATGCGGGCTGTGAAAAATGTTGCTGATACAGGAAGAACAATAGTTTGTACCATCCACCAACCAAGCATTGACATATTTGAAGCATTTGATGAGGTAAGATGTATGTGAGGAGCAATTTTGTACTAAGTAATGCAGAAATCTTGAAGTAAAAGTAAAGACATCTACTTAGAAGTATCTTTCAGTTTGTGTAACTACACATCCTTCATGGATATCATCAAAAAGTTATTTGTCTGAAATTTGCTCTTTTGCAGCTGATTCTATTGAAAAGTGGTGGGCGCATGATCTACTGGGGACCACTCGGACGAAATTCTTGTAAAATGATCGAATATTTTGAGGTGCGCTAATTTCCCTTTTTATTAATGTTGCAGCAAGCTAGTAACTAGAGCTTCTTTGCATAGTAGCTGAGAGTGCTGTTTTTTCTCCGATTTGACAGGGTATCTCTGGTGTGTCTAAAATAAAGAACAACTACAATCCAGCAACATGGATGTTAGAGGTTACATCAACATCTAGTGAAGCTGAGACCAGCATAGACTTCGCTGAAGTATATAAGAATTCTGCTCTACACAAGTTAGTCATAGCTTTTCACCTCATCTAGTTTTGCGTTAGTTTTAAAATGCATCTTACACATTGTGTCACTTAAAGCACATTTTGCTTGTAACCAATGCATGATTCCTTTTGGTTTACACTTCCTGTAGAAACAACGAAGAGCTTGTGAAAAAACTGACTTTCCCACCAGCTGGTTCAAAAGATTTGCATTTCCCCACCCAATTTTCACAGAATGGCTGGGGACAATTCAAGACTTGCTTCTGGAAGCAATACTGGTCCTATTGGAGGAGTCCTTCATACAATTTGATGCGCTCTCTGCACATGCTTTTTGCTTCCGTTGTTTTTGGATTGCTTTTCTGGAACAAGGGGAAGAAACTGTAAGACAATAAAATACTAATCATCCAAAGCTCAATTATCTTATCGACTACATGCTTCATTATGCCGTGGGAATTGAAACTTTCTACATCCTGAGTAACATGTTTTTGCAATAGTGATGCTTAATTGAGTGGTAGGCATGATCCAGTTGATAAGGGTATTAGGTTGTCTGATCCTATAATTTCTTCTCCTGTTTGGTTTATTAACTTTTTTAAAAGTGGCTTTATCTTTTCTTTATTGACATTACCCACACTGTTAAAACAGAACTCTGGAGTTCCATTTTTGGCGTGTGAAAGTTGATGCAGCAGAACTGAAGTTCTCCATCGATGATAATGGACTTAGTTATGCATGCATTGTATGTATATGCTATATAGTTGAACAACTTAAATATTTTCTTATACTGCCTTTTTGTTTTTCTTCGTCCTTTTTGACAGAGATGACCAGCAGAGTGTCTTCAGTGTATTTGGTTCTATGTTCACTGCAGTAATCTTCTGTGGCATAAATAATTCATCTTCAGTTTTACCATATGTGACCACGGAGCGATCAGTCCTATACCGGGAAAGATTTGCTGGAATGTATGCATCATGGGCTTATGCATTAGCACAGGTAAGATATAAGGCTTTCAATCTTGGCATGTTGACTTGTTAAGACTAATGCGGGATTCAGTAACTCCATATCTTACACTTGTCTTCAATGGTTCACTGTTTCATATTTGAGTCTTGAGTACCTTGATTTTGTAGGTGGCAATTGAAATTCCATATCTTTTAGCTCAAGCACTTTCATTTACTGTCATCACCTATCCGATGATTGGATATTATTGGTCGGCCCACAAGGTTTTGTGGTACTTCTATTCGATGTTCTGCACATTGTTGTACTTCACATACTTGGGAATGATGCTTGTTTCATTGACACCAAACTTGCCAGTAGCTGCAATTCTTCAGTCATCCTTTTACACAATGTTCAACCTCTTTGCCGGATTCTTGATACCAAAAGCTGTAAGTGGATCAGAATTTAAGTCTCCTTGAATATAGAAATCAACAAGTATTTTATAATTACTACTGTCTATGTGTCTGTATTTACACTTCAATCTTTTTCTCCTTTTCCTTTCATCGCAGCAAATTCCAAAATGGTGGATCTGGTTCTATTATCTAGTACCTACATCGTGGACGTTGAATGGGATGCTTACTTCACAATATGGAGATGTTGATACAGAGATTACTGTGTTTGGAGATAAGAAATCAGTAGCAGCCTTTATTAGGGACTATTTTGGATTTCACCACAATCAATTACCTATTGTAGGTGTTGTTTTGATTGCATACCCCTTAGTTTTTGCCACTTTATTTGCATTTTTCATTGGGAGGTTGAACTTCCAAAGAAGGTGATGCTGCAACTTGTTCATTTGTTGTTTATAGAAACTTTTGATCCAAATTAAATACTTCCCCTCCTCCTTTTGTACATTAGACTGGTGAGATTTTATTGGTAAATAAAAAAGACAAACAGTGTGTTGCATCATTTAATATGAAGGAAATATGAAGAAAAAAAAACAATTATTTGACAAGGTGTTCACTACTTCCTATAGACTTGTTGGTGAGTCAGTTCAGGTCTGGGTCATGGTGAATTTTACTTTGAATTGACTAGGAATGCAATTTGCTTTTTACTATAGTTTCCCTTGTTTTATATTATCAATGACTGAGCAAATCAAATTCCGTCTCAAGTGGTATATTATTTCATATTAGTTTCAATAGTCAAGGGTTCAATGTTCAAATCCTATTTGACCTATGACATTGCCCCCAGCATTCTTCCATAGACTTTCCTTTAACCAACAGTGCTTTGTATTTTCATCGGTCTAACTAATTTAGAGCTGCACAATAAAAACTTATTATAGCGACTCTTAGAAACAAGAGAACCTCATTTTTTTTTTGCTCAATTCTGGAATCTGTAACTAAGGATCGAAGGTCTTTTAATATAACACAACAAGATCACAACCACTGTCGAATTCATTGTTGTAAACTCAAACAACGCCTTTTTTTTCTTTCGTTTTTTCTCAAATGAACAAAAGCAGAAAAAAAAAATTATTCCTTTGAGAAACCATTGCTTGTTGGTCTGGAATTACAGATTCATTAACTTGGATCATATATAGGAAAGTAGTAAATTCTCATTAAAAATATTAGCTTTTCAAAATGTAGTTGCGGTGTATTTTTGTCAAAAGCCCCAATTTGTCATGCCTTAATCTCGTTAGAAAGCGAGTTAGTTGGCTGATTTGCGAAAGGGAGTGGTGGAAACAAACATTTTTGTCGGTAGATAAACCACACTAACATGAAACACATGGTCCTTACAACACAGTAATTTCATTGTCAGCCAACGAATGATAATACAGAAAACGTCACATTTGCACTCATCATTTAGCATCTTTTTTTAAATAAAGAAAATCATTCCACAAATGCACTAACTTTTATGTATATAATAATACTTCTTTTTCTTTCCTTAATATTCCAAGGCCTAAGATATCCATCCAACACAATGGAAACAGGACAATAACAAAATAAAGGGTCAAAAGAGAAAATACAAAGACAAACAAGCAAACACAGGGGAGATTCTAAAGCCACAAGCAAACAACAAAGAACAAAAACATAGGCAAGCACTTATTAGTCTTGGGGCTTTTCCCACTTGAGGGGCTTGACAACTTCCCATGTGAAATCGGGGTCATCACGTCCAAAGTGACCATAGGCAGCAGTTTTCAAGAATCTTCCATTCCCACCCCTCTTCAAATCTAAGTTAATGGACATCATTCCAGGTCTGAAGTCAAAGTTCTCTTTAACGATCTTCAAAATTTCTCTGTCAGGGATCTTTCCAGTGCCATAGGTGTCAACGAATACAGACAATGGCTCAGGCACACCGATGGCATAAGATACCTGCACAATGCATCTGCGAGCGAGTCCACTAGCTACAATGCTCTTTGCAGCCTGCCTTACAATGTATGCACCACTCCTGTCGACCTTGGTTGGGTCTTTGCCAGAGAAAGCACCACCACCATGAGCACCCCAACCACCATAAGTGTCGATGATGATTTTACGACCAGTAAGACCAGCATCACCATGAGGTCCACCAATAACGAATCGGCCAGATGGGTTAAGGTGGAAAATAGTATTCTCATCAAGGTATTTCTCTGGGATGACTGGTTTGATGACATGCTCCTTAAGGTCGCGGGCAATCTCATCATTGGTAACGGTCTCATCGTGTTGGGTGGAGATAAGAACAGTGTGTACCCTAATCGGAATCATGGCACCATTGTCATTGCTATACTCAACAGTAACTTGGGTCTTGCCATCAGGCCTCAACCAGGCGCAGGTGCCATTCTTACGGACTTCTGTAAGACGGGCACCAAGTTTAGTTGCAAGCACGTGACTGAGAGGCATTAATTCAGGGGTCTCATCTGTTGCATAGCCAAACATGTGACCCTGGTCACCAGCACCAATCTCCTCGGGGCGTTTGGTCAGATGGCCGTGGACACCTTGGGCAATATCAGGACTTTGCTGCTCAATGTAAACAAGGACCTTGCAGTTGTCAGCATCAAGACCAACATCATCAGAAACAAATCCAATATTACGGCATGTGTCACGCACAATCTTCTCATAGTCTACAATAGCCTTGGTTGTGATCTCACCAAAGACCATGACCAAGTTGGTCTTGGTGCAAGTTTCACATGCAACTTTGCTCTCGGGGTCTTGCTCAAGGCAGGCATCAAGAACTGCATCAGAGATCTGATCACAGAGCTTGTCTGGGTGACCCTCGTTCACAGACTCGGAGGTGAATAAGAAAGTTTCCATTCTACAAGAAGATAAAATCAATTACATAAGTTCAAGTATATAAAAGAAGGCACAATATAAAGAGAAATAAAGCTGCAGCATACTTTATACAGAGTATCAGTGCAATTTCTTCACATAACAAACAATGAAATGCTGAGCAAAATTCTCCAGCTCGCTAAAATTTTATATTCCTAACAGCAAGAACAGCTGTCGGATAATGCACCAAGAAAAGATATTCTATGTCATATATTCTCTCAATTAAATGAGTTATTCCTATAGTATATCAACTAAAGTAATTTATCCTCACCTGACAAAATTAAAGAAAAAGCCCGATGAAATCTCTTTTTATCTATAAAATATCAAGCTGGACCACCAATTTTGACAAGGATCTATAACTTTTAAAAACACAATAGAGTTAAGCTAGAATCTTCTACTCCAAAGTTGGCAAAAGCATATTTGCACTAGATCTAGCTGATTTCTTACAAGACAAAACCTCCACCATACCAATCAACTACTTCTAATCTCTAAGTAATTTTGAAAAACAACACATACTGTAATTTATAATCATGATACAAAGAAACAAAGATCACCCAGAAAACACAAAATTAATTTTACAAAAAAACAAACATGTTGAGAACATCAAAGTTTTCAGTATAAAGCAGGGTTTTTTAAGAGCAAAAATACAGAAGCATTTCAAAATTTTCATGGAAAGACAAATTAACAGGAAAAATTAGTTCATTTCCAGATTCAAGAACTGTTCCTTCCCTCCCCTGTTCCCAACACCCAAGGTAAAACACAACCAACCCTAAACAAACCAAATAAAAGCACAATTTTTCATCACTTCAAAACCCCCAAAAGAAATTCTGCACAAACCCCCAGATCTGTCATAAAACACCCAGCAAGAAAACAGCAAAAACCGATGAAAGAAACAGAAAAAGACTAGTATTCAACTAGCTAAACTTAAAAATTACCTCAAGAAACAGGAAAGTGAAGAACCCAACGGCGAACAAAGAGAAAAAGAGGTTTATAAATGTCGAAAAGGGGCAATCTTTTTACCCCTTGAGAGAAATAACCTCTTTGTATTTTTGGTTCGCCAAATGCTTGCGAGTTTTTCCTTAAGACTTTGGAGTCTTATTTATAGACCCTCCATGGCCATGGTCTTATCATCCATTGCTCACGTGCTGTCCTTAATTCTGACTAATTAAGGTGGTTGATTTCTGTTTGGTAATGATCTGAACCGTTGATGAGGTGTGGGGTGTTGATCTAACGGTTGAGAAATGTTGGGGTGGGTAAGGAGGGTGGCATATACACATAATTATATTTATCCTGTTTTATTAATGGAAAAACAGAATTAATTAGTGTTGATATGGTGTTTACCAACTCCCTTATGTGGGCCTTAGCCGGGCTGGGCTATTGACTTCGGGCTTATAGAAGGTTTCGTCTCAGTATCATTCAATTATAGAGGCGTTTCGTTTCAATATTAATCAATTATAGAGGTGTTTCATCTCAATTTATCTAATTTCATTTGATTTTTAAAATCAAAAGAAATATCTTTATTGTAATTTTTTCACATGTATGGATCATAAAAATTTGGTGTGTTATGTGCTTTCGCGTGCTATTAAAAAAATGCAATATATAGATAAGTTAATAAACCATATTGAAATTAGAACATTTTAGTTTATTTGAAGTGATCATTTGAGTTAATATCTTAAAAGATCACTCAATTTTAGGAGTTGATCTAGCAAAGTCATTAAAAATTGTTTTGGATCAAAAAAATCATTCAATTTAAATTTTTATATAAATAAGATCACTCAACTTTAGGAACTGGTCTAGCAAAGTCATTACAATTTATATTGTATCAAAAATCACTCAACTTAGATTTTCATATCAATAAAATCACTCAACTTAGACATTTGTGTTAGTAAAATCACTAAACAAAATTTATCATTTTTTTTTTGTTTCATAATAGACCCTACAAATAAATAAAATTAAGAAAATTAATTTAATTTTTTTATGGGAAACTTCTTTAGTGAAACAAAATACTCTTATCATAATATACTAATGACTAAATAAAAAGAAATAACTAGGAGTTCTATTTTTTGGTTCACTAGTGTATCTATTTTTGAGAATTAGCACAAACAAATTATCGATGAAATTTGTATTCACAAATCTAATTAGGTTAATTTTTTAAATTAGTGTTAATTTTTAACTAATAACTTTTCAGAGAATTAGCACAAACAAATTATCTAATAAAATTTGTCTTTTTTGTTTTGTAACTTTTTTTCAAAAAAATAAAATAAATAATGTTATATATTATTGTACTTCTTCATTGAAGATTTAAAATATTTTGGCTCTGTTAATCTTGATCTTTTTTTATAACGTTAAAAAATTTTCAACTTAATTTTTTGCTTTAACTAGTCAATTTTGTGTAATGTTTTTTTTTTAGAAATAATTATAATAATGTCATAATGCTTACGTACTTAATATTATAAAAGTATGTATTTCATTAATTAAGTTTGTTCCTAAAGTTTATTAACAATCTTTTAAAAAAAATTATTCATTTATAGGGTGCATATTTATATGACATAGAAAATAATTTTTTTACTATATCAAATGTTTTTTAGTAGTTAAATGATTTGATTGAAATAAAAGTCTAAAGTTGAGCGATTTTATTGATACAAAATAAAGTTTAATAACTTTATTAAATAAATTTTTAAAGTTGAGTGACCTTTCGAGACATTAACTCTAACCATTTAGTATAAGTTTTTTTATATATTATTATATGATAAGTTGGAAAGGTTTGGTGAAAGCCACTCACCAACCTTCACATTAAACTTGCTTGAAAATGTTCAATCCTGTCATTTTCTCTCATGGTGTTAGCCTATTATCAGCTGACACTAGTAACAATATTGTAACTTGATAATGCCTAGGAAATTAACTTACTAGTTGTAAAAAAAATATTAAAATGTGATGTCTGACTCAATTTACACATATATTAATTAATTATATTAGGAAAAAGATTGTGAAAAATATTTGAACTTTGGTTAAAATTATTTTTATGTTATCAAATGTTTTTTTACCCCTTCACTATTTGATAGTGTATTTTAGAGATATATTATATGTTTCACGTGAATATATTACGTTTTATAATAATATTATATTTATAATGTCTACATAACCACATATATACCTTTAATACAAAA
This sequence comes from Solanum chilense, assembly GCA_032847665.1. Taxonomy (NCBI): domain Eukaryota; kingdom Viridiplantae; phylum Streptophyta; class Magnoliopsida; order Solanales; family Solanaceae; genus Solanum; species Solanum chilense. The sequence goes on along the minus strand of CM064963.1, from coordinate 102,882,541 downwards.
TCAAATAGTACAAGAATATGTCACTTTCGAAGTTCGATATTATTTGTATCATTTTTCTCATGATACAAAGTATTTGCTATAATTCATTATCATAAATATTGCGTAACTTACTCAACTCGTTAATTGCCAATTCTGACCCATTTTTTTTTCTTTCTTTGTAAAATAAAAGAATAATAGTGTTTCGGCTATTAACCCATTTAATTGTTACCTCATTTTAACTAACTAATAATACTACATATAGTTAAGGTATTTTCAAAACATACTTGCGTGATTATCTCTCATTCCACTTTAGCTTCGTTTCCATTTAGATGATTAATACCGGAACTAATTAAAAAAAATTAATGACTATGTAGTCAAAAGACCAATAAAATTTGAATTGATCACGTTGTTAATTTAAAATAAGACCATTGATTTTTTTATTTTTTTTTCATTTTCTAAAGAAAACGACTGAATCAAAATATCAGATAAAGCATGACACATGCAGCATGGAAGGATAAGGTGAATAGATACTGTTCCCACCAATTGAAAAATTAATTAGGACTAAACAAATTCTTTTTGAGATCTAAAAGGAATCAACTCCTGCTATAACATTAGACTAATCAACATTTAGCGCAATTACAATCTAATTACGTACTTGAATTTATTTTTTAATGATGAGAAGCTGGATCAATCTTGTGTTTTTTTTTAATCTGTTACATGTAAACTTAGACTAGACTGTGTCAACTAACTACTCAGGTGAGTTGAAGTCAAACGTGACATATATATGCTCCTATTTCCAAATTCTAAATGTTTGCAAGGCAAAATGAGGTGAAACTTTATAGTATTGCATATAAAACTCTAATGAAAGGGGCAAAAAAAATTTCAAACGGCAACAGTAAAAGAAAAAAACGCTATCTTATATCGTAAGAAAAGAAAGCTCATTTATTTGATTCAAAGTATAACGAAAGGTATACGTATTTAGATATGGTATGTAATAGTTTAAAGATATATTTATATTTTCTCCTTAATTATATTATTAATATTTATTCTAATTAGCTAAATCTCACGATCAACAATTTGGAATACTAATTTATCTTATTCCATTAATCAAATGACTTTTACACAAAATAAATTTATTTATTTCGATTAATATATTTGATCAATGCACTAGAAAATTTGGTTAGAAAATTAAAAAAAATTATAACATTTTTTTATTTTAAAACAAAGTGATCATTTTTAAAATTTTAGTTAAATAATTATTAAGTTAAAAAGGTTAAAAATGTTTGCAAAGGTATAATAGGAAAAATATTACTCCCTCGTCCATTTTTCATCATTATTATACAAAAAATTGTAACTAGAGCCGTTAATATGAGTTAAGTCGGTTGGGCCGGCCTGGCCTAACCCGAAATTTAATAGGGGTGGGCTAAGTTTATTAGAGCCCATTTAAGAAAAGAGTTTTTTAGCCCGACATGAATAAGCATGTTGATTTGTAGGGCCTGAGATTCGTAGGGCCAGCGCGTGGACCGATAAATATTAATTAAAAAATTAATATAATATTAAAAACTTAAAATTAAAGAGAAAACCTCAAAACAATTAGGTTAATATTTTTTTTTTAGATATTTATACTTTTAGTTGAAAAAAACTTAATAAAGATAATTTTATTTGTAAATTTGATTAACAAGTAGTAAGATTAACATCATGTAATATTGTTTTATCGATATTTATGATAATATTTTTAAATTATAATTTATAATATAATTTAATAAGTACAAAAAATTATAACTTTTAAAACATTGAATTAACCAGTCAAATCTGTAATCCACGTATTTGTGAGTTGAACCGATTATTTTCTAATACATAATAAAATTAAATTAATCCGATCTAACTTATAAAATGTCACAATCTGTATAAATTAATCTACGTGGAGTAATTATTTATGATAAAATTAAAAAAAAAAAAAACCACTAAAAATTTCTAACGAGTATTTAATAGTGTAAGTAGATTGGCGTCTCATCTCTTCGTGACTGGTGACATTAATGAAGCACATGCACATGACGCAACCAAATCCACAAACAATCTGTACCGTTATTGCAGCAATTGTTTTTTATTTTTGCATCGGAAAGGCAAACAGAAAAAGGAAATGTATCCGGAAAACAAAACACAGAAAAAGAAAAATAATCCTGAGCAGTAAGTATTATTTTGTGGTAGTGGTAAAATATTGTGATAGAGATAAATATAATTTATTTTTTATTAGAGGTTATAAATTTGACTTTGTAATAAAATTATTTTTATTAAAAAGTGTTCTATTTTTGTATAAAACTTTTGATACAAATTTAAATAATTGAACTCTAATAAAAAATAAAAAAACCTTATAAATACATTATCAAAAATCCATTAGCCTCGACGTCGGTGCAGCGCGTATTAAATTGTGTCCAATAAGCCAATAACTATGATATTTAATCAGAAATCCAACTGCTAAGATATTTTTGAAACCAGCCCCATTCTAAAATCTTTTTCATAATCTTCAACCAGAATTCGGTAAGGTCATTGGTTACCGGGACAAATCCAATAATTTTATATTTTCTTTGACTCATTTTATAGGGAACTTTTCATTTTTCGAGATTAAAATAAATCTATCTTTTCTATAATTTTTTCATAAATTCTTTTAACATATTGAATTATCAATTATTGTGACTTATAGTATTTTTTATGTAGTTTACAAATATATAAATTTTGTTTCAAAAAAAATCAAGATTTCATGCGCAAGTGTCCGATCAAAGTTAAACTGCTACGAAACATGCCACATAAAATAAAATAGAAAAAATAATAAAATTTGAAATTAACTTCATCTCAAGTTTGATTTGAGGTATTAATTACCTAATTCCGAAATTCTATCTCACTAATTATATGCTCTTAAGCTCTAATAACTTAAATGCCTTGTTTATTCCACCTTGCATACAAACCAATGGCGCAGATATAATTGAATTTTTTATGTCCAAATCCTTAAAAGCAAAAAAATCAAAAAATAAAAAGCCTTCCCATGACATCGCAAGTCGCAACGGCTAGTTTTCGTATGATAATTACTCCTGTACTGGTACTATACAAGTGTGGAAAAAAATTGGCTTTAATTTACTTTAATTTTTAAAAATGGACAAACACACACGTAAAACGTGACTTATATCTATAAATGCTAAAAGAAAAAAAAAATCAAAAGTACTCATAAATTTAGTACAAAATTATCATTCTTATAATAAACTAGATAGCACAGAATTTTAAAATCATAAAACAATATTTAATAATAACTTAACTATGAGCTACTACTATTTATCAAATGTATGATAAAAGTATATTAATCATTAGATTCAATAAAATACATTAATAATAATAAGAATTAATTCAAAAGGTCGGGAAAGATAAATGAACTCGTACATAAAAATCCTACTTAAAGAAATACCATCTTTCCATGAACTCATATAAAAAGCCTTCTTCTATATTATATCAAAGTTTGTTAACCCTATTTCTCTAATATAAAAACTTGGAGACTAATTATATTAGTTTCAATAAAAATAACTAAATTACAAAAAAGTTTTCATATCCAACATTGTCTACATCTTTATTCTTTAATATCAATTTTACTATCTCAACTTGAATCACACCTACTAAATACTATCTATATGGAAGTTAATTTAATAACATTATGATATGATTTTAGATGCACTTCATCAATTAATAAAAATGAAGAAAAGTATATTACTTTTATTGGAACGTCTGTCGGTTGAAGGATGCATGCCAACCAACTTCTACGTCATTATAAGATGATTGAACAAACTAAGTTATCTGTGAGCAAAACAAAAAAATATGACAATAAATTACTAATCAATCATTGTCTCATAATTTATTTTAGCAAGAAATTTAAAAAAGAAAAAGACTCCAGTCTGATTGCAGTAGTGATATAACAATCATCTATTTTTATAAACTATCTTTCTTTCAATTTTTTTTTTTTGAAATATAATAGTAAGAGTACAATTAAAACAAACAGGTTCAATTTTTTTTAAAAAATGAAGTGAAACAGATGTTCAATACTTCAACTTTAGATATACACAAGTATATATTTGAATTTATATAAAATTATACAAGTAAATTCATGCGTCTAAAATTCCAAGTATATTATGCCATATATGACTATTAGGCAAAAATCTTGTTGCAATAACATTACCAAAAAATGTCTACTGCAGTGCACGAATATGAGTTTAGTCGGACTTCAATCCAATTGAAACAATACACATTCCATTTTCAATAAACTCTTTTCTCTCTTTATCCCTTGATAAATTTAGGAATTTTTTCTGTCAAAATTTTCAAGAGGAAAGTAGAAGAGTTAAAATCAATAAAGCTCAAGAGATTGGAATTCGGGTCCAAGCCCATTTACTCTAAAGCCCAAGAAAGTGGAATGCGTCCAAGCCCAAAAGGTCCAAAATTAAAGAGATAAAAAAGAAATGCGGTGAACGTGGATCGAACACGTGACCTTCAGATCTTCAGTCTGACGCTCTCCCAACTGAGCTATCCCCGCAATTTGTTATTACACATTTCGTATTATGTATTTATTATTACGTTAAACTTAAATATCAAGTTAAAACTTGTATATTTAGATATACCACTAAAATAAAATATTTACTTGTTCTCTTTTATTCGAGTGTGTTTGGTATGGAGGAAAACATTTCTGGAAAATGTTTTTCAATTTTCTCATATTTGGTTGGGACAAAAATCAACTCATTTTCCTCAAAATTAAGGAAAATGACTTCCCTTCAAAAATTAAGAAAAACATTTTCCAAAACTCTCTTTCAATTTCAAATTACATTTTTTTTTTGGAGAAAAATATCAATTTTAAAAAAATATTTTCAATTTTAAAATTTTATTTTTTCACCCGATCCCTAACCACCCCCGGCCAGCCCCCCAACCTCATCCTCTCCCCAAAAAATTAATTTTGCTTTTTAAAAATATTTTCAACTTCAAATTTTTATTTTTAAACTCCTACCCCCCCCCCGGGCCAGTCCCCACCCACCCCAACCCCCCAAAATATTAATTTTGTTTTTTAAAATATTATCGACTTCAAATTTTTTATTTTTTCACTCCTCCTCCGCCTCCATCCCAAAAAAATAATAATTTTGATTTTAAAAAATATTTTCAATTTCAATTTTTTTTTACTCTAGTAAAAATAAATGATGTCTTTTAAAAAACATTTTTATTCATAAATCAAACACTAGAAATCATTTCCTGCAAATATTTTCTACCCACCAACCAAACATGAGAAAATAAGTCCAAAATCTACTTATTTTCCAGGAAAACATTTTCCTCCGTACCTTATATTTTGTGAAGTTTGAATGCCTTACGTCAAATCATTTTCATATTGCTTTCACAATTTTCAGTTCATTAACGTATCCAAGTTTGAAATATTAATCTAATCCGTATCAGGTAACTATTCAAAGAGGGAGGCCTTTTTCTAAAATAATTTGATCAGATTTTAATAGTAATAATATATTATAAGAAAAAAGAATATCAACTTCTTTTTGGTTTTTGCATGATACAAACTTCAAATGTGTACATATATGAAGTGTTCCTAGTTAAGAGTGGCAACTGGGAACTGGTCTTTTTTTAGGAAAACTGCTCCTTAGTTTAATTTTATTTTTTCTTATAATTTTGCTCCATTTTAATATCACCCAACTGCTTGGAAATTGACAATAAGAACATTTCCAAAATAAGTTTTGCTAACAGAACTGTACAAGTGCACTTTCTGAAGTTTTTAATTTTGAGCAATTTTCTTAAAGAAATAGTAAATAAAAGCTGTCCCACATATATCTTTACCATGAAAATAAGCAAAATCTCTTAAAATCAATATATTTAAATTATGACAATTGAAAAGAATCAGTTACTTTGTTATCGACATTGAAAATGAATAAAAAAAATGTGATGATACAATTACAAGAACAAAAAAAAAAAGTATTAATAGATTAATTCACAACCCTGCAATTCTTCCTTATCTCTCCCTGTATCCCAGTCATAACCTCTATGGATCCCATTTTCACCATTGCATCAGCAAATTTATAAGCCCAATTCGCACCATGAATCGCGTTACTCCTCGCCATCCTAGCCGTTGAAGGACTGTTCCATAGCGTCTGATCTGAGGTTAACACTCCTCTCTTATTCTTCAAATTGCGATAGTACTTATTGTCCAACCTATTTGGAGTATCAACGTCAAGTGGAACAATTGGATCAGTGGTAGAAGGACGCGGACATCTCTTGATCAATTGTTGGGCTAATTTAGGATCCATTGTAGGATCTTGTGGGTGAGTTGAATTGAAAGAGTAAAGTCTTTCTGAAAAGGAAGAACAATGTGATCTTCCAATAGAATGTGCACCCGAAAGTGTGACCATCTCATCTAAAGAAAGTCCTTTTTTCGCAAAATTTTCCTCAAGCTCTCCAGCATTTAGAGTAGAAGGGGGAAGATTTGCGGTTGGTTCGTCTTTAATGGATACTCTTCCATCTCGACGACCTGATGGAACTGAATATCTAATGCCTCCAAGCTTAAAAGCACTATCTCTTGCAGCAAATGCAATGATATCTGAACATGAAACTGTTTCTGGGCAAACAGATTCTAGCTCAATTTTTGCTTCGTCGATCACTTCATAGCCTCGTAAGCTTGGATTATTTGCTGGATGTTCTTTTTCTGTTGGATTCCCTGGAGTTGGATCCAAAAGGATTGAGGCATCACATCCCTGAATCATTTATATGAAGTTAGATATTGTTAGTTGAACTAACCTTTTATTAATTTCATCACAACACAAAATCAAAAGAAAAAATTGTTGTCTCAATGTTACTGTGAGTAACATATATCAATGTGACGCTATCAACTTTTAAAAAATAAAATATATCCTAAAACGTTACTGTGAAATACGTTTATTCTAGTTTTGTAAAATTTTAGAAAAAACATATTATTTTCGTGAATGACTTAATATAATGACTTAGTTTAGTTAAAATCTCAAAAAATGAGACGTACCCTAACAAAACAATCGTGGAAATGCATCCTGATGATGCCAGCGCCAAGGCCAGGGTTACGAGAGACGGCTTTGTTGACTGCTTTTCTGACAATGGATTCTGCATTTGGGCAACTTGAATGATAGTAACCAACCTTAAGATCAGATGCACTTGCAAGTGTAGAAACAGTGAAGATATATAAGATGAACAAAGTTGACAATTTCATCGTTATGTGTTTTAGTATAGGGATTTGAAAAGTGGAGTAATTAATATACTATTTATGACAAATTTAAAACTTAATTACTACTGATGAAAGGGAATAGAGTATATATAGGTAGGAAGGGAAGTCTTTGATTTTACCTGGTAAGTTAGATAGGTAAGTAACGCGTTATTTCAATGAGTTAGCGACGACTGCTTCTAATTAATCACGAGATAGTTTCAAGCCTCCAAAATAATTTTAATATTTTTGAATTATTCTTAATTATTTTTAATCTCGTTTATCTTCAAATAAAGTATGAATTCAAATACAACAAAAACAAAAAAATGCAAGAGTATAGCCAACAGGCCGCTGTTCAATCAAGAAACTGACCTGGTGACTAGTGGGCATATTTTAATACTACTAGGATTAAACGGTGACGTACTGTCCAATAATACGTAAAAAAAATTTCTATAAATAGAAAGATAATTTTAACTATATTATCTTTTGAATATAATAAATATAATGTCTTTAGAAATGTAATAGAGAAATTATTATAATTAATGATGAAAATAAATTATCCATTAATTATATAAAGTGGACAAATATTGCTGATATCTATTTTGGGCAGAAGGAGAACAACTCTTTATTTTGAAACAGTTTAGGTGTTTTGATTTTGGAGTTATATAGTAATATCAAAGTATTTAGTTATATTTTTGTTTATTTAGGTCGTATTCTCGTCATTTTTTCTTGATAATAATAATTGTGTGTTAATATAGATTCTTCATTCTGCAATCACATAGATAGAGTATTTGTTTAATCTTCACAAATTCAAGTTACAGTCTTTTTTTATGGATATATTTTGGATATTTAACTTTGAAAATAATATAATTACATAGGTAACACAGACGTTCAATAAGAAAATGAAATATTACAACTCAATAGAGTTTGATGAAAGCAACCTTATTTGGCTCTAATACAACACTACATTTTTTGTTAATATTATTGAATTGTTTCGACTACCATGACGCCAGCCACATATATAAGAATCATAATAATACTCATAGTAATTTTTTAAAAAACTTCAAAATTATATCAAATTAAAAAATATTAATGCTGGGCGTATTTGTATATTTGACCGTGTGTTAGCCAACAGGCTGTTCAATCAACCTGCAGCTTTACACTAGTGGGTAATATTAACATTTTAGTTTTGATTAATAGGTGGCTGAGAAACAATTTAATTTTTTAAGACAAATTAGGTGAATCTACTCCATTGACCTGAAATATGAAAGCCACAGCTTATATTTTGTATACTCCTTTAGCTATTTTCTAATTGTCACGTTACACTTTTTAAAAAAGAAGTTCATTTGACTATTTTTTAAAGTTAAATTAAATTATATTAATTTAATATTTTAAAAAAGAAAAATTATATATTCAAAACTATATAATAGTACATAAATTTACAAAAAAAATTTATATCACTGTGATGAAATGTTAGTCAAAATTCTTATAACTTGACTCTAAAAAAAACTATGACAACTAAAGTGGACGGAACTAGGACTGTTCATGAGACAATTCAGTCGGTTATTTTTATAAAATCATGTCATCTCCATTTTTCGGGTATTTTATAACCATCTCAATCATATCATGTTTTCTTTGATGTCGGTATGGTTCAGTTAATTTCCATATTTTTTCTTTTACTTTGAAGTATCACCTTAAAATATACTATTATAAAAATATTTCTTTCGCAAGTATGTTCTTGAAGAAGCACTTTGATTCTTCACAGTAAAGTCAAGAGTGTAATATTTTGTTGTCATATTGTTTGATCTTGCATATTTAATAAAAATGTTTATATAGATTTCACCGTATTGTTTGATGAAGTATCTATATATTCCCTCCGTTCACAATTGTTTGACAGGTATACTAAAAATAGATGTTCAATATTAATTGTCAATTTAAACAATCATGAAATAATTAGTCGTTTTTTCCAGTTCTACCCTTAATATAATTACTCTATTTGTCCAATTGAAAAGTTACGTAGACTTTTGATATTCTTGTTATAGTAAGATTATATTAATCAAATTATACCTTGTATCAATTTTTCTTAAGAAAAGTGCATGACCTTACCCTGACAAACAATTTTGGAGAAGGGAGTATTATATTATCTTTTAATTTTAAATAAAATTAATTAAACAATTAATTAAAGAGTAAACTCAAAGTCGTCCAGTCACTAGCTAGAGGTCTAGAATCTATCATAAAATAATTTATAGATTAATTTTTTTAACATATTGTTTATATTGAAAATATATTTACACGTGAGGTAGTTATTTGGTTCGATTCCATATTTTTTAGTTATAAATTAAAAGGACAATTTCATTTGTTCGAAATGGCTATACACTTAAATAAAATTTTACTATTTTATTTTAAAAAATTATATAAATTGGTCTGATTAAGTTCAGTGCAGATAATTCTTCATATTCTTTTGACACGCCTAATAGTTAGCATCACAACAATAGGAGAAAAGAGGAAACAAGAAAAAACATATTATTATTGATTATTTGACCACTCTGATCAGGGGCGGAGCCACATTGGTACAAGGGGCTTCATTCGAACCTCTTTCGACGAAAAATTATACTATTTATACATGGTTAAGATAATATTTTATGTATATATAGTAGATGTTGAACCCCCTCCGGCTACTCCGTATGTCTATTTCTACGAATTTTGAACCCCCTTATTAAAAATCTCTTATACATGTATCATGAATTAGATTAGTTGTGTTCTATTTCAGACACTGTATTCAAAGCGTAATTAACATGTATTTAGAATATTCCAACTCGTTCGCCTCTCTTCCTCTCTTATTCCTCTCCTTCCCATAATATCTCTTTGAAAGAGTATCTGAGTTTCACAATTTCATAAATTTGTATATTAAATATAAATATCATGTATCTTATGTGTATCCAGAAGCAATTTCATTTGGAAAATCTGATATCAACTTCATCCAGTACTATATCTGGTATCAAATATCTAATGTATTTTGTATGTAAATTCATTGATTTTACTTGGTAAGATAGATAGATAGATTGCTAACGCGTACGTAATTTCAACAGCGACTGCTTCTTAGCAGACGGCTTAAGCTTTCAAATAGTTTTAATGTTTTGAAGTATTCTTAATTAATTAATTACTGGGAATTTGGGAAGTGGTCTCTATTTCAGCACATTATTTATAGTCCCTTTGATCTTTGAATAAAGTTTGAAACTAAAGTTTTATCAAATAATGTGACCCTATTTACTCGTTAATTAATTATGTTGTGTCTCAACTCTCAACAGGCCTTTTTTTAATTTAAAAAGTTAAATACTTTGGTACAACCACTATTCATTTTCACCAAAACAATCTTTCTTAAGAACCTATTTCTCTTGCTATATTTTACCTTTGTATAACAATATTGTATATAACAAGGATGACGTTTATTATATCGGGAGTGATTTGTGAAATTACCTTTCTATAATAATTATATTCATTGATTTTTGTAACAATATTTTGTGATTAAGATCTATATCTACACTGTGTATAAACATATTCATGAGTTGGAAATCAAAATAAGCCACAAAAATATAAAAGTAACCAAAATAAGTCACTATTTTAGTAAGTAACTAAAATAAGGTTAGTGAAAGAAAAAGTTCCACTATATCCAATAATTTAAACGTTTTCCGTTAGTTTCATAACGTTTATTTTTAATATATAACACGGAACTTTTTCTTACACTTTATAAAGTGGAGTTTTTTCTTCCACTTTATAAAGTGGGAATTTTTATTCCATTTTATAAAGTGAAACTTTTTATTCCACTTTATAAAGTGGAACTTTTTATTACACTTTATAAGAAGAATATTTTTCACGTTTGGAAGAAGCTTTTTCAGTGTTGTCATATAAATTATATTGATTTGATATGTCATTAAAACGGAAAAAATATTTCGTTATGTATTTTTATTATTTTATTCTGAAAAATCTATTTAAGGACGTTTATACATAGTCGATAACACCTACAACATAAAGTCTTCTATATTTGTTCATTTCAATCTAAAAAAAAATATCTTCTACACCTAAAGTTAAAATTTCAATTTATTAGGATGACGAAATTATACATGACGGAAATACCATTTATTATAATTGTCCTCACAAACACAATGCTAAATATCCAATAAATGTCCGATATCATAAATTTATTTCATCAATTTATAAATGAATGGGTATAAACATTACGATTATAATTTGATTATAGCCGGAAAATACCCTACTTCATTTTTATCATAAGGACAAGTAAATTTTGGAGAGTGAATTATATATATAATGACGAATCATTGACCGACTTTTTAAGGGTTCCAAATTACTATATAGATCAAAATCAACAATACTTGGAATCTATGTTAGGAAGGAGTCTAAGATTAGTCAACAACATTCTCCTTTATCAGTCGATGTTCATCCCTAATTAGAAAATCATAATAGCATTGATGGATTTCCGATAACTCAATCTACTGATTTTCCTAAAATGTCTCATTATCAAAATATTCTTACCGGCCGATATGATTTTGATTTAAACAAAACTATCAAAAAAATTAACGGTAATGCTCAATTATTATATTTCAATTATTGTTTGTTAATTTTGTCAATTATTTATTAATTTATATTATTTATTATTCTTATTATTATATATTTTGTAGTGGTTTACTTAGCAAGATAGGGATATTGCTCCAAGTTATGGACTAAATAATTATTTTGGTTAGTCCTCACACTTTGAAATGACGGAAAATGTTGGGACATCCTCAAATTTTCATGTCTCACCTACTTTTGATGTAGATGATATCGCTATGTCTAACACTTATTTTTTTAAGTGAATTTTTGATGCAGATGACCATCTTCAAAGTGGTTTTTTTTTTTGGAAGTCATGAAAAGAAAAAGGAAAGAAGGTGTATGTGAAGATGAAAAGATAACTTTTTATAAAGTGGAAGAATTTCTTCCACTTTATAAAGTGGAAGAAAAAGTTCCGTTATATATTAAAAATAAACGTTATGGCAGTAACGGAAAGCGTTTAGAAAATTGGATATAGTGGAACTTTTTCTTCCACTAAGCTTATTATAGTTACTTACTAAAATAGTGGCTTATTCTAGTTACTTTTATATTTTTATGGTTTATTTTGGTTCCCAACTCCATATTCATGGTATTTATCACTAATGTCATACGCAGTAGATTTCAAAGTAGATTGATAAAATTGTACTTTATTATCTAGTAAAAATTAAGGATGTATTTATCATTTGACTCTAAATAATAAATTAAGTTTTCTCTTAATATTGTTGAATTATTTTGACTACGCCGAAACACCCGTAAAAATCAATAACAATTTTAAAAAATAATCAAGAAAGTCAATTTGTATTATTGTAATTTTTATATTTCTGACCGTGAGTTTGGTATATAAAATAACAAGAAACATGCATGATTAAGTATTAGCCAACAGTCTGTCCGATCAAGAAATTGACCTGCAGAGTGGCTAAAATTTTAATAGTAGTAAGACTAAACGGTGACGTGAGCTATTATAATTACTCCTATTCATTTATTTATTTGAAACTGTTTATAAGTGTTTTGATTTTGTAACATTTATAAAAAAATTCAAGATAGTCAATGAATACTAATTTGTTGTTCGTTGCAATATTTGTATTTCTGACTGTGTGTTAGTTATTAATATTCTAACGAGTAAAAAACATGCATGATAGTATAGATATTTGGACATTTAACTTTGAAAAAGAATAATTACCTACATATTTGCAAAGTAATCGTATTTGTTGAGGACAAACTTTTAGAGTTGGGCGTTTGTTTGGAAGTTGGAACGATTATTCGTTTGAAAATACCGTATTATTCTTTTCCTTGCCATGATTTAAATCATTAAATAGTTGTATTTTGTTCGTGATATTTTCAAATTTAAATTATTTTTTAATAAAAAATCTCTTTTTTTCTTTTATATACTCACATCAAAATTAAATTATTTGATTCTCTAATATGTAATATTTGTCGAAGGAAATAAAGAATACGGAAAAGAATAATATATGCACTCGATAAAAGCTATATAGGAAAAGAAAATATGTAACAGAGCATCATTATTTATAAAACTTAGAAAACCAAATTAAACTTAAAAAAGTAACAAATAAATGTGATAACTAGACATAAATTAAATAAATGAATTCTACGAAGTAACATGGTGATTATATTAGGCAGAGGTGGGATTGGTGGTTTCTTGGTTAGGTGGTTGTGGCGGTTCCACTTGCAGTTGCTCAATAAACACATGCAAAGGCCCTGACACTGCCGTCGAATTTGGGACCCTATTAAATGCAATTATTACTCTCGTGAACTTCCATGGCGACGACGAAAAATCCAAATTTATCTTGCAGACGTACGTAGTCATTGTTAAATTTACAGAACCACAAGATTTTAATAACACATGAGATACAGGACCCTATTTATAATAGTACTACACAATCAAATTTGGTTAGTACTAGAAATTCTATTCCAATACGAATTGGACAAATAAATTCTAACTAAATCCTATACAACTTAGGTTTCGTTATTTATTTCTACTTTTACGCGTTTTTGATATATATATTTTTTTGGAATATTTCTAAATACGTATTACTACTCTATTACACACACAAAAAAAAAAAAATTGCTAATTTAAGGGATGTGTTTTGCTGGATGGAACACACGCATCTGTTCTCGTACAGTTCGTTTCCAGGTAAAACAAAAGGATCTCAAATTATTCTTTAAAGGTCTCAATTGTAACAAAACAATATCAGAAGGCAAATTAAATATCCAACAAAGTTTCTTCTTAATTGCAAGAATGTAACACAAGTCTTCTTTCTGATTTTGCACTTATGCTTCAGACATAATGCAATCAATTGCCCCTTTACAAATTCCCGTCATTGTAGCCTCTGGTCCATAAACCTGCAATAGCAGAATCGACACAAATTATATACCTCATCTCTTACATTCCTTGAATATGAGAACTTAGGAAGTAGGTGTATTAATAACAATACTGGTAACAGCATCTTTGGAAATCCATGTTCCTATATTCTAACTGGAAACTGCTGTAGTCTTGATGTCTGACCTCAAACGATCCTCAGACATCTATGAAGATGGACCAAGCTACTTATGAATGTAAGTACGATTAACATCACCATGTTCGGGCTAATTGATTTAGTTGGGAAGATGTAACTAAAAAAATAGAATGCCTAGGATGAAATAAAAGCTAATTCTGATCGACAACATCCCTATCATCTGTGGCATGTGTGGTTAGTATCCATGTTACTTGAATCCTCCAAAAATGTCAAAGGATTACGTACTATAATTGAAATTCAGGGACTGTAGTCACTGTATCACTTAGGAATAAGAATTTCGCCAAGTGATATTTCATACCTCAAGGGGAACTCCTAGTTCCTCTCCTAGGGCGCGCATTTTTGCTAGACCAGTCTGATAATTTGGACCACCTCTTCGTACATAGATATGCATTCTAGCCGCTTTTAGCTTGGCTTCCTGTTCGGATTCAAAGGAAAAACATTATTTACTGCCTCATTTCTATAGAAAAAGTAAAAAACTTTTGGTGTAAAAAATAGCACACACAGCCAACCTTCTCCCTGAGAGCCCGAATAATCCCATTGAAAGTAGCAGCTACATCAGTGAAGTTCGCAATACCACCTCCAACAATCAGAGCTCTCTTACGCCCATCAGGATTTGCAGTAGCACACTATAAAAACATCAAATCAAACACTGGTTAAGTTAAAATAGGACAAACACTACATGAGCATATTGACCAGGAGAGAGAACAGTCAATTTCATACATCTAGAACTACTCGAGCATATTGCAGAACCTCCTCTTCATTTGGAGCTCCACTATACTCGGCATAGTTACCAAGCTCAGAGGCGTAGCCTAAATCCCCTACCTGGTTAAGACATCAAAAACAGAGAATATAAGCAGTAAGCTATTAGTGTTGACATTTCATGCAGGAGGAATAATGACAAGATAGAAAATATCTCCTTGCATCAAGTTGTTGCATCACGAGTTCTGAATATACTTACTGTATCAGCATATATAACGCTTGCACCACCTCCAGCCACCATTGTCCAGATACGACCTTTTGGGTTCAAAACTGTAAATTTTAAAGAGGCACTAGTCTGCAAGATGCCAAGACAAGACAGAATTAACAGAAAAGCTGCAGATATTATACTCCAATTCCAGTAGAGCAAGTATCATCAGGAAGACCAGAAAGTTTGGCAGGAATGATAGCCAGCCACCAAAGCTCAAGGATAAATCTTTTTAAGCTTCCGAAGCATTCAAGACTTGAAAAAATTTCAAAGAGCATTTCAAAAAAGATGATTTCCCAAACCCTAACCACCCCCAAGCCCCCAAGTCTGTATGGCACAACGGCTTCAGCACAGAATAAATGGTGAACAATGTAAATTATCACTAATAAACCATTCAATGCTGTTAAAGGCACGATTTTCTTGGATATAATGGATCTCTAAAGCAATGCATAAAGTTCCCCCAGTAGTTCAGTATCCATAACAGTTCATGACTGAAAATCCAAGATAAAATTTCTTCTCTAACAAAATAATTTCTACAAGAATAAACAAGTAAATCTGATAACTCAGGCAACAAAAACACCTTTAGATTAAGACAAATAACTGAACTTACTTTCTCATCCAAAGAGTGAATGAAGCTTTCGGTAGGGCTCAAAACTCTTCCAAAAGGCAGAGGAAACTCGATGCTTCCCCACCTGACAAGGCACAGAGGATGATACAATAGCAAACTGTTTAATAAATCTGGAAATACACACACTGTTTTTTCTTCAGACTCTCCCAAGAGAAAGAAAAAGAAAAGCAAGAATAGGCACTTCAACATGCGAAAAACAAGTGAGAATCACATACTTCTTAAAATTTTTGAAGGCTGCTGTGTCATCCAACTCTCCCCTCATATCCAATGGATAAGGCTCTCCATTTACAAGCGTAAATGGGTTCATCTCTATGAAACTAAAATCGAGATCTGGGATCAAAGACAAAGCGACAGAGTTGCATAATCAATAAAATAATATTTGAGAATAATGATGTGAAAATATGAAAAAACTAGCTTCTAAGAACAGGTCAATGTTTAACATAAACCAACAGGAAGTTTATTTTCATCTTCATCTGCTTATATAACAATAAACTTAATTATGTTTTCCACGTATAGTCACTGGCAATCATCTAAAAGATAGCACCAAAAGATAAAAGAAAAGAGAAGTATAACATAAATGCATGCTAGAAAGATGTATCACCGTAAAGCATGGCATACCTTGAAACACATCAAAAACACCCATAAGGAAATTGCCAATCTTTCCCCGTACCTGAGTCAACCAGAAACTTAGGTTAAGTATCATGATGGTTGATGAGATGTTAGTAGTCAAGTGCCTAAATCTTCAAAGTCAGAATATTTATCAACACAAAGGTGAAAGTCCAGCAATAAGTAGACCAAATATATATAAACTAGATCAAATATCGAAAATAGCTACACAATAATACAACCTAAAACAATAATCCTTAAGAATTGCCAGCAATACACAATATGATAACACACTTTTTTTTAAGTGTCTGTTATCCAAGACCTTGCTCTTAGAAAACCATTCCAACTATTATGACGGACAGATCATGCTGGCTTGATTGAGACTGATGACTAAAAGGAAAATAGAAGTATAAAACAAAAACATAAACTTCAGATCACCTCCAAGGGCAGAGTAGCAATCAGTGGAGCACACGCCTCTAGGGTCATAGGTTTCTCTGTTGGAAGGAATATTGTCTTGACCTGTATGTTATATAAACAAATAAAATCTTGTTATTACAGGGGAAAAAATTATAACTTGACTTTCTAGAATTACCAGAATAAATAGAGTTATCAGTTTTGTCTAAACAAATAGTTGTAAGAGGAGGAAACAACAGTTAAAACTTTTTGAACCAACTAACCTTGTCCCAGTTCTCTTCAATCTCAATGCCTCCACATTCTGAAAAGCTAATTGTGCAGCCCAACCTTTCAGAGACTATGGAAAGGTAATATTCTTGGTCATGGGGAACAAATGGTTCAACAATAAATGTTGTTATAGGTGCCTTGCAGCCACCCATTTCAACCTAGAAACAAAGTCACATGTAAGATGACTATAACACATAAGAAGCAGTAAAAGATTCAAACTACTTAGCCCTCTGCTCACCTCCACACCAAGTCGTGTTTTTACAAACTCAGCAACTCCTGCTAGATCCAGATTCAAAGCTACCAAGCCACTCTTTCCACGCTTTCCAAACAGCATGTCTGGTTTTACAACCAGCTTTGTCGATGAAAGCCATGGTTCTTTGTTTGTTAACTCAGTAAAATCTGTAGATTCTGTCACCTACCAAAAACCAAATAAACATGAGAACTCAGGCGAGAAAAAATAAATGGAAAATGACGACAAATAATGTCAGATAGTCCAAATGATCACCTTGATAATAATTTACGTAACCAAATATCAGTATTTCATGTAGAGTATTTTCCATCTTACCAAACACGGATGCACGCCAAGCTTCTTTCAGTTTGTAAAGTATATCTCATTTTTATTAAAGAACCCTATAGTAGCTTAAAGAGGTGCTCTCCAAGCAAATCTACAATAGGTAGATAACTATTCTCACAACACACGATTGTCCACTCAACAAGAGCTTTCCACAAACAAAAAAATCATTCTCTGCAATTGGAAAATACATCATGACCTCTGCAGAACTTCATCATAACAACGAAGCAATCATTCAACTCTAACATTCGGAATAACAAAAATAGGGAATAAGGAAGTAGTGAGGAACAAAAGGAAGTAGGATTCGAACTGAACTGATCAAACAACAAACACCCAGATAAGAAAAAAGACGCATAGATCAAAAACCACTAGCAAAAGATCATCAAAAGTACACCTCATAACCGAAATTCCATTACAATTCGACAGCAACAGTTCAACAACTTAAGTTCTTTAAAAAAAAAAAGGAATTTACTTGAGCAGAGCAGATCTGAAGATCGATGCCAGCAAGGCGTTTCAAATGCTCCCTTAGAAGCCTCTTTGAATCATACTCTCTGATCTTCTTCCTCGCCATATTACTCTGTTTTTCTTACAATCCAAACAAACGACAACTCTCTCTCTTAAACAATTATACAAACAGTTGGTGGGTATGCAATTGATTACAAAAAACGAAGATCTAGAACTATGAAATTTATGGAATTATCTTAAGGTAGAAGAATTGTGGGTATTCACCAAACAGGCAACAACTGGTGAGTGAGATGAATGAGCTGAGGTGGGGGTGGGGACAGGGGAGTAGGTAGTTGGGCGTTTTTAACAAGGGAAGATACTGTACTGGGAAGAATAATGATGCTGCCTGATTTTCATAATCCAACTATTTTTCCTTGATAATGTTATTAGCGCCCCTAAACTTTGTTTATCTGTTCATGCGCCTTATATTAATTAAAAATCATATCATTATCCTAAAATTATATCCGTTTATGTTTTTATTTCTTCGTCTGATTTTCACTTTATTATAGAAAGTAACAAGTTTTTGGAAACTAAAGATATGTAATAAATATTAAAATATTATTTAATTTTATATTTTTCTAATATGTCATGTGGAAAATTAGAATTTAAAATTATTAAAAAATAAATTTAAAACATACCTAAAAAAATTAAATAAATAAATTAAAAATGGAAAGAATATCACCTCTTTTTTATCAATATTGAAGCTTTTTTGGTAATGACTATCGCTAAGATTTGAATTTATTAATATTACTAAAAACGATTTTGATTCATGCCCAAAAGTGATCCGAATTTATATACAAACAATAAAAAATCTTGAAAAAAAGGAAAGTAGTCTAAAATTGATGTCGAGGAACACTCCTCCGTCCAGTTTACTCATTGTTGTTCCTCCAAACTAACCCCAAATTCGTATGTTGTTGAACCAATATTGTTGAGCTTGAGCGAATTACACCTCTACATTTAACCTTTCATGAGTGCCATGGAATCGACCTTCTTAAAGACTTCTTCAGGTCAAAATGGATTCAAACAACATATCTAGGAGCTTGAAGCTACGATACAACAATCTTCATCAAAAATCACCTGAAGAGATAAATACTCTTCAGTTTTTACCTCTACGCAGAATGAGCCCCGAAAAATGATATCACTATGAAGAGATTCATTTTCAAGAGGTATTTTCGACTCAGTTATTCCCTAGCTGTTATGAGAAGTAGATTTGTGAATCCGATTAATTGTTACTTATCTCTTATGGTTGCATTTGCTTTCAATTTACGTCGACTTACGACTCTGATCCTTAATTCCTTGTTTGTGTATTGAATCCATTGTTTTGTATCTTCTTAATGTGTATATATGGGATTCTTCCTTATTCTGTTATTAAGATTTTCCTTGCTAGTTGTGGTAGTTCTAGCATATTATTAAATTGATTGACATTGGTACCTTTAGAATGAACATTGTGGTAGCTAAGTAATAAGTCAATCTATTTCCTTACATATGTGAACCAATTTCACCTCCTCTTGCTCAATTCATAATTTTATGCAATGTATGTCGACTGAAATTGACCATAGAACTTTTCATGTTTCATCATTTAGGTTCCCACCAAATCTCCTGATTCATGAAATATCTAACTTGTAGCATAAGTTTCCATACATGAGAGCCCTCTCTCATTCTACCACTTGTGGCCTATGTCTTTTGCGGTACTTGTTCCGCATAAAGTTAGACCATAATGTGTTGGTTGATCTAAGATCCCACCATAATTTAGTAATGAATATTTTCAAAACATTAAACAGAGATCTAAAATCAAAATCTCATCTTCTTCCTTTGATATAGTCATTCCAAATAATTAAGCGTTTAGCCCTTGCTTTTTCCTTGAAATTCAATAGAAATTTAGCAAATATCCTGTGTATATCATGTATAACACATTTTGGTGGACACATAGTAGATGACAAGTATATAGAAATACTTTGCAAATATATGATAAATCGATTTCTTTTAAAAAACAACAACCTTCCCTTCTATACATTCTTTATTAGCTTCGAGTAATGAGTAATGATTTTTTCTCTTCTTAACATGACCAATAGGACAACCAAGACAAGTCAACGAAAAATCTTCTCTCGTAAATTAATATCCTCCACTTTTAGGACTATGACTTGTACAATCTTGTTGAACATATAAAATAACTCTTGCCTTTATTAATAAGTTGGCCTGATTGAATTTCATCTAGCAGTAAGGTGTTCATGATCAAATGTGGAGTTTTTTTTATCAACATATGTGAGTATGATAATATTATTTGCATAAACAGAATGATTTAATTATTCATTTTTTCTTAAATTTAATTGCAACGAAAATTTTTCATCTTCAAATTGTCATCATTTTGGAATACTTGTATTTTATTTTTGTTATTTTAACTATTACTATTTTTTTAACTAGTAAGAAAAAGATAGAAAAGGAATGAGTTCTGGTTATTTATTACTTATACTATTTTTGAATATTGTTTATTCATTAATTGTATTGATCTAATTCTTAATATCCCTAGGAACTTAAATCAGTAGACCAAGTTCACATAACTTGCACACGATTTTAAAACCTAATTAAACAATTCAGCCTCAAAAGTTAAAATTTAAATAATATATGATTAAGCGATAAATATATATACAATACATATATAACTTGTTGTTAAACATTAATTGGATGTAATTTACGACTAATATAATGTTCTTTGTGATTTAAAAATTATCCATATTAAATATTTTATAAGTAGGGGTAATTAAATTGATAAATCAAATCGAGTCGAATTTTAATTTTGACTGGTATTTTGGATTTCTGGTTTAATTTTGAATTTATAATTTACTTTGTTTGATTTGATTTAGAATTTACAAAATTGAAAATTGAAAAATTGAAAAATCAAATTATATATGTGTGTTTAGAATTAAGTTGGAGTTAAACATTTTGTCCCTTTTTAGTTATTTTCATTATGAATTAGTTTATTTTTTATGTTTTGACATCTATAATTGATATGCTTTTTAAATATTGTATTTTATATTTTTACTTGTGCTTTATATTAAAAGTAAATTTAAGAAATTTAAATTGCAAATATAACTTTGTTATGCTTCTAATTATTAATATAATCGATTAATCGAAGTGAAAAAATCCAAACTAAATTTATTTTGGTTCAAATTAAATTACACTTCTTCAAATCTAAAAATCTAAATTGAATAATACAAAACCAAATGCACCTTCCTAATAATATGAATAAAAATTCATTCATTGATTATTACGAATATAAATTTAATTTTCCACACTCTTAACCTAATTATTATTTTTTTTTCATTTAATTTATGACTCTGCCTCTGATTTGGATAGTGAGATTGCTGGTGTTGATTTTGGTGGGAAACGAGCATTTACGTTCCCGCCATTTTTGTTAAAAGAATGAGATAAACGGTGTCGTTTTATTATGTGCCACGTTACGCAGCACTTCAATTGACAGCTCACTCCTCTCGAAGTACTAATTTACCCTTCACAATACATAATCCCAACTTTGAATCCCTACAAGTAATCTCTCTCCAAGACTCATACCCCAGGGAGCGGTTTGTCATTACACATACACTATAAATAGGCAATTGGTGTAATTTATCGTAAACACAAGACCCTTTTCATATCACTCCATATAAATACCAAGTTCTCAGTCTCGTCCATTTTCAAATCAGTCATTCGCTCCCATTCTCTTAAAAGGAATTCCTCTTTTTCTCGCTCCGTTTTCTCTCATTTTCTTCCTTAGAAATTCGAGTTTTCTCTTTATTGTTCATAGATTTTTCGAGATCTTCTTTCCTTTTACTTCGATTTTCAACTTTTTAGTTCAATGTTTGATCTGTTTTTCAGTGTTCACTTGAACAATTTTGATGTTTATGAAATATAGTATTCGAAACCCTTGACCCGACTCATTGCGCGGCGCACTGCTCCCAGTTGAGTTTCGAAACCCTAATATTTGATAAGGATGTGAGTTTTTTTCCTTTTTAGTTTGCTTCTTTAATTTGAGCATGTTTAGTTTTTGCATGTGACTTCCGAAACACTTATTTCGGGTTGGAATGAGGTTTGTTACTGGGTAGGGTTTTTTATGGGGCTTTGTCAAATGGAATGTATTGAGGAGATCTGTTACCTTTTCATGTTCGTTCGTCTGTAAGCATTTGTTACTTTTGATTAATTGCTAACCCACATTTTTTGATGTTGGAGTCTTAGCATTGTGGTTAGTGGTGTTTTGGGGTAGTGGATGTGTGAATTGTGATGTATTTGTGGGAAGTTTTCGACTTTGTCTTGAAGCATGTGTTAAACCCTAAATTGGGGCTGCCACTGGAGGTTGTGTTTTTGGTGGGGTTAGATTTCTCTTCCGACCCCATCTTGTTTTTGGACTGAGGTTTAGTTGTTATTCGTTATATTTTTGTTATCTTTGTTTCTGAAAGCTTATTATATTATGCTTATGCAGTAGCTTTGGTGAAGCACTTGGTGTGTAGGGGATAAGAATGTTTTCTGAGTTCTGCATTGTTTTACTACTTGGTTTTTGTAAGGGACAAGTTCATTAGGATTTGGGATATTCAGGTGATACCATAATCTGTATCAAGTTTTTGACATTTAATTGTTTGATATGTCTCTGTGTGAGGTATAACCCTTATTCTTGTCCAGACCATTAAATATTGGTTGAAGTTGGAATTTGGTGGTGTTCCTCAAATTTTGGGAAAATATAATCAAGAAACAAGTATATTGTGTTCACCTTTTTTGTCTAAATCAGGTGAAGGATTATGTATGCCGTGTGTATCAACTTCACAACAAGTGAAAAAAAATGAAACATGCAAATTGTATATCAATTAGTCTTATGAGTTGTTGATGATTGTGTGGTGGGTCTTATGTTGTTTTTATCAGGAAGATGTACATCAAGCAGTTAAGATGTGCTTTCTTGGAAATTAAAATTTTCAGAAAATCATGGATTATGGTGGCTATCATAGTAATTTAACATTCTTCTTTCCATATAATTTTTATCCATATCAAAGTTATTGTATATTTTAATGAGTCTCTTCATATCTTGTTATTTTAGTTTATCATAATGTGAAGGGCTGTGCTTGACAGTTCATCAATTGACTTCTTTTGTCGCATCCATAACAATGTAGAGTAGTACATATCTTGGGTTCTGGTGAATGATAAGATCTCAAATATATAACTATGAAAATACCGTGAGATTGCTATGAGTTTCAAGCTTTATGAAATTTCAAAGGAATGACACTTCAACAATGCTTACTCATTTTATAGATTATTGGAATTTGTATGGAGGGTCTCTTAAGATTGCATTTCCCCCCCCCCCCTTCTCCCCCCTTCTCCCATTTTTTAAAAATTTTGATTTGTGTAATTTTTGTGTTTTCTTGTCCAGATCACTCAACAAGTAGCTGTACGATGCCACCAGAACAAAGAACAGGAAATGGCCCTCCTGCAAATGGGAATGCAACAGGCGGAAATGCTTACACAATTGACTTGCCTACTTTTAGTAAGCGACTGAAGGACTTGTATTCACACTGGCGTGAACATAAAGATGAGTTTTGGGGTTCTTCTGATGTCCTTGCTATAGCTACTCCACCACCTTCAGAGGATTTAAGATACTTGAAATCCTCGGCTGTAAATGTATGGTTACTTGGCTATGAGTTCCCTGAGACTATAATGGTCTTTGGGAACAAGCAGATACATTTTCTGTGTAGCCAAAAGAAAGCTTCATTGCTGGATGTTGTGAAATTGACTGCTAAAGAGGCTGTGGGAGTGGAAGTAGTCACACATGTGAAGACCAAAGGCGAGGACGGGACTTCTAAAATGGACAAAGTGCTCCATGCTATTCATGTGCAGTCAATATCAGATGCTTATGATACTCCTGTTATTGGATATATTGCACGAGAAGGCCCTGAAGGAAAGCTCTTGGAGGCATGGACTAAGAAGATAAAAGATTCTGGCCTTAAGCTTAATGATATAACAAGTGGACTTTCTGACCTTTTTGCTGTGAAGGACCAAAATGAGCTTGTTAATGTGAAGAAAGCTGCACATCTGACTGCTTCTGCTATGAAGAACTTTGTTGTTCCAAAGCTTGAGAAAGTAATTGATGAGGAGAAGAAAGTAACTCATTCCTCGTTGATGGATGACACAGAAAAGGCTATTTTAGAGCCTGCTAAAGTCAAGGTGAAGCTGAAAGCTGAGAATGTTGATATATGTTACCCTCCAATCTTCCAGAGTGGTGGTGTTTTTGATCTTAGACCTAGTGCTACAAGCAACGATGATGGCTTATATTATGATTCTGCCAGTGCCATCATATGTGCAATTGGTTCACGATACAGCAGCTACTGTTCAAATCTTGCCAGAACGTTTCTAATTGATTCCACTCAGATGCAGACCAAGGCTTATGAAGTGCTTCTTAAAGCCCAGGAGGCGGCAATAGATGCATTGAAGCCTGGTAACAAGGTTAGTGATGTTTATCAAGCAGCTCTTGCTGTGGTTGATAGGGATGCTCCTGAATTGGTGAACAACCTGACAAAATCTGCTGGGACAGGGATTGGTCTTGAGTTTCGAGAGTCAGGGTTGATCCTTAATGCTAAGAATGATAAACTGTTGAGATCGGGAATGGTTTTCAATGTGTCACTTGGTTTCCACAATCTGCAGAACGAGACCAACAAAGTAAAGAGCCGGAATTTTTCACTCTTGCTAGCAGATACCGTGATAGTCACAAAGGATGGTCGTGATGTGATCACCCATTTGAGCTCCAAAGCTTTGAAGGATGTGGCCTATTCCTTCAATGAAGATGAAGAAGAAGAGGAGCCACAAATGAAACCGGAGTCCAATGGTAGGGATACCCTGTATTCCAAGGCAACACTTAGGTCTGACAATCATGAGATTTCAAGAGAAGAGAAACGAAAGTTGCACCAGGAAGAACTTGCCCGTCAGAAGAATGAAGAGACTGCTCGACGTCTTGCTGGTGAAGAAACATTGACTGGGAATAACAGGAGTGCTAAGTCTTCGACTGACGTTGTTGCCTATAAGAATGTCAATGACCTACCACCACCCAGAGAGATGATTATTCAGGTTGACCAAAAGAATGAGGCCATCCTTTTACCAATATATGGTAATATGGTTCCTTTCCATGTGGCTACTGTTAAGACTGTTTCAAGCCAACAGGACTACATCCGAATCATATTTAATGTTCCTGGTGCCCCTTTCTCACCTATTGATGTGAAGAATCAAGGTGCCATCTACCTAAAAGAAGTTTCATTTCGCTCGAAGGATCATAGGCACATAAGTGAAATGGTCCAGATGATTAAAACACTTAGACGTAATTATATGTCAAGGGAGTCTGAGAGAGCTGAAAGAGCAACTTTAGTGACTCAGGAAAAACTTGTCCTTGCAGGGAATAAATTCAAGCCAGTTAGGCTACCTGACTTATGGATCCGTCCCACATTTGGTGGTCGTGCACGAAAGCTTGCTGGTACACTGGAAGCTCATGCTAATGGTTTCAGGTATTCAACCACAAGACAAGATGAACGTGTTGACATCTTGTATGGTAATATCAAGCATGTGTTCTTCCAACCAGCAGAGAAGGAGATGGTTACCCTCCTTCACTTTCATCTGCACAACCACATAATGGTGGGGAAAAAAAAGACCAAGGATGTGCAGTTCTATGTTGAGGTAATGGATGTGGTCCAAACGCTTGGAGGTGGAAAGAGGTCTGCATATGATCCAGATGAGATTGAGGAAGAACAGAGGGAAAGAGATCGAAAGAACAAAATCAACATGGACTTCCAGAGTTTTGTGAACCGGGTGAATGATATTTGGAGCCAGCCTCAGTTTAAGGGATTCGACCTGGAGTTTGATCAACCTCTGAGAGAACTTGGGTTCCACGGTGTTCCTTATAAATCATCAGCTTTCATTGTACCAACCTCCAGCTGTTTGGTTGAGCTGGTAGAGACTCCATTCCTTGTGATAACCCTAAGTGAGATTGAGATTGTTAACTTGGAGAGAGTTGGATTTGGGCAGAAGAACTGTGATATGGCAATTGTTTTCAAGGACTTCAAGCGTGACGTCATGCGGATTGATTCAATCCCTATTTCATCCCTTGATGGCATCAAGGAATGGCTTGACACAACTGACATCAAGTATTATGAGAGCAAGGTGAATCTGAATTGGCGTCAAGTACTGAAGACCATAACAGATGAACCACAGAAGTTTATTGATGAAGGTGGTTGGGAATTCTTAAACTTGGAAGGTACTGATTCATCATCTGGAGATTCAGAGTCAGACCAAGGTTATGAACCTTCAGATGCTGAACCTGAGTCAGACTCTGATGATGATGAGTCTGATAGTGAATCTCTGGTGGACTCTGAAGATGATGAAGAAGAGGATGACGATGAAGATTCAGAGGAAGAAAAAGGTAAAACATGGGAAGAGCTGGAGAAAGAAGCAAGCTATGCAGACAGGGAAATTAATGAATCAGATAGCGAGGATGAGAAGAGGAAGAAGAAGAACTTTGGCAAGTCACGAGCTGCTCCTAGTTCTGCTGCCAGAAAACGAATGAAGTTCAGGTAGATGGGTTAGTAGAAGGGCGTTTCTTTAATGTTCCTTCATGGATGCAAAGACCTATTATGTTTCTGTTTCTCTTTTTGCTGGTTCTTGTTCTAATTAGGTGGTAGTTTTGATCTTATTGTAAATTACTAGCCTCAGATATATGGAAACATATTTCTAGTGTTTTTATCTGTTATGCAAGTGAGAAAACCTGCATATTGTTTTCAGTGAGTAGCATATATTTGGCAAATTTTCTTGAGAAGCATATCATATAGGAAATGCATTGCTAGCTATAGGCCTTCAAATTTTTTTTAGTTTGTAATTCTTTGACAGATATTTGAGGCTTCTCAGTGGGGGTCATCCAACTACGAGAAGGAAAAAAACTAAAAAAAAAAAACGCTAATGATTTTGAATACATCTTCTCAATTGTATTTGTTGCTCCTAGTTGTGGAAGTAGCTTAACTGTAAGGAGAACTGTAGGAACCAAAAAGCACTCGAGTAACAACATTGTTCTTATCTTGTCTACTTAAATGAAGTGGTAAGATAATGCAAAACATAGTACCCTGGTGGTAATTTCTGGAAGACTGTTCAATTTCTGGAAGACAACTGTGAAACTTTTCGGCCACCTACATTCATCAACTGGTGCTAGTTTCAGATTATCTCCCAAAGCAGCGTCATTCTCACTTCAAGCAGCAGTTGCATAGTGCCCAGGTATTAATAATATCAGTATCCAAAATATTTACAAGCTGAGAGTATATGCAAATATACTGCTTTACGTGCCCCCATAACACTAAGAAATAGCTAGGAACAAGACCTTTGGCACTGTAATAGGCGAGCAATTGTCCTAGAAATGTAGCTGACAAGTAACTGAGTAAAATTTGAAAAACAAAAGTACAAGGTCAAAATTTAAACGGAACTTAAACCCAACTTAAGTTGCACAATCTGATTTTACACGAATTCACTACTTGGCAAACACAGAAAAAAGAGAAACTATTCTAAGATCCAAGTCTAAACTCCGTTGTCGAGTAAATACTTTACAGCTGCTTATAACTTATGTAGCATAAACTAATATCCTAGGACAGTTAAACACGTGCTACTGCACTCTTTACCTAAACCTGGGTCTCTTGGAAATGTTGCTAGAGAGATTTCTTCTCTCTGGAGGACGACCTTTCCCAAAAGGCTTCATATTCCTCCTCTTCCTATCATTGTCACTGTCTGATTCAGCTCCTTTCTCTCTGTCGGCATTGCTTGCTTCTCTTTCCAGCTCTTCCCATGTTTTCCCTTCTTCTTCTGAATATTCCTCAGAGTCCTCCCCTTCATCATCATCTGACTCAACTAGTGATGCACTTTCATCATCTTCCTCGTCTGATGAGACGGGCTCTACATCTGAAGGTTCATATCCTTGATCAGACTCCTGTGAGTGCTCAGATTCCGAATCAGTACCTTCTAAATTCAAAAATTCCCATCCACCATTCTCTATGAACTCTTCCGGATCATCAGTAATTGTTTTCAGTATCTGACGCCAGTTCAGATTCAGCCTGCTCTCATAGTACTTAAGGTCAGTTGTATCGAGCCACTCCTTGATGCCATCAAGAGAAGTTGAAGGGATAGAATCAATTCGCATAACATCTCTTTTGAAGTCCTTGAATATAATTGTCATGTCAAAATTCTTCTGCCCGAGACCAACCCTCTCCAAGTTGACTATCTCAATCTCACAGAGAGTGATCACAACAAAAGGTGTCTCTACGAGCTCAACAAGGCAGCTAGATGTTGGGACTATAAAAGCTGTTGACTTGTGGGGTACCCCGTGGAATCCAAGTTCTCTCAACGGCTGATCAAACTCCAAATCAAGCCCTTTAAAGTGAGGCTGGGTCCAGAGGTCATTTACCTTGTTCACAAATGTTTGAAATTCCATGTTAATCTTGTTTTTCCGATCCCTTTCACGCTGTTCCTCCTCAATCTCATCAGGATCATAAGCAGATCTTTTTCCACCCCCAATTGTCTGCACAACATCCATCACTTCAACATAGAACTGCACGTCCTTGGTTTTCTTGTTCCCCACCATTATGTGATTGTGCAGGTGAAAGTGGAGGACTGTAATCATCTCCTTTTCTGCTGGCTGGAAGAATGCGTGTTTGATGTTACCATACATAACATCCACTCTCTCATCTGGCCTTGAAGTTCCATACCGGAATCCATTTGTGTGAGCCTCCAGAGTACCAGGAAGCTTTCTCCCGCGACCACCAAATACGGGACGAATCCACAGATCTGACAACTTGATTGGTTTAAATTTGGCTCCAGCAACTTGAAGTTTCTCTTGTGTTACTAAAGTTGCTCTCTCAGCTCTCTCTGATTCTCTAGAGACAACCTGCCTGCGGAGGGTTCTTATTTGCTGAACCACTTCAGTGATGTGCCTTGGGTCCTTGGAACGAAATGAAACTTCTTTAACATATATTGATCCCTGGAACTTTAGAGTATTTGTGTCATGAGGAGTGAATGGAGTGCCAGGAACATTGAACATTATTCGGATATAGCAGGTACGGTTAGTATCTTGTTGACTAGATACACTTTTCACGGTGGCAATATGGAATGGAATCATGGTACCATGAATAGGTAAAAGAATAGCCTCACTCCGCTGGTCAACCTGAATCATCAATTCTCTTGGAGGTGGCAGATCATTAATGTTCTTATATGCAAGCAAATCACCAGTGGCTTTCGCAGAACCACGGCTATCTGCACCCCCAGAACTTCCTCCTGTGAGTCTTCGTGCAGTTTCTTCGTTCTTTTGGCGGGCCAATTCTGCCTGGTGTTGCCGCCTTAGTTCCTCCCTTGATGTCTCGTGGTTAACTGATCTAAGCGTAGCCTTGGATGAGAGTCCATTGGCAGCAACAGGCTTAGCTTTGACCTTCGGCTGCTCCTCCTCTTCTTCTTCATCCTCGTTGAATGAGTAAGCCACATCTTTTACGGCTTTAGAACTCATAGAAGTCACCACTTCTGGAGCATTTTGACCAATAACAACTGTATCAGCAACCAAAACACAAATTTTTTCAGTTTTGGGGTTTTTAGACTCTGTTTGCAAATTCTGAAACCCAAGAGACACATTAAAAACCATGCCCGATTTCAGCATTCTATCATTCTTGCCGTTAAGGTTTAACCCTGATTCACGGAACTCAAGCCCAATTCCAGTTCCTGCAGATCTCGTCAAATTTGCAACCAATTCAGGTGCCTCCTTTTGAACCACATTGAGGGCTGCTTGGTAGACATCTCC
Source organism: Solanum chilense (assembly GCA_032847665.1). Classification (NCBI taxonomy): domain Eukaryota; kingdom Viridiplantae; phylum Streptophyta; class Magnoliopsida; order Solanales; family Solanaceae; genus Solanum; species Solanum chilense. The sequence goes on along the minus strand of CM064963.1, from coordinate 102,852,387 downwards.
AGCCTTATTTCCTGGTTTCAGAGCTCCAATTGCAGCCTCATGAGCCTTCAAAAGGACTTCATACGCCTTGCTTTGCATTGGATTGGCATCAATTAGAAAGGTCCGAGCAACATTTGAGCAGTAACTATTATATCGAGAACCAATTGCACAGATAATCACACTTGTCGAATCATAGTAAAGATTCTGATCATTGCTTGATGCACTTGGTCTCAGATCAAACTCTCCTCCACTCTGAAAAATTGGAGGGTAACAGATGTCGACATTCTCTGCCTTTAACTTCACCTTAATCTTTGCAGGTTCCAGTATGACCTTTTCAGTATCATCCATTAGTGAAGAATGTGACACCTTCTTCTCCTCATCGATAACCCTTTCCAGCTTTGGGACTACAAAGTGCTTCATCACTGATGAAGTCAGATAGCCAGCTTTCTTCACATTCATAATTTCAGCGGTATCCTTGACAGCAAACAGGTCAGAGAATCCATTAGTTACATCACTGAGCTGAAATTGTGTATTCTTTAGCTTCTCAGTCCATGTCTCTAAAAGATTCCCTTCAGGAGCTTCTCTCGCGATGTGTCCAACAACGGGCACATTTGACTCTGACTGATCTTGTATTGCTCGAAAAATTGCATCCATTGCACCAGTCCCGTCATCTTTTTTAGACCTCACGTGCATTACAACATCCACTCCCACAACATCCTTGGAGGTTTTCTTGACAGCTTCAAGTAAGGAGGCTTTCTTCTGGCTACAGAGAAAATGGATCTGCTTCTTCATGAAAACCATGATAGTATCAGGAAATTCATAACCAACTAACCACATATTTAAAGCTGACGACTTCAGATACCGCAAATCCTCAGATGGAGGAGGAGTTCCTATGGCAAGAACTTCAGAAGCTCCCCAAAGTTCATCATTGTGTTCAGTCCAGTGGGAATATAATGTTTTTAGTCTTTTACCGAAGTTCTCCAGATTGATGGCATAAGGATTGGCTGTTCCGGATGCTTTGTCATTAGAAGCCTTGACATTACTATTCCGGGTATCAGCCATCGAGTAGGACGAATACAAGCCCTTACACCGTCAATAAAGTGCAGAGCCAAGCGTGATGATAACCTGTGAAAAAACAACAGGAAGTTATGATTTCCTTCCTCTCCTCCCACATAGCAAGTTTACCCAGCTAACTACCCAATTCCTACATTAATGGTATTCCACCAAAGAATGTGAAGAATTCAAAATAAACAATTGTAAAGGAAGTTAAAAAATTAGCAGATAATCTAGGCCAAAAATACAAGAAGAAACTGAGCACAACCAGTTTATGGATTTACCGGCCAGGAAAGGGAAATCACTTGCTTCACATATGTCCTCTAATCAAATTAACAACTATAACCAATATGTATTTGGGAAAGCAAGAAGGAAAATACTGCATTTGAAAATCCCGATTCCACCCAAAACTTTCTACCATTTTCTCAATCATAAAATAAAGAGTAGATCTCATCCTTCTCGTTCTTGTTTTCCTGGAGCTATGGTTCAATTCACACAGAAAAAGATATTCTGATATAGAAGTTGAGAAATGCCAATTTTACACCAACACCTGAAATAAGGCCTAACAATTAAGATCCAAAGAAAAAAAAAAACTTTTACAAAATTACACTAGAGTTCATTTTTCTCGCAAGCTAACACTTTGATTTTCACGGCTATGATTTCTTTCTACTCTAATACAAAATATAAACAAAACAATCTCCTAGTTGAAACCATTCAACTAACTAACACGAATCTCCATTTCAACTTCCAAAAATTCCACAATAGCTAAAATTATTCATTACACCAAAAATCAACTCATAGACAGTAATCATCCGAATCTCATGCTCAATGAGAAAAATGGAAAATTAGCACCAGAAATGCAGAAACTCACTTTGCAATTGACTCTGCTTTTCAGGAACAAACCTTTCTCCGATCCTCTAATATCCTGATCCTACAATAGCTCAAAATTTCAAAAACAATAAAAAATTCTCCAAATTCTACGTTTTGAATAACAAAACGAAAAAATCAACGACAATTACATTAAAAAACGAAACAATATGTGAACAAATATCTTACATGAACCGAGCTTTGTGATGGCCGATACAGATCTGATGCAATTACGATCTCTTTTATTAAACAGGATCGACGAAGATGCTCATTTTTATCAATGGAGGAATTTAAAGAAGACGATATATGTCAGACAGAGTGATTGAAGATGGGGCTTCAGGGTTCGTTGCGGTTATATACCCTGCATAATGACTTCGCTTATCCTTCGAGTTGGAAGATATTACGCCCAAGGATCCGTAATACACACACCTGTGTACATATCTCCAGTATAACTAAATTAAAAAATTTGATACATATATTTATTTGTTGTTTTTTTTAATTTTAAAAAGGAGGAGTTTGGAGTATTATTTATTTTTATTATATGGTTTCAATATTTTTCAAATAAACAGAGAAAAATTATTCAGCAGAACTTAATTCAGTGTTCGATTATTTCTGACTAGCAAGTTTATCATGTTGTTTTTCTTTCAAAGTTCATATTTGATTAGGATTTTCTCAAAGCAATTTTTTTTATGCGTTAACGTAATATACGTGAGAATTTTTTTATTATGAAATAAATTAATTACCTTAAGTGAGTCAGTTGATATCTTTAAGTTCTAAACTTGTATTTTCTCACCTAAAATTAAAGAAGACTGTACGGTCGAGTTGATAGTTCGTTCAACACTTGTTGAAGAATTTAGAGTTTGTTTGTTTTTTTGCATTGAAATTTGTTTTCCAGTTTTAAAAAGTTATCTTGCAAAATATTGCGTGCTCCTCCTTATTGTCGCATTGTCATTCAATAATTAATCTATGTTTAATTAAATACATATATCAGTAAGTTTCAATTAATATACGTTATTATACTTATTATTATATTTGTCCCTATTTAGTTATCCACTTTAGAAGTGACACACATATTAAGACACTAATTATTATCATAAATTAGTTACAATTTTATCCTTGACTTAAAAAATTATGCAATTCCCCAAGTAATATAAATGTATTTTCTGAATCTAAAAAGCATGCATTACAACTTGGTAGTATTAGGATTTTTTTAGAATTAAATAAGGGTATTTTAGGGAAAAAAATTATTGTTCTTTCTTGATTTGTTAAAATAAATAAGTAAATAGTAACATATATAAAAAGAAGTATAGACAAGTAAATAGAGACAATAAAATATAAAATTTATAATTCTTTCATATGAGTGTAATTTTTGGATAGTCATATATTTCATATCCAAATATAAAAAAGGGACGTGTGGTTCCAACCTAGCGAATTTTTTTTTAATCATGATCAATTGATTTATACCTAATTTCTTTAAATATTTATGAGAAGAGGCACATGAAAATAATATATAGGTAACGATTTCAAACTTTTTACACGTACCACAAAATATAACTTTATTAATATCAAATAAGAAATTAATAAGTAGATAAATGATTGTGATTAAAGAGCTACATGCAATACTTGACTCCAAAAATCTAAAATTAATCCTTTTCACTATTTGTGTAGTCATAGAGATATATGTAAATCACTTTTATTACCAAAGTATATCATCTCTAAATGATAAATTTAAGAAATATATATAAAAAAATCTCTAAATTGATGACATTGTTAGCCGTTAGGGGTGAAGAAATAATGTTAATGTTGAACTTATTGTGTGTTAAAAAGTGTATTTATTCGTATAGGAGTCATTTGGAGTTTATTAGAAGAATTAATGAGTAGATTAATTTTGTGTACTATAGTTTATAGTTTGGTATCTTTTGTATTGAAGAGTGCATTACAATACATAAAAATTTATGGTATTAGTAACGTCGGAAAATTTAATATTTCACAATTATTTGTCAGGGTAAAGTCATGCACTCTTCTCAAGAAAAATTTAATATAAAGTTTAATTGACAAATATAATTTTATTATAGTAAGAATATTAAAAGTCTATATAACTTTTCAATTGAACAAAATGAAATAATTATTAAGGTAGAATTGAAAAAAAAAACTATTTTTTTATTGTTTAAATTGACAATTAGTCTTGGACATCTATTTTTAATATACCTGCCAAACATTTGTGGAAAAAAAAAATATGCATTAGCATAATTAAAATACAATTCTCCATCAAAATCTTTTTTACAACTTTTTCTCATCATATTTATGAAAGGTATTTTAGTAAATAAACTATATAATATATGTTACTTTTAATCTATCAATCCAAATAATAATAAAAAAAAACAATCTTTATATATAATAATCAATTAATACTAACATAACCAATACAACTGTTATTCGTATATTCTAGTTAATAATATTATTTTTATATATCCCGTGAAACGATCTCATCTTACCAGTATAGAGAAGTGCTCGAAAAAGTTAATGACATTATTAAAGTATGGACAAGTGCTCGAAAAAGTTCTAACCAATAATAATTAGTCCATGTTGGTATAGTTAATGAAACTATTAAAGTAGTATCTACAGGTGGTCGAAAAAGCTTGACCAATACCAATTAGTTCATGTTTTGATATAGAACCTCAAATATGATGGAGTAATTTTTTCGTTTAAAAAAAAGTGTAGAAATATTTTTATTTTGCTTTGTTCAAGTTGTGCAAAATAATTGAAATAAATAAGAAAATAATACTTATTTGATGATGACAAACGTCAAGATTTTTTTTGTTAATTTAGTAAATATTTCATGTTAATTATTAAAATCACGAACAAAACTCTCGGGTTTACCCATTTTTACTGTGGGTTATATGGGCTGACTCGTATTTGACCCGTTATCCAACCGCCTTCGTTTTTGGGAATTTTGTCAACACTACTATTTATAAGTTGCATTGCCATTTGCCGAACAATTTCAAAGCCTACAGCCGCCATTTGTAGAGCTTACAGAGACCTGATTCCTTCGTTGTTCTTGGGGGGCGCTGTAGAGAGATTCAATTAAGTTGATGATTTAGGGTGGAATTACCAGTACCTTTTTTCTTTTAAGGTACGAGAATCACTTGTAACTAATGATTGTTAACCTTAAAATCTTGATTGGTAAGAACCCTGTTCAAGTTTCTTTTCGCTGTTATTGAGAATCGTGATATAGAAGTTGGGTTACGGAGTGTGAAGGCAATGGAACTTAATATAACTATATATGACCTTGCTTTTTAGTATTAGGAAGTCATGCTGATTTCTGCACGTAACGTGTTTGATAATATGCCGCTTGCAGATTCTTGGTTCAGTCATTTGTTATTTGTTTTTGTGGAGATTCTTGGCTTTTCCCTTTATCATCACATTCTTAATTTTGTTGCAATGATAATGAACAAAGCAAACGTAAATATTTCTCCTCGCAAAACTTAATATCAGCCCATGATTGATCGCCTTAAAATCTTGATTCAAAGGAACCCTATCCAATTTTCTTTTTTCCTTTCCTTTTCACTGTTATTTAGAATCTTGATAAAGAAGTAAGGTTTTTCCTTTCCTTTTCTCTGTTATTCTGATTCTTGATAAAAGAAGTAAGGTTTTTCCTTTCCTTCTCAGAATCTTGATAAAGAAGTTAGGTTTTTCCTTTCCTTTTCACTGTTATTCAGAATCTTGATAAGGAAGTAGGTTTTTCCTTTCCTTATGACTGTTATTCATAATCTTGATAAAGAAGTAAGGCTGTGGAGTAAAGGCAATGGAACTTCACATAACTATAAATGGACTTAACTTTTTAGTATTATTAGGTAGTCATGCTGATTTATGCAGGTAACATGCTAGGTTGTGGAGTTAAGGCAATGGAACTTCACATAACTATAAATGGACTTAACTTTTTAGTATTATTAGGTAGTCATGCTGATTTCTGCAGGTAACGTGCTTGATGATATGCCGCTTGCAAATTCTTGGCTTAGTCATTTGTTATTTTTTTTTTTTTGTGGAAATCAGTGCCATTACGTCATTATTCTTAGTTTTTCCCTTTGTCATCACATTCTTGATTTTGTTGCAATGATAATGAACAAGCAAACATAAGTTTTTTACTCCTGCCAGAACTTAACATCAACGAATGATTAAAGAAGAAGAAGGGTTGCGGAGTGAAGGCAATGGAACTTCACAATACATGGACTTCACTTTTTAGTATTAGGTAGTCATGCATGTTTGATAATATGCCGCTTGCAAATTCTTGGTTCATTCATTTGTTATTTGTGTTTATATTAATTGGTATTCCTATGTGTACTCTTTACTTTTCCCTTTATATTCACATTCTTGATTTTGTTGCAATGATGATGAACAAACATGGGTGTTCTACTCCCAGCAAAACTTAAGATCGACGAATGATTGATAGCCTTAAAATTTTGATTGAAAAGAACCCTGACCAAGTTTCCTTTTTCCTTTTCTTTTCGCTGTTATTCAGAACCTTGATAAAGACGTAGGGTTGCGGAGAAATCTAGCCTCCACTATATACTCACATAGACAAAAAACCTTCATGCTGCTTAGCGCGCCGCACACAAGCCAGAATAGATTGCAGGTCCAACCTCTTCATGTTCTAGTTTCATTGTCGTCACTTCTTGAATTGATTGGTTTAAATTGCTAATTACTTTTATGACCTGTCATTCCTTTTTTCCTTCTAGAGTTGGGTTTTTTAGTCAATGAAGTTGGTTTTTTCGTCCAATAATAGTATGGTACAGTGACTTTTTAAACTTGAAATGGGTGATGATTGAATATAACTCAGCTTTATGGTGGGGGCTAAATATAATTTTAAAATATGATTATAAGGATATATTTGTTGAAAAAGCATAATGGAGAACAAAAATAATTTATTATCGATATTAGAAGGACAAATAACCCTTTTTCTGATAGCTGATGAATTGGCCCTAAGGCTAGAGTGGGGTTTAAGTAATTTTATTAATCATTGTTAAGATGAATTTTCCTTTAGTCAACTCATTCTTCCCCTTCAATTGCACACGTGAAGTTCCACGATTAGGGCAATGGAACTTCACATAACTATATATGGACTATACTTTTTAGTATTAGGTACTTATGCTGATGTCTGCAGGTAGCATGTTTGATCGTATGCCGCTTGGAATTGCTTGGTTCCGTCATTTGTTATTTGTGTTCGCATTAATTGGTATTCCCTGTTTTGTGAAATATCAACCTTTACATCATTACACTTCACTTCTCCCTTTACCATCACATCTTGATTTTGTTGCGATGATCATGAACAGAGCAAACATAAGTGTTCTACTCCTAGCAAAACTTAATATCAAGAGACTTTGTGTAAGGCACTGTAATCGGGATGTGCTTGCTATAACATTCTTACTGGATCTGCCACATAAATTGGGACGAGGGAGTAACATTTATTGGTGTAAGATCTCATATGGTATATTAGATGTTCTTTTGTATGCTTATGATATCCATGGTGAATAACATGCAGAATGAGTGAGATTTATTTTTGATATCTAATGTCCATCTCATATCATGTATTTTATTAACTTATTGTAATAAATTCTATTTGTCATCAGTACTTCGGACGAGTTCTCTAATGGCAAAAGGAGAAGCCGTCGCTGTTAAAGATGCTGTCCACAAATTACAACTCTGTCTTCTTGAAGGCATCAAAGATGAAAGCCAACTCATTGCTGCTGGATCTCTGTTGTCTCGGAGTGATTATCAGGATGTAGTGACCGAACGATCAATTGCCAACATGTGTGGTTATCCTCTTTGCAGCAATTCTCTGCCTTCTGAAAGGTCTCGGAAAGGACATTACAGAATATCATTGAAGGAGCATAAAGTTTATGATCTTCATGAAACATACATGTACTGTTCAACAAATTGTGTAGTCAATAGCAGAGCATTTGCTGGTAGCTTGCAGGATGAGAGAAGCTCTACACTGAATCCAGCAAAGCTTAATCAAGTCCTGAATCTATTTAAGGGGTTGCATTTGCATTCTGCAGATGATGTGAAGGAAAATGGAGATCTAGGATCTTCTAAGTTGAAGATCCAGGAAAAAGTGGATTTAAAGGGTGGTGAAGTTTCATTAGTAGAGTGGATGGGTCCATCTAATGCAATTGAAGGCTATGTTCCACAGAGAGATCGAAGTGTGAATCCAGCACTGTTGAAAAACATTAACAAAGGTACGAGGATTTCAATGATCTAAACAGGTATCTGTAGTTGATAGGGGAATGCTTTTCTAGCTTATGCTTGCTGGAGTCGCTTCATTTGAAACTTTAGAATATAGTGGACTTCTTATTCTAGCTAATCTAAATTTATGCACTTGTTGATAATGACAAATACTAGTAATTTTGCAGGATCCAAGAATAAGCATGCCAGACTCCAAGATGAGAAAAACATGATACTTAATGAGTTTGATTTTTCGAGCACTACAATAACTCAAGATGAGTATAGCGTTTCAAAGTTCCCAGCTCCTGTAAATGCTGACTCGAGTGTAAAGTTCAAAGAAACCCAAGCGAAGACAAGGTACAAAGTTAGGGATGATGATGTTTATATACTGGGGAAGCAAGTTGATGCCTTGCAGTTGCGTTCTGGAGAAGAAACAGAAAAATCGGATAAGAACACTAGATTTTTGAAGGTGGACAAATTTAATTCTGGAGAAGTGTCTTCTGGTCCTTCCCAACATGATGTCAAGAACAAAAGTGTCCTAATTATGTCTGATGACGGAAGGAAATATACATCACATGGTGAACATGATAAGCTCAAATCTTCTTTAAAATCTTCAAATTCCAAGAAAATGTCTCGGTCAGTTACTTGGGCTGATGAAAATATCGATGGTGGCATTGGCAAGAAAACAGAGAGCTCATCCAAAATATCAGAATATGAGCGTCAAGCTTATGGGGGATCAGCCTCTACTGATATGGAAGAGAATGATGATTCATATCGGTTTGAATCTGCAGAAGCCTGTGCAGCAGCACTAAGCCAAGCAGCAGAGGCTGTTGCCTCAGGTTCTGATGTTCCTGATGCTGGTATGACATTTTCATTGATCCTCCTTATTAGGAGATTTGTAAGTCATACTCTCTTTGCATCTAATTGCTTTTGAGTTCTGTTGCATGTGATATTTAGTGTCCAAAGCCGGGATTGTAATATTGCCACCTCCACAAGAAGTGGATGAAGCAATACTTCAGGAGACTGATGAGATGCTTGATTTAGAAACAGCTCCTTTAAAATGGCCAAGAAAACCAGGGATGCCAAATTATGATGTCTTTGAATCAGAGGACTCTTGGTATGATAGTCCACCTGAGGGGTTCAATATGACTGTAAGTTGCTCCTCAAACCTTTTACACTCTTGAAACTTGCTACCACTGATTAATATTCTTGTTATCTCTTCATATCCCCCCACCCCCACCCACCCATCCTTTTTTCCTTTCTTAACCTTTTTTTTGGTTGTGTGTGTGATTTTCTTCAGCTTTCACCTTTCGGAACAATGTTTAATTCCCTCTTCACATGGATATCATCATCGTCCTTGGCATTTATATATGGGCATGATGAAAGCAATAACGAGGAGTATTTGTCTATCAACGGAAGAGAATATCCTCGCAAAATTGTGTTATCTGATGGCCGGTCAACTGAGATCAAGCAGACTCTAGCTGGCTGTCTTGCTCGAGCATTGCCGGGATTGGTTGCTGACCTTAGGCTGCCAGTACCGATATCAACTTTAGAGCAAGGAATGGTATGATTACATTTTAAGATATTACCTTCCCCTTCCCAAAGCTTTTTTAGCATAACAGTGGAAGTTGGTCAAGTCAATGACTTCTGAATGCTGTCAGGAGACATTAAGTGGTTGCCTTTTTTTGTGCAGCTAGAATCAATTTTAATTTCTTTTGTTTTTATTTTGTATTTGGAAGCAATTTTAGTCTCATGATTTTGTTTTGGTTTAGGATTTCATTTCCCAGTAGGAGATAACTTTAAATATGCTATTAAATGTTGCCAGTACTGTGCATTGCATGAAGTTGCAAAATACAAGAGGCTTGTAAAGGATTGTCTAAACTACCCGAAAGTCCAAATTTAGGGTTCTCTCTTTTCACTCAGCCTCAAACAATCGACATTTTGTGATGGGGGTTGGGGAGGAAATCAATACAAGTACACCACCTATAATTTTGATGGAATGATTCTGCCAAGTGTTGTGTAGTTGGCTGGGGGAGGTGATGGGATGACATTTTGTTTTCTATGACTCTGGAACGGTTTTCTACCATATGTCAATTTCATTGTTTTTACTTATTCTTAAGTTAAGAGAAGAAATAAGTTTGTGTGATATATTATCCTCATTGGCTCCATTATACTTTTAAGTGAGGTTTGTGTGCATTTCCAAAATCTAGAGGAGGTTCTTTGATGTGCTTAGAACCATCCACTGAGACTTTTCCATGGGTGTGTTGGCTTGTGATGGTGTAGTTAGGTAGACGAGGGTGTTTTTGGTTTAAGGATATCATTGCATGTCATGACTAATCAGTAATCATCATCTGTGAGAATGACTCTTCTTTGTTTGACATGTGCAGGTTCTCCTCTTAAATACAATGTCTTTTGTGGATCCACTCCCTGCATTCCGAATGAAGCAATGGCAACTTATTGTACTTCTGTTTCTTGATGCTCTTTCTGTATGTAGGATACCCACACTGACTCCATATATGACGGGGCGAAGGAATTCGTTTCCAAAGGTAGAATTTTGTGATCATAAACTTCTATGTTCTCATGCAATTTTCTTACCTCTATCTCACTCTTTAACATTTGTTCTCAGGAATCCCTTCCATCCCCTCCCCAGGTCTAGTTAGACCTTTTAAATCTTCACTAGATTTGCCACCTTCCAGAATTATATTGGACATAGATGCCTATATTTTGATGGCAGCATTTTTCACTAACTCGAGCTTGAATATTTGGTAAATGCAATTTGTTAGGGCACTAGACCTTTATATGTGATAGACATTACTTTTTCAGTTCTTGCTTCATGTTACTTAGAAAGGATCAACTGTTTTTTAGATGTTGACTATATTGTTTCCTAAGAAAAGAATTGAAACATGTTCCTTAGAGTGTGATTGCGGCCTAACTGTTCTTTAGAGTTTTTGTTGTCCCATCTTCTGGAAAACTACAGTTCCAAAACATATTATCATTTCCCCTGTTTCTTCTTCTGGGATGCGATCATCTTTGTTTTTAAGCCTCGGGGCTCTGGTCTAGTGATAAGAGTACAACGCGAGATGTGTGAGTTTCAACCTTGTAGTTTGATATTTAAGTGGAGAAGATTAGATGGGCGGGCTCAGTTTCCGCCAAGTTTCAGACCATGTGCTGTTGAACTTATTTTGATGAAGTCCTCTTTTTTTGATAAATTGTTTTTTCCTTGTTTTTACTTATTACTCTCAAGTTTGCTAGGCAACAGGGAGACTCACCTTGACCACCTTCTTTCTTGTTCTTTGGTATGCAATTTACTCCTCCTCTTAAATGAAACCATTATGGGAGATGGGATGTACTATTGAAATTCCAAGAAGATGCAGGAGATTTGATGCAAAAATGTATGAATTTCTAAATTCCATTACATGTGTTTATAGTCAAATATAACCGATTACTTATACTGGAAGAAAATGAAATGGTTATGTATTTTTAGTGGAAGGCACATAATGACAGCAGTTTCAAAATGGCCACCTGTAGGTAGGGAAAAGAAGAGCTAATTACATGGTACACATGCTGTTTTGTACCCTCCTGCTTGCCAGAAAACATTACCAAGACTACGCTAACAACAGTATAGCTGGCAAATAGAAGTGTATTCCTTCCTTCGGGTAGTGAACTAAGTTGTTGGATGAGTCTGCATTGAAGTTGTATTGTTGTCAACAGTCAACGGTAAAATAGAAAGTTGTGAAGTTGTCTTGTGGCTGGCTTTTACTGAGAAGTTGAGTGTGTTATAGTTGTTCTAGCTTAGCTGTTCTTGTTCATCAAGCTGAAAACTGACAGATTATTAGGGAGGTGCGGTAATAACCTCCAATGTTCTGCTTATAGTTGAACTTGGTTTTGCGGAATTTTCATGAGGTATATGGCAGCTCCTGAGGCTCTGTTGAATGCTATAAGCTTAATGAGCAAGCTGTCCAATTTTTTTAACTCCACTTGAATGTCACTTTACCAACCTTTCACAGATTTGCTAACAAGCATGCATGCAGTACTAGTAATTATATGTGAGCTAACATAGTTCGAAATGTTTTTGTTGAAAATCAAGAGAACCTGATTTCATTTGCTACCCTTCCACAGATTAACTAGTATGCAGGATAATAGTTATACTCGAGCATACATGGTTGACAAATGTCTTTATGTGAAAATTGAGTGAATTAACAGTATTATGTGTCTAGATTCATTGAAGTAAAGTAAGAGAAGATTAGTGAATATTTCAAAATATTCCCTTTGATACTGCAGGATATATTTTTATATAGTAGTGGATGGAGTGTTTGCCTACGTTGTTAAGATAGAAGATATGACTAGTTATCATATCGGGACGTAACCTAAAATTCATCTATAATGGGGTTTTCTAGTACATTAATGCTCTAATGTATCTTCTTTCTATTTTTCCCTAGTTTTCCTGCACAAGACATTAATAGTTTTTTGACTCTAAGAAGCCAGGTGGACTGAGATCTCCTTTTGTTGAATTTGGCTAAACAGGTGCTTGATGGTGCTCAGATAAGCGCAGCGGAATATGAGATCATGAAAGATCTGATCATTCCACTAGGTCGAGTGCCTCGGTTCTCAATGCAAAGTGGAGGCTAGTTTGACATGAAATAGCTGTTGTGGACCCTCTCCTATAAACCTTCATGGTAGAAAGAGGTTGTGAAAATAGACTTGAAAGTGTGCACATACCGCAAAATTATATATGTTTGTTGCAACTTCTCTTCATATCTGCTTATGTTATAGAATTTGCTATGTTGTCAAGACACTGATGATGATAAGTGAAAAGTGTAAAGTAAGTATTTATTCCATTTCCCTCTGGCTTTTTAAAAAAAATTATGACAGCTATCGTTTATGTGGAGTAAATTAGTTCTTTTAAACCATGGCAGTTTACTTTTTAACTTGTGATTTGTAGTATTCTATGAAGTCTTTATATGCACAAGATTTATTACTCTTAACTTAAGAAATTGATGTCTGAATTTGTATTGGAAAATTCTAAACGCTTAAGTAGTCATCATAGAACTAGGTCATTGGTTTAGGATATAGTAGCAAATATGTTTTGCTTTGATTGGAAGTGTGGAGGTTACTAGTTTTGTTGTCATTTCATTGTATTGTCGTTAAAATAACTGATCAGAATACAACCCCTCTGCTTATTGCATGACTAGTTCAATTATTAGCTGCAAAATTTACAAGCTTTAATGAGTTCTTCTGTGTAACAGGAACTGCACAGAGCTGTTGTTTAATACAATTTACAGCAAGTCCTCTAATCCTGATAGGAGTTGATTTTGCCACCTTTCCACCAGCAGCGTATCTTCATCCTGTCATTATATCCTCTTGTTGAAACATTGTTTAGTTTGGCAAGGTTTGATATCATGTTTACTGCTGTGATCCCTCTATCTTGGAGACTAGTGATATGGAAACTGTGATTCCACTTCTTTAGTGTGTGAAGATTTGGTCAATCATTTTTACCTACTTTGTGCAGTCATGTAAAAATCCTCAGATGTGTTCTGTGAGGTGTGAATATAACTATAAAACAGAACTAGCATTTTTCTGTGTGTTTTAAATCCAAGAACTGTTCGTCTCCAAATATTCTCTGATCTCTTTGAAGCGTTGAGGCATGAACTGTGCCATTCTGTAAGTTTGTGCCACCTGAGCCTTTCCTTTTGCACTCTTGATCAACCACTGTAAATGTTGCTCCCATCTGTCCCCAATATCAGTAGTCTGCATGTTAGCATTTTTGAGTCCACACATGCTTTGTGAATATACCCTGGACAAACAGGTAATCTCTGGTCTCCTTCTCAACTCTTACTTGTCTTCTGTTAGTAGTGGAGCCGCATTGCAAACACTGCTTAGCTACATTACCAAACATGAGGTATTTCTATGGCTATGGAGAATTAGACAATGTATCCATGCTATTTTGTTAAAGGGATTGGTGCTTTTTAGAATGACAACTCTTATAGTACTCATCTAAGGTGATTGATTTTCTTTCTAAACCTTCTATAAAAGTCGAGTGAGACTGATATTTTTTCCGTTTGATGTCTATAAGGGTACAGTTATAAACTTGGAATCTCTTTCCATTGATACCTTGAGTATTTTAAGTTGATTTGATCTGCTTTTAAGTTAATCTAAAATACATTTTGAATCCTTTAAATAAAGGAGAGAGTGAAAGTAAAGGGAAAGTTTTACTGATAGGAGATATAGGGTTTGTTCGGTATGAAGGAAAATAAGTTTGTTCACCTCAATTTGTGCCCTGTTTGAGTCTATCTTGTGTTCCGTAGGTAAGAAAAAAATATATATTGGAGGAGGTGTGGGAGTGAAGATGAGGTGTGTTGAAATTTGTTTTTCTTATACTTATATTCTTTAATTTTTACGAAAAAAAAAGTTAACTTTTTTTTTTCAAAACATGTGATCAATTGATGATACATAAATTGGGGGGAAATGTTTTCCCTGAATATCGAACACATTTTAATTAACAAAAATATTTGTTTGCAGTTGTTCACTTTAGAGTTTGACAGCATTTTCAATCAAATAGATTATAAACTTAATTATAATTTATAAGGTATCTGATCATCTTATATCATGAACCAAAGTAGGCTGAATTGGTTAATGGCATGACAAAGTGGACCAGTTGACATATCTATAATTGTTGATTCATTATAATAATATACAGATTTTGACTGTGTAATCATTTCTTGAACGTGGATAATTCAGACAAGACAGCTAAGCACTGTTTTGATTAGAATATAAATATACATATAGTATATAGTATATTAATATTCATGAAATTATTTAGACAATTGCTGTTTTTAATACATGGAGATTGGAGAACAATTTGTTACTTACTATTCTTAAGTCCACATATGATACATCTGTCACATTCTTACTGTTTCTGTGTATAATCATAAATCGACCCTTTATCATTATTCGCTAGTCAGTCGGAAGTATTTATTTACTCTTTTTATTGTAATTTGATTTAGTGCGGAATTTAAAGAATACAAAAGGGTTTTGCAAAGTTTTTATCTTTTTAGGATTGATCAAAATATATTTGCTAAATAGTGTTACTTTTTTCGTCCACAATTGTTTGTCGTGTTAAGGTGATGCACACTCTTCAAGGAATATTTAATACAAAGTGTAATTTGGTTAATATAACTCTAATATATCAATAATGTCAAAAGTGTATCTAACTTTTCAAATGAACTAACACTATCATTAAGGGCAAATTTGGAAAAAGATGATTAATTGTTTTTAATTATTTAAATTGACAATTAATCTTTGATATCTATTTTTAGCATATCTATCGAATAATTGCGGACGAAGGGAGTGATAGATTCTGCCTAATTTGTGTGAATTTTAACAAAATCAAATTATGATACAAACGACTAAAGAGACAAAACTTCTCAATAAAATGTGAACCTCATTAATTCTTTGGAAAAGGATAAAAAATATGAATAAAAAAATCTTTGCTGTCAATACTTTGATAAAAAATATCCTTATTGTTAATTAATGAGTAAAAAATCCTATCTTTCCAATAAATTTGTTATTTATTTTTTAACACATTTTTTCTAAGAATAATTTATAAACTTATAAACGTTTATCCTATTTCAATTCATAAAAAAAAATAAAAAGAACATTTTTTATTTTATTATAATTAT
This sequence comes from Solanum chilense, assembly GCA_032847665.1. Classification (NCBI taxonomy): domain Eukaryota; kingdom Viridiplantae; phylum Streptophyta; class Magnoliopsida; order Solanales; family Solanaceae; genus Solanum; species Solanum chilense. Next base: position 102,836,587 of record CM064963.1, on the reverse strand, counting down.
TTTTTATCATTACATAAAATAAGTTGATGATGGATTTACTATGATCTTATATATGATATGAGGTATGTTATCCGTTGAAAGGGTACATGAAGTTATTCTATTTTAATCGATAAAATGAGATGTCTATATTTTTATATATTAAAGTGATTTTAAAAGAAAGAAAACAAGAATATGATCATTTAATAACATCTTAATTTGGAAGAAGATGTCTATAAAAAAGGAAAAAAATATATTTATTCAGAAAAAAAAGGGTTTTTGACCCATCTATTAATCGTATGGTATTTCTGAATCAAAATATTGACGGTAAAAGTATTATTGAACTAAAATATTGATGACAAAAATATTTTTGAATCAAACTATAAATAGATGACTTTTTATTCATTTTCTGTGATTTGAGGCTTTTCTTTTTTTACCCTTTTCCGTTAATTCTTATTCAGTGAAAATCTTGTAAAATTAACAATATGAAAAAACACTTGACGCCATTAAACACACAAGGCGATGTCAATATTCAAACTATTTACATTTATATAGTTTTAATAAGATAAGATATTTAAGCAACGTTTGCATATATGTATTTATTGTATAAATTACGTGTGAATTTCGTCTACCTTTTAAATTAAACGATTTTGCACATATTGTTATTATTTTTTTTTAAAAAAAGGAATGAAAAAGAAATAAAATATATACTTTGGTGACCGCTGACTGGTTTGGAGTTTGTTCGATCAGATAAAAAATATCTTTTATATATTTATATTTAGTTGATTAAATTTTTCGAAAAATATTATTCAACTGAACACTATCCTTTGTCTTTGATGCAGAAGAAAAAGAAAAAGACTAAGGGCCCGTTTGGATGGGTTTAATTAAAGCAGCTTTAAAAAAGTACTTTTAAAAGTGCTGAAACTTATTTTTAAAATAAGCAGTTATGCGTTTGGATAAAATTGCTGAAGTTGCTATGCCAAACGTGAAAATGGAAAAATGAAAGAAAGAGATGTTAGGGTTATGTGGGTAATTTGGAGATTGTATAAAAATATTAAGCGCAAAAGGATAAAAATGTAGTCAACTTAAAACAGCTTTTAAGCTATAAAAGAAAAAGCACCCCTATCCCAGTTTTTAACTTTTGGCTTAAAATAAGTTTTTTTTTTAACTTAAAATAAGTTATTTTGAATATTGTCAAACATCTAAATAAGTCAAAAATCAGTTTTTAAGTCAGTTTGACCAGCTTTTAAGCTGAGCCAAACAGGCTCTAATACGCGTTTATTTATTGTTCATAAATGAAGTTGTTATTTAAGTGAGTTGTTAGGTAGTATTCTTAAATTTAGTGTGTACTACCAAATTAATACCTTAAAATTAAGGAATTTAATAGTAGTACATTCTGTTTTACTTTAAAAAAAAATACACTGTCCTTCGATATTAAATTTTTCCTCAAATAAAATATTATTAATAAAATTAATTGTAGTTTAGAGATAGATGATCTTGGGAAATGAATGAAGCCTATTTTCTCACCAATTACTAAAAGGTCAACAAAGTGATTAAAAGTGGCGACTTTCCCCAAAGTTTTACTTAATTCAATGAACACATCACAATAAATGAGAATGCTAAGTTAATGATAGTGATATAATTAAGTTAATCAAACTATAATTTCGTATAAAATCGTTGGAACCAACAATAACATAAGAGTGAAAATCATTAGTGGAGTATGAGGATAGTAGGAGGGTACGTATATTGGTTCCTCCGTTCACAATTAATTGTCATATTTTCTTTTTTTAGAGTAAAATTATAAGAATTTTGATCAATATTTTATAATTATATTTTTATTTCTATTGATATGCAAAAATTTACAATTTTATAGTATTTTACTATTTAATTTTTTAAATAAAAATATATCAAATTAATGTAATCTAATTTAACTTTAAAAATTAATCAAATTGACATTCGAAAAGTGCAACATGACAATTATAAGCGGATAGAAAAAATATTTTATTTGTCCATAAAGAGGTATAAAGATAATTTCAAAAGACTTTTGATTTAGAAAAAAATAGTTAACATATTGAAGTAGAAAGAAAAATAACAAACAAATCCATAACCAAATATAATAAAAATAAATTCAATTATAATAACTAAGTAGTGTGATAATTAAAATATATAAATTTTTTGGATCCCTGTGAAAATTTGTGATGCAGTTTTTGAGTTGAATTGATATTTTTCAAACACTAATTTTTAAATATTTTTTTTTAAGAAAATATTTCTTTTACGAAACCAACTAGTCCTAAATATAATTAATGGTATGGTAAAATGACAAAAATACACTTGAAGAATATAAAAAACAAACCAAATCTAAAATTGTGACGTGTAATGAGGATAAATGAGTGTAGCATGTTAACAAAATATTTTTGTTCCAATCACTTAAATCCCTATTATTAATTTTCGAACATGATATCATGTATTTATATTGCAAAAAGAAAAGAAGTAGTATTAGACCATTAAAAATGAAAAGATCAAATAAGAATTAAGTTTAGCTTAATTGAAAAAAAAGACAACCTTATTTCATGATGAAATTATGTAGTTAACCCCATAGATATCATATATTTTTGGGATAATGCCCAAGTACCCCCTCAACCTATGCTCGAAATCTCAGAGACACACTTATACTATATTAAGGTCCTATTACCCCCCGAACTTATTTTACTAATAATTTTTTACCCCTTTTTAGCTTACGTGGCACTATCTTATGGGCCCAACGATGGTTGACTTTTTTTTCGAACTAGTGCCACGTAGGCTAAAAAAGGGTAGAAAATTACATATAAAATAAGTTCAGGGGGTAATAGGACCTTAGTTTAATATAAGTGTGTCTCTGGGATTTCGGGCATAGGTTGAGGGGGTACTTGGTATTTTCCCTATATTTTTTAATCAAAGTGCTTCTCTCAAATGAGATCCTAAAAATAAAAATATTAGGTTTGAGTTTAAAATTATTGAAATACGTAATCATCTTCTCTAAAAATTTAAAATGTTACTAATAATATTTTCAATACGTCTCCTGGCTAATGCAATATGTATGCCCATCTCATTTGACATAATACATAAATATATTCTTTAACTTGACCTCATTTTATATTTATAACTTTTGACCTTGAGTATGCAGAAGTAGACACTTAAATTTGTACAAAATCGAACAAGTATACACACAACTCCTAACGTGGCATAATACACTTTGAATACCACATAAGACGTAAATTGCCATGTAAAATACCACTGTAGAACGTGTGTGTCTATTTATTTAATTTTATTTAAATATGTACTTATAAATATTTAAAATTAAAAAATATAAATATAAATAAAAAAAACATATTTATATATTATATCTATATCGATAGTCATCTCCATAAAATTAGTAATTAAATAGTAGTTCACAGTGCATACAAGAGATGTCTCCTTCGTGTTGGCCTTTTCCCTTAAACATGAGGTGTGCTTCCATAACAACTAAGGTGTTGTCCAAAGCTGCTAAGGACACTGTCGCTCAAATCATTGCGCCTTTCTTTTCCTTAACTTAAAAATAAATGGACACTGAATTCCCTTTTCTTCTAAAAATGGCTTCGAACTGTCATAATTAGGGGTATGCATAATTTGCAATATCCTTAATAATCAAATTCAAAAAAATAATAATCAGGTTATATATAAAAATATCATGAAAACTAATAAGGATGTCACTCATTGTATTGAAGCAGGATAGATGAAGTAAAAACTCCAATAATCTAAAATTATATATGATAAATGCGAGCAATTTATTTTGAGAACAATTTTTATAGAGTGATGATTAGATAGATCTTGCTTTGTGAGCGAAATGTTAGCCATTCAAAAAATTTCATATTCAAAAGTTGAAAATGATAAGGATAAACGTGTTTGAGGTGGATGTGAGTGTCAAGAAAATAAGAGATTAAAAATAAAGTTATTCTGAATAAGATAAAAGTGCCGTCTTAAATAATAACACGTGAAATTAAAATATTTCAGACAAGTAAAATATGAGATGTACAGATATTACAGTTATGAGATGTACATGTTTTTTATTTTTTTTAGACAAAGTTAAAATACAAAATATTTTATACTTTAAGGCTTTACTTATAAATTGCTCTAATACTTTTCTAAAAATTAAAATATAAAAATATTTGATTAAATTACTAGTATTTATTCAAATATTCTTTTACTCCTCAAAGATTAATTTTTTTAATCATTCTCTACTATACGGAATAATTCAAAATCGGAGAAAAATCATGCGGTACGTATGATATTTGATGTAACATTTTAAAGAAATTGACCACCAAAAAATACAAACTGAAATGTCTAGAAATTCGTATATCATACCAACTTTAATATCCTAGTCAAAATACAAGTAAAATGACATTTTTTATAAAATAAAAACAGCTACTTTAATTTTAAAATAATAGTTTCTCTCTCTGTTCAAATCATGTGACAATTTTTGTGGGACGTGCCATATTTTTTTGAAGTCACTAATATATTTATTCCTATTTTTATTAAAGTTTTTAAATTATGACACACTAAAATTTATTTTGATATGAAATTTAATAAATAAGTAATAAATTTTCAAATATCTTTTTTTTCAAATTTTGTCTATATTCCCAAAGGTATACGTTATACATGTATATATGCTGATAATAATTCTTTATCAGGTCAAACTTTTCGCAATGAAGTAAAATTAATTGTTTGAACTTATTTATTTGTCTTTATTTTAAATAAAATATGTTATTTTTTTAATTAACCTTGTGGCTAATAAAATTCGTGAGGGGATTAGACGATGAAAATGTATTTAAAATTGGTTGTGCTTTGACTGTCACACTCGCGCATTTACCAACCCAAAAAACTTGTGAACAAAAATGTAAAAGAATTAATAGAATTGACAAAATAAATAGAGAAAAAGCAAAATATAAGTACATCCCTCTCTCTTTCTCTCTCTCAATCAATATCAGGTTCTTCTTTCTCTTTGTATCTCTTTTTCTCTCTCATGGTGATGGTATCATCTCCGCCACAATTTTTATCGGAGGACCGCCGGTGATCGGTGTTTTTCTCCGTCTCCTCAACATTTTGATTCTTTCGGTATCCATATTTTTCTTCATTTTTGTATATATATATATATATCCTCCTTGTTCTTGGAAAGTTTAGCTCTGATATTCTACGTTGTAGATCCGTGTTCTACTTTTTCGTTTAAATTCATATGGATCGGGTTATTTATGGATCCGTTTAGATCTTCGTGTAGATTTTGGTATTTCGTTTTTGTCGATTTATTAATTAATTGTTAAAACTGGCTGTATAATTCATTTACCTATTTTGAAGCCGTTTTTTGGAATTGGTATTTTTATAAATTCTGTGATTTTCTTGTTCTTTATTTTCTGTATTTATTTATTTCTTGAATACCTGATAATATTTGCACAGTTGCCCTTGCTTTTTCGATTTTTTTCTTGAACGGGAAGATAATTTTGACTTAATTAATCCTCAAATCTGTGTTTATTTTTATGTGGATGCTTAGGATTTTCTTTGTTCTTTTTGGAGAAATAATTGTTGGATTTTGGTCAGGTGCCTTATTTTCAAATCGGAGTTATCTCTGCGGTTGTATTTTTTATTGTGTTGGGACAATTGTATGAGCTGAGGTCGCATATTTTGTGCTGTAAAATAAATGTTTCTTTGGTTGAAACTACTCTTTTTCGTCTCATGAGATTTGATTTAATCTTGCGCTGATATTTCAACATTCTTTTCTGTTGCGCGACGCGCTGTGTGTGTGAGAAAAGTAGGCAAGCTTGTTCTTGATCTTGAATTTTAAATTCCCTACTATACGATGGAACGGTGGGGAATGAGGCGAGATAAATTGCAATTAGTTTTACTACAAAGCTATATTCGGAAGATTTCCAATCTGGACAATCAGCTTATCTTTTTTAAGAACTTTCCTGGACAATCAATTGGAAACATATTAAGTTAGCAGGGTTATCTTGTATTTGAGTGCATAATTTCATTTGTCTAGAGTTGTTTCAATGTACAGTCATGACCAGATATATGAATTTCATTCAACCCATCTTTTTATTGGATGTTTTTTCCATAATTATTTCTGTAAGTACAATGATATGATCTGATGTGTGTGATCATGCTGATGTTCCCATTTTTTTTATGTTGGTCAGGTGAATGACCTTTTGTGGTGATAACTAGTAAGCAGACTTTTCTTGGAAATGGCTTCCGTGGGCTTAGCACCTACATCGGGTTTGAGAGAATCCAGTGGCCATAATGCTGGGGTAGATAGGTTGCCTGAGGAGATGAATGACATGAGAATCAGGGATGATAAGGTCTGAATATTGAAGAGCATAGCCTTTTTGCTATTTGTCCTTATTTTATTGGATCCTCCTTTTTTGTGGTGATTTCGTTGTCCTTTTCAACTTTGTTCATCAGATTTAAACTGTTCATTTGTAGGAAATGGAAGCAGCAATTGTTGACGGTAATGGGACTGAGACAGGCCACATAATAGTGACAACTATTGGTGGTAGAAATGGCCAGCCAAAGCAGGTAATGTGCTCTGTCACTCTTCCATTTTAATTCCTTTTTTGTTCTGTTGGTTTCTTGATATGGTTCCGCAGTTTTCTCTTCATCAATTGATTAGGGGTAGACAAGTAAAATGATTATATAATAGACATATGTTCTTATTATCGGTTAAATTGTTGCACAATTTCACTTGGTTTTATTGCAGACTATTAGTTACATGGCTGAACGTGTTGTTGGACAAGGATCCTTTGGGGTGGTGTTTCAGGTATTATTTTATTTTGTTCATTACAGGTGCCATTGTATATTTATGCTTATCAATATACCCTTCATACACCCATAGGAAGGTATATGTGCATAATTTTTGTGATTTTCTTATTTGGTTTCGCAGGCAAAATGCTTAGAGACTGGTGAAACTGTTGCTATAAAAAAGGTTCTTCAAGATAAAAGATATAAGAACCGAGAGTTGCAGACAATGCGCCTTCTTGACCACCCTAATGTTGTGTCTCTCAAACACTGCTTCTTTTCCACAACTGACAAGGATGAACTGTATCTTAACTTGGTTCTTGAGTATGTACCTGAAACCGTTCACCGTGTTATCAAACACTACAATAAGCTGAATCAAAGGATGCCGTTGATACTCGTGAAGCTTTATACATATCAGGTAGTTTACACTTTTTTAAAGTGAGTTGTCATTTATGTAGTTCCTCTTTGTTAAGAACTCCCAATGTGTGAGACCTCTGCAAATCCTGTTGTACAAGTAATTGTTTTCCTTCAATTCATATATGTGAGATGTTGGACAAGAGATTGTTGCTAAAATTGTTCCAGTATTTTTCTAGTTCTTTTGTTTGTTCTTACGATGGGCCAACCTTGGAAAGTCCACCAGACTGGTTTTTATTATGAGAAACTAGTTTCACTTCAATTACCTTGTTTTTAATGCACTTCGATAGCTAATGATTTTCTTGAGGTTGTTCTATTATGTAACTCGCCTAAAGTACAATATGCTGTTTCTGTCTGGCAGATTTTCAGGGCATTGTCTTACATACACCGCACTATTGGAGTGTGTCACAGGGACATTAAACCTCAGAATCTTTTGGTATAGTTATCTACTCCACTGCTTTGCTGTTTATTTCCTTTCAGCTTTTTGGTTAAATAAATATATTGTTGCCGCTTTGCCGGTAACTGTTTGGCTTTATTTTCATTATAATAGATATGATGTGAACATCTGCTCCAAATGTATGGAAAAATGTACCGAAGATATGTTTTAAGTTTGTCAATGATTTGATGTATGGAGTAGAATAATGCAATTTGGTTGATTCATTGAGAGAAAAATTCTTTCCTCATATGCTCATTACTCTTCTTATAATATTGTCAATCATGCATTTTGTAAATGCGTTGAAGCTACTGATCTCCTCAGAGAAATGAAATGATGTAACTAGATTGATGTACTGCATGTAACGAGAGATAGGAATGTAACTTCGCATCCACCATCAACTCACTTTTCTGTGTCTTATTTTGTCTGTGGACGCTCTGTTGTGAAAATATGTTTTGCTGCGCTGATGTGAGCTTTCATCACGCTCGGTTGACATCTTTTCTTCCGATTGAGTTATGGATTTTAGTACAAAGATAGTTGTATGAGAGACTGATATTGACATAGTTGGTGAACTTGCTATGACCTTAACCTAAGCAGGCAATTTATTCTGCTTTATTGATATACAATTCAAATTTTTTAACTTGCTAGCAATTGTCTTTATATTATCTCTTTATTGGCTCCTGAAGGGACCGGAACCTAAAGAATATTAGAAAGTAAGGATGAAAGAAGAACTTGATGCGACCCAAAATATAAAAGGAGAACCAATGTATTTGCAATTTTAGTGTGCACAGTGATGCAAATTTCTTCCCAATTTGAAGGAAACAGTTCTATTTATTTTGCTCTACTCTCCTGGCTTATGACTGTTGAACATGTTAGCAAGTGCTATTAAGAACTACTTGTTCTTTCCATTTGCATTTCTCATTTCTCTCTGGATACTAAAAATCCATGGCATGGTACTTTTTTGGCAGGTGAATCCACATACCCACCAGGTTAAATTATGCGATTTTGGGAGTGCCAAAGTTCTGGTGTGTTAACATTTTTTCTTAGCCTCTTGTCCTTCCTAACATATGTGTTAATATTCTTAGCCTCTTGTCCTTCCTTACATATGTGTTAACATTCTTTCTGATTGGATAATCTGCTCCAATTTTTTGACAGGTTAAAGGAGAACCAAATATTTCTTACATCTGTTCTAGGTATTATCGAGCACCTGAGCTCATATTTGGTGCAACAGAGTACACTACTGCTATAGATGTTTGGTCTGCTGGCTGTGTCCTAGCTGAGCTACTTCTTGGTCAGGTAGGTTGTTACTTTCTTTTAATATTAGTGTATTCGTGGACAGTATTCCATATTACATTGACAATATCTCATTGATTTTCTTTCTTCCATTTTCAGCCATTATTTCCAGGTGAAAGTGGAGTTGATCAGCTTGTTGAGATCATTAAGGTAATCTTGTCTATTTGACTTTCTTGTCTGCAGTTCCTTGCCAACTTTATTTCCACCTTTGTCCTTTCTCTGCTGTTCGTGATTTTCTTTCATCATTGTCGTTTTTTGTTTATTTCCTTCTTTTCATTTATTGCATCCAATTGTAATTTTTATAGGCCTTCTTTCCTGCCTTTCTATTTTGGATTTATTTACTGCTTGACTTGCAATGTTCTGGGGCAACCCTTGTGTGATCTCTGCTTTCTCAGTTTTTTTTTTTCTGCAAATGTATCTTATGGGGAGATAATAGCTCTTTTTAGTGGCTGTATTAGCACATTCCTATCATTTTAATCATGTTATGCATTTTTTAGCAATTAAGATTTTTCAAGATGATGTAATAGGGAAAATTTAAAGGAAATTGGAGGAAACTAACTTGGCTTTCAGTTTGTGTATTGCTTTGCTGCTGTTGTGACCAAGTTTTGATATTAATTGAGATCCACCTCTTCCAAACTTCCATATAAACCAAGCTTATGATTTGTTGATCAAATAGACCTCAGAGATGGCGAGATAGGCTTTTTCTGACCAATTATAGTTTTACATGAGGCATCCCACCAAAACTTTGGAGTCTGGTCTTCTGACCAGAATAATGTGATTATAGTAACAGGTGATTCTGACCTGGATAGTCTGTAAATGCCCAATGATTTTGTCCTCTACTCTGGTCGGTTCCGTAAATTTAGGTGTACTTGATTCTGTGCTAAGTTCAGTTTATCCTACTGTTTAGATTCTAGATTATAATTAATTGAAGGATCTTTGTTTGAATGTTAAGGAATTTGCACTGGCGTAACACGTTTCCTTTTTCTGCTTGTGTAACAGTTTCAGATTCGGAGATTCTGTAACTAAGACGAGTTCACTGTTTTTTGATAAAGAAATAGAAGTAAAATTATTGTTTTAGTAATAAGACAGCTTTCTGTACTATTAACATCTCAATTATTGTCATAGATAAATATGGCTAAGAAGATTCTCAACCTTTTGCTGATTGGCCATGTTACTTAATTTGTTTTGAGTTTGGCCCACATCTACCTTTTTTTTTGCCCAAACTATATCTCCTACTACATTTTGCAGGTTTTAGGCACTCCTACAAGGGAAGAAATTAAATGTATGAATCCCAACTATAATGAGTTCAAATTTCCTCAAATTAAAGCTCATCCATGGCACAAGGTACTTGAAATACAACTTATTGTAACCAACCCCTTCATAGAACTGGCTAGTGTACACAACGCAACAAGTCATTTCTAATGTTGATTTTCAGATATTTCATAAGCGCATGCCTCCAGAAGCAGTTGATCTGGTCTCAAGACTGCTTCAGTACTCTCCTAACTTGCGCTGTGCTGCTGTAAGTATGCCGAATTTATTTATTCGAGCTAATCTCTTTCGCCTATGTATATCACAGAATATACAGGGATCACATTTCTGTATCTCTGTTCAGTGTTTGACATATTTTGATGTTCTTTTTATAGTTGAACACGAACCCATTATTTTGTAAAAGAGTATCTTAGTTTTGACTCAACATTGCATGCCAGTCTTTCTTTTCCTTGTCTTAGGCTTCGCCGAATTTCTTGAAGAGCAGTGCAGCTGTAGTTTGATTTGTCAATGGTGTGATTATTTCATTCTAGTTCTAAGTTGAGAGGTGTACTAATTTTGAATGCAGTTGGATGCCTTGGTTCACCCATTTTTTGACGAGCTTCGTGATCCCAATACACGCTTGCCTAATGGACGCTTTCTTCCTCCCTTGTTTAACTTCAAGGCTCATGGTATGTTGTTGACTAGACTTGTTTTAGATTAGCTTCTTTCCGTAAGTTGCAACTGAATCTATTGAATCTGGGTTTCTTGTCACCAGAGTTGAAGAATGTGCATGCAGAGATATTACTGAAGTTGGTTCCTGAGCACGCCAGAAAACAGTGCCCTTCCCTTGGGTTATGAGTTCCTGCCTTGTGATAGAAATAATTTAAGTGTACCCTTTGAAGCTGTGTTTCTTCTCTGTATCAATTTGTTCCTTCTTTCCCTTATCTTACCATGTCTCTGTTGTCCCTTTGTATTATTATTATATCTTGTTTTGTAAAAGCAGATGTAGGGAATTGATCTTTAACAAATACCCGATGTTCAACCTGTGTTCCTTTTTACCCTGTTCCGATATATCCTATGCTTGTAACATTATGTGGTTGAGAATTAACAATTTGAGTGAACGTTATTATTATGGGATTGCAAATTAATGATAGGGTGACTGTTGATATGGCTCCTCAGACACTTGGTATTTAAACGATTTACTACTGTCCTTTGGGTTGTGCTGTCTCCAGTGAGAATTTTCAGAACAGCGTGCCGGCTATTTAATCTTAATACATTTACCTGGTATGTTGTTATCGCTAGCGTTTCCGTTACATGTAGAATACATGGTTTTATGGTTACCTTACAAATGGCTTCCGAATCCTACGAGAAAAAGGGAACTGCGTGGTGCCTATTAGTTGTAGCAGTAAAAAGGGAAAATAGTAGATGTGGAGAAGAATGTGCATTTAAGTGCAACTTCAGCTGCTCATGGCAAGAATTGTACAGTTGGTTCATCCCTAAAAATTCTTTCTGGTATGAATTGGACCGCCAAGTATAATCTCATTATAATGAGGTCAAGCAAAATGAGGCCAAATATTTTTTGCTATCAACAAGGAAGAATACAAGCATTGTTACAACATTATTTTTTGCAATGGACATGATAAATTGACGAGACTTTTTAATTCCCTCTTTTTCAAACTTTTGGTAAAGAGTAGAATTTTGAAAAGAAAAAACCATGTACCATAATTCTTCAGATTTAGCTGGCCAATTGACGTCATGAGATTATGCTACATATTACGTTTAAAACTTTCTAATTTAGTCACATGTTTACCAATTTAGTTTGAGATTGTAGACCGGAGCCTAAACGAGATCTGGAAACTTGTACAGGCAAACGTATAAAAAGCCATTAGGCATCGGGATTTTAGTTTTTGTAAAAAATGCCGTTGGGTAAATACTACTGCGATTACTGCGATAAGGAATTCCAGGATACTGCAGCTGCTCGGAGGCGTCATCTTCAAGGTGTTCAACATCAAAGAGCCAAGGCTCTTTGGTACGACTCCTGGCGCAGTAAGTTTCTCCTTTTTCTTCTTCTTAATAAATTAATTTCCAAGTGTTGATGAACGATTTTTCTGGGATAACAGATCCCCAGTTATTTAACGATCCGGACTCGTTCGGTAAAGGAGTCTGCAATCACTTTGTTCGAACGGTACAGCTCTTATCTTCGTATTTTAGTATGCAAAATTTCTGCAATATTTTGAGATACGGAGTCAGAAGTTGTATTACATTTTTGCGTTGTCCATTTTATTGCAACTGATGGACGAAGAAACAAAAGTGATAGATGAGTCAGATTTTTGCATTTCATCAATCAATGTTAGACTGGTTTAGAGTTGGTTATATGAATCATCTGTATCTTTTATTCAGAGGATTCATCATTTTTTGAGTTCAATTGATGCATTTCATAATTACCATTAAAAAAAAAAAGAGAGACTGTTGCAATCTAAGATACTTTGAAGTAGAATTTGAGGTTTCTAGGCCTTCTACTTTAATTTATAAGGTTTTGTATGGCCTATAGGCTATAAGCTTCTCAGAATACTGCTAAGTTGTATGTCTCCAACTTGATGAGCGTGGTATGAATTGTCGTAGGTGAATTTCATAATCTGCTAGCTTAGCTTAATTTGTTTTTTTAGCAGATTCACATCATTATGGTTTAAAGTTTAGTAATATGCTGATAAGTGATAAACATTACTGATAGTACTTCTATTCACTAAGTTATGAACATAAGTGAATGTTGCTTTACTTCATCCACCTGAAGTATTGCCCAAGACAAACATAATGTTGAAGGAGCAACAACAGTGGATTGGGGATGGTGAAGTCTAAACTCTAAATAAATACTATGTGTTTTACACCCTTTATTGGATAATGTTGTTGATCATATCTTTTACATGTATGAAAGGGGTATTGCCAGTATGGGGACTCCTGCAAATATTATCATCCCAAGCAAAACCCTCGAACTGTGAACCAAGCGGGACTCCCTCCAGGTATCTTTCTCGCATGTTTTGAGTATATTCATATTCAATATTTTACTGTCAACCAACTAATGTCTTAAATATAGAACTATATTAACCACCATGATAAGTATTTAAACTTACTGGCCTCAAAAAGTATTTTTTGTTTCTTATATTAACAACCATGATAATTTCTGTTGTTTGCTGCTTCATGAAATGGTTGTCCTTGTCATTCATCCAAAAGGTGTCCTGGTTTTTGTCAGATGTTATTAAAATCTCAAAGGGATATCTTAGGAAAGTAATCTAACTTTTGGGAAGTCAGAGCTTTAAGAAGAGCTGGGGAATCAATCTTTTGAATTTCTTGGATTTGGCAATGTGCAGAATTAACTTGTGCAAGCAGTATCCTGTGCTATTTTTTAAAAAAAAACATTGTTAATAGTATTGTGTACATTTTCCCAACGAACTTATCTTGTTATGCTACAAGTTCTTCATTCAAGATTTCGAAATTTATGTAGTTCTTTGTCCTGTAGTTTTAAGTTTTCATTCCTAGTAGTTATTCTAAAAGATTTGAGTGACCTGATTAGTTTTTTTAAGTTGTACAGTATTAATTCTTGAAATGGATATACACTTGGATTGGGAGCATACTTGATTGTCAATCATATCCTATGAATTTGAATAGCTGTGGAAGAACACAGTGCATGCAAACTTTTGATTTCCTTTTGTTTATCCAATTCTCAGGGGAAAATAGTAGAGAGGGTTTCCATTCAAGTAGTCAACCTTCTGGTTCGGCCTCTTTTCCAGGCAAGCATTGCTTTTGCATCTATTTTCTTCCTATTTTCACTTAAAATGTCAGGTGTTGTGTTTTTCCAATTCCCCAGTTAATCTGCTGATGCTCTTGGTAGTTTTTCTTCTAATTCTAGTTGTGATGTGTGGTTGTAGCAGGTGATGTGTTCAGAGAAAAGGCTGGAGCATCACTAAGCAATCTGCCTCCCTCTCTAAGGCCTCCGCCTGAGGGTGGTTATCCACCTCTCCCATTTGTTGAGTGGGGATAGGTCTGCCACCTCATTTACTACTCGTCAGATATGCTTTAGAGTGGGTGGACTGAAGATGTAGATTGCCCTATATATAAATACTATATTGACTATGAAACAAATAGATGATTACAAGTTCAGTTGAGTGATTTGCACTTAGAAACAGGAAATTAAAAGTTATGAAAGATTTAAGAATGTTGGTTTCAATTTAATTACAACCTGGTTATCCTTTTATCATTTGAACTTCACCTACCTGTTATTTAGATTGGAAATTTTAGTGTGGTGGCAGGAATACCTTCATATTTTCCCTTCTTTTCCCCCAATGATCCCATTAATTCCAATTAATGTTGATTTCGGATGGTTATAGTGGTTGGACCTGTAAGTAACTACTTTTGGTGCAGGATGTGGATTAGTAGTTCCACAGTTTTACTGCTTGACTGTGGTCTTGGTGGCTATCATTTGAAGCTTACAAATTAGATGAGTTTGAGAAGTGGGTTTGGATTACAAGTTGTTAATTTTATGAACATATCAGGAGAGACACTGCCTTAATTTCATGAAAATTGTCAATTGTGATTAAGCCTAAGATGTTTTCATGTTTATATTTTTTATCTTTTTTATTTAATAAAATTGGGTCGTTGGTAGCTTGGTTATACGTGCATACTGTTGATACAATTACATAGAAGTATCTATCATTTTGAAGAGGTGATCTACCTTGGTCTGAGACATTTCTGGATCAGTTCTAAATCTTCTGTGTGAGATATGCAACCAATATTTTATAATGGCTTTTTCACACTCAGTGCTGTGTTCATCTCCTATTTCCCAGTTGTAGCAGAGTAAATCACTATTCTACACATGATATGTTAACTTGTGCTTCAGTGTGACAAAGAAGAGAGCGAAGAAAAATATAGACATTGGAGACAAGGTAAAAGTATGTTGATACCCAACCCATGGCTCAAAGCTCCCACTTTTGCCAGTATGTCCCACACATAGGAGCTATCTTGCAAGCATGGACATTGGTACCCAACCCATTTTGACCCAAGCTAATTGGGTTGGATCTTGACTCGATTATTGTCTTTAACCCATTATGACCCGTCCAAATATGACCCCATCTGCCCAATTACCACCCCTACCCAAAATGAAGTTATTGTAGAAACCAGAAAATGCAGCTAGCATTAGTCAAAAGACTCTCTTTTTAAAGTATGTCATATACCATGGGAATATGAACAGCGAATGCCCAAGTAATTTAGTAACACTTCTGCTGAACTGATTCCTATGCCTCCCACCCAATTCCCATGTCATTTCCCAAATCTTATTTGATATTTACGTTATATGAACTGACAATGTAAATTTAATTGATATTCTAATAAAATGGTACTGTTACATGTTTTGGGGCAACCTGAAAGTATGTATGAAAGATTATATGAAAGTTGTAGGACGGAAACCGTTTTTCCAGTCCCTATGGGTCCACGATAAAGGAAATTATGTCAGCTTGAATTTTCAGGCCGTAACTCAATGAATGATAATTATTTTAAAGAATAATCGCTTAACTATTGCCATTTACTAAGAAGTCATTTACTTGTCTAATTTAAGAATGTTCTCGAGTTGAGTTTATTATTAAGTGTTAGTTTCTACCAAACTTTATCATCCAATAAAAAAACTTTTTGTTTCCATTGTGATTTTAAAAAAATCATAAGTACTTATCTCCGCCGCTCCAACAAAGTAAAGCTACCCATTTTGTAGTACCGAAAATTCAAAGCATGCATAAACATAAGGTAATGTGAGCACAAAATTCCAAAACAATATGTATCAAAGCATGCTCTCTGTAATATATTTGTTTCATTATAAGCATTCAACTATGCTTTCTTTTGACTTTATAAAAGATAAAAATTTTACATAATGGGAATTAAAAATGAAGCAAAAAAGAGTGGTCCTATGTGGGGTTTGGTTTCTATCTACTCCTAGTGGAACTATATTTTCTTAGACGCCAGAAATTCCTTGTCCTAAAAGATGAACAAAAACTAAGATTTTCTTTGGGATTTTTACACTACATAGCTAATCACACTACATAGCTAATCAACTAAGTCCCAACAATAATTAACCCAATATTTTTCTTTTACAAATTGTAGTTTATTTGTGTGTGTTATACATTATTCGTCCTTGACACATGCAAGTTGAACGGGGATAAACAACTGAAAACGACTTCTAATAATACTCCATAGTCCGAGGTGCATGCTTGCTTAGATAGTAAGTGAGCGCGACAACTACAAACTATCATGGTTATGGTAAGATCCGTTCAAAGGGAGATGTCCTTGACAAGATTTTTTTAATATTAAAAAACTTAACGAAAATCAAGAATGAAAAGATTGTATTTATTCAACTCCAATCTAAAACACTTATATTTTAGGTGCACTCAGTATTCCACTTAAAAAGAAAAGATCCCATAGCTTGAGTTAGTGGTTACTTTTGCAAATAGTTACTATAACACCTTAAACTTTCACTCTATGTGAACTAAATACAAAAACTACCTCCCTAATATGTGCCTCTTAGTACATATAAAAATAAGATTCACTCATTTTTTCGAGTTTATCAATTAGGTATCTAAAGATATCACTATGAAAATTTTGATAGATTAATTTTTCAGTTAGTATAATCAAGCAGACAAAATTGAAATCTACCCACCAATGCAAATGCAATCCTTTTATTATGGCCATTACAAATAGACAAATTTAAATTTGTACTGCATTATTCCTAATAAAAACAGTAAAAGAAGCATTCTATTAGACAAGATTTATAACCATACATTGTAACCATAATAACATGTCCCATCAGAATTGCCTATTGGGCAGTCTCACTAGTTTTGGGACCAAAGTAAGTGGCACGTAATGGGATGAAAACGTGGGGTTCTTTTGAATTTCACTATTATCATTAACTCATACCCGCCCACCCGAATAGTTCTCGTTTTTTAATCATATTTAATTTTTATATACTGACAGTAACTTATAAAAAAATATACTATAATAACGAACCTTGTTTAATTTATTAAGTTTGTAATCCCTCTCGATAGTATACAACTTTTTTTATACTATAAACATGCAGAAGTTAAATTCTTATCGTTGAGTGGACACCCTCCTATCTATTTATCCTCAACCAGAAAAACCATTGTGTAAATGGAATAGGGCGGTTTTGATATGATTAAAATAATGCCGACCATGCAAAAGAACCATTCTTCCACTAAGAATCATTTAGTATAAAATGGAATATTTCACTTTGAGAACTTGTAAGTAACATAATTGAAACTACTTGCACAGTCTTTCAACTTGTTTACAAGTGCTTGCATTTTAGTTGGTGGTCACATAAACAACTTCATTTTTGTTGTTTTTTTGACTTCCAAGAACGTGGGTGCCTTGCCTTATATCCTTCCAACTTCTGAAAAAAACCTACTGATAATGACAAAAATAAGCATGATCTTTTTAGTCTAGTGAAAATTGACATTCTATTTTTCTATATAGGATTAGTGAGGGGTCTAGTAAAAACAAGTAGCCAAATTGTGTTACTTCACTTCCCTTAAAGTTCTATAAGTACTCTGTTTTAGTTTAAAAAGGCTGGACACAGATTATGGAATTCACTAGATTTTGCTTCTTGGTTTTTTCTGTTTTCTTGATTTCCTATGTTTTTTCAGTTCATGGTAGGTTTTATGATTACCCCAAAGTGTCGCGTTTTCGTGCATTGTCACAAATATCAATGCCACCTTTCCCTGCCCCTGCCCCTGCACTTGCCCCTGCACCTAAGGGTGATCCAAGAACTGAGAATGTGAAGAATTCATCAAATGATTATGCAGCAGGCATTTTCAATGTGTTGTCTTATGGGGCTGTTGGTGATGGTGTGATAGACGATACACAAGCGTTTAAGATGGCTTGGGATACTGCTTGTCAAGTTGATTCAGCTATTCTACTAGTTCCAAAACACTATTCCTTCATGATCCAATCCACAATCTTCACTGGTCCTTGCAAAAGTGGACTCATTTTTAAGGTAATGTGACAAACTATTTCATGTACTTAAAACGTTGTTCGATAGTTGTGTGAAGTGACTAATTTTAGGATTGATGGTGTAGGTTGAAGGAACCATTATGCCACCAGATGGACCTGATTCATGGCCAAAAGGTGTCAGTAAGAAACAATGGTTAGTCTTTTACAGAATTGATGGGATGTCAATGCAAGGTGGTGGACTCATAGATGGTAAAGGAGAAAAATGGTGGAATCTTCCTTGCAAACCACATAAAGTAATTTTCATGATCAACTCGTAAAGTTATTGTCACGTGGCCACGAGGTCAGTCATTGGTTCTACAGCCTCTTGCAGAAATGCAGGATAAGGTTGCGTACAATAGACCCTTGTGATCTGGCCTTCCCTGAACCCCGCACATAGCGAGAGCTTTATTGCACCGGACTGCCCTTTTTTTTTTATTTTACAAATTTGATTTAGGATCTTGAGTTTTGTATATAATGTAAAACACTTCAATGCAGCAGGGGATAAATGGAACAACACTACCTGGTCCTTGTGACAGCCCTGTGGTAAGTTCAAAAACACATTGTTTTGTTCCCTTGGATCAAAAGACTCCATAAAATCTAAAGTATGTTCAATTTTACAGGCTATAAAGTTCTTCATGAGCTCAAATTTGACAGTGCAAGGGCTTAAAATCAAGAACAGCCCACTGTTCCATTTCAGATTTGACAGTTGCCGCGGTGTCCATGTTGACTCGCTTTACATAAAAGCACCACGTGAGAGCCCCAATACTGATGGAATTCACATAGAGAATACCAATGATGTCACAATAAGAAACTCAATAATCTCCAATGGTAAAACCTTAAATTCTTGTAAAGCTAAGTGATAGAGGATTATTCTTCGCGTATTATCTTTCTGAGCACAACCAATTTATGTTGTAGGTGATGACTGTATTTCAATTGGAGCTGGTTGTTACAATGTTAATATAAGGAACATGACCTGTGGTCCAAGTCATGGAATAAGGTATATATTCAAATGCTGCAATATCACACCATCTTTTTATGTCAAAAAAGTAAACAATCAATTTTGCACCACAAACATATTCTTAAAAAAAGTGGCACATTAACTAACAAAACTGCTAGAGTGAAAGAGGTATGCCCTACCACTACACACAAAAAAAAGAACAACACTTTTAAGCCCATAACAAGATGTCTACTCTGTCTTTTTCTTCTTTCCCTATTCCCAAATCTTGAATATAAAGACTCTGTCTTTGCATAATTTTCAGCATTGGCAGTCTAGGCATTCGCAATTCCCGGGCATGTGTATCCAACATTACAGTTGAAGATTCAACTATAAAGTATTCAGACAATGGTGTTAGGATCAAGACATGGCAAGGAGGATTTGGGACAGTATCCAACATTAATTTCAACAACATTAGAATGGAAAGTGTTCGAAATCCGATAATTTTAGATCAATATTACTGCAGCACAAAGAGCTGTTCGAATCAGACTTCAGCAGTGTACATATCTGATGTGATTTATTCAAACATAAAGGGTACTTATGATGTGAGAAGTCCACCAATGCATTTGGCTTGTAGTAACAGTGTCCCTTGCACAAATTTGACTTTTTTGGATGTGGAGTTATATCCTGCTCAAGGACAAAAAATCTTGGAACCATTTTGTTGGAATGCTTATGGTGCTCTAAATACTCTTACAATTCCACCAGTTTTTTGCTTGTTGGAAGGCACACCTCAGTCATTACCAAGTAATGATCTTGATCAATGCTGATACATGATTTGCTAAGAAATAGAAACTTGTAAAAGATGGAGTAATTAATAGTATGTATTAAAGTTTTAGCTCTACTAGTCTTGTTCCAGAGGGGACTAAAACTTAACTGTAAGCATGTATCCATTTGTTAATGATATAAAAGTAGTATATTTTAAATCAGTTTTAGAATATCTTCTGCTTTACCTACACTGATAGTGTAAATAACTATAAGCCCAGTACACTAAGCATCCCAAGTTAGCAAGATTACGGCAAGGCTCGCAACCTAGGGCCAAATGGTGCACTACAAGCATTAGTGATTGTCACAGCTCGAACTTATGAACTTATGTAAATGACCAAAGTTCATAGCATGTTTTGATGTGTATGAAATTAAGTAGAAAGGAATCAAGGTTATTCACTAATTTAAACCATTTAAGAAGTAGCTTAATTTAACCACACACATATCAATTACCACATGCCCAATAAGATGACGAGTTCAACAAAAAAGGCAAGTGATCAATAACTCATAGCTAGTGTCTCAATGTACGTACTACTAATCTATATTACTTTCACGTGCTCGTGAAAAGGTAAAAAGTAACATTGAAAATAACACAGATTACCTACTATATATCATGATAAATTACAAAAGGACAATGGTTGCGCGAAAATAGGTTTGGCAATCCCTTTTACCTTTTGAATTTTCTAAATTTAGTACTAATTACAGTAGCAGGTAGGTTAATCGTACACATAGGTTAACTCGAGATGTCCCTATAAATAGAAAAATCCGTGGAGTAAAAGACGCACAACAGCTTTTTCCTTTAGGTAACATGCAGCAAATATTGGTGACGATCCCAACTAATCTAGATGTGCAAGTTTATAATATTTCTGAATTTTGAAATTACGATTTCTATTGAGATAAAAGAAATTCCTCCGATGATACTTACTCCAACATCATCATCTACTCAAGTTATTATTAGACAGGAGGACGAATGGAAGGGCTAGAATGAAATAATTAAATTAAAGAAGATCCAATAATTAAGAGCATGACATAATTAATGTGTAGTGGGAGTGGCAGAGCTGACAGCACTATAGTCTATAAATGGAAAAAGTTGAGGTCCCAACATAGAAAATGGAGTAAGGCGGCTGTGGTGTGGGGCTACCACCTACAATTTACCCATTTTCAATTTCTCAAACACCATATATATATAGCCCACAAGTAAAATGAGTAGTACGCAAATTCTTTTTAACTTTGATTTGATGTAGGGGGGCCGGTGCACCTACGTTATCAATTCTTCTACTCTATTTCCTAGTAACTAAAAATGATTTTTATTTTTAATTTCTTTGAATGTCATGAATTCTTCTATGTATGCTTACGTTGTAATTCTGAACTTTGAACTCCGCAGGCGAAACTTCAAGTTTATAAGTTTTTCAACGTCATTGGGTGTAATTTTCTGCCCAATTTATGATCAGCCAAAAGAACAGAAAGACACTAATGCAAGAACATAAATTGAAGGACAAGTTCCTATCCTATCCATTTAGGAGATACAGAAAGCTGTAAGTTTGCTCGCAAATAAGCATGAAACATCTCCAAATCAACGAGATTAACCACCCAAGGAATGTTGAGGAAGATACATGTACACACCATATGCATTTGCCATTCACTAAAAGTTCACTGTTTATTAAAGCATTACATTTATATCCAGATCAACCTTCTTCCGCATACACAGCATAAATAACAAGGCAAATACACTTCCAGACACAGAAGTACGAGGACTAGTATGAAGAGGCGAGTAGCTCCAGCAAAGAAGCAGCAAATTGCATTTGTGTCTCTTCGTCTATGGTTAGGAAGAGGGGCACGTGTACAAATAGTGACCGGACACCATTCTGCTCTGCAAAACGCAAGGAATGGTAGTATACATAATTGCATACAAACCGGCCTGCATCATCAGAGGTCATTACTTCATATCCCATCTTTGCTAATACCTTGGTCATTTCCTCCACCGGAAGAGAAGTCTACACAGAGAGAACACAGTATAAAGAGAAGTGGTACGACACCTATAGGTGCAAAGACAAACAAAAATAAACTGTTCCTGGATTAGAAGTTACAGGAAGCAGCTATTTCCAGTCAGTGCCATCTGTAGAAAGATTAGATGCTAGTAAAAACTCCCCGCTCCAGAAACTAGATGTTCAGAGAAATCGGTGAGATCTTCCTACTGGAAAAAAAATTCCACAGTGGGATCTTCTTTTTCCCCATTAATAAAACTACCTGTTCGTCTGACATCTTTGAATAGAGATACTACCATGTGGTCTAAGATTAAGCTTTAACCTTATTTATCAAAAAGAAAACAAAAAAGAAGTGGAGAAACCTAAGTTGATTTCCCTTCCTTTAGCTACTAAGATTTTCGGTTCGCTAAGTTTGAAAAGTCCAAAGAACACAGACTAGACAAGGAGCTTGGATACGGTTTCCCGATCCAAGATCCATGTATCACAGACCGTCCGTTCTTAGGTAGATAGGGAAAATTGGAAGAACTGATTATGCAGGGATCCCTGAATCAAATAAAGGTATGGAAATGAAAACATATCAAGGATCATCATTTATATATAAGATGGAGAAATTAGTGTTTAGCTTGGATGGCAACTCCAACTATTCAAGATAGGAAATATATTTCCAACAAGCATTACACCACTTCGTTATTCATCAGCTCCTCCCTCCTCAAGGAAGTCACAAAAGTGACTGAGATAGTATGAAGCAAAGCAAAAGTGAAATAATTTAGAAGCCATGGTTATTGGTCTTGGTAACAGTTCACAATGTCATAATCCCTGGAAACTAGAATATTTTTCAGTAAAAATAAATGAATAAAAATCTTTAAAAAGTTCATGAGCTCGGAATACTTGAGAGAAGAAATTGGATTCGAACTGTATATCATAAAATGAAGAATCAATAACCCTCGCAACATAGGTCCATATCTTTCCATCCGGTCCTGGTGCATTTAAAGGATTATGAAGAACATGACCAGAAAAGGAAAGAGAACCATTGAGGCTGGAATATTAAGCATTTAACTCAAGGTTTAGCATGTATAAGCATGGACAGTGAACCAACAATCTTGAGCTTCCAAAAAGCTTATGACTTTGCGTTTACAAGTTACTTCCTCAGCTCAGTGCTCTGTGTCTATTTCCAGCATAGGACGCCCAGAATTGTCTTTTATATTTCTACAATTCGTTATACCTAAGCACTTCTATCTTCCGAACTAACTAATTTTTTAGATCATTATTTACAAGGGTCATTCCCTAGTAGGGTCATACATTACGTTTACTTGTCAAACAAGTGGATAATCATCACCAATACTTCATATAAAGGAAGTAAACAATCAACTTCTCTGGTCTTGCCGTCCTGCTCCCCTTTTGGAAACCAAGACAAAGTGTTAACTCAAAAAATGGAGTCTAACAGTGAAGTGTATAGCAAACTCCCTTCAACTTTTAAAAGATGGTATATAAACTTCAATGAAGTATGAACTAATGCATACAACTGTTTCATATAAGTACCAACCACATTTGGTTGACTTCAAAGTTGGAAAACAAGATAAGCATTAAATTTTAATAACCATTCTACAGAAATCATGAGAGATGGATGCAAGAAATCATAATACCTCTCGTTTACGCGAAATTGCCCCATCTGCAGGAACAATAGGTACTTTCTGCAAGTAAAAGGATAAAAATCTTGAGTTCAGTTGATGAACTGTACAAACTGAAACTGGAAGGTCTTTTAACAGGACAAATGAAAACTGGAAGGTCCTTTAACTAACCTGAGGTTTCCATCCCATCTCATCTGGACAACGGAAAGTAGCTTCATTGACAGCCTGATTCTCTATGGCAAACATTGTGGCACCACTATTAACTCCAAAGTGTACCTAGATAAAAATTACCACAAA
Source organism: Solanum chilense (assembly GCA_032847665.1). NCBI lineage: Eukaryota > Viridiplantae > Streptophyta > Magnoliopsida > Solanales > Solanaceae > Solanum > Solanum chilense. Next base: position 102,812,716 of record CM064963.1, on the reverse strand, counting down.
TTAGATTAATCTTGGTATATGAAGTACAAATATTGGGCATCAAAATACTCCATAGATAATTTGACTGTGACAGAGAATTCGCAACAAAGACTCTAGAACATAACCATAATACTCTCTAGCCACTTGAACACCATAAACATCATTCCCTCCTCGTGTCATTATGGAGTGGTACTACAAGCAACTATGTTATGTCATATGTGCCCTGTATCAATATATCTTAGAGGAATTAAAAACTTTAGTGGTGTTCTCTATACAAGAATATGTGATACTCACCAATTTCAACGAAAAATGGACAACATTTCTCCTCACAAGTCACAAGTATAAAAGATAAAGCACGACGAAAGAATTAGGTCATTTGGTTGTAAACAAATAAACAACAATCTCTTAGTTTAGATTTATCCCTCCCCTTATCCCCCATTTGCGACCTTTATCCCTCCCTTTTATCTATCTTCTCTTAACACCTGAATACAATTCTGATTTTAAATGATTCATTAACTATCCCAAGACTATGAACCAAACCCATTTTGTTAAGGTAAATTTGTGGAACATTCTAGGCTCTAGTAGCATATTTTTTATAAGGGTAACATTCCCAGCAGCATATTTAAGTACACTTTCACAGGATTGGGTCCAGAACAGGATTTTCCAAAGAGCCTAGAGTATATATAAGGTGCCGCCTACACATCATAGCATGCGTCAAATTTCTGAAAAACGGAAGTATAGCGGTTTTCAGGATTAAAAAATTAATTTAATGACCATTTTGTCAGCAACGATCCTTCCACAAAATACAAAAGCAGTAGCACCCTGCATCATTCAAAGATGATCAATTTGTATGAACTATGATCCAAAACTTCCATATCGTACATGACAAAAGTAGAAATATGATATTTCCAAGATAAAACCAACCACATCCAAATTAAAGGTCATATATTTCGTAATAGGAGAAAAGGAACACTAATTGTGTCATGTGGTCCTGTTAGATTCCATAAAGAAAAATTTCCATCTTTATGTCATATTAAGGTCCAATGGAATTACCAGTCACGTGACCTTTTTTAAAAAAAAAAGAAAGGTAACAGTTAGTCTATATTATATATCACAGGTATACTACATCAGAAAATGTAACCCCGCTTCAGAAGTGTTGTAGTTACATAGGGACAGTATTTTGGACGCCGGAAGGCGATAAAAGCCGACAAGGGTCTGCTTCGCCACAAGACGAGGCGAGCGGCGAGGCGCTTACCTTTTTGAAGTGCAACGCCAATTAGTACCAAAAATTTCAATATTTAATTGTATTTATAAGTAATCAAAAAACTCAATAGCAATAACATATAGCAAATATTTCTATTCAAAAACTCAAAATAGATAGTACATGCTAAAAGTCTAGAACTTGAATGAGAAAAAAAAGAACACAAGTCAAAACAGAGGTAGAAGTGACTTTGAAATCTGAGGAAGAAGAAGGAAAAGAAACTGAGGAAGAAGAAGAAATATGTATTGATTGGACTTTGGAGTTGCCGGAGAAGTCTGGCTGGTCATTGGAGGAGTGTAGTCGAAAACCCTAAAAGTACCTTTTAGCTTTTTAAAATCCTAAATTAGTAGCCCTTTTTAACAAAAATACAGAAGGCAATGCCTTTCTCGCCTCTCGCCTTTGATTTCATGGCCTCACCTGTCGAAGATCGCCTCGCCACAAAGTTAAAAAGCGATGAAGGTTCGCCTCGCCTCTCACCACTGGCGACGAGGCAATCGCCTTTCACAACACTGCATAGGGTACTATTTTCTAAGTTACAACCGATGTATAAGCTGCATAAATAGCTTCTGTTTGTTCTATCACTAACTGCTTACACTTGACACCAAAAATAATACAGAGCTACACAATTTTAAAATGGCTATGTGATCATTTTCTAACCAAATGAAATTAAGAACCTATCATTTCCACATTTGGACAGCAGAACAAAGCTAAGCATGAAAGGTAAAAGAAGCCAAGTGAGCAACTAACCCAAATAACTCTCTTGGAATTAGATGACTCCGAGTCACCACCGCTTAAACCAGCTTGCAGTGTCTGATATAAGGGAACTAGGGCTCCCTGGCCTGCAGTATCAAGGATGCTGCAATTCCCAAGGATCAGCCCTTTGGGCATACCCCTTTTCTTCATATAATCTTTAAGATTACTTACAATGGTTTCTGTTGGATTTTCAGCAACTCCATGAAATTTCTTGAAACCAGTTACATGTACGATCACAGGTGAAGGCCCTTCGGACCCCATGTATCCCCTAGTCAGACGAAACTGAACAAAATTCAAAGCATCAAAAATAGATTCACTTTCTAATTAAACACCTGCATCAAACAAAACTATAAACCAAAAATCTAAAAGATTTCATTGCAAGATTGTAAACCATAAATTCCCATCACAGACACCAAGGATCAGTGTCCAATTATGACAATCTTTCTGTCTCAAAGTGATTAAAAGTAGAAATTTTGCACCAACAGTAATCAATGAAGAATAACAAAGCAAAACTTCAAACTATAACATGTAAAATGGATAAAAGAACAAAAAAAAATAGGCCTTTGTGAAACGATGTTGATAACAATTAAAGCTCAAAACTTTGATCCAAAATCAAACAAAAAACCCAGGTTAGAATCTTCCCAATTCCTCTAAACATGAACGATTTCACATACCAAGAAACCCCAAATTCATCACTAATAAGTCAAAGTCATGATTATAAACATCCAAAAAAACCAAACCCCATTTGAAAATAATCAGAGATCACATGGATCAGAATTCAAAACCCCATCAATCATCAAGACCAATAAAAAGCAGAAAACTTAGAATTGAAAACATAAATTTTGTTACCTGAAAGCTGAAAGAGAGAGAGCCAAAAGAATAAAGGACTGAAGCAAGTGGTCTTATCTGATCAAAAGGTGATTATAATGGTAGAAGACTATTGATTGGGATTCTTCATTATTGATGAGTAAAATTTTGGAATATTATTAAAATAATAAAAAAAATAAAAAAAAAATGGATAAAGAACGTGGTAGTGGTGGGTCGTTATAATATAAAACAAGAAATCATATTATTATTATAAAATATGTTTTACGTAATTATTGTCATGACTTTGTTGTTTGTTTGTTTTGCCTTCTTGACTTTCAAATTGCAATAATCTCACTTCTCAGATAATTGCCTTTACTTTAACCTCTTTTTTTCCCTTTTCTTGATTTTAAACTTTTATAACAAATTAGTACTTAATAGTTAAGAAATGATTGATATTAAATTATCTAAATAGTTGGCTATATAAGTTATAATTTATAGTATAAAGATTCTTGAGATTTGCTTTGGATGAAGGGCAAGCAAATGCGAAAAAAATAAAGTTAATGTTTAATTATAAATTTTTAGTTAAAATTTTGAAATTTGTTGAAAGATAATTTCTAAAATTATTCTTAAATATGTATTTTACTTTTAAAAAAGAACTCCAAATTTTAATAGTGACAGTAAAATTTCACTGAATAATTAATTAAATTTTATTAATTAAAAAAAAACTATAATCAAATGTAGTCAAGTTACTATAATTTTCTTTAGTTCGCTTTCCTCCCTAACCAAAAAGAATAAAGAATGGAAAGGAGATTAACTTCTTTATTTTTGCTTAATTATTTTGTCGTGAAACAAACCCTATGCGCTATTACAATATGCTCCTTTTTTTTAAAAAAAAAAGAAAGAAAGAACAAGTTCTATTTTCTTTCTATTATATATATGTATAGTTATAGAGGAGATAAGTATATACGACGTATCCTGTTATCACATGGTATTAATTGATACTGTTTTATTGAAAAAATTTAATGTTATATATGTTAAAAAATTTAAAAAAATAAAAATATTCTTATAAATAACATTAATGGAACTGCCTGAACAACTGAGCTTCTTGGCTCCTTGATTTGGAGCGCGAATTTAATAGTCATTATTCGAACCTTCAACCTCTTATTTATAATCAAATTAAACTAAACTAAAGTATTTAGTACTTAGTACTATCTCCAACAACGCTATTACTATCTGCAACAAGGCTATTATCAATATATTTCTAAATATGAGAACTCGTCGAGAAAAGTTTAATAGTTTATTTAACTTGCATTTTTAAATTATTTTTATTAACATATATACGTATAGGTAAGCTTTTGACGTAAAATTTATCGATTGACTTGTATCTTTTTTCTCCTTTTTTTTTTTTTGGTAATGCACTGTTTTATTATGTTATTTTGTCTAAAAATTATGATACATTTATTTGGTAAGATTAAATAATTAATTTTATATATATAGTTTTCACAAATTGTGAATGTTATATGTTTATGAGAAGAGGAACAAGTTTTTAAATTCAAATAGCATATTCAAATAAAATTCAATTTTAATCAATTTAATCGGTTAAAATTGATTCTCTCAATCCTTATACATACATGATATATGTCAAAACGTCTCTTTAACAAAACGTGCTTAGATTGATTAATTTTTCATATAGTGGTGATGTATATGTTTTGGACAAGTTTATCACATTGAGAAATTACGGTCAAATAAGTTTATCACAGCAAAAAATTACGTTCCTTCATTGTGTGCTCATAACCATACCATTTAAAATAAATCTGAAGTCTCCATGAGAAAAGTCTTGTTAGCCAACAACTATGGTGAGAATAGTAACCTAATAATACATACGAGATGACGTTTTTGGTTACTAATATTAGCCAATCTCTTTAGATAATTGAGGCTTATCTTAATTGACAAGTTTTTCTAGTATTTTAGTCTAGTTGGTAGGGACATGCACTAAATTGACAGATGGACTCAATCCTCTTCGATTGTAAATAGGTGCAATTGCACCCAACAAGTTTTTCGTTTCAATATGATCTATTGTAAGTGATAAATTGGATTTATATAATGTACAAGGAATAAGAAATTTAAGTTTATGAGTTATAAATTTTGAGAAGAATTTATAGTTCGTTTTATAGTTACTGAATTTAATATAAATATATTTATATATATAACAAAAATTTTAAAATTAAATATACAAGATCTAAGCAAAAGCTACTGAATTTGTGTGAATCTAATTTTTTTAATATAACAAGATGATACCATGCCTTAATAACTTTGGTGCTTTCATAAATACATGTAACAAGTGTTATATATATATTCACAAATATAAAATATGATATTTACTCAACTATTTCTATTAGCACAATCTATGAAAAATTGGGACAAATCATTCGTATAACCTCATAGATTTCTTTTAAGAATTTCAATTTGAATAAAATGATAGTTTCTCTAAATTATCATTCAAATAATCAAATTTCCCCATAATAATATGTATGTTGTCTAGTAATGTCATAATATCAGTGAATTTTTTCCTTTTATCTGAGAAAGAATTTACAATATACATTTAATAATATATGTGGTATGAGAAAATTTCCCAATTCTCCCTTTCGGACCTTAATCCAAATTGGGCCATGGGCCCAACATCAAGAATCCAGAACCCAAGCCCAAAGTATTACCAAAACCCAGAAATAAACGTTTTTTTACACAGTAAACAACGACATACAGTATACTAGTAGAAAATACAACAGAAAGCGTTGATCGGGATATTCAAAGTGATGGCGTCGCTTTCACCAGTGTCGCTATCAACGTCTTCATCGGAGAACTCAATCGTCCCGTCAATCTATCGGAAATTTTCTGTATTACCTACCGTTATTGTCCATTCTTTTCCGGTCAGTTCTGTATCCATTTTCTTATGTTTTTTTCTGGTATCCAAATTGAGCTATATGGTGCTGTACCTATCGTATTCTCTTCCATGATTTTCAGTTCGTGTATGAAATCCAGTAGACAAATTAAATTATTTCAGAATTTATGAAGAAAATTGATGTTTATCTACTGTATGATGTTGCAATTTCAGTGATATGAATACAATAAGTTATTAAGTCCCATTAAATTTAGACGATGCAGAGAATAAGTGACTAACCATTTATTACTTTCGAATTTAAGTGTTAGCGAGAGGGGAATAATGCAGAGAGTATGTTTATACACAGATTCACACTGATAATTTGTGAATCCTTCAAAGTAGACTTCTCGATACTCTGTAGAAGAGTAACTTGGAAGTATTGGAAATCTCATCATCAACCTTGATTTGTGTATGTTCAGTAATAACCTGGAATAGCTAATGTTCTGATAATAATAATTTCTGGAATAGCTAGTGTTCTGATGATTTGAAGAATTTCCAGTCCAAATCTGATAATGACTAACTAGCTATTTTCAGAAAGTGGATATCAATATCAGATTTGGACTGGAAATCAGTCAAACTGACCCTAGGAAAACAAAAATAGTCAACTTTTGGTTCTGGGAGAATAAGATGTAGCTCTTGCTTGGGTGAGGCTTTGGTTGATCCTATAGTCACAGCGTCCAGTATCATGTAACTCAGTTTAACTTGAGGTGGAGTTTAGAATGTCAAAATGACTTGTCTATTATACGTTTGTACTGGTAGCTGTGAAGTCTTGATAAACCTGTTAAATTCATAACCGAAAAGTTTGCTTTGGGAAAATATCATTTTAGAATTATAGCTAAACTAATCAAACAAATTTAAACTCTTAAAGTTGAACAGGATAATATCATAAATAGAAATGTGTCAATTGAAAATGTGTAACACATTTCTATATGCCCCAATAAAATGTGACCCTTTTCACGAAATATATGATTTTTCATGTTCTGCACAATACAGTGACTGGAAGTTCTTTTATTCTAATGAAGAAGCAATAATCAAATTACAAGCATAAGGTTAATAACTGGAAGTGCCAAGATTTCTATCTAATTGTGTTTCCAAATGATTGCATAACTACTTTTGTTAACCATGTTATAGTGCTGTCGTGCTTCTAAAACATCTCTGTTATCCTTTCAAGACATGTTCACAGTTCACCTAAAAGGCAATGGTCAAAAATTAGAAAGATGTATAAATCCACATCTCACATATGTTGAGCTGTATTAGCATGCATGTTCTACATGCTACAGCGCCAAATTGAAGTATTACTTCTTCCTGCATGCCCTGAATTCTTAAATTTGGTTAGTCATGTGAACTGGTTGACCAGATGAATCTAAACCTTGGTCTATATTTTCAGTTTGATACTTCTTCATAACTTTCAATCTTCTGATCAGAAGAAGCTGGTGAATCATGTTTGCCTTTTGATATCTCACTGTTCCAGCTTTCTATAATCGTGTGGTTTAGTTGGGGAATACATGTGCACTTTTTCTAGCCCATGCCATTGTGACGATGAATATTTTTCTGGAGACTGATATATATTCTTTACACAGAGCCATAGGATAAAGAAATCCAGAACACAAATAAACTATGTGGCGTATGTTCAACCTCATGATGTCAACAGACCGCGATCTTCCATAAGGTCGACCTCTTTTAATGTTGAAGGAACTGGAAGCACTACTTCACTTGATGAAGAAGTTATAATTGACACTTCTGGGATGGATGCTTCCATAAAGTTGCCTTTGCCTTTGTTTAAGACTCAATCATCCAGTAGTGGTGCATCAACTGATGATTCAGCTTCTCTTAGCATTGCTGTTATTGGGGCCACTGGTGTACTAGCCAGAAAGAAAATTTTCCCAGCATTATTTGCTTTGTATTACAGTGGTCAACTTCCAGAGGTAGGGTCATTGATCAATTACCATTGTGCTCCTTCTTGAGTTCTACGCATCTGTTGAAATTTTTTTATTATGTTCAGCATCCATAATATTCATTTCTGATCCTGGTGGATCACAATTTCATCTTAGCTTTTTATTATATATTTCTTACTAATGAAAAACTTAATTTTTCTTTGCTACCGTCTGTCATAGCTACACTGCTAATTCAATTGTTTTCTAATTGTTGTACCTCACAAGTCATATTAATTGGTGGTATAACAATAAAACAACATACCTAGTGTGATCTCACAAGTGGAGTATGAAAGGGTAGAGTGCTCACTCCTATCTCATAGAGAGGCTGTTCCGATAGACCCTCTGCTCAAATTTCAAAAAGTAACTATTTGAAATTATCTTTGATAACTTGAGCTCAGCTTGATAATTTTTTCATTTAGATCAAATGTAGTAGCTTGATTAACATTGAAAAAGCCTTTTGAAGGGGTGGGGTGGTGCCATGCTTGTTGGACTGAACTAGCTGAAAGAGGTAAGAGCATTAGTTTTCTTCCACATTGTGCGTTTAAACTTTTGAGCTAGTGGTGATAACATTTGTTACCTGGGCAAGTAATTTGATGGTAAGTTGCAACTGTTAGGACTTTGGACTAGAATAAGCATCATGCCAGAAGAATGGGATCATGTGCCACAGCAAGTGTAATTATAGAGTGTAAAATTATGAAATGTTCCGGGCTCCACAACTGAAGAAGACATGACCACTTCTTGAAGTTATGAAACAAATGAATTTGGCTCTTTAAGTTGAAGTATGTGATAGTTGGTAATTTCTTGTTCTGTTAGAATCATTTGAAGTAGATTCACGCAAGAACAATTGAGGGGCTCAAAACTTGGAACTTTTTGGATAAAAATATTAACAAGGTAGTCGAATAAGATCAAGCTAAAATTGAATTGGAATATTTGAACTATGTTGCTAGTTTCTTCTGCTTGCTACTTTTTAATGATAGGAAGCATAATACTGGAAAGTTATATACATATGAGGTTAACCTTCTAGGCTTACGGCTTTCTGATGGCTGCAGAAAATTGGTATATTTGGGTACTCACGGAAAAAATTAACTGAAGAAGATCTAAGAGCCATAATAGCACCAACTTTAAGTTGCCGCATTGATCACCAGTATGTTCCTTAACTCTCAAATGCGCGTGCACGCACACACACACACACACACATATATATACATATGTACCTCTGTTTTATATGTTGACTATGTCTATCCATCTGCTTATATTATAGGACACATTAGAAATATGTGCTTATGCACACAGAGAGAGCTTGAATGCACATGTGTGTGTGAGAGAGAGAGAGAGAGAGAGAGGAGTTGGGGCGGGGGGGAGGGGATTTTGTATAGCTGATTCTTTTCTAGAGTTTGAGTTTTTGACTAAAAAATTTAGACTTTGCCTTAAAAATTTAAGATGCGTTTGCTGGAGCACCTGAAAGGCTAATGAGGGAGTTATGAGTGATCAGGGAAACAAATGGATTGTATCATGAAAATTGGGGTTTTCTTGTTGTTGATCTGTTAACATAAAATTTATTTGGGATAATCTCAGAGACCTCCCCCGGGTTTCTTTTCATCACACTAATTTGCCTTGTGGTTTACGATATTACACTTATCACCCTTATTTTGAAATCTTTGTCACAATTTTCTTAACGCATATTCTTTGATGAAAACAATCATAATTTGACTAATTTGTCCTTTCTAATATGCTATTTTGTTGAATTTATCTTATAATATCTTCTTAAAGGAGCTCCTTAAAGATGGTGTAATTTTTCCCCGTGCCGTAAAATTATGTGGTTTGAGTTTTGCTGGAACATTTTGATGAACATATTTGTTTAAAAATTTAGAAATAATACTGAAAAGAAGGAGGTATACAATAATAATAGAAATAGAAAAAAAATTATTGAAGAGGATTCCAGTGGAACAAGGAAATAAACACACCACATAATACCCCAAATTCAAACAAAAATAAGTAGTTCTGGGAAAAGGCTTAAAGAAGAACAGACAATAAATGTGCAAATTTTCAAATTCCTATAACCAAAATTCATTTTATTGGGAAAGGGAGCTTATGAAGTGCAGAGCAGAAGTATGCCGAAGAGAGGGAGAGATGGTGGCGTGAATTTGCAGATCTTTAAAAAACGTTCATAGAATTTATTAAATGAAAGATTATACTTAATAAGGTCAAATTATAAAGTTTTTACATTGATGAAAAATGTACTCAAAGAAATGTTACCAAAAAATAAAAATAAAGGAGGTAAGCCTAATATCGTAAAATCACAAGGGAAGTTAGTGCTACAAAGAAAAATTTGAGAAGTCTATGACATTATCCAAAATCATTTAAAACAATAACTCGTCTCAATTTTCATATGTTAAAATAAAATCATTGGTGAAACATGAACTTTATAAAGTTTCTTTATGCAGAGAAAACTGTGAAGAAAAAACAGATGCATTTCTCAAAAGGATATTCTATCTTTATGGAGGGTATGACAACCGAGAAGGCATGTCGAAGCTCAATACTCTCATGGAAGAAGTTGAGGTAAGTACTGCTGAGGATTGTCGACCTATGGTGTGCATTCTGTTGTTTCTTGTACTTCGACTATCGTATTATTTTGTTGTAGTATTATTCTATTACTATATGTTGTTTCTTGTACTTCCATTACTATCTGTTGTTTTTGCTTGAGCCGGGGGTCTATCGGAAAAAATCTCTCTACCTTTGAGGTAGGGGTAAGGTGTACATACACTCTACCTCCCTAGACCCCACCGCGTGGGACACTGGGTATGTTGTTTCTGTACTTTTTGTGCTCGTAAGTGCTCATTGTATCCAAATCTTTGTTATTTTATTACTGTTGTTAACAGTTCGTGTACCTTAGGGAAAGTTTGGAGCAAACAGAATATTTTACCTTTCTGTGCCTCAAGAAGCACTTATCGACGTAGCATCCTCTCTTGCTGAAAAAGCCCAAACCCAGAGGGGTTGGAATCGTGTAATAACTGAAAAACCCTTTGGTCTGGGTTCGTTTTCTTCTCATCAGTTGACTACCTCCCTTCTCTCAAACTTTGAGGAAAAGCAATTATACAGGTTCAAAAACAACATGTGTGATATAAGAAGACTTTGAATTCTGAATTATTTACTCATCACTGTTTTACTTGCCTATCTTCCAGGATAGATCATCTTTTGGGAAGGAATACAATTGAGAATCTTGCGGTTCTAAGGTTCTCGAATCTAGTATTTATGCCATTATGGAATCGAAGTTACATACACAACATACAGGTAATTTGCTTAGGATAACCGATGCTCGAATCACCATGGGAATGATGCAAGAAGTCTTAGTTTATCATTGAACATTTATTTTTAGGTCACTTTTTCTGAAGAGTTAGGCATGCAGACCTCAGCAAGGTAGCCAAGGTTTCAGTTCACTTATGTAGGTTACAAGTATTTGATCCTAATCCTTGCCCTCTTCATTTTTCCCCGTCACGTAATAGATATCCTAAAGGCTATGGGATTTTAGGAGATGTTGTACACAGCCACATCTTCCAGACAGTGGCCTTGCTTGCTATGGAGCCGCCTGTCACCCTTGATGGTGAAGATGTTCGTTATGAGAAAGTATGTAACCTCTATTCCCTATATGTTACAAAATATTTTCAATATTTTTTGTTGAAATTGGTCATATAAATCATTTACTACTCAGGTTAAGGTTTTGAAATCAATTCGAAAGTTGGAATCATCTAATGTAATTCTTGGGCATAGCGAAGCTGATTCCGGAAGTAACTTCAAGGATATGGAAAACCTTATGCCCACATATTTTGGTGCTGCTTTACACATCGATAATGCACGGTGGGACGGTGTGCCTTTTCTTATTAAGGCTGGCTGGGGGCTAAAAAAGAACAGGTCTGATCACTGCTCTCTAGTTAAAGTATCTCTATTTCACCTTCAACCATTTGAAATATCATATCCTACTGCCTAAACACAAAGGAGGTGATTCCTTTACAGTTTTTTGAAGTTTTAATGCGTAGATAGATTGTTGCTATGATAGTTTTCCACATGTTCCATTTAAACTATTCATATCTGTTCCATAATCCAATGAATTTGATGCATGATTTTGATAATCATCAAAATAGGTCTTTTCTTTCTAATTTATCCTTACTGATGTGTTTCAGAGTTGAAATTCGTATACAATTTCGGCGTGTTCCTGGAAACATTTATCATAAAGACGGAGGAGGGCATATGCAAGATCTTGTTACTAATGAGCTGATTCTGCGTGATGTGCCTGATGAGGCCATACTCATCAGAATCAATAACAAAATTCCAGGATTAGGCATGAACTTGGAGGCTTCGGAATTGAACTTGCTTTATAAAGACAAGTAATGTTTTCTATTTTCTTGTGTTAGTAATTTTGTGAATTTAGTGTTGTGGTTAGGATCTCCATTTCCATATTTTCTTATTGTTTTCTCTTGTTGATGTACTAGGTACAATGTTGATGTAACTGATTCGTATGAACAACTTCTTCATGATGTAATAGATGGAGACAACCATCTATTTATGAGAAGCGATGAGGTTGAAGCTGCATGGAACATTTTATCTCCAGTTTTAAGTGAGCTAGACAATAATAATCCGACAATTGAGCATTACGAGTTTGGTAGCAAGGGTCCAGATAAAGCCGGTAATCTCTGGGCTAAACATGGAGTCAAGTGGTTGGATGATTAGTGAATTTCCTATTAGGCCATTACTCACAGTTATACATCATACAAACACTGAAATTCCTAAAGAAGGAATTATTAGAAATCCACTCTCCATACTTTGTCTTCGTGATCATTGATTGAGATGGAATCATTGTGAGAAAATTCGCACACCTGTTACACACTACAGAAAAAGTTAAAGACTTTAGATTAATGAGATTGATGGCACTAGCTTTTGAAAGTTGGGTTGGTATTGTTGGCGCCACTTGCTTGTTTGCTGTGGATTCTGTTTACTTGATGAGGGTAATATGTCAAGCTGGCATAGTGACATATTAGTAAAAACTATTTTGGTGATTGCGTCCCATTGTCAGTCCTTTGACGGTGGATATTTGTTTGTTGTTTAAACCAAATGTGTAAAGCTGGCATAGTGACATAAATTTGGTGGTTCTAGTCAAATAATCATGTCACTATAAGGATTGATCACTATTTCGTAGTTTGGGGGTAGAATAGGAAAAGGCATTTTGGAGAGGTTGAAAGATAAGCTTAACTAGACTCTTTTTTTGGCAATTTCCCAACTTCGGTCTACACATCTGAAAGATGGTGAGAAGTTTGTATGGTTTTATATTGAATTATTTTACTTATATTTGAAGTTTCTTAAATGAGATTTTTTGGTGTGAATTCGAGTTAGTTGAGCTCAAAATGGAATACCGATGGAAACCCAATACTTGAAAATCCAACCAAGGTTCAGACGAATCCCAAGTTATAGAAGAGCAATTCTTAGGACATCCCTAATTGAATCACTGTATAAGTTTTAGACATCCAACGAATATTTCCCGTGAGTCCGGTTTCAACCTAACTGAAGGCCTATATGCTGCTAGTTCTTTTCCACTTTTTAAATAGAAAGGACGAGTTCAGTCAGCAACAGGAAGAGCACGTATAATTTGGGATTTGGGACCTAGCTAATTGGGTTTTTACAAAACTTGCTAAAAAGGTTAACACACTGACCTTAACAGAATAAAATTTTACTGCTTGGAGTATATCTTAAAGCAAAAGCAAAATCCAGTCACATGCAATCAATCTTTTCCTAAATCTGCTTTAGATTTGCTTTTAAGTTCTTTGATTATCTATTTGTTAGTAATTAGTATTAAACTTTTGACTCGGAAACGCATAAACGTGGCCATATATGTGTTTAAACTGGAATCATCACTTTTAGAGTGTGTTTGGTACGGAGAAAAAAATTATTTTTTAAAAATATTTTTCATTTTTTTTATATTTGATTTGTTAAAATATTTTTAATTTTTTTTCTTTATTAAATTAAACTTCTTAAAAATGAGAAAAATGACTTCTCTAATGAAATATAAGGTATAACAATTTAAAATAAGTCACAATTCAAGTTTCATTATCTCTTTCCTACTCACTGTTCCCGATCTCCACCACGTCACCCTAAAACTCCCACTCCCTACATGTTCACCTAAAAATGCTCCTGTAATAATCTTTTGATTACTTACCAGACATTGATAAATAAATAAACGTCACCCTAAAACTCCCACTCCCTACATGTTCACCTAAAAATGCTCCTGTAATAATCTTTTGATTACTTACCAGACATTGATAAATAAATAAACGGAAACGGACCAAAAATATCCTTAAATGATTGATTTATAAATTATATTAATAAATTAGAATTATAACTAATAATTGAATGCCAAATATTTTTCAAAATATTTAAAGAATTTAATTTTGAAATAATTAAAAAAGTAGTCAATTTTTGAATCCAAAGGTGGATGACAAAGGTATTTTGGAGTCAATAGGTGGATGAAAATGGTATTTTGGAGTCAATAGATGGATGAAAGATAATTTTGTATCATTTTCAATACTTCAGGGATATTTTAGATCTTTTTCCGATAAATAAATGAATAACTCACTTATTTTCAACAAAATATTTTTAAAAAAACTATCTTTCAGGAAAAATATTTCCCTTCTGCCTAACACACCCTTGTTATTACATAACATGATTTATTACTGAAGACATACTTTTGACTTGTGTCGAACAAATTGCTTCAGGAAAGTGTTTGTAACACATTTTGAGTTATGTCCGCTTCACGCAATAGCACACACTTGTTGATTACGGTTCAAAAAACTGACCGTCCTTTCCTTATTGATAAATGAAAAAAGGATTTTAACTTATGAGTTTCGAGTTAAATAGCAAATCGAAAAAAAAAAGAGAAAGAGAACAATGCTTACTATTAAAAAAAAAAAAAACAGGAAGTTTGAATGAACTAGTCCTGTGACTACGCAGAAAGTTAAAAGTTGTATTGACATATTTTTATTTTCTTTGAATATGATTTCCAACGGAACTGATATTTTTACTGTATTCATCAACATCAGTAAAAGAGGGCCAAGAATAAAAAAAATTAGAATTGGCAAAAAAATGTGTCATATATCACATGTCACAGTATGGGCATAGCATATATTCTGGTCGGTCATTGACATAATGGCTGTCGTAGAGAATGATGCACTCCTCTCTCTACATTATCATTAATTATTTTTTCTCTCAATATAACATTGCAAATTACATATCTAATTATGGTTATCAGGATGTGAGCTAAATCAGTAACTAGTAAAGGTTATTGTAGACAGATTTAGTTACTTTCTCCATTAATATTATTTGATCTCGAAAAATAAATATGTAATTCTTTTTAATATATGTAAAACAATAGATAAAAATAAAAATTTATTTTACGAGTAAAAATAAATAGAGCAGCATACTTACCATATTATACTCTCCTTCGATACCATTATTGCCACAGTAGCTTTTTCGTATCTTCCTTAGAATAGTAAAAGATATTTGTTATTTATTATTTTATTTTTATTTCTCATCAAAACATTGCACGATATTTAAGAATAAGATTAAGATAATGTTATTTCTAATATTTAACATTAATAATAAAATGAGATTAAAATAATTAATTTTATTTTAATATAAATAGAGCAAAATAGAAATGGATTGGAAATGGTCTTATCTATATATATTAATAATGAAGAGTAAAATAAAGGTGAGTTAAAGATGATCTCATCTTCAAAAAGCGATCCACCAATAATTTTCAATGTAAATTATTTGTCTGTTTTTTGCTTTTCTTTTTTTAATCCCTGGGGAGATGGCTATATTTATTATCTTAAAGAAAATGTTAAATTTTCAACTATAAATGTAATCTCAGTAGTAAGTAAGTAGTATTTGTGAACTAACTACTAAATTATTGCTCTTTTTTTTTATGAGCATATAATTTTATGCTTCATTTTATAGTATTTCTCTTTTCTCCATTCTGTCTTTTTTTTTTTGGAGGAATGGGCTCCTATTACGCCATTTGATAAAGAAGGGAAAAGAGAATTTAGGAAATAGCAAAAATAACAAATATAGTAAAGCTTTATAATTATGGTGTCAGTAATTACTGTTTATAGATATAATTTTATTTGCTAGGTTACAATTTATATATTTCGATTATCCATTTAAATATTGTGCTTGTAAATATACAAATATGAATATATATAAATTTAGAATTCCGTTTGTATATCTCATCTGCTATTATATAAATACGATAAATTATTATGATTTATTCATAAATCATAAATAAATAATTATGATAAGCATATAAAAGTTTTAGATCTATATGATCAGAAAATTCAATAGCAAAATTTCACAAAACTATAATTATAAATTAAAAGTGATTAAAATTATAACTATACTACATTATATACATTAAATATTTATCATTTCACTTAATTTTACCAAGAAAGAAAAGAACATCTACAATGAGCCACATAACTCCCCTTTCGAAGACCACTATATATGATACCTTTAAAATAAAATATGGAAAAGTTATTCGATTAGAAACTACAAAAAGTAGTGCAGAATACAGTGATGCCTTCTCATTTTACTTAAAATATTTTTTTCATTAAAATATTTATTTTATATTAGTTCATCACTTATTAAATAAAAATAAAAATAATTAATTTTTTCCTCATTTTACTCGTAGAATTATTATGACCTTCTAAAGTTTAAACAAGCTTTGAAGACCCAAGAATTTATGTATTCAAGAGGCTAATTAATATACTATCTTTATTCATTTTTAATTATCAAATTTTTTCATTTTTAGAGTCAAATTATTATAAAAGTTTTGATTAATATTTTACGATACATTTTTCATTCTATTGATATGCAAATAAAATTATAATTTATAGTACTCTTTGTGTAATTTTTGAACATCTAACTTTTTGTTTGAAATATCAAATTAATACTCCTTCACCTCTATTTACTTATCAAATATTTTCTAATTTGATTTTCATTTGTACTTGTCATTTTTAATAAATCAAGAAAGAACATTTTTTTCTTTCTATTATACCTTTAGTTATTAACATTGAGCTAACGTCTTTGAAAAACATTATGAGTAATTATGTTTAACACTCTATCAATTAATAGAAATAAAATGGTGAGAACTCACTATATCAATCATTATTATTTAAGAAACTTTCACATATAATCACTTAAAAATAATTAATTACTCTCTATAACTATAGTTTGATAATTACAATATGTAGCTACATGCTATTTGAAGAAAAAGGACGAACAAGACTAGGAGAGATGAGAAAAATAATAGAGAAAATTAAATTGTATATATATATATTGATTAAATAATTATATATTATACGCATGTAATATATATGGCAAAAAAGTACACACTCAGTCAATTTTCTCATTTTTTTAAGCAACAAAAATGACATCCTTGGTCAAATAACTGAGTTCGAAATTAGAAAGGGCAGGGAGGGGTAGGGGTTGTGGGAAGGGCAGTTGGGGATTGAGTAGTTTATTTTATTAATAATAAAGACACAACCTTATCTTTCATATTTTGTTGCATTGCCTTAATTTTTGTTTCACATCAAGAGATTATGGATAGAGAGAGAAGGAAGAGGAAGAATTTGGAGAATGAGAGATTAGAAAAGGAAGAGGAAGATGAAGACGAAGATGAGAAAATTGACAAGTTTTTTGCTCTTATAAGAAGCACTAAAGATATACGTGACCGTTTGTTAGCAAGAAATCAAGTAACAGAGAGATCCAAAATTTTGGAAGAAAACAGAGATTCAGTTCATAACAATTCTGCAGTTGGAATTTGGAATCCATCAGCTCATGAATCACGAGATTTCATGGTAATTGATGCTTCTGCAATTGCAGGTCCTTCCAATTCTAACTCCAACAAACAAAGCAAAGAAGTTGAAGAAGATGAAACAGGAGGAGAAAGGGAAGGAACAAAAAAAGATTCGAATGATGAAGAAAAAAAATGTAATATGTTAGACTTGGACCTCAATCTTTCACTGTAAGCTATTTTTTTCAAAGGTGGAATTTAGTGGTTCGATTAATTTATTCGCGCACTCAAATCGGAGTACTTGTTAATGTTATGATAAATCTAGAATATGATTTTTAAAAAAAAGTTATCTATGGTTAGTGCAGCTTCTTCTTCTCTTAACTGATTAAGGACAAAATATGGGGTCACATATTTAGATATCTGCTACAGCACGCAATGCAATGTTATGTGTGTACATTTGACTTATTTTTTGTTGGATTGGTAATTCAATGGACTCATCCGTAAATGGGTGAATTTTGACTTATGGGTCTCTGTTTTTCTGACCCCTACAAATGTTGTAACTATAGTCATGTGGCTAGTACACTAACAAACCCCACAATTTTACTTGATTTACGTATATGAAATGTAGGCTATACAAGATATTTTTTGTATGATTGAGAGGATGTTAAATAAAGAACATTTGATTTCCCAAATATTTTATGTCATACAAAATGATAAAGGAGTTAAAGATTCTTTTAAAATAAAATCAATTATCTATAGTTTTTTTTCTAAAAATAAGGATCATTTTTTCAAGATGCACTTGGGTTCATTGAGACCAACGAATGCATGCTTAAAGCCAATTGAGTACATAATTTGTGAAAAGCCCCATTATTTGACATAGTTATGGATAAAAATAAAATGTTTTAGTTGTATATATAAGAATAGGGATCAAATCCACAACTATTGATATTAATTCGTTGTTTTCAACCAACAACATATTGGATCTCACAATTCTGATCTAGGTAATGTACGACATAAATCTATCTCGTGAGATATAGAAATAGAAATGTTGTTTCGAATAGATCAATGGATTGTTCTCAACCCTGCTTTAAAGATTGGTTAATCTGGGAGGACTTTGAACTGTGGGTTCAGATGCATGTAGTTTTCATGGATGACATAAGCAAGAAATATTACATTTTGGATTATGTCAACTACAAGACACATCATGATGTGAATTACTTGCAAAAGAAAAAATAAACAAAGACTTAATGGGTTTAATAATTAATATCATAAGACTTGCTTACAACATAAATTAATACATTATAGATGCCTAAAATAACAGGGAAAACTGGACTGAGAAGGGGATCCTGACTTCAAAACTAAGAGCAAAAAGTTCCCCTTGGCCTCTTTCTTATAACCAATCATTTTTTCTATTTTTCCAAATTAAATATTTTTCATAATACTCTGAAGCAACATATATCAATTCATGCTTGCACTTTATTCTAGCAAATGACAATCAATGGCAAAAGAAATCGAAGCCAATTCGTGGAGTGGAGTAGTCCATTGACAGTATCTTAGAGGCTATAACTCTATTAGCTGCCTCGGTATAATGAACTCCATCCCAACTTATGAACTCAGACCCTTCACTGCAAACCTGATAATCATGCTGACCGCATGTCACTCCTTTACGGTAGTTGTACGGAGGACCTCCATAGCCACAGCAAGCCATTAACGGATTTGAGAAGCCTGCAAATGTAGAATCATCATATATGAACAGTAGTTTTGAGTAAGCTGCCAACTATCTTCAAACAGGCTGAAGCTCTAGAGTATATACTACGTTGAATCTCTCTACATGATGGTATAAAAAGAAGGAATTATATTACTTCGGAAGTTTCCACAGAAGTGGATATCTTAGTAAATGTCACTAGTGTATAAGATAAGTGAATATTCTATATCTGCTTGCCATCATACTTCCAACATGAAGTTCTAAGACCTTTATAATTCAGTCACGAGACGTCAAATTCTTCATTTTCTTGTTTTTTAATTTAAATTACAAGAGCAAGGAATGTTATCTCCTCCATTTTTCCACTAATAATATCAGCCTTTCAGTACCAACTTTAGTAGATTCATTCTGAGTATCGACAACCTAAGAACTAGGAAAATTTAGCTGATTAAGCAAACGAGAACAGATTTTATGCTTACCATAACTGCTGGAGTTGGCTATAAGATCATATTTGATAGAATATATGTCTACATACACCATAGTAGCATCCTTCATTTCAGATCTCAACTCTTGCAACAAATGTCGAAGCCCTTCATTAAACAGTTTTGCAGCGGAGTTGTAATTTGCCAGACAGCCATGTGGATCGAGATCAGAAGAAACTTTCTGAACCAGAGTAAGTTTTTGAGGCAGGCATCCTAGTGGTCCGGTGTTGTGGACCCAAAATCTTCTTCCTCCTTGAGAATATATGACCTACATTTGGAAAGTTTAATGGAATGAACAGACTCTAGAACTACCTAAAATTAAGTAGCTAACTTTCAGCAAATCTTTGCCCTTTTGATGATGTTTAAAAAAAAAAACTTGTGATGCCACCTTTCTTAACTAACTTTATCCTTCCCATGTTTTTTAACATAGCGAGCTACTGCTATTCTTGCACCTAATGTACGTTTTTACGTTTTTCTTTTCGGCAGGGAAGCCAGGAAAAGTGAGCAATTAGTGATTAAAGAAATTACCTGAATTGCATTCCTGATCTCTGTAACAAAGGAGGGGATCATCTTGACTACTTCTGTGTAAGACAGGTTCTTAGCAAATGAATCGGCTAGGTCATTCTGTCCAATATCTATCATGAAAAGAGCATTTCGAAATCCTTCATCACCAACTAAATTTCCAGACCCTGAATGCAACAACATGAGACAAGTCAAATTATATTCACATTTCTGAGCACACGTTTCTTTTGTTTTTATTTGCATATTTTATCAGTAGAGTGTCGGACAGAGTATCAAAGGAAGTGTAAGAATTACCAGCACTAACAAGTTCAATTGAGCGATCCTTGAAATGAAGGAACTGCAAGACTTGAATATTTAAGGCGAATGGTTCATACTTGGGTAGTAACCGGGATCCCGCTATAGCAAAATTTGCTCCATTCAAGAAACTAGATCCGACAGAGTCTAGGTATGGGCACAGGAACCTTGTATTAACACTTTGACCTGTGCTGACAATACTGCAATCTCAGCTCATACACATTGGTATCTCGTGATACTTGTAAAGAGTAATATCATGCTTACATAACAAAATAGCATGTATATATACAATAACCTACACTGTAATTGCAGAAAGAAGGCCACATCACATGCCACTTCTGCAAAATAATAACTAAAAAGAAGACCAAGCACTTGGTTGATCCCCAACTAAAATGATAGATTCAATATAGTAAGAAGAGATGTATTGGTGCTGAAGGGTCACACCGATCCCAGAATAATTCATGGCATACAAAATCTTTGAAAGTTCTATGAATAATAATAATGCATAAGAACATTGGAAGTCAGCTCAATTCCTATTACAATCTTCAATCTTGTCTTCATTTTTATTTGGTAAGATATTCTATATTGCCAAGGCACGTGATAAGAATGTGTGAACCAAAACCTCCAACCATAACTATTTTCTGCACAATGAACATACCTACTATGTGTTCTGTCTCAATACAGTAGGAGACATAATAATCGTTAACGGTGTTGCACATTACATAAGATTCATGACAATTGAGGTCCTAATCACCTTCCACTTCAACGTTCCATAAAACATAACTCCAAATCCCTAAGCTCCACTACAGTCTTTCCTTATATGACTGAATTGCCTAGTATTTTCAATGACACTAAAGTCTACGTAAACCATTGTCTGAAGATCGTTAGTTCATTCTGGACATTGACATATTCAACCATCAATGAGTTATCAATTTTGAGTATTTTGATATTTACAAGAGTATCACATTGTAAAACAGAGTTCAGGTAAATGAAACGCCGCAGATTTTACTTTCAAATTTGCTTGTTGTACAAAATGAAAGGGAACAACAATTGAACTATTGGTCACACGAGCTGTGGAAGTTAGGGTATCTACTTCAGGTCTTCTCTAAAGATTAACAAGAAAATAGTGTATAATACGTACAACAGAGATCATAGTTTACCTAATCAAAATTTTCACTCTCAAGGATCATAAATTTTGGAAAGTAAAGCTATTAATTACTACCTCAATTCGATCGCACGAACAGTTAAAGCTGCATTCACTTATGTAATCCAAAATGCTTATAAAAAATCCATGTAGGACCCAATCAATTATTCATCACAATTCATAATCTTTCACAGATATGACTCTCTACCTACCAATCAATACATGCAGTGAATCCAACTTCAATTACACATTAATGTTATTTACTTCTCAATGTACGATTAATTAAAATGAGAAAAAGGACTTACATAGAAAATCGAGAATAAGGCGGCCATCGGAGAGACGGCCAGTTGAACGGCGGAAAAAATTTCGACCATTTGGAAGGTTAATGGGGTACCCGAGTCCGGCAACGAGTCCACCCGTATCCGAATTAGAATCACCAAAATTGAAAATGACTGGTCTATTTTTACACTGAGATTGAACTGGGTTTGAGAAAGAGGAGAGAATGAAAAAAATGAAAAGTATAATGTAAGCTGAAGCTTGTAATATGTGCGGCAAAAATGAGAGGCAACCCATGTTATTTTGCTCTCATCAATTTTACTTAGTGAAGTGTTAATCACTACTCACTTCCTTCTTTTAGAATTAGAACGTTGGCAGTTGCTGAAAATAATAGGGGCCATTCAGAACAATGTGTGGGTTCCACTGACATCGTAGTAGGTTGTCCCCATTTTGTTCTTTTCCCAATGTTTAATTTAAAATACTTATTCTAACTTGTAATGAAATATAATTGTATAATTTATGTTAAATATAAATCTTTAAATAAGAATATCATAGCCTTCATACCTATTTAAACACTATCCGAAAAGAAATAAGTTTTCAATAGTTATGAAATTCAGGCTACGTACGTAGATAGTAATTTTATTTATTGATTAAGACTTAAACAATCTCTAATTAATAAAAAAATATTATTTATATTAAAATTTAAATTTAAAATCTCTTTATTTTCGATAACTTTGTATCAACTTTTTAAAAAGAAAGTATCTTTGCCTTTTCATCTTTACTCCATCAGCTTTAGCAGTTCTTATGTTTGGCTATACGTGGTTAGACCCACACACATGACACGACACACAGCAGTCGGCATGGCAAGTTGGATTCGTTTTCCATCCATCGTTTACGTTTATATGATGATAGATTTTTATACTTGACTCGATTAGTCACTTAAAGATTTAATCTATGTGGTGATAGATTCTTATACTCGACTCGATTAGTCACTTAAAGGTTTAGTCTACGTTTACGTCATAATATACTATCTAAATTTACGAATTATGAGCAACAATTTAAAGAGAAGCTAAAAGAAAGTGCATTATAAATTAGAGAAAACAAATTATGGAATAAAAGTTAATTGAATTTGCACATTCCAACTTCCTTTGTGCTAACTTTCTCTTCATGACTTGGGCCTGAGATACTCAACAAACAGCAGCTTTAGGGTTACCAGCCCATTTGTATATTTGTATTGGGCCTAGCAGCCGAATCTTTTCTTTTTCTTAGCTTATGTAAATAAACATAAGTTTGATTTTTTTTTTGTTTTTCTAATGTTTGTTAGTTGTCACTTTATATAATCTCACAGTAATTGAAAATTCAAAAATTATTATACAATAATAATATTCCTTTAACTCTACGGAAAAGAAATGATGCACAATGCTCTGACTTGTAAGTTGTAGCTAGTCATGTATAACGTGAATATGCTGTCTGTTTTTTTTTTTTTAACCTCACGACACAATCTATTACTTTTGTAACTCTAATATAGTAGGAAAAATAGCTATAGAATGAAGTCGAGAACCCATTCGTCCACATTTCCTATCGCCAAATAATTGGCATTATTTCCTTTTGCTTACTTCTTCGAGTGGTAACTAAATTTGAAATGTATCTTCTCATCATTATTAAAAGCAATGTAAATTTTGTCTCAGGGTTAATTATATGATATTTCATCATATGGCTTATCCAACTTGAAAACTAATTAATTGCTAAATTTTTCGGTTACTCCAGGAAAACTAGAGATTAATTGGGGTTTAGTATGGAGCTCCTTATAATGTTGATCTGTTAATTAATGACAAGTTTTCAATGTGTTATAATTGGGGTTTGTGTCGTTCATGGCAAAGCTGCTTGGTCTCTTGACCGTATGAGAAGAGAATTACAATGTAACGATTACTTATGAAATTTATTTTTTCTATTTCAATCGGCTAATTATCACCATTCACCGCCCTTCTTAGTTGGGTTTTGCTTCGTGAAAAAGTATATTGGCACGTAAGTCTTAGTTTCACTTTTCGTTATTATTATTGCTTTAATTTTCTATTAAATTGCCTTCATGGTCTTCGTTGAATTATTTTCGTGAATTTCAGTGTTGTAGGATTCTACGGTGTTCTTTGGGGAAAGGAGAAAGAAAAGTTAAAGTTTTGAGATAAAAACAGATCAATTGAAGCAGCCGTAATTAGGAACAAAGTGTGAATTGGAGCTGCAATTATCTTGTCAATCAAATTCTAAAATTCATACTCACTGAGTAGGCGTTTGATCACGCAATACCATATCATATGATATCATGAAATGAAATCAGCGTTTGAATATGTGATATTACGTTGATTCTATCTCATGATTTCATATCATGAGACGTGATTCCATATTCTCCAAAAATCATGATGTCGAATCATATGGAAATACAATATCATGATTTAAGAAATTTTAATATAAAAATTGATTCACAAGTTTATATTTTGTTTAAAAAAACCCACATTTATATCTACTAACTATTTATTTCACATGTAAATAAAATTTATAATCACATCATTACGCTTTATAATTTATTATTCTCACCGACATAAAATTTATTGTTCCATTTAGTCACTTTAACTCATACTTCACGATGGTTGAGTAAGAAAATCTTGAAGAACCTGTGAAAGGTGTTTCATTTTTACTCAAACATATTGATGAAACAATTACTTAAGTGGAGAACAAATAATTTTATAAAAATTTATTATGTAATTTTATAATTTTTTGTTTATTTGATAAGATTGAAAAAACAATTGGGGCTATTTTAACAGTTGTAGAACTTATAAGATTTTTATGTTTATAAAAAATTATACAACACCGAAATTTCATATCGCATGTCCAAACAAAACTTTAATTTCTTCTCATTATTCCATATCATGATACCATATAATAAATTCAGTATCATAATACCATATCGCATGGTCAAACGGACCCTAAATAAAAGCTCGTATGAATAACTATCAAGTACTACTATATCATACTCAGGTGCCATATATTTAAAAAAAAAAATACAAGGTTACACATATAAATACAAGTTTAGCAACTATATAATGCCTCTGCTAATTAATGTTTCAACGCTTTAAGCTGATATATATATATATATATATATATATATATATATATATATATATATATATATAAACTTTTTTTTTTTTTTACGGAGAAACAAATATTTGGACCAAATGATAGTTTCTGATCATGAATCCATTAACTCTAGACATGAGCATTGGTGTTTGCCACAGATCTATTACAATGGAACATTCATATCAATTATAGCCATCATTCGTATCAATTATTATTTTTCAACCAACTATCGTCATGAATCACTATTGTTAGTCATCACTCATCATCACTGTTTATCATAATCTCCAATCAACAAACACATCATCATAGCTAGTTATCATCATCCTCAACTATCATATAATTTTTTAATATAATATAATAGATTAATTTAATATTTTATTAAATTATATATATTTATAAATTTTAAATTTAAGAAAGACGTTATATATTTAAATATTAAAAATAACAAATAATTTTAATATTTTTATATTTATATTCGTATGGTGTGGAATTCTCTTCTTAATTAGCGGATAAGGTGCATGATGCTTGCTTAGTGCTACGCCCAAGGGGGATTCTAATGTTTGATGATTCATAAAAGAAGTGCACGTTGACTGTTTTTTTTTTTTAAACACTCATTCACCTGATAACACCAGCCAATAATAAAAATATATTGACGAACATATCTTTTAATTTTACCACTAATCATATAAGTGGAGTCAAGGTATAATGCTTTGACAAAAAACCCAGTCAAGATAATGCTTGATAATAAACAATTTTTTAAAATGTAAAAAGGAGAATTCGACCAGTCTTTAATAATGGACCATATATCCTAAAAATAATGTCTTATGTTTGCATAATGGAGAAAACGCTAAAGCTATGTAATTTAAACTTTCTTAGGGATCTAAAGTTTGTTTTCAATAATCTTAATCATTTTATCAACTATAAAAAAAAATTAAAGTTATGTAATCGTATTCTTTTTAAGATGAGCTAAAAAAAGTATGCTACTCATTTAAAATCTCTCACGTCTATTATTTCCTTTGATTAAATGATAATCTTAGCCTCAAAATATGGCTTTTTTCAAAAGGATTCCCTACTATAATTATATTCGTCGCAAGTACTAAACGTTAAAATTAAAGGCTATTTAAGTGTTTGATTAAAGTTATATAAAGGAAACCACTTAAAGGCAAGAACATGAGTGAAGCAATTAAATACTCCATATATATATATATGAAGTGTCTGTACCAGAAAAAGAAGAAAAAAAAAGAAAACGATTGCAGTTGAAGTGATGAAAAGAAGGTGGAGTAAGCAATAATACAATAATGCATTGTACTAGTACAACCAAAAGAGCAAATGAAAGATGTACCAAGAAAAAGATGAAAAAAAGGAGTGGCAGGCAAAAAGTAATGTACTATTATTCTAAATTCTTGGGAAATAAAATGTATTTAAGTTTTAAAAGTTGGTAGTTCAAGGCAAAATGGCACTAACACACTACTTAAAGTAATATACCTTAAACCCTGATACTATTATTTAAGTTCCACTACTTTAATTGCATGATTAAATAATATGTTTCGTAATTGAATTAGTAAATTTCATTTGTAATATGCGAGAAAAAAATTAGATAACATAAAGTGATAATAATGCATTAGACTTTATATTAGTCATATATTTCACTTTATATGATACTTATTAATAATCTGATCTATATATTATATAAATAATGATTTAAAACTTATTTAACAAAGTCAAATAGTTGATATGATGGAACATAAATCACAATTAAATTATATATATATATATATATATATATATATATATATATATATATATATATATATATATATATATATATATATATATATATATATATATATATATATATATATATTAAGAGTGTCCGATAAATTGGACGGAACAAATATTTAGAATAATTGGGAGTAGGTATAAATTGTCAATTAATAGAGAAATATAATCTCAGTAGCGGAATGATGCTAAACATTTTTGAATGACTTAACATAGTATATAGTCATGTGATATAACTAAATAATTGAACTTATAATCATATAATTAAATATGATTATAAGCAATTCTTCTACGGTTATGGAAAAAATATTTGTTATATATGAACAACTTATAAATAAATAACAGAGATTTCATATGTTAATTACAATTTATTTTATTAAAAACAAAAGCCTCAATGGAAAAAAATGACTAAATAACCTTATCCATTTATTAGGAATTGATTTCATATTTATTCCAAGTGGTACCCCAATTTTTTTTTACTGCACAATCGATCATAGTTCAGTTTTGGATTCTGTGATCTGCTTCATATTATTATTGTTATCATCCTTGGTATTCTGAGTTAATTGCAATTCCAAATCAACTTGTAATTTAGTGGATAATTGCTTCTTCTCTTTTGTTAATTCTAGTACATCAATATCCTCTGCACTTGTCTCCATCTTTTTGCCCCACAAAAAGCCGTACATCCCAGCCACTACGATAATCGACCCTAAAACTCTGATATTTTTCGAAAAAAAAAAAAAAAGTTAATATTTTTCTTCGAAATTATAATTAATTTTTTATTAAGGAAAAAAAGAAAAGTGTTAGGCTATATATATATATACTTACACGCCAAGGTATAATTTCTCACGAAGCAAAATCCAACTAAGAAATGCAGAGATAACTAAGAACAAAGGATTGAACATCGAGACGTATAAGGGCCCTTTTTTCTCAATACACCACGAGCTCAGGAAATATGTAAATGACGTAGCCATAGCTCCCTGTAATCAACATAAAAAAAAAAAAACTCATCATCATGAGCAAATTAATAATCGTATACATATATACTTTTTAATAAATATTAAAAAGCATTTGAAAAATCGTACGTTATAGACAACTGAAACAGCTCTAATGGGATTTAATTTCCATTCAGAAAGTTTTGGAACGACACAAAAGCCAATGATAACACACTCCACACTTGCCATTAGGCACATCAACGTTGTGCTTGTATATGGTGCTGCATACTTCTCGTTTACCCTTGCCTAATTAATCCAAAAAAAGAAAAAAAAGATCGTTAAAAGTATTATTTACGCTAAATCAATAAATGCAAGATATTATAGTAACAGAAAACAATAGAGAAGGGAGTAAATAGGGAAATTACCTGAATAATTAACCAAATGGCATAAGTGAGACTGGAGAGTATAAGTAGAAAAGGTCCTAAAAAGAAATTAGAATTAGCAGAATTGACATCTTTGCTTGTATTTTCTGCATATTTCCAGTGAAATCCTAATTGACCAATAACAACTTTTCCATGATATAATGACAATAACATTGCACCTCCAACACATATTATTGTACCCCAAAACTTAGTTTGTCCTGCTATACTTCTTAATCCCAATTTTTCAATCCTGCACCCACAAAAAATTAAAATTATTTACAGCCATTAATTATCATGTTCAATTTGATTCTTTTACTTTTGAATATTCGTAGAGAAAATAATTAATTACCCCAAGGGTACAGCTATGATAAAGGTGAAAGCTGGGATTAGATTATCAATAGCGGAAACAATTGTTGGAGTTGAATTCTTTAGCCCGATGAAATATATATTTTGGTTTGCTGTTATCCTGTATATATTACCATAAGAAAACAGAAGGTTAAAATTGGTAATACTATCTGAAATAAGTTCGATATTTATAACAATTACTATTTGTAATAGAATATCATATTTTTATAACAATCAAGTTTTCTTTATAACTGATTTTTCTTGCTATATTATAACTTACTCACTCAAATATTAACTGATTTTAAGTCACTATTTCCCACATTTTTGTCTCTAGACATTGAAGTTCATAATAAAGGATCAAGAATAACCCTAATTTATTAGAAATGTTTTAAAATATCTTTCATCCATCTTTTGGTCTAAAAATACCTTCCACCTTTTCTTTTGATTCAAAATACTTCTCCTTCCACATTTCAGCCTAAAAACACCATCAATCAAAATTTAATTTAACTTTTTTTTAGCTAATATTAAGGATTTTAGATGTGATCATTAATCGTAAATAAGAAGAAAAAAGTTACTGTTTCTTTTTCAAAATTTCGTGATTGGTGTTCTTATTTTGGATCAGTGATTGTAAATAGCTAGGGTAAAAAGAGTGTTACACTATATATGTTTTTCAACGGAAAAGAAAATACTTACCCGAAAATAGAACACAAAAATATCTGAAAAAGTATAGAGCATGTCATCTTGGGTCTAGTTTTCCTGTCAATGTGACAAAATAAAACGATTTAAGAAAAGAATAAACTGAATCGAAATATAATGTTTATTGAAACAAACATTTTATGCTAGAATTGGTATAATTTTCAAAGCTCGCGCTTGAAATTTCTAAGAATAAACTGAGGTTATCTAGTAATTAGAGTCACTGCTACTTATATCTTACTCTGCATTGGAAAAAAATATTATTTAGTTAATCAATTATCCTTCCAAAAATATCTTGATTTAATTAAAAGAGTACTATTTGCTCTAAAACAATTTTTTTTTAATAAACAGTCAAGCGATCGCAATAACTTGGGATGCGGAAAAAATGTCCCGTGAAAAGGGTATAATTGTCAAGAGCATACATAGACATTGATGAAGTAGCTACCTTACATTACTTTCTCAAGTCAATTGAATGCTTAAACTCTTTCAAATGACCAAAATACCCTCAATAGTAAATTTTGATTACAAAAGACACATATTGACCTGTGGCTTACATATATAATACTGAATACTCTTATCTTTTAGAAGTTGGTAAGTGGGAAGAAGAATACATACCTCTCTAAGAAGAAAGCAAATGGAGCAATGGAGATAGTAGCAAAAATAGGCCTATAAGCTGATTGAACGAAAGCATTCATGCCACCATCCATCACTAATTTCGATATTATTACCATTCCGGCATACGCAACTTGTACAATCACCATTATCATAAAAACCATCAATTCGTTCCCCATTTTTTTTTATATTAGCGCGCGTGTAAATTTCAATGGTTGGTTGAATGGGGATATATAAATAGGTGAAGTGAAATGGTTATTTGTATTTGATAATATTAGCGCATATTGGAAGAACTATATATATAGTGACCAATTGCTATATATATAGTAGAAAAAATATTGCAACCATGAGGAGGATGGATTTGATGGATTATAAAAGGAGACGTAAATGTTGGATATATACATTTGCCATCATAAAAAGTTTGATAAAAATTTGAGTGTTAAAATTATCCCACAAAAAGGGACTTTTATGTCTAAATTAATGTTTTAATTTATAATTTATGTGGACCATGCTAAACATAGAGAAATTTATGTGTTTTTAGTGGAGTTATGGTTTCCAAATCATGATAAGTATGCTTTTTTTTTTTGTCTGATTTCTTATCGTGACTCTTGAGAGATAAAGATAAAGTTCTTTGAAATTCATACCAATAGGAAGACCAAGATGAATTATTTTTTTTAATCTCCGGTAGGTTTGCTTTTGATGATTTTGCGTGAAAGTCTTTGCAACAAGTTCGATGATGATTTAATTTTCATCCATAAAAAAGTTATTGCTCTCCTAATTTACATGGTATAAATTAAGAGTATACATGACCAGGTTAGCTCATGTTTTTTAAATATTAAATTAAATTATTTGTGTTAGATCTTTAAATCTATCAAACTAATAAAATTTGATTTTTTCAATTTCAGATTTTTAGATTTTTCAAAATTATAATTTAGTTGTACTTCAAATATTTCTTTAGACTTATCAAAATACAACTATTTAAGGTGTATCTTAAGAAAATAACACAAAATATGATATCATTAATGATACAAAAATATCAAACAAAAAAAATGAAATCGCGTAAAACAAATATTGCAAATTAATAAGTCATTGTGAAAATGATCATAATTTAAGAGTACTAAATCATGCTAAAATAAGGTCTATAAGTGCTAGTTACCTGACTAAATATTAAAGAAAATTAAAACTAAATTATATATTTTAATTATCTAAACCTATATAAAACTAAGAATAAATATTTAATATTATTGTCATTATTTTTCTTTTTCCATTAGTATTAATAAAATTTCGATTTAAGCTTTCTTATAACTACCAATATATTTGAATTATAATATTTATTGGACCATTAAGATTTAAGAATTGTAACTTTCAAACATAATATATATTAAAAGATAAAAATTATGAAAAGTATAAGAAATATTAAAAATTATATTCAAGTAAATATTTTTATGCATAAAATAAAATTTTAAAATTATAATATTATACATATAATGTCGGATTTATTTGATGTCGAATTGTTTCTTTTTAGTTGAAATCAAAGCAATTCAAATATAGTCAGAAATTTTTTCAATATCGAATAAAGTCAAATCAAATTACTAATTAAACTCTTTTTCTATTTGACACGATTTTCAATTTAATTTGTACACCCCTAGTACAAGTGCTTGGTCTGTTTTAGACCTAGGCTCGTAAAGGTTAATTATCCGAGCTAAGTTACATTAAATTCCAACAACAATTGCATAAAGAGAAATTGATAAGAGTTATGTTTCTTAAAAAGAGAGAAATTACATTTGCTTGAAGAAAGTTTTTTTTTTTATTGAATGTTTTTTTGGTAAAATAATTGTTTTACCAAAGCATAGCTTTTAGGCCGATGCTTTTTAGATCTTATAAATTTGGTCACCTACAAAGAAACAAATGGACGTTGAGTAGGCGCACTAAAGAATTTGTGGGGTTCCCCAACTGATTGCAAGTGAAATTATTCAGTCATGATTTTCTTTTTTAGGAATTAAATCACATGAATATTACTCCCTCAGTAAATTTTTATTTATTCATATTTAATTTCACACGTCTCCGGAAATTTTTTTTTTATAATATTTTAATTTTAACAATTTAGAAAATAAATCAATATTAATTAATATAAGAATGTCAAATGGACGAATCGGTTGAAATTGAAGATTTTAAAATGCGTCAAAATAGAAATTAAATTGGTTCATGACCCGTTTAAGCTACTTAAGGCTCAAATGAGCTAAAGAACGGGGTAGGGTCATGACCTACCCAAATTAATTGGCTTAATCAATGTAATTTTAATAAATTATTATTTAATTTTTATAACCACAATTTGAACTTTAACTCAATTTTTAAAAAATAAAAAATTAAAAATGAATAGATAAATCCTAGAAGATATAAATAGATAACAATTCATTTTTTCAATATAGGAGCGGACATACATTGCATCAATGCAAATAAAAGGTCATGAAATAAGTTGAAATTACAGAATAAATTTCGTCAAATTGTTTTTCTTTTTTAAAAAAGGGGTTATTACTTGTAAGAGTTGAGATTGAACTCAATTAACTTATCTTGAGTCCAACCAATAAAATTCAAGACACATTGGATGGATTATCTATGCTTGAGCTCATTTTAACACCCCTATTTATTTATAAAGAAAAATTAGAAAGTAAATAATAATATATATTTTAATTTGTAATTTTTTTTAATTATAACAAGTAAATGTGATAGAATGCTCATTGTGAAGACGAGAATTTTAAGCTCATAGATCATCAAGGTTTTACCATAATACAAGAAACTTTTTATTTGAAAAGAAATTTAGAGTCGTTTTAAAATTAGCTATTTGAAATTAAATTGGTTTTAAGTTGAAATTTTATTTGAAGATGCTATTTAGGGTTTTTAAATGTTATTTTGTCGTAAACATGTAAACCCCGTCATTTGTGTAAATTACTAAAATTCCCAATGAGTAAATCATAATTCATAGATATTAAAGTATCCTAATGCGCGATTGGAACATGTCAAAAGGAACATGTATAATGCACTTGACTAACCTATCTGCAACAAGTGTTGATAAGGAAGAAGTCTGAGGATTGGAACATGTTGAAGATATATCAGTCAACTGCGTTGGACCTGTTCCAATTGCCAGTTTCTTTCTTCTTCAACAATTTTTATATATTTTTCTTATAATTTTATTTTTGTGTGTGATTACCTGTTATTACATATAAATACTTAAATACACATAATTTTACAGTACTAATTCAGTAAACCAACTTCAGTAGTAACTTACAATTCTTTGACAAAATCGCCGACATGGTATAAAGTACAGACCTTGTACAAACTTTTCCAGTCGACCATGAGACTTTTCGTAAAATATAAAAAAAAATGAATTTTTAAAATATATTATTATAAAGTGAAGAAAAGTGAAATCACAATATGAATTTCTAATTTATACTTTTTAGAACATAATTTGAAGTTAAATTAAAATATATGCAGTTTCCATATGCAACCACTTATTTGAATAAAAAAGTTAAAATCAAGCTTCCAAATCCTACATCATAATGTCTAGTTTTGCCAATTATTGAATAAAAGACCATTGAAAGATAGTAGTCAATGAAATAATTGATCAATTGTTTAAGTGTTATTGAATAAAAGACCATTGAAAGATAGTAGTAGATGAAATAATTGATCAATTGTTTAAGTGGAATTTGACTCGCTAACGTCACGTCACAAAAAGGGACAAAATAATTAACATTTGTTGCGAAAGAGGTTTAACAAGCAGAGAAATAATAAGGGCCATTTAAGCATTCTGCTTTATATTATAACTCACGAAAAATTATCTATCTGCACATTTTTATACGCGAATTCAGGTATCGTAATATTCAGAGTACTCAAAAATTACCAATATTTACTTGACACTAAAAACCAGACGATGCGTTATGATTAGAAATGAAATATCACTCGACCTCATATATATATATATATGTATTGCGTTATTCGGAAAATGCATTGAGGGACTGCAGTTGACAGGTATATGTACAATGGAGTTTTGCTCGGTGATGTATTGGGCTTTAGGTCACACATTTTTGGGCTTCCGATCAGCTGGATATGTTAGCTTCCAGCCCAATAATTTTTCAAAATGGGATAATTTGGACAGACCCGATATTTTCCTGTTATAAGCTTCTCGTGATGTTTAACATAACAAGGTGGGTTGGGAAAAATTACTTAAACCACATTTCTTTACTTACCTTAGTTTTCGTTTATTCCTGCTTATTATAAAAATTTCAAATTTTTTATATTTTCCCTAATTAATAAAATTTGTAAGATACATAAAGATTTTTCACCTTTTATACAGTCAATACCCACATTTTTCAGTATAAAGTGCAATTCTATTTTTCAGCCAACACTAAGGTTTTGCATTATCAATTACACTCTTTAATTTTATTCCTAAAATTTCTCCCCATCTTTAGCAGTTTCAAATTTCAAATCAATTTGATTTTCAGTAGAAGTCTCTCTCAAGTATTTCAATTTCTAAGTTTTTAATAGGTAAGAATTTTATTCTCCATTGTTCTCTTCTTCGTGCTTTTTACTGATTCATATGGAATAGAGTCCATCTCATAGTATTGATATTTTTAATACTAATTTTAATCGTATATATGATTTTGATGATGAAATGTGGACCGTGAACAGATCCAAGCGATTGCATGACTCATTAACGATGAAGAACAAGAGTGTTGTCAAGCCAAAGAAAAAGGTTGGAGAAATCCAAAAAAGGGGCGAAGAAAAGTGACATATGTTGTTTCCCGACCCACACTTCCTAAGGTATGTATTTGAACAAACTTTCATATTTTTATGTTTTTGTTATGGTGTTGGTCGTGTTTGGACAGAAAGGTTGAATACATCAATAGTGAAGATACATTACTTATCAATTCAATGTTTTCATAGTATGTTAGAACAATATCGATTTAAAATGGTTAATTTTGTGTTTCCTTGATATATTAAACCCCTAATTTTACATTGTTGCATGTGTTTGTGAAATCGAATTAAGAGTCATTTAACAATGAAGACAAATTCACTAATTTCAAATTCAATAAAAGCATTATGTATTGTACAGTTTTGAAGGTGTATCATATGCATAAATTGCTCAATTAATGTATTATTTGTTGATGTAACGTGTTTTTTTTTTACAGTTTTTGTTTGTTAGTGCATATACATCATATAACTCAAGTGTCTTATACATATAGTAATTAGTATTTGTGAATGAATGTATATGGTGTATCATATACATTATAATTCAAGTGTCTTATACATATATGTAATTGGTATATGTGAATGAAATTCATGTACAATATATTTATTAGTTACTCATGTATCTTATGCATTTCACGATGTGTTTGATATGATATCATTATGAAATCATGATGTATTTGCTGAATTTACAGATTATATTCAATGTTTCATTCACTCTCCATTACAACATATGTTTGAGATTAGACAAGAACAAATTTTTTTATGTATAAACAGGGCATAAATTATGTTATTAAAAAAAATACCAGCACATCCATTGAGGTTTGGAGTAACGTTCAATTTTGATTTTGTGAATGAAATTTAAAAAGTTCATAAAGGGTGAAGGCGTTGAAATTTTCAAGAATATAATTTTTGGACCATATTTGAACATTCCAAAATGTAATTTCCAGAGTCAGATTACTAAGTATTTGTTTTTGAAGGTACAACAGGAATACAAAGATGTATTGCATGTATGTCATGCTAATGAAAATATATTGCAGTTTAGTATAAAGGAATTCACCATTGTAACTCGCCTTAAATGCAAAGGAAATGTTAAGGATTTTTTATATTCGAATTGCACTCCGATAATCAAGCGACTATTGGTTATACCTGCAGGACAATCAGGGAATTATTTTTGTAATAATCGGCTCGGAGTGGAATTCAAATAAAAAATCCTTAACATTTCCTTTGCATTTAAGGCCATTTGTTATAATGACGAATTCTTTTATACTAAATTGTATTACATTTCCATTAGCATGACGAACATGCAATACATCTTTCTTTTTCTGTAGCACCTCCAACAACAACAAACACTTAGTAATCTGACTATGAAAATTACATTTTGGAATGTTCAAATATGGTCCAAAAATTGTATTCTTGAACTTTTCAATGCCTTCATCCTTTATGGACTTTTTAATTTCACTCACAAAATCAAAATTGAACTTTACTCCAAACCTCAATGGATGTGCTGATATTTTTTTGATGACATAATTCATGCCTTGTTTATTAAAAAAACAAAATATAAAATTGTAATTTCTAATCTCAAACATTTGTTGTAATGGAGAGTTAATGATATATTGAATGTTAAAGTTGTTCATAACTAATGTATCTGCCATAATAAAGAATATAACCATTTTTTTACAATTTTTTTATGTATCACATAATAAGATTTATCAATACACATGTAAATCAATTGTCAATACTATTAATCATAATAATTATCATCAAACACTGACAAACTTATCACAACGAAACATATACTAATTAGACTTATGTATCAAACACAATAGCAACTAGAACTGTACTAAATATATGCAAAATCTAAAGAAAAACAATCAAATTAAAGAGAAAACATTCCAATACCTTTTTTTTATCCGATCTTCTCACTCAAATATTGAAGTTGTTCTTTATTTTATATTTAGTCATTACAACAATAAGGTGTTTCTTTATCCTTATACAACTGCCCGTCTTCACATCACTATTGGAATCAGTTATTTAATTTCTAGCACTTAATTATGGAATATAATCAAAGTTACAAATTCTTGATCCGACCAGACCAATAGTTTCATTATCTCTTTTGGTACCTTCCACGCATAGGATTTCTACAAATGAACAATAAAAATTATTTATCTCTCCAACAATTTTTATCAGTTGTATGAATACAAAGCGGATACATACCGATTCCAAACGAATTCCTTTTTACTTTCAAATAAAGTTTCACACCCATGTTATTCTTGATTTTCAATGGACATGAGTTCCCTCTGCAATGTATCGGATTTCAATATCTTTTGTAACACTGTCGATCTCCAGCTCTGTTACAACAACGCTTTCAGATTCACAAATGAAATGGATTGTCCAACAACAATTCCATCAACCTTGTAACCTTCGTAATTAACATCTTTTATCCAAATTTCAGAATGCCGTAATAAAATTGAGATATTCATCTTCTAAGCTATTTTTTTCAACTTCTTAGAATACAGATCAACTTTATCAGGACTAATTTTGTTTGATGAAGGTACTCTAATTTGAAATTTGAATTTGTCAATCAATTACTCAAATTGTTGAGCGTAAATTATGTGATTTATAGTTATCAAAAACCAATTTATGTTATTATGTCCTTATTAAATGCAACAATTATCAATTGAAATTTATCAACACTTAAATATCTCGTACCTCAACATGTATCTCGCAAACAAAATTTTTAAGGAACTTTGATAAAAACGAAACTAGAAGGGATAAGATGTTATTTAGTATTTATAATATATGATTTCTATAATTTATACTAAAATAAAATAGTATTTTAAATATGATATATAATATACATATTATACACATAAGTAATATATATTTTGTATATTTGTCAAGTAGTTGTAGTTATTTTGGTCGAGGGGCCAAAGGTTTTAAAATGAATATATAATTTATGTTCCTTTCATCACTTATAAAACGAAATTCAATATTTCATTTAACTTAAACTTCGTAGATTTAACTTGAACGCACTTCATTTACTTTTAAGATATTACGAATACAAAATTTAATATTTGATGATATCTCTATATACGAATAAATATTTATTATTATAAAAATCTTAGGCTTAATTGAACCTATAATTCAAAGGCACCATCCATCTCTTATTATTTAAAAATAACAGGAACTTATATAAACCTTATTAACGAATAAATATTTATTATTATAAAAATCTTAGGCTTAATTGAACCTATAATTCAAAGGCACCATCCATCTCTTATTATTTAAAAATAACAGGAACTTATATAAATCTTATTATTTCAGGAGCTAATTATTTATATTCATTCTAGTTTGCAATAATATTTACAAGATTTTTAGTCGTCTATATACGTTTTAGATAATAATATTATTATAACTATATATGATAGTGAAGTATGTCTAAATATATAATTTTTCCAAAAATTAATATGTTTTTCAGTTTTTCCTCCTCGTGTGTAATGTCATATTGATACAGGAACATAATACTCCACTTCACATGGAAGAGACAAGACAACGTTCACAACAACAATAATAAATTCAAGTGTGATTTTATTGATGGAGTTTTGGAAGCATGGTGCGTATGCAAAGTTATTATATTTTTTGTAATGAATGTAGAATTGATGTTTTATATATGTCAAAGGCTTAAGCAAAATAGATCAAATTCAAATATGAAAATAAAATATGAAAGTAAAGAAATCATCCTAAAAATAGAGAAGAAAACAATTGCAGCAATACATATTTAGGATTTAATGAGTGCACAACTAAAAAAGGAAGAAGAAAAAACAATGAAGATAATTTTAGATGAGGATTAAACCTAGTTCCTTTGGATATTGGCTCAGTCAACCAATTGCACTATTATTATACTTTTCTTTTAAAATGGATTTATATTAGATCGATTCGATCAAATATGTATAATAAATACCTAATTTGATAGAAAATATCATGCATCCACGTGTACGTTACGCTATTGTTGACACTAAATAAGTCTATGAGTAGCAACGATAAACAAGAAAAAAAAAAATAGGTAATAAAATTAAAATATAATATAATATTAGGGGGAGGAAGACACAAGATAATGCTCGATGATAAACAACTTTAATAAAAAAAACTCAAAAAGGAGAATTTGACCTGTCTTTAATAGTAGACCATATATCATAAAGTAATTTCATACAACTTATGTTTGCTTATATGGAAAAAAGCATAAAATTATGAAAATTAAACTCCTCCTGAGGGACCTAGCTATGTATATACTCATTTCAAATCACTCACGTCCATTTTTTCCTTTAAGTAAAAATTAATCTGTTCCCTACTATAATTAGGGGACAGAGCTAAAAATTAAAGGACGAAAGTTATAAAAAGGTAATTACTAATATAAAGATAAGAACATGAGTGAAGCAATTAATATACACCACAAATATATTGACACGGCAATTTAAGTAAAGTGTATTAACTATTATAATTTAGTTTCAAGTTGGTAAATTCATTTTTTTAAAGAACAGAAATTATTGTCGTATGGTGGCCGGGGCGGATTCACGTTGGATCTAGGGTGTTCATTCGAATATTTTCGACAAAAAAATATAGGATATATATAAGGTAAATTTTATTGCGATAGATATATATATTTTGAACCCCTTCAATAATAAATAAAACTAGATGGTTCTATGGTAAGACCCTTAAATATTATGTTGTACGCCCTAGGTTCAAATCCCTATAATAACATTTTTTTTATAGTATCAGTTTATTTTTATTTTTAAAAATCAGTTCTGTTTTTCAAGCATTTTTTATTTTAAAAATATGTCAAATGTATGCTTTTAAATCCAAAAAAATCAAAGGATCCATTTCGAAAGACTTATTTATACGTTTATATTTTTATTATTTTGAACCTCCTAAAAGAAAATCATGGATCTGCCACTGATGATGGCATGATCTTTATATTAACAAAAAAAATTAATTGAAAATTACCAAGCTAGGAGAGCATAGATAAACAAATTAAAAATTAAGTTTAACATGATCACGATAGAGAAAAATATAGCTTAGCATCTCAACAGGATCATTTACATACAAAATATTTCTTCATTTGTTTATACGGAAGGAACTCTATTCGTATGGAATCTAGTGTGTGAGGTTCAAAGGCTATCAATGAAAGATAAGCATGTGCAAGGGACAAGGGTTATCTAAGGTGTCTAACACGTTTCGTTGAAAAATTATATATATATATATATATATATATATATATATATATAATGTCATTCTACATTAAATGATACATATTTAAAATGGGACGTATTTTACAAATTAAATTATGGCTTTAGCATATGATTGATAACAATTATCTATTTAAGTGAACAAATTTTGAGTTTGAATCCCCAATAATACAATATTTTTTTTAATTTTAATAATCACACATAACTATTTTTACACGTCCTTGATAAAATTTCTCATTAAATATCATATTTTTCACCTCTCACAACAAATTAATACAGAAGTAAATTATAAAGTAGTCCAATGGAATGAATTTTTTGAATTGATATTTCATCATTTTAAAAAGCATACACGTATCAGGTAAATCCTCAAAAGATTCCAATAGGATTTCCAATAAAATTTCACATTTCTTGGGCAATTTTTCCACCAATGAATGTGCGGTGCATAGATACTTTTTTTAATCAATAGGACAACTAACCACCTTTTATCATTTTCAATGTCAAAATCTATAGCAATATGAAATTTAGTTCTTACGCTTAATTTACACCCAAAAGTTAGCTCAAATATGGAGGATTGTCCAAGCCTTATAAGGAATCAATTAATCATCGATGTGGGATTGTAATCATTCTTTAACACCCCACCTCACGCCAGTGCTTAATATCTAGTGCATGAGCAATTTTGATTTTGAAGGCCCAACATCGGATGAGACAGGCCGTGCTCTGATACCCACCCCAAAAGCTAGCTCAAGGAAGGAGGATTGCTCAAGCCTTATAAGGAGTCCACCCATCTCTGAGACTTTTGTCATTCTTTAACAAGCAACAATAATAATATCATTAAAAGACGAGTTTCTTTATC
Organism: Solanum chilense; assembly: GCA_032847665.1. Taxonomy (NCBI): domain Eukaryota; kingdom Viridiplantae; phylum Streptophyta; class Magnoliopsida; order Solanales; family Solanaceae; genus Solanum; species Solanum chilense. The sequence goes on along the minus strand of CM064963.1, from coordinate 102,772,035 downwards.
TCTACCTTAAAAAGACATTTAGAAAGGTTGTTGGTTCTATCCATCCATACCAAAGTGACATATTTTAAAAACAAAAAGACATTTAGAAAGGTTGTTGGTTCTATCCATCCATACCAAAGTGACATATTTTGAAAACAACATATGGTGATGTCACCAAATTTAGATAAAAAGACATTTAGAAAGATTGTTGGTTCTATCCACAATTTTTTTTAAATAAATTAGTAATTTGAAAAACGATAAAAGTAAAATGCAATTAATTCTTAACACCAAAGTGACATATTTTAAAAACAACATATGGTGATTTCACCAAATTTAGATAAAAAGACATTTAGAAAGATTGTTGGTTCTATCCACAATTTTTTTAAAAAAAATTAGTAATTTGAAAAACGATAAAAATAAAATGTAATTAATTCTTAACGCTATGAGATTTGTGTAAAATTCACATTATTAAATCTAAACTAATCAGCCATTGATTTCATATACCTATTGATGAGTAAATAGGAATATATATATATATATATATGAAGTAATTTCATTAGCATCTATTTAGAGGGAATTAACAACAAAGGAAGGAGATGGTTCAAAAATATAGAACTGACATGGTATGAAATAATCCATTATGATCCGAAAGGTAAATGGTTTCATTCATATATTGTACAATACGTTTGAAGAGATTAATTTTAGTACTTTGTTACAATTACAACTCCAATTCCTCATATTTGGAGTTTAGGTTTGGCTAATTCTGATGATGATATCAGATCATTAGAGTTGGGTAATTGTAATTCCAAATCAATTGATTTACTCAACTCATTCATCTTCTCTTTGTTTACTTTATTATCCTCCATCTTTTTGCCCCACAAAAATCCGTAAAGCCCAGCCACTACTATCATTGACCCTACAACTCTGATATATTTCAAAAAATCATCAAACAAATACTAAATGTTTAGGTTACAATATGAAAATAAAGTATTTTTATTTATATACTTACACTCCTAGGTATAATTTCTCACGAAGCAAAGTCCAACTGAGAAACGCAGAAATAACCAATAACAACGGATTGAACATCGAGACATATAAGGGACCTTTTTTCTCAATGCACCATGAGCTTAAGAAAAATACTAATGACGTACTCACAGCTCCCTGTTGTCAACATTAAATAAAACTTATCATGATAAAGTTACTACTCCTCTTTTGTCTCAATATATGCAGACTTTTTCATTTTTCAAGAGTCAAACAGTTTATGTTTGATCGAGTATTTATGCATGAAATCTTTAAATAAAATTTATATAGTATTTGTAAAGTACGTAAAAAAGTAATATAAATCATAATAATTGACAATTCAAAAGATATATACAAAGATAAACTTGTTTGAATCTCGAAATCTGAAAGATGCCACATAAATTGGAACGGATGGAGTACGATAAATTCTTTATATAAATTAGTCACTAAATAGTTTAGCAAAAGAGTCGTACATTATAGACGACAGAGATAGCTCTAATGGGATTTAATTTCCATTCAGAAAGTTTTGGAACGACGCAAAAGCCAATAATGACACTCTCTACACTTGCCATGAAGCACATCAACGTTATGCATGTATATGGAGCTGCATACTTCTCATTTACCTTTGTCTAAATTTACCAACAAAATATTTGTTAGAATGAAGTAGTTTTTTTTTTTTTTTGATAAAATTAGAGCTGTGTAGTAGTATTAATTACCTGAATGATTAACCAAATGGCATAAGTAAGACTGCACACTATAAGTAAAAAAGGTCCTAAAAAAAAGTTGGAATGGGCAGAATTGACATCTTTGCCTGTATTTTCTGCAAATTTCCAGTGAAATCCTAACTGACCAATCACAACTTTTCCATGATATAATGACAATAACATTGCACCTCCAACACATATTATTGTACCCCAAAACTTAGCTTGTCCTGCTATACTTCTTAATCCCAATTTTTCAATCCTGCACCATCAAAATTAATTATTAATTTGATTTTATTACTTTTGAAAATTCGTAGAGTAAATAATTAATTACCCCAAGGGTACAGCTATGATGAATGTGAAAGCTGGGATTAGATTATCAATGGCAGAAGCAATCGTTGGAGTTGAATTCGTTAAGCCGATGAACCATGCATATTGATTCGCTGTTATCCTGCCATAAAATAATAGAAGTGAAATTTTGAGTGTATAATTATATAAAATAATTACGGAAGTTCGTTCATCATGTTCAGTTAAGACTAACGTTTCATTAAATATTATTTTTTTCATTGTAAAACCTCAAATAATTCGTTTTTCGCTTTTCTATTATGAATTCACATGCCACTACGTACGTGAATTTATTATTTCAAATAAAAAAAAAAGAATTCTTACCCAAAAATAGAACACAAAAATATCTGAAAAAGAACGGAGATTGTCAACTTGGATTTGTTTTTCCTGTCAAAAAACAAGGAAAATAAGGTATTATGTTTTCGATTTCCTGACAATTATGATAAAATATTATGTTTTCGATTTACAATTGCAGGGACAAATAAGGTATAGAAAATTTATCCCTCCTTAGTAAACTTCCACCATATTTTTTATCTTTTATTGTTTTAAAAAAATGTGTCTCACCCTATTGGTTTTGGGATCTTGATTAATATGGAGTACTTGTATTACATATAGCTTATTAAAACGAGAAATGTACATTTTCAGGACTCGAACATGAGATACCTCTCGAAATAGAAAGCAAATGGAGCAATTGAGATAGTTGCAAAAATAGGTCTATAAGCTGACTGAACAAAAGGATTCATGCCACCATCCATCACTAACTTTGATATTATTATCATTCCAGCAAACCCTAATTGCACAATCACCATTACAACAAAAGCCAACAATTCTTTCCCCATTTTCTTCCTTCTCGATCGATCAATAGCCCAAATTAAACAGTTTAATGGATGCACAAGCTCTACGAAGTCAGAATCAAAGTCTTCCTTCAAGGGGGAGAGAGGAGAATAATGGTGATTTGTGTATGACAATTGGCGCAAGGTACTATATATTTATAGGAGGCTGAACTACCAAATTAGTATGGATTACAAATAAAGTAAGGAACTTTTCCCTATCGGGTTCACTTGTAGTTCTTACTTAAAAAATAATTGTTATTTTTGAATGGATCGAAGGGAGTATTCGAAGGAGAATAAATGTTACTAGTAGATCTATATTTTCTGAGCGACCACTAATATACACATGTATATAATTTTATAATATAGCAACTGGATGGTGTACATTTGTCATCATAAAAAGTTTTAGCTTTGTAATATTCATATATACCATTATTGTTGTATAAATGGTTCAGATACACCTTATCGTCATATACATCTTAGAGTTCACATATATATATCCTTTATGTTAATTAAAGAAATTGAGCAAATTAATTTTAAATTTATTTTTTTTATTTTAATTTTTTAAAATTATATAGATTATATATATATGATCCTTATAGCAAAGCTTAAGAAATATTTTAATCTTTTTCATACAATAATTGTTTTTTAATTTCTTTGATTATCATTATTCGAGTTTGTTATTTTTTTTTATCTTTTTTTTTGTGTAAAGAAATTTTTAGAACTATGGTTATATTGTAATTTAGTTTTGTATTTTTGTAAAAATAAAAAAAGTTGGAACATCTATTAAATTTTACCAAAAAAAATAGTGAAACATAAATAAATTTGATCATCAAAATAATAAATTTAAATTAACGTTGAAACAAAAAAAAAAGTACATGTGAGGAGGATCAAATATAACCCCATAGATTGTATTTTTTTGAAAAGATAATTTAAAAAATCAATTGTAATTTATTTTTTCACTTTCATTAGAGAAAATAGATATGTATAAGCCATTTGTATACCATATATGAGTCATTTTCATAACGAGTGTATATTAGTTCTAAATAAAAAAATTAATGATATATCAAATCATTTTCCCTAAAATACACTCTCTATATAGAGATATACAGAGTGAGTGTGTGTGTTTAGGCCCGATAAAGATAGTATTAGAGGGTTGATTAGACTGATGATTTGAGAATTCTTTATTATGATTTGGATTTTTTAAAATACAAAGGTGACCCACAAATTTATATTTTGTTTAAACTGCTTCATATTTCATATGGAAGTAAAATTTATAATATATTATTAATTTTAAATTTATTTTTCTCACCAACATAAAATTTATTATTATTTAAAGCAATTCATACTTTATCATTATATTCATCAAGTTCATTATTTTTTTTTATCAAATTTATTTATTAACCAAATTAATTCTTACAACTTTAATATGTAATAAAAAAAATCATTTATATTAAGTAAACAATACTGATTATAATGGCTTTGTAATAATTTATTATGTGATTTTATAAATTCTTATTTAGTTGTTAAGATTGAATAAATAATGAGAATTATATTTTAATAGTCTTACAACTTATGAGATTCTTATATTTATTTTTATGAAAGAATATAAAATAAAAACTTCAAATGACATATTCAAACAATACTTCAACTCCATCTCATAATTTCATATTATAATTTATTATGATTTATCATGGCCAATGGGCCAAAGACTTTTTTTTCTTTTCCTTTAGAGAAGGGAGCTGATCGAATGTTTTAGTGAGTGGTGTTTATGTAAACAGCATATATATTTCTGGGAATAAATAGATCTTATGTCTACATGTTCTTTCTGACACACAACATATTTTCAGTTTTTGGAATGACCAAACGTATAAGCAAAATTCTAAATATGGTAAATCATTCATAATTTGTTCCATAATTTGGTTTTTAAATAAAATGTGTATTAGTCTCATTTGTTTTCTAATGTATTTAAATAACTTGAAGTAAAACACAATATTCTCAAATATTTTCACTATCAATTGGACTACTGAGTTCTGAAATAACATAAGTATCATCTATCAATACCTTCACAAAATGTAATTTCACATCAAACGAACTCTGTCTAAAAAGAACAAGTTATTTATGGTTTAATGATTTAATAGAAAAAATAACATAATTGAGATGGAAAAAATTCAATAACTTTAAGATTTGTTTATATATATGGCCTATTTTAATGGAAAATTAACTAAATTGTAAAAGCAATAATATTATTATTTAAATTTTTTCTCTTTATCTTTCAAACTAATTATCTTAAAATTAAAATTTTGAATATTTACCATTAAACAACTCTCTATCACCCATCCATACTTTATTAAAGGTGCGTGAACATGAACCTAAATTAAAAGATACGCATGGCACCTTTTAATTGGGCTTGTCCAATTAAACTATTCTTAATTTTTGTTTTGTTAATATATAGTAGTAATTATATTTCAAACGAGTAACTAGGTAAGTTGTGATAATATAGTGAATTTTTATGGGGGCCTACCCTCCTTTTTGTTTGTCCGATTCTTTTTTTCTTCACTGCTTTTTGTTTTCTCCTGAGTAATACTCTATCTCTTTAAAAAAAGTGATTATATTTTTTTGATCTGTTTCAAAAAGAATGATTATTTTTCTTTTTTGTCAAATATTTTAACTTAAACTTTTCACGTGATATGTTTAAGATCACAAGATTAAATGATATTTTGGTACATTTGACATAATTTTAATTTAGCGGCAATTGTCAATTTTTGTATATGTCCCTAAAGCCTTTAACGACATTGATTCTAATGATAATTAACTAATGTCGTTAAAGACTTTAGTATTCATTATCAATATCAATATTTAATATTGCTAAAAATTATTTTTATTACTGTGGCATTATTGTTAACATCAATATGTTATGAATACAATTCAAGTTATTGGTGTGGTGTTAGAGTTACGAATTTATTTTTCATTATTAATTTTTAAAAAGAATTCATTTTTAACCCAAAAAACAAATTTGGAAGGATATTTTCGAAATTCTACTCCTTTCTTCCATTTTTAATTATCATAATTTATTTTTTAGAGTCAAACTATAAGAACTTTGATCAATATTTTATTACATATTTCTTAATCATATCAATATGTAAAAAAAATGCAATTTATAGTACATTTCGTATAGTTTATAAATATCTAAATTTTTTGTTTAAAATAGTGAATTAATATAATCTAATTTGACTTTAAAAACTAGTCAAATTAACTTTTAAAAAGTGCAATATAACAATTAAAAGTGGACGGGGATACTCCCTCCGTCCGAAATTATTTGTCATGTTGCGCTTATCGAAAGTCAATTTGACTAATTTTTAAAGGTAAATTAGATCACATAAATTAGATTTTTTAAAACAAAAAAATTAGATATTCTAAAACTATATGAAAAATACTATAAATTACATTTTTTTTGCATATTCATATGATGAATAAATTCATCTTAAAATGTTAGTCTAAGTTTTTATAGTTTAACCTAAAAATAGAAACCATGACAAATAATATCGGACGGAGGGAGTAGTAAGTTTTACTTTTTATAAAAGCATTAATCGTCCAAAACCCGACCAACTCAATAGTCAAACCTTTCCTAATATTACCAAATAATTATATTTTAAAAACAATTATATTATGTAATACATGCAAATAATTTTTTTCTTATAGAGATCTTTGTTATTCATATATCAAATTCATTTCAACTTTACTTGTCAAATAAATATCTAAATTATTTGTCGATGATGTTCTAATTGACATGAGCACATTGTATTTAATTGGGGTTTTTTTCCCTAAACAAAACATTAACGAAGTTGATTTAAGCAAATATCTTTTATTGTTTTGTATGTATGTGGTGGCAACTGTTAAAAAGAAAGGATAATAAACCATTGAAACAACTAAACATTTCACATGAACCAAATTTATCTTTAGTTATTCGAGTTATGCTATAAATACATTGTACTCTCTTGCAATATTTATATATCATGTCTTCAATGTCTAGGATCTATGTCTCAATCTACCTTCTTATGTAGGTTGTTCACACAGGCAGTGTGATGTGATTCTGAGGGTGTTCACAAGGTAGTTAATTTGCTCATTAAACAGGCATGATAGTCTTCACTCACAGAAAAGTAGTGCGGAGAACTAGTCAGAATTGTGTCTGCCATCCAATTCGTGACGTGGATGATCCGCCGAATCCATTGCTGACTTCACCACGATCGATTAGGTGAAACGGTTCTGCAAAGTTAGTTTCGTGGGTTCATTGATTAGTACACCTCCGGTGCTGGTAAGGCCGGGACCGTGGTCGTCCGTCTCCGGTTTGCCGGCCGATACGATCTCTGAGATTGACCAGCCAGCTGGGTTGGTTTGGCTATTCTTTTCTATTGAAAAGATGTGTATGATGATAGAGGCATTGACACTACATACATATTGAGTGGAGGAGCTGCTAGAGGGATGAGGGTTAAACAACTCATAACGATTGGATGTTAGTGGGAACGGAGGGGGTGAGCTAGTAGAGGGGACATTAATTAGTGGCATGGGGTAATCAATTTTATGTAGGCAATGTTGTGTAAGTTAATGTTGGATTATCCATGTTTGATCAACAAAAATTTCAGTGAGCATTATATTAATATTTTTTTTTTTGTATATCCAATTTTCGTACACATCAAGTTATTTAAGGATGTCTTGATAAAATTAATGGCATAAAATTTTGATAAAAGAAAATTCATATGTAATTATAGCAAAAATAATAATAATTAATGTACAATTTCTTTTTCTGTTCATACATATTATTTGTTTTTAATATATTATTTTAAAAAATATAAATTGCTTAACTTCACATAATAATATTATAACTTTTATAAAAGAAAAAATTAATTTTAGTTAATAAGATTTTAGCTATTTATTTGAAATACATTAACATGGATCTTATTGTATAAACCTTATTTATTAATATAAACTTTAAGTAATTCCAATCAAAGTTTCTAAAATATTTTTGCTTTTTTATTTAAATTTTGTATGTTTTTATCATGTTCAATATTATTTTAAATGAAATTATAATCATTAAATTTTAATAATAAAATATTTTTTGGCCTAAAACAAACCTTTACTAGCCTCATCGTTGAACCATCCTTTAAGTTGTCTTTGCTTTTACGAGGTTTTAATTAAACTAAGTCATTATATAAAGCTATTCATCAAAATAATATGTTTTTCTAAAATTTTACAAAATTAGTATAAACGTATTCCACAGTAACGTTTTAGGATATATTTTATTTTCTAAAAGTTGATGGCGTCAGATTGATATACGTTACTCACAGTAACGTTTTAGGAGTAAAACGCTTCTGAAAATAACGTTTTAAAAGTAAAACGTTACTTACAGTAACGTATATCAACCTAATGCTGTTAGTTTTTAAAAAATAAAATATACCCTAAACGTTACCGTGAAATACGTTTATACTAGTTTTGTAAAATTTTAGAAAAATGTATTACTTTGGTAAATTGTTTTATATAATGGATTAGTTTGGTTAAAAATTCTTGCTTTTACTATATTGTGAAGGGTGCAGGGATCTGGGACTGAGAATGGAATATACCTTGTTAATGAGAGGTTTCATTAGTATTTATCATTCTCTATGAGCTCCCAAAAAAATTGATCCTCCCTTTCATTATTATCAAACTCTATTGTTGCTACAATAAAAGAGACATCGACAATAGATTAAAAATATTTAGCTACAATTGACTTAATGTTATTATATCTAGAATCGCTATAAATACTAAGTGTAAATATATGTTATCTCTTGTAATCAAATTACTGAATCATAAATAATAAAAGATGAAAAAGAAAAAGAATTCAAGTCCACAGAACCCATTTTGTGTTCTTAAGAAATTTTATTTCCTCGAGTATTCAAGGTTTTATATTAATTCCTCCCAACATAAAATGGATTAACCATTGAAGAAATAGCGGTACCTCAAACTTCAATAATTTCAACGACCTCAATTGACAACAACGAATCACAGACACAATCGATCAATTTTATGATGTAAGAAATGTATGCAAAAGAAGGGAAGAATTCAATGTAGACAAATGAAACAAAACCTCTCTATATAGCCAACAAAGAGGATAAATGTCACAACTTTTTTTAAAAGACAACCTTTAGAAAATGTCACCATGCTTTGGCAAAAACACAACATTTCATAAAGGTCACAATTCTTTGACAAAGTCATAACCCTTCATTTCGTGTTCTCACCTTAAAAATCCAACAGTTATATTAACCCGGTAAATAATTACAACAAAATTCTTTATTTGTTGTTGTGATTGTAGTAATATTCTCACAGATGTGGTTTGAGAGAAACATTCTGGATTTGTCCATGTTCCAGTCACCATTTTGACAAGAAGTTTAGAGTCATTGGAGATTTGAAGCTTTCATTTTACAACTCCAATTATCAACTAACAATTAATAACATTCACTATTTTAAATTCAAAAATGCAAAGATATGAACTTGTAAAGAACTTCCACATTGATGGTTAATAGCCGACACCCACCGGTTGAGTAGTCTGTTTATATGGTCTTGGACAATTCCCGTCTCATGATTTAGTTTTGGCTAATTCTGATATCTCATCATTAGATTTGGGTAATTGTAATTCCAAATCAATTGATTTATTGAACTGCTTCATCATCTTGTCTTTATTTACTTCAATATTTTCTACACTTGTCTCCATCTTTTTGCCCCACAAAAATCCATAAAGCCCAGCTACTACTATGATTGATCCTACAACTCTGTTGTTTCATTAAAATAATGATCAAACAAATGCTAAATGTTTCACTAAGAAAATTATAATTAGCTTACAATATGAAAAGAAAAAGTATTTGGCTTTATATATATAATATATATATATATATACACTTACACTCCAAGGTATAATTTCTCACGAAGCAAAGTCCAACTGAGGAATGCGGAAATAACTAATAACAACGGATTGAACATGGAGACATATAAAGGACCTTTTTTCTCAATGCACCATGAGCTTAGAAAGTATGCAAATGATGTACTCACAACTCCCTGTTATCAACATCAACAAAAGAAAATTTCGAATGAAAATCTAAAATATTGTTAGTCAGATATCGTAGGGATTAAAATCAACATTTATCAATTATTGATCTGAGACAAGAATGCAAATTAAAGCGAAAAGAGTCGTACATTATAGACCACGGAGATAGCTCTAATGGGATTTAAAGCCCATTCAGAAAGTTTTGGAACGACGCAAAAGCCAATAATGACACTCTCCACACTTGCCATGAAGCACATCAACGTTATGCATGTATATGGAGCAGCATATTTTTCACTTACCCTTCCCTAATTAACCAAAAACAAATAAAAAATTTATCGTGTGTTTACATCACATCAATCAATAAACATATTATCTTGTGTACGCATAATTATTCTTTAATCATTATTAACTGATAAATTTTACCTGAATGATTAACCAAATGGCATAAGTGAGACTAGACATTATAAGTAAAAAAGGTCCTAAAAAGAAGTTGGAATGGGAAGAATTGACATCTTTGCCTGTATTTTCTTCATATTTCCAGTGAAATCCTAATTGACCAATAACAACTTTTCCATGATATAATGACAATAACATTGCACCTCCAACACATACTATTGTACCCCAAAACTTGGTTTGTCCTGCTATACTTCTTAATCCCAATTTTTCAACCCTGCACCCACAAAATTAAAATTATTTACAACTGTTTATTTTTTTTATTTATTTATCATGTTCCAATTTGATATTTGTTTTTTTAGTTGAGAATTGTAGAGAAAATAATTAATTACCCCAAGGGTACGGCTATGATAAAGGTAAAAGCTGGGATTAGATTATCAATGGCGGAAGCGATTGTTGGAGTTGAATTATTCAACCCAATAAAATATGCATATTGGTTCGCCGTTATCCTGCATATTTCATGATTGAAAAATATATTAAAAAAAGAAGTATAATAACAACAATAATATATTAATCTCAAATAAGTTAATATCGGTAATTATGAATTATAATCTTTAATTTTTTATCTATAAAATTTGAAATTTTATGACAATGACTGTCTTACCCAAAAATTGAACACAAAAATATCTGAAAAAGTGTAGAGCGTGTCATCTTGGGTCTAGTTTTCCTGTCACAAGATGAGGAAATAAGAGAAATATAAATAACAAACCAAGAAAAAAAATATGATAAAAAATTATATGTTATCGATATCCAATTTGCCAAGAAAAGAGAATTCATCGTTCATGCTTCCCATTTGTTTACTATATATAGTTAATGGGACAGAAATTTAAAAATTGCCTTATGAATACATTAAATATAAGTAAAGATATATCAATTTGTATTGTAATAGAAAAGTATAATATTGCCATATAAATTGTAATGAGAAACTGAAATAGCAAACGTCCTAAAGATATAATAAAAAGTAACAAGAGCAGAAAACAACAAAACAAAAAAGCAAAAGGAGTAGTGCTACTAAAAAACTTATGGGAAAAGGGACAAATATACCTCCAAATTTTCAAAAATGATATGTCAATATTCTTCGTCATATTTTTAATTCATCAAAATCCTATCATTCAATAATCAGTACACATTTACCCCTTCCACTAACGGATATTATCAGGTCTTGATGAATTTAATAAGAATTTTTATTTTTCTTTAGAAATTTAAAGAATTTATTTGTGGGTAAATCAGGTGGGTACTTGGGTTATGAGCGGGTTATAAAAATATGGGTAAAAAATCGATCAATCGGGTTGTGGCATAGGATTGCGACACGTGTACACGATCAGTGCTCCGTTAGTGGGAGAGGTAAATGTATACTGATTATTGAATGGCAAGGGTTTTGATGAATCGAAAGTATGATAAGGATATTGACATATCATTTTTAAAAGTTTAAGGATATATTTGTCTCTTTTTCCAAAACGTATGTCGATCTCAGAATACGGACAAAAGAGAAATACTCACCCGTCTCAAACAAGTTATACACTCATTTTTTATATATAAAATCTTTTTAAAAATATTTTTTTAAAATCTTAAAAATTAATTGGATTTTGATTTTGAATATTAACAACTAATTTTACATAACTGTTTATAGCGTGGATTAATTTGTTATTTCCAAGTACAAAATTGGATAACTGCTAAAGAGTAAGAACTCTCATCGTTTCATTTTACTTTTAAATTTTATATTTAAACTATTTTCTTAATGGTGATTTTAGTAAAATAATAATAATAACTTTTTTTTGAAAGTTTTTTTCATTAAATAATTATAGAAATAATATTTTTAAAATTTTAAAGCATATTTAATAAAAAGAATTTAATAAACAACTCTTAATAAATAATTCTTTTAAAAAGAATGACAAGTCTAACATAAGTGATCTGATTGAATATGATATAAAAAAAAAAGTAAAGCATCAATATCATTTTTTCATTATAAATTAAAATTTTCTTCGAACTTAATGCAAAAGCATCCCCAAAAAGTTGATGTACATATAAATATTTAAAAATTATATAAAAATTTAATTGACTCTTTTAATTTTATCTGTATCATTAATTAAGACAAATAAAATAACATATATCGATACTTATATCTAATCTTAGTAATAAGTAGAAGAAGATAGCTTGATTAACTCATCTTGAATTATGAAAATGAACTATGTAAATAAAAGGAAGAGCATTAAAACAATCAACTTTGAATTTTGCCCATCTTGATCATCTCCATAAGTAATGTTTTCAAAAACAAAAAAACAAAGGTGTACCTTTCTAAGACATAAGCAAAGGGAGCAATGGAGATGGTGGCAAAAATAGGCTTATATGCTGACTGAACGAAAGGATCCATACCACTATCCATCACTAATTTTGTTATTATTATCATTCCAGCAAACGCAACTTGAACAATCACCATTACCATAAAAATCATTAATTCGTTCGCCATTTTCTTCTTTCTTCAATATTGATGGATTAATTAGGGTTTGATATTTTTTATAGGATATATATAATAAGGTGGGTGACCTAGCTAGGGAGGAAGGAGAAGAAAATAATATTCGTAGATATTTTCTAAATGACCACATATATATTGCTTGTTATCATAAAAAGTTTGATAAGCGTGATTAAAGTCATCTCCCATAAAAAAGAACTTTATATTATATGTTTGTTTATATATAAGTTGCCCTTAAATTATTAGTCCAAAAAAATTATCTACACTTTTTTTTTCTTGACGACATATATATCCTTGATAAATTTTGCTCAAGTGCAATGTTAACATGAATTAATTGTACACGTTGAGCTACAAATTTTTTAGGATCGAGCACTTCAAAGTTCAAATCGTGATTGATAACAAGAGAATTTTTAACTCATCGATCGTTAAGGTTTGACATAATACAATGAACTTTTTTATTGGAAAAATGTGTGTTTGATAGTTAAGAGTTCCATCGACCAAAAATATGTATACACAATAAATTTCTGGTTTTTGCTCTTATAAAAGGGAGGTGTGATTCAAATAAAAATTAATTTGTTTACGGCCTAGTCAAATTGGTCTAGGTAACATTGATTTTTTTATTATTTTTTTAAAAAATAAGTATGATCACGTTTATAAGCAAATAGGTTAATTTTAATTAATAATTTATGACGAAATAAATTTGAAATGAAAGAAAATCCGTGAATTATCATAAAGGCTCCCATATATGTAGTATCACTTTATTTTGTGATATCGTATGGATTTGAAAGAACATAATCATGATGAACCACTCAAAATAGAAATTAAAGTTATCGATCATGTTGATACAATATAGATATTTGTAGTTTAAGAACATAATGTTTAAAATTGTTATTCACTTTATTAAATTTGTTGTCCAGACAAATTAATACGAAGAGATTGAAAATGGAGGGAACAATAGTTGTAATTTATACTCTTTCTGTTCACAATTAATTGTCATGATTTCTTTTTTTAGAATCAAATTACAAAACTTTTGATCAAAATTTTACGATATATATTTACATCATATTGATATGCTGTAATTTATAGTACTTTTTCTATAGTTTTTGAATATCTAATTTTTTTAAAACAAATATGAAATTGATGTTATCGAACTTAACTGTAAAAGTTAGAAAAATTGACTTTGAAAAAGCGTAATATGACAAATAAAAGTAGACAAATGAAATACATCTATCCCCACTGAAAATTAAAAAAAGACGCTAAGCAATTATTGAATAAAAGATCATTGTAAATTAAAGTAAGAAGATCAAATAATTGATCAATGCTTTGATCAGTGGAAATTGAGTCCCCAACGACATGTCACAAAAAAAGCATAAATAAATAACTTATGTTTGTAACTTTGCCATTCTTTTTGTTAAAAAGGTTTAACAAACAGCAATAATAAGGGCCATTTTAGCTTTCTATTTATAATCGAATATAAGTAAGTGACGTTATACTCCTCTTCAGGCACTCAACTAGTACTATAATTTAAAACATGACGACAATTAGCATTCATTAGTTACATAAAAATAAATAAAAAATTATGCTGAAATCAAAGATTATATTATAAATATTCAAAATAAAATAAGTAATACAAAAAATATAACTTTTGACTTGTATGTATGGTATAAATTTTCAACGAAGATCTGTTAACTAAATCATCTTTTCGTCTATAAGTAGGTTCTTACCCAGTAAATCTATATAATGATTAGTACTCATAAAGTAAAATTTTAATTTAATAAAAATATATATAAATATCGACACCTCTTGAATTAATTTAAAAGTTTAGTATAGTAATTTAGTTGTTGTGAGAAATTATTTAGCTCGTGTTCTGTAATACTACTAGCTTCATAATTATATTCTTTTTACCACAAGCATCAACACCCTCTAATAATAATTTTTCACTACAACCATTAATTCCCTTGATAATCTAAATCCGCTAGTGTCTATAAGGTGTGCGAAAAAAAAAACGCAATTATCATATTTATGTACTCGTTAAAGTACTTTAACGGCAAGAATTTTGAACCTTTTTTCTGCTCATTTGCCATTTCATGCAGATTCAAGAGCCTCGATAGCAAGCTATCGTGAATGACTCTCTCAAAAGAAGGTTAAATTAATATCATGTGCGTCAGATATCTATTATTAATTTTTACATAAATTATGATGTTAGAATAAAACCATCCAAGTAAGGATTTATATATTATATGTTGTAGAGGAATAGAATCCATCAATAGTGTAACACTATGATACGTAGTGGAATTCTTTCTTTTGGTTTATTTTCCCACTAGAAAGTAGTGCTCTATAAATTAAGCCTTCTTTATTTTGAGAGTATAAAAGATGAAAGAAAAAGAAGGAAAAACAAATTGCATGATCTTCTAAGTCCATCTTATATTTGAATAAGAGAACATAATCTCACAAAGATTTCAAATTTTATGTTAAAAATTCATGTTATTTTCAAATCTTTTTATAATAAGATCCGTATAGCTAAAATGAAGATAATATTTTTAATGGAGTAAAAAGTATATGTACTAAAAAGGGATGATACCCATCTTTTGTTTAAAAAGTTTATGAATAATCATTTCTAGACAAGTTTTAGACCTCTACGAAAATTGTATTGCTTTACACATCAATCTTGTTTTGAGGTGTTACTATCATGAATCAATTTTCTTACACTCATACGAAAGGAGGAACAAGCTAATTATTTCATGAAAAAATTGAGCCTTATTTGAAATTGATATTAAAGAATCTCTAACCATGATTTAATTAATAAATACATTATATATTAAGTATTAATAGTTATTATAATATAACTATTTTAGCAACATATTATCTTATCCATAAATATAGGGAAAAAATTCTTTTCCTAAATTTCTTTTATACGTAAGATTTTTTTAAAATTTTCTTTTAAATAATCTTTTTATCTTATTAACTGAATAGAAGTTTAGAAACTATAATTAATTATTGTATGTACTGGTATTACCGTACTTGTAATCTTATTATGAAATTGAAATTAGTTTGTTAAAATGGTTTGATTATCGCTAGGTAATTTATTAATCACGAATAAATATGCTTTTAACAAAGATTACAATAAAAATATTATATAAACGAAAAAAAAAGATCCTACGATTAAAAAAAAAAAGAAAACTTTTTTTCTATATTTATGGACAAGATAATATGTTGCTAAAATAGTTATATTATAATAATTTTTAATACTTAATATATAATGTATTTATTAATTAAATCATGGTTAGAGATTTACTTTGGAAATAAAATCTTGACCATTTATTTTAACCCGTGTCATGTGTCACTAATTCAAATAGAAACTTAAAGAAAATGGAGAGAAGAGAAATGGAGAAGAGCCGGATCTGATTGTTGTCGGTACCTCTTAGGCTTATGGGGCTCTAATTAGGTTATTGTTTGATTATTGCTATATAATTTGTAAATAATCATCTCTAATTGGAATTTTCTGAGAATTGCAATTCCAAATCAGTCTTTGTTAATTGTTTCTTCTTATGTACCTTCTCCTTTGTGGCCTCCTTAATTTGCTCCATCTCCTTTTTCTTCCCCCATAAAAAACCATACAGTCCAATAACAGTCAACATTGACCCCATAATTCTGGTCAAAGTAAACAAAGTAAAAACAAATAAGAATACTTTAATATATTACTACTACTTTTTATTAAATTTCAAACTTACGTGTCAACGTATAATTTTTCGCCAAGTAATGTCCAACTGAGAAAGGCAGAAATGACTAATAGCAATGGGAGGAATACAGAGACATATAGAGGTCCTTTCCTTTTTATGCACCATGTAATCAAATAGAAGGCTAGCGCTGAGCTTATAATTCCCTATATTATATATATAATATAAACAAAACATGTGTTAGCGTAGATGTATTACGCTGCTCGAATTTAGTCAGAGCTTCAACGTAGAAAACCAAAAAAAATAGTTTAGAAAATATTGTACTACTACATACTTACGTTATAAAGGACAGAAATAGCTCTGATGGGGTTCAAAGACTATGCATTTTTGTCATGATTATTAACACAAAGGGCAACAATTGTACACTCCAAACTTGCCATGAAGCACATCAAAGTTGTGCTAGAATATGGAGCTGCATATCTCTCAGTCACTTTAGGCTAATTAATAAAAGGAAAAGTTAATTAAAATAAAATATGACTTTAAAATTATATTATAAGAAAGAGATTGAAATTACCTACTTGTATGATTAGCCATAAAGAGTAAACTATATCACTTAAAGGGTCGTTTGGTACAAAAATGAATAATGCAGGGATTAGTAATGCAGGGATTAGCAATGCAGGGATTAGTAATGCAGGGATTATTTTTATCAAGTGTTTGGTTCATTGTTTCTTATCTAATTTTATGTGTGGTTTAAAAGTTTTTAAAAAAAAACTTTCCAATTATACCCTAGAGTTATTATGAGATTTTGTATTTCATTTAATTGAGTCAAAGTAGATAAATAACGGAGTATATTATTTTTTTATAACATTTTTAACTAGTTAGGAGAATAAATTTTTTTTTTGTCATGTTCACTATTTTCTCACTTAAATTATTTGAGAGTAAATAATTGTCATCTTAATAAATTAGAGTTAATAACTCAAAAGGTCACACAACGATAATGATTATAGATAAAATTTATTGAACTTTGTTTTGTATCAATAAATTTTAAAAAACTCTTTATCATAAAATAAAATAAAAATATAAAATAAATATAGAAAAATAAATTAAACTATTTTTATACTCGAGATGTGTGTGTAATATATATATATATATATATATATATATATATATATATATATATATATATATATATATATATATATGCACACACTCTTGTTTTAGACTAGTTGTTTAATGTTTAACGAACTTTCATTAAGAGACAATATTTTACTTATGAATTGTTCTTTTAAATTCATACATCAACATTAACATATTAGTCGGATTATAATATTTTATAGTAATAATAAATAGATTAAGTAATTCATATTTTAGAAATAAAAAATTATATCTAAATAATAAAATTTGTAAGCTAATTTATTTAAATAACTTTATTAGTATAAATATAAAATATAAAATCAAAAAAATAAATAAAATATTAAAAGGATTTTGAGGGGTATTTTTGTCTTTAACCTTGAATAATCCCATGGTATTAGCTAATACCTCCAAATGGAAGGTATTAGTAATACATCCCATAATACCATATTGGAGGTATAACTAATCCATGGATTAGTTATACATAGGCTCAAATACCTACCAAACATAGTACTAAATAATACCTTACATAATCCATGGACTATTTTTTCTAATGCAGCCTACCAAACGACCCCTTATAATGACTAGAAATGGCCCCAAGAAGTTTCCATGGCTATTATTATTATTATTAGGGTCAATAATATTTTTGTTTGTATAATGTTGTGAATATTTCCAATGTATCTTCAATTGTCCAAACAACACTTTGCCATGATACAAAGATAGCAACATAGTTCCACAAACGCACAACATTGTCCCCATCACTTTGGCTTGCCCTCCTGTACTTCTCACTCCTATTTTTTCAAGACTTCATAAATAATCATATCAAAAATTTCATATTTCCTCAAAAGTATATATAAGAAATTTAAAGTATAGTTACGTTGTGAAAAGAAACATAATATCACACCATCAATAATATAAGAAATATTTACATTATCAGGTCGATCACCTATAGTATAATCTAGTAAGATTACAAATTTCACATTTTAGAGAAATAAAATTAGCCGAAAAGGACGGCAAGAAGGAATGTAATTGCTGGGACTAAGTTATCAAGGGCAGTTGCAATTGTAGCTGTGGAATATTTTAGTCCGATAAGATATGTCATTTGCATTGCAGTTACCCTGCAAGTATTGCAAACGATAAGTTTTAGTATACTAGCACACTTTATCGAATTTTCAGAATTACATCGGCTATATTAATGTTATTAATTATACCTTAATCGTAAAAGTTCAAAAACATATTTGAAATGAGGAATTTTACTTACCCAAAAATCGAACACAAAAAAATTAGGAAAAATGTATACATCGTCAATTTAGGTCTTGTTTCCCTGTGGTGAAACATAAAATCTTCAGTCCAACAATGAATATACGAATATTACGCAATTATCACTATGTCTCTCAAAAAATATTACTGTGAGTTTCTATAAAAGATTATCATATGATATTTTTTTATAAGAAAAAACCAAGATATTTTTATAAGAGATATTCCTATGATGGCTTTTTTCTACTTTCTATTCAAATTATTATTTAACAAGATTCTAGGAGTATATTTTATTGTACTATTTGCATGTGATGTTTTGTTGTATGCATGTGCTGAAGTTCGACTTTTGTCTTGAAATGGATTCAAAGTCTGACAGTTTTACTTGAATTGATGTGAATTTAAATATTATTGTTTTAACTTTTTTAGAGTCTAATAAGTGCCAAAAAACTATGATTATTTTAAATTTTATAAATTCAACAAATAAAACTTTATCAGGTGATTATAGGTAAATTTCTTGATTATCATTAATAATAGGAATAATGCACAAGTACCACCTCAACATATATCCAAAATTTCAGAGACATACTATAATATACTAAGGTCCTATTATCCCTAAACTTATTTTATTAATAATTTTCTACCCATTTTACAATCTACATGACACTATCTCGTGGGATCAACGATAGTTGATTTTTTCTTTCAAACTAATGTCACGTAGATCGAAAAAGGGTAGAAAATTACTTATAAAATAAATTCAAGGGGTAATAAAACCTTAGTATGGTATAACTGTCTCTGAGATTTCGGACGTAGGTTAAAAGGATACTTGGACACATTCCCATATAATAATAATCTAGTAAAGATCTTCACATTCTATTCAACTTTGATAGTAAAAGTATTACTTTTTAAGCGTTAGCTTAATGAGTTCATTACTTAGATTAAATTATATTCATTTTCAACTACGTATACTCTGAAATAATCATAATGCACTTTTTCTCATTTGAAGATAAAATAACATACTTGTATTTTGTTAAACATATCGAGAATTAAGTAGAATATCAATACTACGCACAGATCTATAAAATGGTAATAAAACAATTTTGAACAATAGAAAACATTTCGAATTACATGTTTACACAAAGTTAGATTGTATTATGAACTCTTGAATACGTAATAAATAAATAAATTTATTACAAAAATAAAAGATTATTTACCTCTCGAAGAAGTAAGCAAAGGGTGCAATAGAAATAGTTGCAATAATCTGTCGATAATAGCTGTTCCAGCATAGCCTAATTGCACTAGCACCATTACAAAAAAGGGCAATAAATCTTTCCCCATTTTTAATTTCTCAAATAGAATATACATTTACAGTGTAAGTGTATACTAGGCTTTAAAGAAAGAAGAATATATATTGAGCAGTTGGGAGGATCGATGAGATTTTATTTATAATACCAAGTTTTATTTGAATATATTTTTAAGGTTTTGCTAGTTATTTACCTATAATTAACTCGATTGTTCCCGATTTTATTCAATTGTTTATTCGTAAGTTGTAGGTGGCTTTTCATTATTTAGTTGTTTGAATTTTTGTATCATTCAAACTACAGAATAAATTATTAAAAAACTTTAACATAAATAATGTTTGTATATGGGTTCGATCAGCCGTCGGAGTGAATATGTGATTTGAAGTTTTTGGAATTTTATGTTCCAAATTTTATTTTCGCATTAAAATATAATCATTCTTTTATCAAATTTTCAATAGCGGTGATAGTGGCTATTTGCGAAAGTTTCCTAAAAATTGGCTAGTATATCCAACATTTCCTAATCTTCTCAAAGGTACTGGGCCAAATTCCATTGGGTTGGATCAAGTGGAAGAAGCCCATAATAAATAGTTATGGCATCATGTTTGTGTAAAAATTAGACGGTTGAAATATGACCCGTTATTTACTCATCGACCAAGAATAAACTACACAAGAAGAGAAAGAAGACGGAACTACAATATTTCACTTGTGTGTGTATACTTAGACACCAAATGTAATATATGAATATTTATTTGTCACATATAAATTAGTATACAACACATAACATATTGTGTGTATATATATATTTATCTTAGGCCAAATATATAAGCAGATTCTTGAACTTGTTAGGTTTTTTTACTCATGTATCTCAACTACGTCATTTTCCTATTGAATCATTAAACCCCCATAATTTGTTCCGTTTAAACAAACACTGTTATCTGATGTGGAATCAGATTTGTGAGGGGTATTCATAGAGGATACATATGTTGTTTCAGAACTCATTAATTCAATTGATAATGAAAATGTTCGAGAATAATTGTGTTTTACTTAATTCATTTGAACATATTAGAAAACAAATGAGACTAACACGGTTTGTCTTCATTCCATTCAATCAAAATTATTACAATTCGGACACAATTGAAGACATTTACAATAAAAAAAGTCGATCAAAATCAACCAACAGTGTTTTAAAGGAACAAATTATGGGTGGTAAATGATTCAATAGAAAAATGGTATAGTTGAGGTACTCGATGGAAAAACCCAACAAGTTTAAGGATCTGTATGTATATTTGGCCTTTATCTTATAACATAAAATATATTTATATGAACATCCATTTTACAACAATAGATTAGTTATATAAACATTGTACTATAACAAATTTAATTTGTCTTCAGGATACATAAAAAATTTGATGTTTTTAAAATTAAAAGTCATTACTTGCCCTATATCATGGTGTTGGAGATTATTCCAAATCGATATAGATATCCAACTTATGAATGTAACTTAATTTAATAGCTTTGTCAATTCGTACACAACTCTATAGTTAAACGTACTTGTACATGAAATTAAATTACAAGAGTAATTAATGATAACATTGATTACCAACAAGAAAAGAAAAAGACAATGAATTTGATAAGATGATGATCAAAAAGGTTTTAATTTGATCGATCCATAAACAGTAACGTAAATAATCATATTTTGCTTTGAGCATTTGTGAAGCTGTGTTTTGAATTTTCTGATAATTGCAAATCCAAATCAATCTTTGTCAATTGGTTCTTCTTAGTATTAAATACCTTTTCTTCTGTCTCCTTTTTGATACGCTCCATTTCCTTTTTCTTCCCCCATAGAAAACCATACAGTCCAATAACAGTCAACATTGATCCCACAATTCTGTTCAAAATATATACATGTAAAACAAAATATTAGACTACTCATAAATTACGTACGAAATAATTATTTCCCTGATTGGCAACTACACAGATATCTAAAGATTATTTTAGACCACAGTTTTAAAAATCTCTTTATTTCCTGAAATATTATAACGATGTCATATAAAATGAGACGAAAGAAGTTTTTTTTATATTAAATTTTAACTTACGTGCCAACATATAATTTCTCGCCGAGTAGTGCCCAACTGAGGAAGGCAGAAATGACTAATAGCAGTGGGAGGAATACAGAGACATATAGAGGTCCTTTCCTTTTTATGCACCATGTAATCAAATAGAAGGCTAGCGCTGAGCTTATAATTCCCTATATTATATATATATAATATAAACAAAACATGTGTTAGTGCTATTAATAATAGATGTATTAAGTTGTTCGAATTTAGTCAGAGCTTCAACGTAATAAACCAAAAAAATAATTTAGAAAATATTGTACTACTACATACTTACGTTATAAAGGACAGAAATAGCTCTGATGGGGTTCAAAGACCATGCATTTTTGTCATGATTATTAACACAAAGGGCAATAATTGTACACTCCAAACTTGCCATGAAGCACATTAAAGTTGTGCTGGAATATGGAGCAGCATACCTCTCATTCACTCTAGGCTAATCAACATAAAATAAAAGTTCATCAAACTAAAATATGACTTAAAAAAAACTTTATAAATTGAAATTAATTAATGTGAAAAAATAAATACTTACTTGTATGATTAGCCATAAAGAGTAAACGATACAACTGATAATGACTAGAAAGGGCCCCAAGAAGAAGTTTCCATGGGTGTTATTATTAGGGTCATGAATAATATTTTTAGTAGTATGATGTTGTGAATATTTCCAATGTGTCTTCAATTGTCCAATCAACATTTTTCCATGATATAAAGATAGCAACATAGCTCCACAAATGCATAACATTGTCCCCATCACTTTGGCTTGCCCTCCTTTACTTCTCAATACTACTTTTTCAAGCCTAAATGGATAATTAAATGGGTGTAAAACTGTTAATAGCCCTTTAATTTACTCAAACTAGACATATATTATATAATTATATTTAAATTTTTAGGTGAAAAATTACCCAGAAAGGACAGCAAGAAGGAATGTAATTGCAGGGACTAAGTTAGCAAGGGCAGTTGTAATTGTTGCTGTGGTATTCTTTAATCCAATAAGATATGTCGTTTGCATTCCAGTTACCCTGCAAGTATCCCAATCAAAAAATATTTGTACTATTATTTACCACTTTATCGTAGGTAATTTTTATTTTTATATATAACTATGTGAACAAGGAATAATATATACCGAGTGAAGAGTCAAAAAATACATTAAAGATATTATAATTTATTTAATTTTTATATCTATATTCTAGACAATATATCATGTGTGTGAATTTTCTATCTGAATTATTATCCAATGACAAATGAATATCGATATACTCTCAACGATAGTGATATTTCTTACATGATTTGGTGAAATCAGTTCATTCAAATATAAACTTAAAATATAAAAATATTTACAATATGTTTTCTTTACCATTTGCTCACGTATACGAATAGAAAGTGATTATTGCTTACCCGAAAATAGAACACAAGAATATGAGGAATAGGGTAGACGGTGTCAATTTAGGTCTTGTTTCCCTGTGGTGGGACACAAAAATCTTCAGTCCAACAATGAATATAATTAAAGGACAGAAATAAAAATTTGACCTAATTTAGATTAACATCAGATTATTTACTCGTTCCTTAATAAAAACGAATCTGTATTGAAAAGAAATATCTTGAGATTTTTAATTAAAAATAAAAAAAAAATACTTACTACACCATAATTGTTACTATACAAAAAAAAATTTTGAAATTACTTGATAAAAAAAATTTGAAATTACTAAATATATGTAGAACATATAAAAAGATAATAATACATAAATGGTAAGGTGATTCGACGGCACCTAGAAAAAGAGAGCATTATTATAAAAGCTTTTTATATTGCAAAAAAAATAGAGATGTCATAGGGAACCATATGAAAAGTGAAGCAGCTTCCTTTAATAAAAGTTCTAATTTATTCTCAAACAAGCTTTAACATGATCTTTGAAAGATTCGATTTTTATATAATCGTTCTTTCATAAAAAAAATAACATAGATTATTAAGGAAAACACAAGGCATATTAAAGGGATTTTCGTATGATAAACTTTTAATTTTAATTATATTAATCGATTATAAGAGATTACATATATTTTATTGTATTCTTTTGCATGTGTTGGTGTGCATTGCCGGGTTGTATGCATGTGTTGAATTTTGACTATGGTCTCCAAATGGATTCAAAAGTAGAGAATTTCTTACTTATTTAAAATTTGATGCGACTTTAATTAAAAAAATGAATGCTTTTATTTTTTTTTAGAATAATGTTTTTTTTATTTTGAAAGTACTTTAGAATGAACTATGGTTTAAATTCTACGCACCGACATAGAAAACATAGTTCAATAGTTATAAATGAATTTATTGTATTTATTAAACTTCTTCTAAAGACCGTAATAATCTGCTATCACAAGTTAAAATTCACTAATAATAGAAAAAAGTTCTTTATGCTATTAGCTTAATCAATTCTTATCACCTCATATATTAGATTAGATTAAATTAAAATTCGATTCATTATAAACTATATGCTGAGATCATGTTGTACTTTTTTTGTATGTTTGAAGATCAAACAATGAATGCATCTAAAAAAATGGCAAACTACTTATTTTGTTGAACAATGGGAAGCAGAATATCAAATACTAATAGTAATTAATGAAACAGTTTTCGATAGAATAATACATTTCAAATTATATGTCACATAGAAATGGTATTCTGAGTTCTTTGTGGTACGTTACAATAAATTACCGATTAATAATTTAAAAAAATAAAAATAAAAGATTATTTACCTCTCGAAGAAGTAAGCAAAGGGTGCAATAGAAATAGTTGCAATAATTTGTCGATAAGACAAATGCACATATGGATTCATCCCATCATCCATTACAATTTTTGATATAATAGCTGTTCCAGCAGAACCTAATTGTACTAGCACCATTAGAAAGAAAGGAAATAAATCTTTTCCCATTTTTTCCCAAACAAGAAAGAAGCTACAGTATATACATTTACAATTGTTATATGCTTAGCTTTAAAGTAAGAAGATTATATATGGGGTAGGGTATATATAGTGTTCATGAACAGCTAGGAGGACCATATTTTTATATTACAATGTTTTCTTAAGGGTTTTGCTAGCATTATTTAGTTAATTGCAGATCATTCAAAACGAATAAATAAATGGAAAAGTCTAACTTGAATGTGTTCGAAATCTTAGTTCTTTCGGTGGAATTTTTTTTTAATATGGTGGCGGTGAGATTTGATCCAGAATCTTTGTCTGATGTGATATCTTGTTAAATTAAGGTCTCATTTGTTTTCATTAAGATTAAAATGTTTCAATTTGAATACACATCTGAATATTAAGATGTAGTCTCTAAATCTTAAAACTAAATAATTAATGATGTTTGTTTTAAATATCTGAATGTGCAACTAAAATTGAACATTAGATTACTAAAATATTATAAAATTTTCATTTCAACAAAATATTGACTTTTGATTAAAAAAAAAATAAAAGTTTTAATAATATGATTTGGGGTACTATTTTTTCATTCAAAAAACTTGATAAACAACAACACACCAAAAATATTATTGCAACTAATGTTCTTGTCACACGTCAATAAAAGAAAATTATTGATATAAAAACTATTTTTTCAATCAAAAACCTTAATAAACAACAATACACCAAAAATATTATTGCAACCAGTGCAATACAAGAAAATTATTAACATAAAAAAAAATACTTACCAGTTCAAGAGGGAGAAAATGGTGTTTGATTAAGAAAAGGGAGAAAGAAGTTTTTAGTTATGAGATAAAAAGACACGTTCAAAGTAGAGAAATGATTATTTATTATTTGATAACTTATCAAATATTGCTAAGAGTCTCTTACATATCTGATTCATTCAGACCTCTTCAGACTCATTAAGAGTTTTTTTTAAAATAAAATAAATGAACTTAATGGATTAACCATGTCAGACATATATATATATATATATGCAAGTGAAATACAATAGATATAGAGTGAACAAATATAAAAATACATAGCTAACTGATATACATCATATCATGAGTTGTTTTTTTTCGGTAAATTTTTGTTTTATTTGATAATTATCCTAATAATTAGGAATCAAAATGAAGCTATAATTATTTAATATATATGCTCTTGCTCCTGTTGTTTTTCCTGCAAATCTAATACATGAGATCATGAAGTCATATGGATCATACAACCAAAATTGGGTATAGATGCAGTTGACATGAGTGACTGACGATTACCCTTAATGTGCCTTAAAATACAGCGATTTTCTTCGATTTTTTGCCGATAAAGCAATAGTAATTATTTAAATTCAATAAAAAATTAAATTAATTTTTACATACCCTCAAGTTCGTCTATAATTGTAGTCTGTAATTTGTAAGTACTCTTCAGAAAGTTTAGTATATGTGCAATTCAAACTTTAACATTTTGTAACACTAGTGAAAATTACACGAGTTTTTCCGTCTTCTGGCTAGAGTTTTTTTTTTTTTTTCGTTTTCAAAAAATTACTTTCACATTAAAATTTGACTCTTTTTAAATCAAACTTAAAACATGCGGCTGAGTTTTAGTGCTAGTCCAAAAGTGGCTAGGTCATGCAATGTTTCCTAATCTTTTCAACGTTGCGTCAAATGTAATATGGGCCAAAAGTCATTGGGTTGGACCAAATGGGCCAATAATTAGTACTGCTGGGCTGCTGGCATCATGTTTAGAGGATAACAAGGAAGGGGGAAGAAAGGGGTCAATATTTCGTTATACATATACAAAAGAAAACAGTTGTATAATTTCGCTATATATATATAAAAGAAAATAATTGTACTGCTTTGGTGTACATATACAAAAGATTAATTATATAATATGTGTTTGTATAAAGCGAGAGAGAGAAAGACAAAAGAAAATTTAGAAGTGGAAGATCGTATTTATATAATCAAAGTGTATAGGATGAAAATATTTGAATTTGTATTTGTATATATAATTTTCTCTCACTTTATACGAACACAAACACAATGTATAGATTTGTGTTTGTGTAAAGTGAGAAAGGCGAGTGAGCGAGCGAGATCTGGGAGAGTGGCGAGCGAGATCTGGGAGAGTGACGAGCGAGATGTGGAAAAGGGGAGAGAGGAGAACAAAAATATATGTATATATACATTTTTCTATTCCTTTATACAAACAGAAACATGTTTTATACATTTGCGATTTTGCATAAAGCGAGAGAGGCAAGTGAGCAAGCGAGAATTGGGAGAGGGGAGAGAGGGAAACAAATATATATATATATATATAATTTTCTCTCGATTTATACAAATACAAACACATTTTACACATTTACATTTGTATAAAAGCAGGAGAGGCGAGGGAGAGAACGAGACTACAACAAAAACAACTTTTAGCGGCAATAAATATTGATCTTAATAAAGAGTGCTAAAGTCTATGCCGGCATTAGTTAAGTGTCATTAAAACCAATATCGCTAAAGGCTTTAGGGACATATACAAAAAGTGCTAATTGCCGCTAAAAATATATATTTAGCGGCAATTATTTTTTAATTGTCGCTAATGATCATCTTTGATATACTGGTAGTGGCAAGCGAGCGAGATTCACCCGGAGAGAGGCGAAATAACAACAATTTGCTATGAAATACAATTAAATCAAACTAAAATTATAATATTTAATTAAATTAATAATTTGCTATTATATATCATTTTTCCTTTTTTAAATTGACCAAAAGAAGAGGGTTATAACTTTGAAAATAATCATTCTGGACTTTGGCCATAAAAATAAAAATGAATTTTAATCATGAAATTTGTGATGGTGAAAACATTTCGTGCGGTGTCGAGAAAACTTAAGGTGCAATATTTATATTGTGAAATATTAGCCGTTCTTTTTTGTTATTTAATCAGCATGAAAAAAAAAAAAGGCAGAAGACTCTTCTTCTTCAAATAATACATTACAACAAAAAGGAGTTTATAACAAAAACAAAGCAAAACTATTTTAAAACACTGTTGGCTAAAGATATCAAATGAGCCAATTAAATTAAATTTGAACAAATCAAATTAAATTAAGTTAATAAAAAAGATCTCAAAAATTATTTTAATCGAAATGAACTTAAATATAAATTAGAACTTAAATTTATCAAAATTTTAATAATTTCTTTTATATATATATATATATATATATATATATATATATATATATATATATATATAAACAACGTAAGCAAAATGAAGACGCACAACGCAAGCTGAGTCACGGGATATATACAGGACAAGGGTCCCAATCTAAATTGTCATGCATATATGGTTGCTTCCCAAATTAATTACCCAATAATTAATAAAAATATGATCATCATTGCTATATATTATACTATACGCATTTTATTTTTTCTCATCGATGTCCCAAGTCCACTTTGGAATTCTGAAAAAAATCAGATAGCGGATTTCAAGGTCTATTTAGGAATATCGCTTTTAATAAGATTTGTTTCATATTCAATGCTCAAATTTGAAAATTTTAATTAAGAGTAAAACAGTTTCATAACTATATCAGAACTCATGTTATTATATACAAACATTTTTTCTTGGGAAAATTATATAAAATAACAAACTATTAATTCAAATTAAATGCTATAACCATAATTTATTTTATTTGTAATTCACAGCAAACATCTTCTTTTTTTTGCCATCTAGTTAAGTATAAAATTGATCATTTTTGATATACAAATGTATAAAATGTACATCATCGTGTTTGTATAAAGCGAGAGAAAGATATATATATATATATATATATATATATATATATATATATATATATACAAATATATATAAATATATTTTTGTTCTATACACTTATAATTATATAAATACAGATCTTATTATACAAATTACAATGTATAAATGAATTTGCACAAAACCAAATAATTTATATAAAATTGAATGTATACAAAATAAAAATTTCATAGCAAACATAAAATTTTCTATAAAACGTAATTATTTAAATTATAAATATAATATATAAATATAATTTTTATGTTTAGTATACGCAAAAAGTTGCACTTTTTTCTTTGGTTGATGAGTTTCGCAGAAACGTGTGAACTATAATATCCTGTTAACTTTCTCTTATTGTATAGTTAGATGATGTGTTATATTAATTGTTACTTCTAATTGTTGCATGCATCGTGGTAAGTAAAAATTGAATTAATTTTTGTTTATTACGTGCCCTCTTTTTGTTTTAGTAGAATAAAATTGATTAAATTATGATAAGAACAAATTAAACAAGCTAAGCTAGCTGTTTTGATTTCAAAAGAGTATTTCACACGTCACAAGAGAACAATTCGTCACCTGAATAATGTGATACCTTCGTCGAAAAGAAAAAAAAAATATTCTAAGTGAGTATTATTTTATTTCAAAAATATTATTTCTTTATTTCAATTTGTTTATTTTATTTTAAACTATTATTTTACTTCTTTATTATATTTTAATTCTTTCTTAGTAAAATTTCTAGATTCATCTAATGTCCAAGTGACATTCTTTTTTGGTGATTGCCCCTGCCGTCTTTCGTAATATTGTACTACGAGTATAAAATTGTAACTTTAGTTCGTTACAACTTACATATGTATTCTTGTTCCTTTTTATTTTTTCAAATATTTTTTTAATATATAGTTTCTTCTTCCCAATAAGGAATTGTTAACTTTATTTGGTTTGAACGTGGATCTTGCATCAATGTGTTAACCTCTCGTGACAATATAATGCATGTCTACCTTACATGAATGATTGTAAAGAAACGTTTTACAATATAGTAACCCCCTAAGAGATGCGTGGATTTTCTTCATTTATAACAATGATGACATATAAGTTATCATTGTCATCACCATTTCCACGTCCTCTTAAATTATTCAATAAAATTCGATCAAAGAAAAAAAAAGAATATACATATATCTCTATATATATATATCCTAATTAATCAATTCATACTTTTAACATGTCGTGATTATATTAATCGCTTTGAGTCAAGTTCACATATTTTTTATACATCTTATGTAGTTTTCAATCTTTTTTAGCTATAATGTGTGACTTCGTGACACACCAACAATTTCAATCGGAACCTGACGGCGTTAGTAATAATTGGTGGGCTAAATCAGCTCAAAGATACTAATAATATGATTTTATTGATGCTTTAAGCCAAATTCACACCATTTTTCCTTAAAAGTCTCACTTGATCTTTTCAACTATTAATACGAGACTTTATTCGCACACCTAACCATACTATTAATAAAAAAAGAGAGACTGTACTTAATTCCTTTCATAGATAAGCCAATATAATCATTCCAATGATTCTTGAAGACAAAAACAATCATTTATTTCTTTCAACCCGTTAAGAAGAATAAAAAAAAGAACAAAATCCACTTTGTTGTTATATATATTGACAAAGTGACTTTAACTAATTTTCTTATACAGATGGTTAATCGAAATTGTAAAATATATATCTTACATTATTAGTGTAAATAATCTCTACATGACCCTTATATATTTTCACTAAGTTAAGGATAAAATAACTTATATGCATCACCCATCTCAACGCAATTTATGAGATTACACTTTGATTAATTATTAATTGAAGTGGAACACAAGTCCAAACAAGAAATGAAATGAAATGAAACCGTCAAATGTACTCTCCATGCTTTTGGTGACATACAGAAAATTGCTTTTAGTCTAAGCTGCTGAGATGGCAAAATGTAATAGAATTTGATTGCTGCAAGCTTATGCAAAAAGAAGCCAAAGCTGGCAATCACCAAAGATACTATTAACTGAAAGCTACTTTATTCTCCTCAATATTCTTGATCTCATGTAACAATTTAATGGCAAGTTCTATGCATGAAAATAAGCTACCATGTCTTACAAGAAACCACCCCACCCCCACCCACCCTAAGATATAGTAACGGAGTCTGAATTTCTATTACGAGATATCAAAATATAACAAATAAAATTATGTAAAAGTCAAAATTAAATATCAATATGTTATATATATACATTAAAAAATATTTGTATAATAGGTGTTTATTGACATACTTCAAGTATATCTAAACCCGCCACTACCCTAGACCGATCCAATTCTTAAAGTACTCAGTAGGTTTTACTTGTACCTTGTATATGTTAAAAATTCCACTCAAATGTTACAAATATTTAATTAGTAAACTTAATTATACCTATATATTAATGTGAAAATATTACTTTAATACTTTAAATCTTGAATACGTCTCTTTTTATCGTACCCCTACCCTTACCACCCTCACACCCTATCGACGGTTCTTGTTTGTTTTTTTCTGAGTATACAGGTCATTTCTTGAACTTCACAAAAGCCCTTTAATTTTTCTTGTACATATAAATATCACACATAACAAACACTACTTCTCATTATAAAAACTAACCAACCCAGCCCTTTTCTTTAATTAAATCTTTGATTTCTCTTCTTTCTTCATTTTCATTTTCTTCTTGTTTATTGTCAAGAAGAAGATTTTAAATATGGGGAATGACTTGTTGCCTTTGTTGACTATGGTGATTGTACAATTAGGGTATGCAGGGATGAATATTATTTCAAAGCTTGCAATGGATTCAGGCATGAACCCTTTTGTTCATGTAGCTTACAGACAAATATTTGCTACCATTGCAATTGCACCATTTGCATATTTCTTGGAAAGGTACAAATTTTATCTACAGTCTGTACCATTTATGGCTTCTATTTTCGATCTCTTTTTCCAAGAATTTTTTAAAGCTTAAAAATTGCATGCATATTATTTTGGTTGGGTGATTTTTTCATGACTTTTTTTTTTAATTTTTGGAACCATGCAAATGGTTCACGAAATAGACATGGCTTAACTAGCTTACTTCTTCATTTTCACCTTCTTTATGCCTAAAATCTTGCATTTTCTTGATCTTTTTTTTTATTTGGGTTAAAAAAGGTATGTATCTTTTTCATTGTGAAGGAGAAAGAAACAAATTTACAACAAGATATTATTAGGTTGATTAATATTCTTTGTTATTTCGTACAATTTTTTTTATTTTGTTATCTACTATAGTTTAGCCAGAAATATAATCACATAACGCTAGGAAAATGATATATAGCAACTAATCATTTTTTAGTTGTACAAAATATTTTTGCTTTGGACACTAATTTGGATTGCGTACTTTTTTTTTCTTTTTGCTTTCTATTTTCATCTAATATTTGAAGTGGGATTTACGTATATGTTTTGTGCAGAAAAACAAGGCCAAAGTTAACTCCATCCATCCTTTTCCAGATTTTCTTGTGCTCTATTTTTGGGTGAGTCACTTATTCAACTTTAATTTCTAATGAAATGAAATTGTAAAAAGTAAAAATCTGATGAAAGGCTCAATTGATATGATTTTTCAGGGTTAGTATGAACCAAATAACATACTTTGTTGGCCTCAAGAATACAACTCCAACTATTTCATGTGCTTTGACAAATCTAACCCCAGCTGTCACTTTTCTTCTAGCTATCCCCTTTGGGTAATCATCATCATCACCTCATTACTTAATTAATTAATTAATTAATTACTCGTTGAAATTTCGAGATTCAAACTTGTAAATTTTGACAGGCTAGAAAGAGTGGGACTTGGGAGTAAAGCAGGACAAGCAAAAATGTTAGGTACAATATTATGTGTTGGAGGTGCTATGTTATTGTCATTTTACCATGGATCTATTGTTCCAATTGATCAACCAAATATCCATTGGAAATATGCACAAGACATGACACAAAATAAAAGCACCACAACCCATGGAAATTTCATATTAGGCCCTTTTCTACTCATTATTAGTGCTGTTTCTTGGGGAATTTGGTCTATCCTTCAGGTAACAAATTTTATTTTTCATCAATATTTTAATTTTTACTATTCAATTGATATGTTATTATTATTATTATTGTTTTTGGTCAGGCAAAACTAAGCATGGTGTATGCAGCTCCTTATTCTAGCTCAGCTTTGATGTGTCTAATGGCTAGTTTTCAATGTGTGATTGTTGGAATTTGCTTTGATCATAATATATCTGATTGGTCTTTGAGCCATAGCATCAGAGCTGTCTCTTCTATTTACTCGGTACATATTTAATTTATATACACTATAACAAGTTATTTTAAAAAATATAACTAATTGATAAAACGCGTTATTTTAATTTAAATTTACAGGGAGTGGTGTGCACTGCATTGGCTTACTGCTTAATGTCATGGTGCATAGAAAGAAAAGGTCCATTGTATGTTTCAGTATTCAATCCATTATTGCTAGTAATTGTAGCAATTCTCAGCTGGGGTGTGCTTCAAGAGAAAATCTACATCGGAACGTAAGTTAATAATTATTAAATTAAAATGTACATATTCATCGTCCTTATTTGGACTAATTAATTAATTAATTAATGTGTATTTTTGGTAATTAATTATTTTTCAGGGTTATAGGGTCAATTCTGATAGTATTGGGACTTTATGGAGTACTTTGGGGAAAAAATAATGAGTTGAAGCTGCTTCCAATAGAATTTGATGAAGAAATTGGTGATATTGAAAAAGAAAAACAGAAAAAGGACATGGAAATGCAGTTGCAGCATTAAAAATGCATGGACTTTATCAAGTAGCTGTAGAAGAATGTTATTTAGCTGAGCAACTCCTAAAAACTTTGTTGTATCATTATTATTACCATTGTTCTTGCTTCACAAATATAATGACCTCTTTTCATTGTTATATCTTGATACATTCCAAAAAAAATAAATTAAAATGGAACAAATTAAAAATCAATGATTTATTTAAAAGGTCTTATGACACTTTTTAAATTTTGAGATTCAAATCAAGGTTATTTTTTTTCATAAGTTTTTCAGATATTTTGAATTATCAGTTATTGCGATTTATAGTACTATTTACGTAATTTACAAATACATAAATTTCTTTTTTTAAAGAAATTGAATATTTTATAAGCAAATTTTCGATTAAACTTAAATTATTTAACGATGAAGAAATGAAAAGTGACTAATAAATCGGAACGGAGGAAGTAAAATTTAGACTTTTGGTTTTGTTTGTCACAAGACCAATTTCTTTGTTTGCTTATATGCTTTGATACAGTTTCTTAATTTCTAATTCGATTCATTTGATTATAATTATGACATGTACTCGAATTGAGAATTTATTTACTTAGAAAATTATCAGGTACACATATTATTATGTCTTGATGTTTTGCTTTCAATTTTGTGTGATATCATCTACTTTTTTATTTTATTATATATACGGAAAAGGGCCTAAAATACCCTTAAAGTATTGGAAATGGTACAAAATTACCATCCATCCACCTATTGGCTCCAAAATACCCTTCCCACCCACCTATTGGGTCCAAAATACCCTTGTCATCCACCTTTTGGTTCAAAATTGACCATTTATTTAACAGTTTTATATTAAAACTATTTAAATATTTTTTAAAATACGTGGTGCTCAACTATATGTTATAATTTAACTTATTAGTATAATTTATAAATGAATCCACTACCCACCCCATTAATAATTAATCCCTCTAAATTAATGAACTCGTCACATTATTAATGCAAGCTACTGCCAATTGAGTGTTTTTAAAAATTATAGAAGTAAATTATAATATATTCAAGTGGCTAAATAAAAATCACCAATAAACTTAAAAGTCTGACTATGTTTATCTTAATTATTCTTACATCTCAATTATGTGATGTTACTTCATAGGTAACTTTTTTTCAAAATAATATATTAAAGTTTTAAAACAAATCATAAATATTTATAAGATTATCTTTAAAAAAAGTGCATGAATCAAGTCGGGATGCATTACTTCTTTACCTTTTAATCATAAATTTCTAATTCTATTTTGAAAGAAAATGTCCTCCTAAAAAAGCGGCTCAACCTAAATTTAATTGGGGCTCCGATTCGGACTCGAATAATTTTGAATGTCATTTTCAGAAATCTATAATTTCATCGTGTTTTAGTACTGTTTATGACGATTTTGATATTATAATTGGATTATTAATTGGGTGAGGTTTAGTTAGTAATGAGTGTGTAGTGGTTTGGTTTATAAATTATATTAATAAATTAAAATTATAATCAATAATTGAACGCAAATATTTTAAAAAATATTTAAAGAGTTTAATTTTAAAACAATTAAAAAAGTGGTCAATTTTGAACACAAAGGTGAATGATAAGGGTATTTTGGAGTCAATAGGTGGATGAAAAGGGCATTTTAGAGCCAATTGGTGGATGAAGGGTAATTTTATACCATTTTCAATACTTTAAGGGTATTTTAGGCCTTTGTCCGTTATATATATATAGTTTGCAAATACTCTGAACAGCTTACAATATCTCATACTATATTTTTATCACATTAACATGTACTCTGACTTTAATTTTCAGTCAATGATATTTTTTATTTTTATTTTTTGATTGTCATAATTTTTCTTTTTTAGAGTTAAAAGATAATAACTTTGGTTATCATTTTACGATATATTTTTTTCATTATATTGATATGTAAATAATTTCATTTATAGTACTTTTTGCATAATTTTGAAATATCTAAATTTTTGTTTAAAATATCGAATTAACGTAATCAAATTTAACTTTAAAATTTGATCAAATTATTTTCAAAAAGTGCAACATAACAATTAAAATGGACATAGGAAATAATATTAAACAATAACTTTAATTCTAAATTAAAGTTATCTCAAATTTACAAAATTGCCCTCTTATCTTGTAGCCTTAAACATGCCACATGAAAAGTTCTTACAAAAAAAAATGTCATTCTTTTTAAACAGATTAAAAATAAAAGGTCAATCTTTTGTAAACGAAAGGAATAATCTTTTTTCAAAATTTCTAATTTATGCTTAAACAATCCCATATTTATATCAACCATCAACCAACATGAATACCCAACAATCAATAACTACCAACTTTATAATGATAAAATCCCTCAACAACAACTTTTTCTCCTCGGAATTTATTTTTCCTGGGTCAAATTTCATATATACGACTCATATTGAAAATGTTTATTTATCGAGCATGTATCATCATTATGTATAATAATAATCGAAAAATGATACTATACAATAGTATTTAAAAAATGGCAAGGGTAATAGCATATAATATCTTGTATACAAGATCTAATTTATAACATTCACTTAACTATTTATTATGTGATATTATTTTTTTAGAGCAAATTTTGTTGATTGCTTAAAGTAAATTAATTAAGTTGAATAATTTTACGAATTTTAGAAATCAAGAGACGTGATCCGTAAATTATATTTTATACATAAATATTATTTACAAAAATTACAAGAATACAATTTAATATTCAAAAAATTTCAACCGAAATACTCTAATATATGGTGAAAAGCCTAATAAAATAGAATCCAAATCTGTAACTTAATATTTGAAAATTAAGTTAATTATTTTCCAAAAAAAAAAAAAAAAACTTAATATTTGAAAATTCAAAATCGCGACAATTTATTAGGACTGACATTAAAATACGTGAGGCTTCCGCTAAAACAAGAAGAGAACCTCCAAAATTGCCCATTTCTTGTCAATTATACAAAGGGCAGTCTTTTTCTAGATCTACTGCCCTCTCTCTCTCTCTCTCTCTCTCTCTCTCTCTCTCTCTGTGATTCCTTCTTCATCACCGTAAGATCTCTCTTCTCTATTGCATTTGAATTACATCTATATTTCACACACACGTCGTTCGGTTCTTAAAAATTGATTTGACAAAGTTGATGTATGTATCTCTTTATTGATTGAAAAGTTTGTTGAATGGGAGATCTGGATTTTTTGCTTTTTGGATCTGGAAATTTGATAAAGTTTTCATCTTTCTTTGATTTCTTGTGTTTTTCCTCTACTGATTTGATCTCCGTATGCTTTTTTGATCTGGGTTCTTCTTCTTTTTGGATCTTGATTTGGGTTCGTCTTCTATTTGACGAACGGATCCGGATTTTATTAGTTATGCCATTGCCCAAGATCCGATTTTAGTAGAGGGGTTCT
Organism: Solanum chilense; assembly: GCA_032847665.1. Classification (NCBI taxonomy): domain Eukaryota; kingdom Viridiplantae; phylum Streptophyta; class Magnoliopsida; order Solanales; family Solanaceae; genus Solanum; species Solanum chilense. The sequence continues at coordinate 102,734,699 of CM064963.1, read as the reverse complement.
TGATTCTTTTGATTGTTAAACTTGTTGCTACTAGATCTCTCGATGAATAAAGGATTATTGAAATTTATGATGAAATCTTCTGATACATCAAATGTATTGAAATGACGGATGAGATCAGTATGTTAAGAGGAGTACCACGCCATAATTTGGATTTATGTTGGCTTAGGATCATAATTTTGTATTGTGCATTTATGTAACCTCTTGATTCAATAAAATATGTTGTCTTAAGCTTGATTGATAGGTGAATTTGTGTGGTAATTTGAATCTTAATTTTGGTCCAACAGGCATTGAAGAAAGATGGGTTTATCATTCGGGAAGCTTTTCAGCCGGCTGTTTGCCAAGAAGGAGATGCGTATTCTGATGGTTGGTCTTGATGCAGCTGGTAAAACCACCATATTGTACAAGCTCAAGCTGGGAGAGATTGTTACCACCATTCCTACCATTGGTAATTTATGTTTTGTGTACTATACATGTTTTATTGATTGCAGAACTGATAGATGCCTATTATCCTAGCATTGTCATTGTGTTTTTGTAATTGGCAGTTTCTGCCAAAACATCTGTATGTTATTCCTACAATTTAAGCTACAGCCTTAAGTGTCCAAGTGAATACAAAGCATCCTAAGAACATGTGCAAGATTCCTGCCATCACCAAAACATCCAACGCCCAATCATAGTATTGCAGAGTTTCCTTGCAATAGCCTCCAATAGAATGCTATATAGTAGTAGAGCTTGTTGAACACATTGTTTTAACCACCAATTAAATTCCAAACTAGCGAAGTCAACAGTCGAAACTACCTTCTGGTCTGCAAAATTTATTATTTTAATAAGAAGCTATCAACTGTGCCCCCAGAAAGAAAAAAATCTAACTGATTCTTCAGCAATATAATCGCAAGGACTCCCCTCTGCAGACTGAACCTAGTAGCAAATGAAAAGCAGCACTGTCTAACTTCAGATACTAATCTTGTATGACCAGTTGTAAAACTGTAAAGAGAGCTTAGGTTCAACCAGCGACATAGAAAACACTTTTTCATAAGGTTAAAAGGGTCCCATATCCTTCGCTAGTCATTTTCTTCAGCAAACTATTAATATAAGAAACATCCCAAACTTTTTTTGATAATTCAGAGCATGCCAACTTCCATCCTCAGCATGTATTAAGATATAAGGAACCCCTCAAGACGTTTGTTGATAAATCAGGGTACAGAAAGCAATTCTGCAGCTACCGGGCAAGGGTGCATCACTTTTTACATGAATTACTGGCTTGTCTTCTGTAAATTGTTAGATAAATTTGTCCTATTTTCTGCTTCATTATATATTTGATAATCTAGATGCAATTGCTGCTGCAAACAGCTATGCACCACAATTATGTCCTCTTTTTTTAGCAGCATGGTTTGTTCTGCTGACACACGTTTGTCTTATTTTGTGCTGATTCAAGCTATTGCTCTTAATGTTATCTGCAATAACTCTTTCTTTATCAGGATTCAATGTGGAGACTGTTGAATACAAGAACATAAGCTTCACCGTCTGGGATGTCGGGGGTCAGGACAAGGTACTTAGTGCCTTAAAACAAAGTACTATGCTCTTTTCAGTATCTGACATTAAAAGATGATTGCAAGTTCTTCTACTTTGAGTTTGTCTGACTTCATACTGACCTTACTAAGCTGCGAGTTATAGAAAGAGCATTTCTGGTTTTGGAATTATATTTTCTTTCTATTACTAGTTTTCAAATTCACCATGCCTATTTTTCCGATTTTTTTGCAAAATGTTCGTACCCACCAGCTACCAGAATAACAGAAATATAAAACCAAGAAATGATCTTTTCTTCTGTTCATTGACTTCTAGCGTTCTTTGCTGCTGTCAAGTACATACTTATCTGGAATCTGCAGTCATGCAATGACTTCTTTCGGATATTGACTTACTTTATGTTGTCTGTTGTTCCTTGTAAATTTTTTGGCACTTCCAGATCAGACCATTGTGGAGGCATTACTTCCAAAACACACAAGGACTTATCTTTGTGGTTGATAGTAATGATCGTGATCGTGTTGTTGAGGCCAGAGACGAGCTGCATCGGATGTTGAATGAGGTATGCAACACACACCTCTCATTCTTTCGGTTAAGATTATATTGTGTCTTGGGGTGGCCCATGTCTGGTGCAATACACAAGATACATCCAGAATAGGCCCCATGGAGCACTTAAAAGTCTGAAATGATCTGTATTTACTATTTACCAACTTTCTGTTCTAATTAACTTGTAGTTGGTTCTTTTCACTCATACCCTATTTTGAATAAATTTTGCAATGTATGCATAGGATGAACTGAGAGATGCTGTGCTGCTTGTGTTTGCTAACAAGCAAGATCTTCCAAATGCTATGAATGCTGCTGAGATCACTGACAAGCTTGGTTTGCACTCCCTCCGTCAACGTCATTGGTATGTACTATTTTGTGTTTCCTTATTAGTATGATATCAAATTTTATGTGCTTGTTGAGCATGGTGCTGGCGATTGAAATGGGCTTGCATGTGCTACCAAATGCTTAATATATGACTTTGTATTACAGGTACATTCAGAGCACATGTGCTACCTCTGGAGAAGGGTTGTATGAGGGGCTTGACTGGCTCTCAAACAACATTGCAAACAAGGTATGGGAGTGAGGCATAACGTATTAGATTTTATTTGACACTTTAATTTTGCTCTAATCTTCCAATGACCTTGTTTTTGCAGGGTTGAACACGAGATCCATGATTTTTGCAGCTATATTTTTGTCAATATAGACTTCAAACAATGTCTAGAGCACTTGTGCACCTGCTGAATGGATCCACTTATCACTATTTTTTATTTCAGTACATTTTCATTTCTTTGAAAGAATGTTACTTTACAGTTACTTTAGTTGAATTCATGTAATATTTTACATTCTGGGTTTACATATTCTCAATGACTCTGCTTTCTATATTTTGTTTTAGTTAAGACTTGAGATTCCCTCCCAGTCTTCGTTGGTTTTAGTTAATGCTGCTTTTATATACTGCTGGAGTTAGAACTATTTTGTTTGGTTAGAAGTTTAGGCCTCCACAACTTTATAACAAAAATGTTATTGATTTAAGTCATATGCAGCTCCTTATCTGTACAATTCATTTATACACCTCAACTAGGGCTTGTATCTATGGAATATCTATACCCCTTAAAATTTATACCTATTTGACAATCAGCCAAATATATGAGAAGTATACGGCACTCGCTATGACATGATAGTGACATGGCAAATTAATGATTTAAATGATGACACGTGGCATTTGAATCCAAAAATTAATTAAAAAATGATATTCCAAAAAATAACTATTTTGGTTTATTTACTATCTAAAAAAAAGTAAAAAGAATTTTCCAGAAAAACTACCCACCAATAAAATGATGAAACGTGGTTTGAGTTCAATATTTTTAAAAAGCTCTATTTAAATAATTTAAATTATTTCTTATATTTTTTTTATTTAACCCCCCCGCCAGACCCATTTCCTCTTAACCGGCGCCGGTGGCAATTACGACGCCAACAAATCATCACCTTACCTCTTTCTTCTCCTTCATTCATTTTTATTTCTTTCACCGGCATAAGCAGTGCATCATCTTTGTGTCTTTGGTTGTGGAATGATTATGATCATAACATTTTTTGGTAACAAATAATTCCCCGGATCAATATTTGAGACATAGATCTACATAAGAAAAAAGAAAAAAAGCAAGAGAAGAATCATAAAGTGTGAGAGAAAGAGAGAGGGGCAGGGAATGGGGTGGGTTGTGCATGTGCGTAAAAAATTGATGAAAATGGTGGTTGAGAATTGAGCATAGTTATACGTTAGGGAATATTGGGATGCAGTGGAAGAAGACGACTCTTTCTTCCTTTTTTTTTGTTAATTATTTCCTTTTTAAAAAAAATATTAATTTTGTTGTAAAAGTTAATTAAAAAAAATATTTTAGTACATTTATGCGCTTAAAGAGAGTAAACCACACGTTTATTGACATTTAAGCATTTTGTGTCAAATATGCATGACTTTTGAACCACTGAGGTGTTCAATAGGGACATCATATAGTTGTCTAAGTGAAGTATGCAGACAACTTTAAAGAGTTGCATATGATTTAAACTAAATGTTATTTAATAGGAGTATTTTTAAGTCTTCCAAATCCGACTTGTGGAGGGATTTTACTAGTTTAATCAGTTGGCTACTTCATTTTACCTAGTTGGTGAGAGGTTGGATCTCCACCTGCAGACGAGTCAGTAGTAGGAAAGCTCCTCTTAAAGCAATCCGCATGAAATAGAGAATGGACACCCCAATCCTCTCTATTTTAGACTCTACTTTTTATTTCTAGAAAGGTTTCACTTTTTTAATATTTTATTATTACTTTCTAATTAACATATTATTTTACATATAATGTCATTGATTAAATATCTAATATTCATAATTATTTTTAAATCTAACATAATAATTTTTAAAATAGATTATTTATATATATTAATTTCATCCCAAATTAAAATATTTTGAATTTTTTCTAATTTTAGTCAATAATATAATTTATTATATTATTAATTTTCACTATAAAGAATGAACAAAATTAAAATGATAACATGAAAACTTTAATTTAAAATTATATATATAACATAATAATTTAAATATAAGCATAATACAATACATAACATAATAATTAATTTATCATAATAATAATTTAGTAATTCGGTAGGTCGATTTTTCATATTTAACACTAATCGAAAAAAAACATATGATATGATGGTAGTTGAAAATCTCTGATTTGAATAACTTTTAGCTAGGCATAAAAAAAGTTGAGAAAAAATACTCATTTTGAACTATATAATGCAATTAATAGAACATTTATGAAGCTACATAATAATTTTGAAAGTTGAGTGTCGATATAATTGTATTTATGTTCATTAATTTCTTCTCCATTGTTCAATCGCTTGGTTGAATTTCTTGGGAATTTTGTAATTAACGTAATATGGTACATGTGTTCCATAAAACCATGAAGAATCACAACTTAGGAAAACATTTGGGGTCACAATGTGTTTACAACAATTTTAACCTATTCAATTTATAATATTACACCAACTTTATTATTTACGTTAGTAAAAGAATCCAATTCCCTAAATAGATTATTTGAAAATTCAAAATTGTGACCATTTAATAATAGGGTTGACATTAAAATATTAGAGGCTTCTAAAACAGCAAGAGAACATCCAAAGGTTCCCATTTCTTGTCAATTATACAAAAGGGCAGTCTTTTTCTAGATCTACTGCCCTCTCTCTCTCTCTCTCTCTCTCTCTCTCTCTCTGATTCCTTCTTCATCATTGTAAGATCTCTCTTTCCCCCTTTGAATTGCATCTATCTTTCACACGCACACGTCGATTTGGTTCATAACAATTGATTTTGACAAAGTTTATGTATGTATATCTTTCTTCATTGAAAAGTTTACTGCATTGGAGATCTGGAATTTGGCCTTTTAGATCTGGGAATTTGATAAAGTTTTCATCTTTCTTTGATTTCTTGTATTTTTGTTCTACTGATTTAATCTCCGTATGCTTTTTTGATTTGGGTTTTTCTTTCTTTTTGGATCTTGATTTGGGTTCTTCTTCTTCTTTTTGATGAATGGATCCGGATTTTTATTTGTTATGTTAGTGAGCAGGATCCGATTTAAGTAGACGGGTTCTCGATTCTCTCGATTTTTAAACCTGTTGCGATGGATCTCTCATGGATAATTGAAATTTATGATGAGATCTTTTGAAAAGGATCCAACAGTTGGTTTTTTTTTATACATCTAATGCATCGAAAATGAAGCCTGAAGATCAGACACCATAATTTGGATTTTTTGTTGGCTTGAGATCATAATTTTGTTCATGATTGTGCATTTATGTAACCTAATCTGTTGGCTTAAGCTTAACGGGTGAATTTGTGTGGTAATTTCAATCTTAATTTTGGTCCTGACAGGCATTGAAAAAAGATGGGTTTATCATTCGGGAAGCTTTTCAGCCGGCTGTTTGCCAAGAAGGAGATGCGTATTTTGATGGTTGGTCTTGATGCAGCTGGTAAAACCACAATATTGTACAAGCTCAAGCTGGGAGAGATTGTTACCACTATTCCTACCATTGGTAATTTATCTTGTGTGTTGAACTATAGATGTTTTATTGCTTGCAGGACTGATATATCGCTATTATCGTATCACTGTCATTGTGTTTTTGTTATGAGTAGTTTCTGTCTAAACATCTCTATACTAAACACACAATTTAAGCTACACCCTTAAGTATCCTGAAGTACCCACGTGAACACAAATCATCCTTAGAATTTCGTACGTGAGCTGGCTTCATCACTCCATTACACACTTTTGATATGAACAATGGAAGTCATGTACAAGACACACCATCCCCACAATATCCGTTGCCCGATCATAGTATTGCAGAGTTTCTGCAGTAGTCTCCAATGGAATACTATATAGTAGTAGAGCTTGTTGAACAAATTTAACCACCAATTAAATTCCAAACCAGACAAGCCACTAATCAAAACTATTTTCTTGTCAGAAAAATTTATTACTTAAACAGAAGCTATCAACTATGACCCTAGAAAAATACAAATCTAACTGATTCTTCAGCAATATACTTGCTAGCATGCCTTCTTTCTGCAGACTGACATTATCTCACTAGAACCTAGTGGCAAATCAAAATCGCACCGTCTAACTGCAGGGATAACCTTCTATGACCAGTTGTAAAACCGTAAAGAGAGCTTAACTTCAAACAGCGACATAGAAAACACTTGGTCATAAGGTTGAAGGGTCCCATTTCCTTCGTTGGTCATTTTCTTCAGCAAACTATATATTTAAGAGATTTACCGAATATTTGTTGATGATCCAGAGCATGCCAAATTTCCATCTTCAGCATGTAGTAATATATAAGGAACCCTTCAAGACGTCTCATGTTCTGTTTCAAGATATATTTAATATTCTAGATCCACTTTCTGCTGCAAACAGCTATGCTCCACATTATGCCCTCTGTTTCTAGAAGCATGGTTGTTCTGCTGACACGTCTGTCTTATTTGTAGTGATTCAAGCTACTGCTCTTAATGTTATTTGCAATAACTCTTTCTTTATCAGGATTCAATGTGGAGACTGTTGAATACAAGAACATAAGCTTCACTGTCTGGGATGTCGGGGGTCAGGACAAGGTACTTAGTGCCTTAAACCAAAGTGCTATGCTCTTTTCAGTATCTGATATTAGAAGATGATTGCAAGTTCTTATACTTTGAGTTTCGCTGACTTCACACTGACCTTACTTAAACTTGCAAGTTATAGAAAGAGCATTTGTGGTTTTGGAATTATATTCTCTCTCTCTTACTAGTATTTCAGATTCATCATGCTTATTTTTCTAATTTTTCACTAAATGTTCACAATCACCAGAATAACAGAAATATAAAACCAAGATATGATATTTTGTTCTGTATCATTCTAAATGTAGTGTGCTCTGCTGCTACCAAGTACATAGTTATCTAAAATCTGCAGATATGCAATGACTTGTATGGCATGTCTTTCGGATATTGACATACTTTATGTCCTCTGTTGTTCCTTGTCAATTTTCTTGCACTTCCAGATCAGACCATTGTGGAGGCATTACTTCCAAAACACCCAAGGACTTATCTTTGTGGTTGATAGTAATGATCGTGATCGTGTTGTTGAGGCTAGGGATGAGCTGCATCGCATGTTGAATGAGGTATGCAGCACGCACCCTCGTTCTTTCATTTAAGATTATATTGTGTTTTGGGGAGGCCCATGTCTGGTGGTGCATACACAAGATACATCTGGAAATGGGCCCGTGGAGCACTTGAAAGTCTGAAATGATCTGTATACCAACTTTCTGTTCTTAGTTAGCATCTTGGAGTTGGTTCCTTTCACTCATACCTTATTTTGAATGAATTTTGCAATTTATGCATAGGATGAACTGAGGGATGCTGTGCTTCTTGTGTTTGCCAACAAGCAAGATCTTCCAAATGCTATGAATGCTGCTGAGATTACCGACAAGCTTGGTTTGCACTCCCTCCGTCAGCGTCACTGGTATGTACTATTTTGTGTTACCTTATTTGTAAGATGTTCAAGTATATGTGCTTATTTAGCATGGTGCTGGAGATTGATAGGGCTTGCATGTGCTACCAAATGCTGAATCTATGACTTTCTATAACAGGTACATTCAGAGCACATGTGCTACCTCTGGAGAAGGGTTGTATGAGGGGCTTGACTGGCTCTCAAACAACATTGCAAACAAGGTATGGAGCGCATTATCAGATTAGCTTTTATTTGATTCTTAAATTTGCTCTAATCATCCAATGACCTTGTTTTTGCAGGGTTGAACATGAGATCCATGATTTTTGCAGCTATATTTTTGTCAATATAGACTTCAACAATGTCTAGAACACTTGTGCACCATGCGAGATGGATCCACTTATCACTATTATTATTTTTTCAGTACATTTTCCTTTCTTTAAAAGAATGTTGCTTTACAGTAACTTTAGTTGAATTCATGTAATATTTTACTCTCTGGGTTTACATATTCTCAATGACTCTGCTTTTGGCATTTTGTTTTAATTTAGACTTGATGTTCTCGCCCAGTGTTCGTATGTTTTAGTTAGTGAAGCTTTTCTATACTGCTGGTGAGCAGGTCTTTACTATGTGCTATCTCTACTAAACAAATTTTCAGTTGGAACTATTTGTTTGGTTGAGAAGTATAGGCCTTGCAAAGTCTAACTCTATAACAAATGAAGTTCAATAATTTCTAAGCTTTCTGAGCAGATTTGTGATACTAAACAAATTTTCAGTTGGAACTATTTGTTTGGTTGAGAAGTATAGGCCTTGCAAAGTCTAACTCTATAACAAATGAAGTTCAATAATTTCTAAGCTTTCTGAGCAGATTTGTGATAATTTTAATGTGATATAACTATAACAAACACGAAACTGCTAGTGTCTGATCTGCCGTCAACCTGAATTAGTTCGACTCTGAGTACAAGTATGACATTACTTGTGCACTTACCCATCAAATCATCCAGTGTAACCTCATTTTTTTTTTTATGTTGTTGTACTCTTGATTGTGTGTATATGTTGGCCATCAAAGACCTAATATTTATTCTCATATATCAATAGCATGTCTTCCACTGTGGTAGGATTCTAGCAATAGCACAACACCTTCCTAAAACTTCCCATTGTTAGCATTTAGACTATAATTTAATCTAATCCCCCGCTTACTTCATTTACTTTTATATGAGTTGTGCAATATGTTGTGTCTTAAATTATCCTTAATACTCATTCTTCATTATAATTCAAACTTTTGGTCGACTTGCTCGTAACTAATACAAAATCGTACAGATGTTCTATAGAAGCATGATATGAGTTCAATCACAACTTAGGAAAAACATTTGGGCTGGCAATGTGTTTACAACAATTTAACCTATTCAATTTCTGAGATTACACCAACTTTTTAGTCCCCACAAGAGCATATAGAAAATAGGAGATACGTATACAAACCAAATAAACAGAAATAATTCTAATCTACAAATTTAAAACTTTATTAGTTCTAGTTTCATGGTTATCTGACCAGAAAGAATGAAATGGTAAAGTACGTTGACACCAGTTCCAAAGAAGTGTGCATCAGTTCTCTTTATCTTAGAACACGGTTTGAGCTTAAGAAAAAATTTTCTTCGCCAGCAATAGTAGAATGTAGTGTTCCACCAGCCCAACCATTGTTTAATGGACGACCAGCAGCACGACCTGGATCTCCCCCTACCACTCGAGTTCCCTCAACTTGTTTTTCATATTCAGGAAGACCTTTTGCCTTCCTCTCTTTCCTTCGTTGCCTCTCCTCGTCTCTTTCTTTCCTTAGCCATCTCTCTACTGTCCTCTGTATATCCAGGTAGAACAACCATGCAAAGTCCAAATGAGATAAATTGCCACAATATATATCATATGATTCAGTCATCATGTCCAGGTATTAGATAAAATCAGATCATCTATCGATGTGGACCTCTAGCTAAGAGTATGAGAGGAAACATGTTTGGGTTTCAAAGAAACCCCGAAAGAGGTTCTATTTTGGATTTCACATTTTCTTAATACACCAGAACTTACCATTAGTGATAAATTGCTGATCTGCTTCACCCTATCCATTGGCATTGCTAATTGCAGCTTCCCATGAGCCACATATATCTGCAAATAAAACAATTATTCTAAACATCACTTTGTTAATTTTTTAAGAAACTAATCCTTAACATTTCGAGGAATAAGGAACAAATGCAAACTTGAAAAGGGATGTAAGTATGATGATATTGGGTTATGCATGTTCTGATTCTCAATTTCTAAAAATTACTTCAATTGGGTTGTCTCAGACCTTCTAATAGGTATTTATCTCAAGATCCAAAGATAAAGCAAGAGGTAAGTAAGATCAGCTCTTACTAAATGAGAAGGCCAATTCTCAAGACCATCAAAAATGTGTGTTGCATAAATTATTGTAGCGCCTCGCTCTTCACATTCTTTGATCAGAAATTTCAAAAGATCAGCCCTTGCAAGAACATCTAGATCAACTGTTATCTCATCGAGAAGTAGTACCTAGACAAGCAGGGTTCTATCTTGTGTCAACATTTTCTTCAAGTAATCTGTAACAGTTAAAAGATAATGCTTTTCACTTGGTGAAGGTATTTACAGATATACCTTGAATGGTTTCAGAAGACCCATACATATCTGCACTCTTCTTCTTTGCCCATCAGATGATCTGTGCATTCTCCAGGACAGATCGATACCAAGAACCTTCATAAACATAAAATTAAGAATATTAACATATGCTGATTAGTTGTTTGCATAAATGAGTTCACCACAATCAGCTTTTATCGAAGATAATTTACTGTAAAAGGTAACACCCGCCCGAAAAGGTTAAGAGGTTTAAACTTCCTTCCGTAGTTTGCCGTGCATGTTTGTGTGTATTGATTTATTCCCATTAGCAATTTTTATCATGGTACAAAGTTAGAGCACTCCTACTTGTCATGAGAGACAGAATTCTGATTAAGCCTGGTAAATTAGTAAGAAGAGTAAGAGAGATAATGGTCTATACCTTTATAAGTTTACCTCAAACACTAGCAGAATATATGATACGTTCTTTTTGAGTTGCCCATGGGACTTTCTAGAATTTCACGCATATAACAATTGCTCATTTTTATCTGTACCTTAATTAGTTCATCTCGTCTTTGTGGATCAGTTCCTGGAACCCCAAAAATCATTTTCTCAGCAGAAACATCCATTTGGATAGGCACCTCAAATCCAGCAAACGCAACTTCCCTCCTCCACTGCAAAACAGAAAGCACAGCAGAACTTAGTTTTCTACTTTGGTAATCAATTTCCGAATTCACAAGTTCATTTAAAAGATGTCACATGTTTGTCATTTCAGGAAACAGGTTTAATCAAGCGTAAACAAGATGTTAGCGCTGTCATAGCATATTACTTCTATAACTAAAATCTTCTTGAGAAGTACGATATTACATGTAGAAACTAGCAACAAATAAATGAGAGAAACCATGTTACAGAGATTGAATTTTAAAGCTGATTCCAAATAGAACTCCAACTAAGCAAGAACTTAACCTTAGTTAAACATAACAGAAGAGCACTTAGTGCTGCTGGAATTTATTGAATTGTTACATAAGATGACAGTGCCAAGTTCCAAGACATGCAATTAACAAACTAAAGAAGGTGACAGTCCTCAAAATATAATAAACTATGAAGAGATAGTGAAGGAGCAAAGCAAGAGAAGAGACACCTCTCCACCAAGATAACTGAGGTCTCCAGAAGCCGTCAAAGCAGTGTCATGAAATGCAGATCTTCCAAGCACTCTGACCATGTCTGGTTCTACCATATGCTTTCCTCCCAATATCTTCAAGATTGTAGTCTTCCCTATCAAAAGAACATGTCTCTCAGATCTCAATCAAACCTCCTATTAAGGGAATGCCTTTGGTAGGGCAAAAAATGTTTATACAGTGTTTGGTTGGCTATGTTTTCTACAATTTTCTAGCAAAATAAGCAAGATGACATCCTCTCCCTTTATGAAGGCAAGTCATTTTTCTGTACAAATATGACAATTCGTACTCTCTGCAACAGACATCTAAACATTGTTGTCAACCTTTAACACTAAAACATAATATGTCAAAACACTATCCTTGTACATTATACAATTACCCTGGGTTAGCACCCCTTCTATATCTTATCAAATGGTGGAAACATCATTAAATAAACAACTTTTTTTCCACGAAAAGACAATTTCGTCAACACCAAAGCCAAAAGGCACCCTAAAAATTCGGAATTGGGGATAGCAGGAACGAGAAACAAGTTTAAAACAACCCCTTTAGAATTCTCGATTATACTAAAGAGAGTAATTCAAATTTTCAATGTGTGGAATGGAAATAGAACTAGAACCTGCGCCATTAGATCCGACAAGAAGGCATCGATCACCAGGATAAAGGGTAAGGTTGAAATCATCTATCAAAGGGGTAGATCCGGGAGGCGGATGTCCATCTATACCAGGATAGGTGAACTTGAGATTGTTGATCTCTACTGATGGCTTTTTGTCCTTTACCGCCATAATCTTTCAAGTGTTCGATGAAATGCGGCAGAGAAGTATAGTACAAATTCAGCTTGTGAGACAGATTAATATAGCAAGTACAAATTAATTATGCAAAGGATATTACAAGATTCAGCCATGGCCACGTTCCTTGCTTATTTCCCACGTATATATACTTTCCCTTCCAACTACCATACTCGCAACTCGCCGACGGGCGGCCGAAATTCAATGGCCTTTATTTAATTGCACCGTTGGAAACTTTTTTCTTTTATGTCTTTATTTTCTTTAAAATGTTGATTATAGAATTATACTATTTTATCTTAGTTACTAGGTAATAAAAATTTTTATTTTGAAATCATAAATCCACTTCTATTGTTTAAAAATTGTTATTTCATCATGTGTTATTCAAATCAAATGAGTACATCGATAATGAGTGATGAATGGTTAGTATCCACTCCATCGAAACAGACATAGAAACAAATGTTTTAGCAAGACAATGAGCAATATGATTGTTAATTTCTTAACAACCGAACAAAGAGAGAAAATGCAACTCTCTAATAAGAGTTTTGCGATAAAAAAACAAAGAATCAAAATAAGAGTAATTCACCTAATTTCTTCATGATCTTACTTCACAAGTAGCTTATCACTTCCCACTGCCAACTAGAGTTTCACGCACCCTATGATCTCGGCCAACAACAGGATAAGCACACAATCAAGAGATAAAGTTTTCCTAGCAATAAATTGACTAAGTGATCACGTAACATCACGTCTATCCCCGCCAAAGTGATAGTTGATACCGTAAGAGTGCATCAATATTACATTTAATTATGTCCACCAAATGTCGCTTCCATTTAGTAATCTTTTTTTGGAACAACAACAATCGTCTCGACTCCTGAATTGGCACTCCTCCATTTCTCAAACTCTTTCTTCGCACAATACAAAGTAATCGCGTTCACATTTTATTTATTATTCCAACATTAGTTACTTCTGATTTCCCACAAGCTCCATAAAATCAATGACTGCTTTTTTTATTTTTATTTTCGCATAACTCTTTATAATTATACCAGAATAGTATAAGTGAGAACATGACAATCCAATCGAGTAAATCTAATTTGCTTCTTCTAAAGGTAAAAATGATCTCTTATAATCACTACAAATTGAAAAAAATTAATATTTATTTCAAATTTCTTTGGTATAAAAATTAAATCTCTTACGAAGATATAAATTTTAAAAAAAGAAGACAAAACCAAACCTTTTATCAACCATGGCCCTAATTATTAACCAAATAAGAGAGACATTGTTCAGTAAAAAAAAAAAAAATTATGGTTGTTTTAACAAAAATAATTATCATTTGGATAGATTTAACAAAGTTTGTTTTCCCAATTGTATCAAATTGCGGGGATAGCTCAGTTGGGAGAGCGTCAGACTGAAGATCTGAAGGTCACGTGTTCGATCCACGTTCACCGCATATATTTTATATAATTTTTCTTGTTTAATCTTTTTAAATTTTTTATTTATATCCTTTTCTTTCCCAAACTCTTCTCTACAAAATTGTTTTGCTCTCTTTTCCTTTTTGTCCATCTTCTTCCGTACAGAGCTTGGACTACCCCATTTTGCATCTGAATTCAGGTAAACTCTCCTCATTTTTACTCGTCTCATCTTTGCCTGTCTAGTTAGGGTTTGAATATTTTTACCCCGTACATCAGCTAGTGTACTCAATCTAACTTAGATCAACTCTCTAAAATCAGAGATCAGTATTGTAACAAACCAACTAACTTGGGTTATAGAGGCATAGTAGGTAGTTGCTGTCATTGTTTTTTTTTTCTTTTGTGTTATTTTTATCCAGGAAAAATTGGCTGTAATCTTCTCTTGCTAGAGATCAAGAACGGTTTTTTTTCTTCTTTTGGGAAATGACTCACTTCTGGGTTTTTACTGGGTTTCTTGTTGTTACTTCTTTTCGGAAATTGGTATACAGTGCAGTATTTTGTATGTTTTTCAGAAAATTGAATTCATTCGGATCAAGAGGACTTTTGGTGTTCTCTTTGGTGGTCATGTTTTGGATAACTTATCCCACTGTTTATACCGTGGTGATGGGACTAGTTATCCTTGTTCCCAACCAAAACGACCCCTAATAGTACTATTATTTTTTAATTATTGAATTTTCGTTATGTACCTTTATCACAGCCCATTTTACCTAAGTCGTGATGAAATCTATACCCTAATCCAGTAGGCGAACCAATTCATATATTGAAAGACAAGAATTTTAAGCATTTGAAACCATTTGGTAATCATAACATAAGTCTCATAAGTCAACACTGCAGAACGAAGTACGTAACACCTCCAAGACTAGTTCAAGTTCTTTGAATACTTGTTCGCAGTTTCCGTTTTCTGTTCATACAAGTTCATGCCAAAACTTTCTTAAATGATCTTGTAATGCTCCATTATTACAGAATAGCAGAAAACATACATTCTTTTGTCTCATGGAGTACCTTATTTTATCAAGTGTGGTTCTTCAATATGATTTCGACATTTTGTAGCACACTCTGCTTCATATGTCTAAGAAATTATACTGCCTCAAAGAAAGGGTGCAATTCTGCAACATTTATGTAAAAGGATTCTAGCTATATTACAAGTTCAAAGCATGTTGGCTAAAAATTTGACCATGTGTGTCCCTAAGAAGTTGTAGAGGACAAGTATCAAAACTGTTTCATAAAAAACCTTTCGAAGGACATAGGAATCTTTGAACAAAGTCTTGTGATAAAACAGTCTAATATAGCACACATGGGTAAAACCCTGTAGTCTGGCTAGTTATATGTCAAGAGAGGAATACAAAGCTATCATCTCACTTCAAAGTTCCAGATAAGTGACAGGTTAACTTAAATGAATATGAGAAGTAATCAAATCCTTGAAAATTCTGGTGAAAAACAGTCGATCTTGTGATACGCGTGATGAAAGTTTCATACTCTATTCAAGAAGCACCCCCTTTCTCTGTAGAGCGCTGTAAAGCTTCTTCCATTTCTTCTGCTCTTTTCTTAATTACATCACCTTCTTCTGATGCCATCAACTTCCTCACAACGTTCTCAATAATGGATGCACTTACTAGCTCCTTGCGTTTCTCCCACTCCCTCACAATCAGGCCTATTTTCAACATTTCCATCACCAAGAAACCATTTCTCGC
The DNA here is from genome assembly GCA_032847665.1 of Solanum chilense. Classification (NCBI taxonomy): domain Eukaryota; kingdom Viridiplantae; phylum Streptophyta; class Magnoliopsida; order Solanales; family Solanaceae; genus Solanum; species Solanum chilense. Next base: position 102,718,906 of record CM064963.1, on the reverse strand, counting down.
TTGGTCAGAATGCATAGGCCAAGCAGCTGTAGGCACTTCCATAGTAATACTCGCTATACAAGAATTTCATCCACAATGACTCATGAATCCGCCTGTGGATGTACGAGCCAGGATTTCTGGTTGTGGTGCCTATTCTCTTACCACTAAGCCTAAATGTTTTAATCTCCTCCAACCCTTCTGGAAGCTCTACCCTTCTATCTTCCCCAGTAAAAATATCTCCTCTGTTGGCATCTCAACACTCATATGAACTTCTGTTTGCTTAGTTCTAAACCCATCGCGAGCTCCTTTATTTTTCTATCGGAAAATGATGTTGTTCCAAAAGATATATAAAGTACTGAGCTTGGAGGTTGTTTGTTAAGCCACTCCAAACATATATCATTCCTATTTGAGGTATGAACGAGTTTAGTAGACAGAATAGGACCAATTGCCCATTGTTTCTTGTTCAGATTAAGTTGTGCTTGTGCCAGCAAATCAAGATATTTGTCTTCAAGGGAGGGTAGCTTTTTAAGCAATTCTTCTTCAGTTGGTCAAACATCCCAAAAAATTACTGAAATTCTAACTTGAATTCATTCAGATCAAGAAACAGAAGGATTCAATATAAATGGCAGCTATTTACAGCCTTTACATCATCAATAAATCAGGAGGGCTTATCTTCTGCAAGGTGAATTCAAATTCCAACACTTTTCAGCTTAGGTCGTTTTATTTTGTGGTTTTAACGGGTGTGTAAGATTCCTCAGGATTATGGTTCGGCTGGAAAAATGGACACAAATGATAGTTTGAGATTGGCTAGTCTTTGGCATTCTATGCACGCTATCTCTCAGCAGTTGTCCCCAGTTAATGGTTGTGCTGGTATCGAACTCCTTCAAGCTGATACATTTGATCTACATTGCTTCCAATCTCTTACCGGTAATTCTTACATCTCCACCATTTTGTCTTTATCTGATTTATTTTTGAGAAGCATCTTTCGAGATTTTTATCAGCTTTAGTTTTTGACATCTTTTATCATGTATGTTGTCTTGTAAATTGTAGTTGTAAATGTTCTCCTATAAGCTTGAATGGAATTAAAGCTTACTCAGTAGCAACAAGGTTACAAGCTTAAATTTAAATCTTTGGCCCAAAAGTTATAAGAATTTAATTCATATGCTGGAAAGGGGGAAAATTTAACCTAATTGGCACTTTAGGCTCAATTAAGTAGATATGAATAATGATTTCCTGCTGAAGTTCTGTATGCGACTTCTATGTCAGGAAATATGATGCAGCATCTTTAAGTGGTGCATGCATCTCTTCTCCATTTCCGTTATTTTTATTTGTTTAATTACCCTCCAATTTTAATCGCGGAACAAAGAAATTTCCGGTTCTCTATCCAGAAAAGCTAGAGATGTGGTTTAAGAGACTAGAGGATGAAAATCAAGTAGAATCTAAACGTTTCTGTAAGACTGGGTATGGAGGGCTTAGATCACCTCCGCACTGATGTGATGTGTGCTAACAATCTTAGTGTTATCGATCAGGATCTTATAACAGTTTCTTGAGATTTTATGCACCATTGTGGCAGTATCAAGACATTTGAGATTAAATGATAGATGAAACTAAACTTGGATAAAAATCAAAAGGACTTATTAAAGCGAATCTACACAGGCTCTTGTTGCTCAAAACAGCTCCCAGGTATATACGGGAAACATCATGTAAGTTTTGGACAAAGAAACTTCTAAAGGCATGTGGTGATCCCCGAATATTTGGCATAACTTAGTCAGAAGGAATTTGTGTTCTTTTATTTGTTCCAGTGTGCATCTGAATAGTGGCCCTAATTTCAGTTAATTGAACAATCATATTTTATCAGTTTGATTGCCTATTTCTATGTATGTCAGTGTTTGCACTGAATTGTTTTTCAAAATCTATGAGTACGCTCATGGATATCTAACAATCTAAATTGGGTAATAATTTTCTATTTTCTCTGGAGCCTTTGTTAAAGGATGCTGACTCCTAGTTTCTATCTTGATACTACTGGTTAAGAGATTTGCTGAATCTGTTGAAAGTTCTTTCTACATACACAGGTCCAATGGGCATAACAAGTGAAAGGATAGACAAAGTACAGGCTAATAGTAACGATGAAAAGACATAGGCTACTAGTATTCTTCTTTTTGGATTGGTTATAGCCTACAAGTTTAGGGATAATATTCATTCTGTAATGAAAAATAGTGTTGACTAATTAGGCTCAAACAAGCTGCTTGATCTGTTTTATAATGAGTTGTGGCGTGATTGTGATTTCAATTTCCATAGCCTTGTTGAAGTTGCCTGCTTCAAGGCTAACAGGGAGAATGATCTGTTGAAGTTGGACAGATCAAGAAAAAGAATAAGATTACATTTTCATGACCTCATTCTTTCCATGTTTCCTAGATCTACCTTTTGTGAACCATAACAGATATCCAATGTTTCTTCAACAATAGCTAATATCTTAACCTGCATAGATGATATTCTCCTTATATTGTTGTGTTGAAACTGTACCTCACAGAATTAAGTTTCTCCCTTCGATGATACTAAGTTGAAAGAAGTGAAATATTCGAAAACAGGAACATATTTGGTGAAGGTTGCAGCTCTTTGCTCATTTTTTAAGAAACAATGGAAGTTGTTCACTTGTATAATAAGTCAACGGAAATGATGGAGACTAATGAGTAATACATGAAAAGCCACTTGGTAAAAATTTGGTAGGCTGGTCGAATGTTTAGTGCTTCAGGCAAACTAGTGCCTCTGAGTTGAGACTGCCATGGAACATTTGACTTGATACTCAATTTTACATCTTATTTCTTAAATCTTTCTGCCTTCAGTCACTGCTGTCATTCAGGTTTACACTTTTGATTAATTTACTTGCAGGAACAAAATTCTTTGTGGTCTGTGAGCCTGGAACTCTTCATATGGAGTCCCTCTTGAAGTATATCTATGAATTATACACTGATTACGTCTTGAAGAACCCTTTCTATGAAATGGAAATGCCAATCCGGTGTGAGCTCTTTGACATAAATTTGTCACAGGCCGTTCAGAAAGATCGCGTTGCTTTGTTGGGGAGATGAGCTAGAAAAAATTCATATGACAGTTTTGTTGACAGGTTGGTTATGCATCTGGAATGTGATTTTTCTTTATTCGTTGTTTCAAGATAATGGCTTGTAAGATAAATTTTGAGAACCCCGAATAACATTTTTTGCGGACAATCACCAACTTGTCATGTCTCCATATTTCTATGGCAAGCGTAGAAGGTTTATTTAACCTTACCTGAATATCCTAGTATCTCTATAGTTGGTTCCACTTTTGAAGCTCTTAGCTGGTTGCTATTGCACCAAAAAGTCAAAACTCATGAAGGAAAGAAGATTGAAAGACACTATTGAGTATATAAAATTTCCATATAGTGCTGTTCCAACATCTGTTCACAGACTACATAATTATCACTAAGATTCAAACACACTATATAAGTTGCAAATAATACAAAAACTCACTCTTATTGGACCACCAAACTAAACCTGCCAAAAAAATAAACAAATGGCAGTATTTTTTCATGATACCCTACACAACTAATAACATCAAGTGTTGATCATTGCCAGTCATATATTTAGTTAAGCAGCTGATGGGCTAGTAATATATAAAGCACTTATGTTCGTATCCGAAAAGGCTGCTTCCCTCAATCTGTTTGCTTCAACTGTAGAGCCCTGCGCCTTGTGATCCAGTGTGGTGTCATTATAAATGTCCCACCATTTCTTCACTAGCATTTTGATATCCTCTCGATCCATATGTTCTTCCTTCCCAGTGTATTTCCACGGTTTAGCCCCTGGAGAACAGTAGTGAACTGCTTTCGCCTTGTTCACCTCGATTTTCTCCGGGTGGCGCCATAGCATGGCCAGCAACATATTGTATGTATAAGGAATTGGCTTGTACATGTCTTTAAAGTACATGTTCAGAAAGTCCTACATGAGAATGTAATGAACCATCAACTCTTTATCATGTTTTTGATGTATTAAGTTACATACATTATACAATATATTATAACCAGATATAACAGGCCAGTCAGGTTGTTTACTCTATTCTCCAAGTTATGCAATCTTGTTTGTTAACCAGATAGAAACACAACTTCATATACACACAAATTTATAGATACCTGTTCAGCAAATTGGGTGGGTGGGGTAACTTTGAGTGTGTTCAAGAGACGAACATAGACGGTCGGATTTGGCTGAAAGACAAACATGCCTGCATTGAAGTAAACAGATGGCCTTGGCCCCAACTCTTTGGGCCACGGCAGAACCTCATCACACCTCTCCCCATACATATCGCATATGCAGTCCGCCACCGCGTATAAATACTTATCAGGCAGCTCAAATAGATGGTCTATATTCTCAAAAACTTGCATATCTCCATCCAAATACACCATCTTACTGTATTCCACAAACTGCAATCCAATACCAAAAAACGATCATATCATCAATAAAAACAATCACAATCATCGCAATAATTATAGTGAACTTTACTTTACCTGCCAAATCCGAAGTTTGGAGTAGTTAAGCACGTAATAAGATCGTGCATACTTATCCAACGATTGCAATGAAGGAGCTAGTGGCTCTATCTCCTTCACTATGCAACCGTGCCTCGTCAATATCATCCTGTGTTCCTCAGGCACATCAGGTAAAATTGCCACAACCAAAGGATACATAGATTTAGCTTTTATCAATCCCTTTGCTAAACCAACCACACCTTTCACATAATCACCATTACCCGCTAAGAAAGTCACATAAGCACATGATGATTCTATACCCTTTTGAGTAGTAGTAGTAGTAGTAGCCTTTTTTGTTCCACTTTCAAATTCTGGAGCCATTTTTTTATCTTTTTGTTTTTGTAATATGTATGAGAATTGTCAATATGGTTTAATTGGTGTCTAACATATATAGTAGTAGTACATGCATGGAACGCGGTTGCATGGACAGTGAGATACTGTCATACGGAAAAATTTTCACCGACCAAAAAACTTGCAACGGATAGCGTTGAGAGTTAAACAATTGTGATGGTAGACAGACACGTGGCGGAGAGCGGTGCCACATGCTACTCTACGTGTATTACTTTGTGCATTGCCACATGGCATTCATATAAATGGGAATACAACAATTTGTTTTTTCAACTAATAACTATATTAAGGTTTTGTAGTTATGTGTTGTTCTACTCAGTTCGTATGTATTGTATGGATCCTTTAATTTGTCGTGAGTGGTTTCGGCTTCTTCTCATTTTTTCTTTCGATCTCCATATTTTTCAAGTTTTTATTGGATCGATAAGGTGATAATAGTACATTGTATTTTATTCTAGTACTGATAATTCAAATTAAATAAGGTTTTAATCATAGGATTATAAATAAACTATTTTATCATGTTTTTTTCTATTGCTTCGTTTTAAGAATATCATAATGAAAATCTAAAATAGTAAATATGTCCATAATCTGTGTTAATTTTTCATAAAATAAATTAAATCGTGAAAAAGTTGTCTTGACATTATTTTGAATTTAAAATTAGATGATAATAACTCAATGTTTACCGTAATATTGTGAAGGATCTACAATTTTTAAATTTTTCATTAAATAATACGTAGAACATACACACATTGTTAACTATTATATTAAGATAAAATGTAAATAGTGTTAAAAGTACAACTATGATTTGTTAAAAGGAATGTCGAAAACATGTATAATGAGATGAATCGACTCAGTCCTAATAATAAGGTTTGAGAAATTCTTTCTCTTTGAATTAATTTTTGGGATGAATTAAGTTTAATATCTAATTTAATATTCGGAAAAGGGCTATAAGTATCCTTAAACTATAGGAAAAGGTCTAAAAATATCCTTTATTCATGTTTTGATCTAAAAATATCGTTACATTCACTTTTTTGGCATCAATATACCCTTTCATTCACCTATTTGGCTCATTTATATCGTTTCATTCACTTTTTTGACTAACTTACCTTTATGACAAATAACTAAAGATTTTAAAAAAATATATATTTATTATATATCATTTTCTTATTAGATAAAATAAAAATCTCATCTCTATTAATTATTTTCTCATACTTTATTTAAATATAAAATATATGTACCTCTTCAAGACCCCAACTTTTCTAAAAAAATCTAGTAATTTTTGAATTCTTTCTAATTTATTTATTTTTTTAAAAAAGTTTTTTTTTTTGAAATAATTAATATATTAAAAAAATTATTAATAGTGACACAATATCTATCTTCCTTTTTAAAAGTAAATAAATAGAAAAATGTTTAACTTAATTTTTTTTGCTAATCTATGATAATTACTTTTTGAAGAAAAAGTTTCACAGACAGTTTTACTTAAACGATTAACTCATTAAAAAAGATGAAAGAAAAAAACAAATGGATGGTCCTAGCCATAGGAAAAATTTTAGTAGGAAAATAGCGAAAAATATGTATAATGTATTTGTGGATAAAATGATATGCTATGAGTATAAAAAATAAATTCTTTATAAAATATTAGTCATCTATATCATCTTTAGAATCTTGTTTAATTAATTAAGTATTAGTCGTTAATTTTTTCTTTTGTCATGGGTCTTCAATCCATATAAAAAATTGAGAAAATGGAGAGGAATTGGATTTAAAATAAATGAATGATAAAATATTACAATATTTTTATTTTAAAAAAAGGGGGTCTTGAAAAAGTATATTGCTATGGTTTGAATAAATAATGGTAAATAATCTAATTGAGGTACTATTCAATAGAAGAATGAAACTTAATAAATAATTTTTTAAAATAAAAAATAAAGAGAAAATTATTAATTTCAAAAATATAAGTGAGTCAAAAAGATGAATGAAAAGATATTTTTAGATATAAAGATGGATGAAGAATATTTTAAAACTTTCTTTGACCCTTTTCCCTTTAACATTTTACATAGTATCGAAACAAAAACTCATGTAAAGTGCAAACTTACAGGATCAAAACTGTTCATATTGATACATATGGGATTATTTTGATATATTAACAAAATAAGGGACCTTTTTTGTCATTTTTCTATTTTTCCATATTAAACTTTTTGATTATTTATTTAATTAGGAAATAAGAATAATGATATCGGAAGAGAAAGAAGAGAGGTGAATTGGTTCCAACTCCATTTCAGAGTAAAGAAAGCAAAGTTATGTTGCAATGCATTTTTCTACTCTCCGATTCCGGGTATCCTTCCCTTCTGTTTCTTCTTCTTCTTAATTTTCGTCAAATTCATATTCATCGTAATTGAAAAAGGGGTTCTTTACATTTTAATTTTGTATTTATTGGGATATTGAATCACTGGGCATTTGATTTGAAGTTTGTTACTGAAGATCTGTGTAATTCAATGTCTCTGTAGGGAAGTGATGCTGGAAAAACAGCTTACTGGACACTGGGTTGATAGGGCAATATGTTCCTGGTATTGGGATCAGTCAATTGCTCAAGGTGATTCCTTCAAGGTAGGGGCATAGCAGTAATTTGTTCCAACGTTATAGTTAAAGTTGCTATAAAACTGATTGTATAGAGAAAATCAAGATTCTTGATCTTGAATTTACGTATGACGGTTTTTTTGCTTGACCAAGTTTGAAACTTTATCTTGAAAATAATTTTGGCTTGTTGCAGCATTTACCGGTGATTGCTTCACCAACGCATTACCTTTTCCAAGTTAACCGTGAAGGAGTTACCTTCTTGGCGTGCACCCAAGTGGAAATGCCACCTTTAATGGCAATTGAGGTAATAATCTTGGTTATTTTATGTTGTTGCTGCTGGATTGATTTCTTCTTAAATAAGATTATGAGACAAGATGGGTTTAATGGAATTGTCTTGGAACTACTAAACACCTGACCAGAATATGTTTAATGGTGATGCCTCTTGTAATTCTTACCAATTTAAAATTTGGAACATCCTAGCATACTGCGACAGTTAAATTGCTTTCAATCTCAACTGAAAGTATTCTATTTGATTAGTATGTCCAGAGGATATTGAAGGATTTGAGATAAAAACATAGCATTTTGGGCCCTGGGCTTTGGTTCAGTGAGAAGGATGCAACTCCGATGTGAGATTGAACCTAGCCGCTGAATAGGAGCATGGTATGTTGGTCATCAAAATGATAGGAGCATGGTACGTAAGTGGAAGTAAAATAGTGTGGCGGATGCTCCCCCAGTTTTGATCTGTGAGCTAACCGGTATTGGACCAGCTAACTCACGGAATTTTGTGGTTATCAGAAGAGAAGGACCCTTTAATGTGTGACTCTCAAGATTATTTACACTAGTATGTTATAGTAATTGGTTATCGGAAGACAAACAAATTATGGTGTAGAGCCCCCTTCATCCACAATATATAAATGTATGTTAGATGTGTTTGTCGTAGTAGAGTTCATTAAAACCTTATATTTGCTGTCGCCATAGTAGGTATGCCCTTTGTGGGCTTTTCTTATTGGTTACATGGATTAGATCTGTAAGAGTCCAGTCATACTATTGGAAGTCCTTGCACCTGGCAGTTAAGCTTTTTCTGCTAACTGATTCATTGAATTGCTATGTCAAAGTTTTAGCTCTAGCTATTGTAGTCTTTTGCTGCTAGGTGAACACAGGGAGGCTAGTTGGCTACTACAGTTTGCTTATTAACTTTGAACCCCTGTATCATCTCTGCAAATGAGGGCCTTATTGATAATTTAACTATTTAATTTCTAGTTCTTGTGCAGAGTAGCTGATGTCCTGTCAGAATATCTTGGAGGGTTGAATGAAGATTTGATAAAGGATAATTTTGTGATTGTATATGAGGTATTTGACATCTCCAAGCTCTTTTTTTGGAATTGCTTGCTGCAAAATATATTTTGTAAAGATACTTTCCTTACCCAAAAAAAAAAAAAGGAATTTTGTTAGGAAGCTTGGAATGATGCTAACCAGGCTAAGTTAAACCTTGTAAAAACCATCAAAGTAAGAAGTTGTTAAACAAGCTGTACTTTCAGTTCCATCACAATGTACAGTCAGATTCTATAGAGTGATTTGGTTGAATTTCTCAACTCCCTTTTCTTTTTTTTCTTTTTCCTTGTCAATTCTTTCCTACTAGTTGTTTATTCACATACTTTAGTGCAATCACAAATGTTGTCTGTTAACCTATACTATTGACATGCTCCTGTACAGTTTTTGTATTAATTTTTCCACCCCAAAACTTTTGTTGGTTTTTGGCCGAAATTACCAGTTGACCAACTACCAGTGCAACTGTAGAGCCTGTTACCATGATATTTATTGATGCACAAAAGAGGCAGTTCTAAAAAGAAAAAAGAAGAACCTGCCAAATTCTGGCTTGTAAAGATCCTAAAATGCTCGCTCATCGCTTTAGGCCAAATACACTAGGTGACTGCTAACATGCTGAACACTGCATAAAGCTGGCTTTTCTTTCCTTCCAAATCCCCCTATGAGCTATGGCCCTACCTGCTGTGAGATGTTCCATTTACTGAAGCTTGAAATATCTGGTAGATCCTTGAGACTTCAAAGAATAGCTTAATAAAAAATTGCCGTGGGACAGAACTCTAAACAGGTGTTGGATTCTTCTAAGAACTTCAGCAAAAGTAGAGAGAACTAAAACTTCTGTGGACACAGAATGAGGAAGATTTTCCTCCCAACTGTCTTGTTAAATTTCCTTCGACACACTAATTATATGCTGGTGGACTTCAAATTGACTATGGCCTTAACATTTGTTTGATATGCAGCTTTTGGATGAGATGATAGACAATGGTTTCCCTCTTACTACAGAACCTAATATACTAAGGGAAATGATAGCTCCTCCAAATATCGTAAGCAAAGTATTGAGTGTTGTGACTGGTAACACTTCCAACATGAGCAACACACTTCCAGGTGCAACAGGATCTTGTGTTCCTTGGAGAAAAACAGACCTGAAGCATTCAAGCAATGAAGTTTATGTTGATTTAGTTGAAGAAATGGATGCTACTATAAATAGGTTTATATCTTACTATCACTTAACCTCCATTTGCAGCTCCTTATTTCTCAGTATGTGAGAATCTGTCTATTAATATCTTTAAAATCTTATATTTATCATCAAACTTTTAAGTTTGACATGACGTAACCCATTGTATCACAAAAGGTGAAGGGTAAACATAATGATATGCTACTTTGAAGCAATCTCGGGTATACCCTAGAGGTTAAAATCTCACATAAAAACATCTAGAGGTTAAGATTTCAAGAATCAAAGAGTGATCTTAAAAGGATAGTGTGAAAACTGGCGCAGGTTAATTTTGAAGGTAACACTTTTTTCTTTCCATGTTACCTATGAACTCTTTCCACTATTTCAATTCATGTGACATTTTTCTACTAGGTAATATCTCAAAATGTTCCACACTTTTCTATTATTATATTATACCATTTTTGAGGGTTCAAATTCATCTAACCATTCAAATTAACTTTGACGTCATCTTTGTTATATCAAGGCAAATGTTTAAGTAGTTTAGTATTCTATTCTCCATTATGCTTAAAGTTTAAACTATTTCGATGTGGAGTCAACCGTCAGCGGGAGCCATAGAGTTATGATCTGCTTCATGGCACATAAAAGGCATGCTTTTGTGCACTAGTGCAAATGGCTTCTTCAGGGGAATCTGGCAGCATCCTTGAGAATTGAAATATATTATAGTATGCATACACATGTATATGTGTGCTTGTCAAAGTATATAAGTTACATTTCTTATATTGTTTCGATGAGCATTTCCTTTCTATCAATCTGTTGTATTATAAAAGTGAACCCTAGACCATTATATATATACAAAAGAGAATTCCAAGACTTCCTCTGAATTTTCAAGAAAGTTGCTAGAAACTGAACTTCTTGAAGACTGCCGTGAAGTAAAATGAAGGAAAAAGAAATCCATTTCTTGTATGTTCTGTGATATTTGCAGGACAAATAAGAGTTTCTTAATTGCTTTTCTGAACAAACTTCTCTTCATATAAAACACGCGGCACATTCCTTTCTCTTTTATGGGCAATTTAACTGCAACTAAGGCGGATAGTGGAATCTGCCCAGAAGACCTGACTTTTTCCATGCCACATTCTTCTCTTTGCTGTGACCAAATTGATTTTGTTTTCTTCTTCACTCATGATCACGATATGTCGAATAATGGATTGCTTTTCTAAATTGGGGGTTCTAAGTCTGAATACACTTGACCATTGGAGCATCTTTTTCTTATTTGTTATATTCTTGAATTAGGGATTACAGGAATAGCCAATTACCTAAAGGCTTCTGATTCTAATTGTTTTATGCTTCTCAGAGACGGGGTTCTGGTGAAATGTGAGATCTATGGTGAAGTTCAAGTGAATTCTCATCTTTCTGGTCTTCCTGATCTTACCCTTTCATTTGCAAATACTTCCATCCTGAATGATGTAAGATTCCATCCTTGTGTTCGACTACGACCATGGGAATCAAACCAAATTCTGTCTTTTGTTCCTCCTGATGGACAATTCAAGCTCATGAGCTACAGGTTTGTGGTGTTAACTAGTGCAATTGCCTTCACTCATGATCAAAATTTGGTGGTTTTGACTTTATGTAAAAAGTACTCTAATCTTGTGCTTACATTTGGTATGTACTTGTACATCATAGAGTTATCTTCTATTTATTCCCTCTGATACTGGAACCCATAAAATTAACCCCTTGCTTGCTTGGTAAGGAGGGTCAACCCAGCAAAAAAAAAAAAACCTTTTTGACGAAATGAAAATATTTGTCAGTATTGAAACTCCGACTAAATTTCATGCTGCTAACTTGCTCCTTCCAATAACGAAAGTTGAACTGTCAATGCATGCATAATGAAACCTGAAGTATTTATAAATGCACTGTATTTTCAGAAGGAAAGGTATGTCTTTTTCCGATAATTACTATTTAATGAGATATATTCACAAGTAGTGGTAGTTGATCCATTGTTGATGGGGTTATGTGTGGATTTTGAAACTACAATGTGCATCCACCAAACACGAATTACAAGAAATGGCAAATTGTAAACCAAGCATGTGTGTTCACTGTAGGATTGCATTTAAGAGTTCACTTCTTTGCAGCGTTTATCTTGTCTAAACTTTTTTTCTCCCTCTCTAATCTACACCATGCAGAATAAAGAAGTTGAAGAGCACCCCTATATATGTAAAGCCACAAATTACTTCAGACTCAGGGACATGTCGTGTTAGCTTGTTAGTTGGGATACGCAATGATCCTGGGAAGGCAATTGATGATATAAACGTTCAATTTCAACTACCCCCTCGCGTTTTATCTGCTGATCTTACATCAAATTATGGAACAGTAAACATCCTTTCTAACAAGGTACGTAGTAATGCTTGTGTCTGGTAGTTAAGCAGAAGTAAATGAATGAAGATACTTCTATTCAGTTCTAGCCCTACCGTAAAATAACAGAAACAATTATGTGATAAAGGCGGCCTTAATCTGCAAACTTTTCTAGTTTTGCCTTGACATGTTGATTTATTAGTGCAGACATGCACTTGGTCCATTGGTAGGATGCCCAAAGACAAAACTCCTTCAATGACTGGAACATTAGTGTTGGAAACAGGAGTTGAACGGCTTCATGTATTCCCTACATTTCTTGTGGGATTCAAAATTATGGGTGTTGCACTCTCAGGTTTGAAAATAGAAAAACTTGATTTCAAGAATCTACCTACCCGACCATATAAAGGATTTCGAGCTCTAACCAGGTCTGGGCAATATGAAGTCAGGTCATAATTATATTATGGTTTCTTGACCTTAAATTTCAGAGCTTTGATGTTGCTTGAGACTGTTGAAGAGTGCTCTGTATGATAGATGCCAATATTAGAATCTTTGTTCTTACATGATCTTTTATCCAATGTGAAAAAAATCAGACTATTTCAGAAAGATTTTTCATTAAAATGATAGGACATGTTTTGAATTGATCATTGCTTCATAAACTCTGTAACTCTGATACCGCGACATGGATTTTTTTGCTTTGCTTGTGTTGAATATTCCCATTACTTTTAAACCTAAATTTGTACATGTAGAAAAGGCAAGTTGGATCATTTGGACTCCTCTTTCCTCTCCTTTTTTGGTGCCAATAATGTGATAATATTGGAGCTAGCAGGATTATTTGGAAGCTTGTCTTTAGTTATCAAACTTAACATCATTTTATGGAAATTGAACTTTTTTAGCTATGATTATAAATGAATTTACTTCAATACAAAAACTCATCCATCTTTTACACATTTTTGTCATTGTTGAAAATTATGAGTGGACATGAATTGAATTCCTGTGAGGGCCATACCATATCCTTTGTGGATAACAACTCTATAATTAAATTAGTGGGTCACCAGTACTTGTCTATTTTTCTTGAATTTGTTTTTTTTCCTACGTACGTTGCTTTTGTTTCAACAAGTCATGTCCCATATTTCTCACACGTTTTGATTGTATTTTCCTATGCAAAAAAAATGGATCGAAAATTACTTATTTACAGGTCACCTATTCTTATCTCAAATGACAAATATACTGGAGAAGTTATACAATTTTGCAACTTGGCTTCTAAAATTGACCGTTTGTGCAAAGTGGATAATTCCATGGGCAGCTCCTTACGTTTTATCTTTGCTTTTCTTGTCGTGAACATTTTCTTATATAGTATTTCCCTAAATTAAGAACTAACGGTTTTTTTTTTTTTTTTTTTTTTTAAGAAAATGACTGAGTTGGTTAATTTGTTAGCTGTAAGGTTTAAAATTTCCATGTGTCTTTACTAACGGATTAGATAATCCAAATTCAATCATGCAAGACTTATTAGAGGGAGCGCTCCCAACTAATTAAGGAGTTCTTCATGGAGTATCTTTATTAATTAAGTGGAAAAAAAAGTGAAATTTGGAAGAAGATATAGTATTTACTTTAAAATTAAATATGATATTTGAAAATTGAATTTGTGTTTAAATATGAATACAAAATGGAATTGGTTTTAATTCGTGAGCTATTTAGAGCGAAAACAAAAGTTTTTACATATGCAATATAATTTTACAAGGATTATAATAGATTTTATCCTTATCTTGTAAATTGTAAAGACAAAAAAAATTGTTTGCGACAGGCTTTTTGCTTTCTAAACATCTCAAAGTTGTTTGAAAAAAATTAAAATGGAAGCTGTAACAATTAAAGAACAATAACAACAATCAACTAGTATGACAAATAAAGCATGAAAAATATAGATGTATATAACAATCAACGAACAAGAAACTACAAGAATAGTGTCAACAAATACTATTTGTAAGAGAGTTGGTACCGATATGATCACCCCTATCATACCCCCACAAGAAAATGAGAAAACATCTAATTATCAACCTCTACTCTAATTTACGATTTTTAAATCTTTTTAAGGTTATAACCAACTCAAAATGCATATCGTTCTCTCTATTCATCTTCCCAACACCTTTTCACCGATCATTATCAACCTCTCACCTCACATCTATGCTTCCCATCTTTATATCCCAAATAATCTCAAACTTTACTTTTCTCATTTTATCAAACCATTCCACGTTATCTTAAATATCTTCGTTCTTAGTTTAACACTTTAGAAAAAAAAATTGAAATTTCTCCTGCTGCCTTTCTTTTCCAAAACTAGCAATAGTGACAAGAAACTTTTTCATCCTATTTTTTGGTTTTATTTGCTTCCTTTTTCTAAAATCGTATTTTCTAGCGGTCGAAATAGAAAAAAGAAAAATGAATTTCTTCCATCACAACGCTGGCGGCTATAAATAACTCTCTACATCTGAATTAGCCATTCCCACTTTCCAAAGTTCTTCAAACTTTCCACGAATCATTTTTTTTCTCTCTTTCCCAAAATTGAATCTCTCTTTTTTTTTTTTTTTTATCTTATCCCAAGATTTTCTCTTTTCCCTCTATATGTTTGCTGATTCAAATATTGTTCATCACAAAAATCTATTCATCACACAATACATTATTACAACATCAACAAACTTTTTAACTACTTTCTTGCAAGCCTTATATTTGCCAAATTTTGGATAATTTACTGTATGAAATCAATCAATTTGATAACTATGACGCCTTGTTGTCGAATTTTAATACCATGTAGAAGCAATTCTTTTCTGGGTCTTCCATTCAAGAAGACCCATAATTTGTCTAATTTCAGGCAAAAATGTGATTTTTATAGCTACCCATCTCGTATTTTGGGCAATGGAAGGATTATCAATCGGACCCAGAAGTTGTTTTGTGTTATGCGAAATTCATCTTGTGGTCAATCTAGGGTTTTTTCAAGAAATTGTAATGGCATTAACCCGATGGGGGCCTCAAAGAGAGGGTTCCGTGTTATTGCTAGTGTTGCATCTGACTTTAGGAATCATTCAACTTCCATTGAGAAAACCCGTGTTAATAATGACAAGAATTTTGAAAGGATTTATGTTCAAGGAGGTTTCAATGCGAAGAAGCCATTGGGGTTGGAAAATGATGATTTAGATGAACATGCTGCAACTGATCAACATGAGAAAGTTGAGAGCGTGAAAGAGGGTGAGGAGTCACCGACGGTGAAGGAAGCATGGAAGTTGTTGGAGAATGCTGTTGTTAAATATTGTGGGAGCCCTATAGGGACTCTTGCTGCTAATGATCCTAATGATAAATTGCCATTGAATTATGATCAAGTATTTATTAGGGATTTTATTCCTTCCGCCCTCGCTTTTTTACTCAAGGGGGAGAAAGAGATTGTTAGAAACTTCCTACTTCACACTCTCCAATTGCAGGTAGTTTTCTGCTTTGAAAAATTACTTGCTTGTGCTATTAAATGTTCTGCTTGTACCAATTGGATGTGCTGTTGTGGTAGTATTAGATTAGTATTGTTTATCTCGCCTTTGCCCACTTTCGACAGTAAAACACAGAAAAGGTCTCACATGTACCAGTAGGACTTAGAATTGATAATGCTTTCTGTTTTTTGGAGAGAAGGGGTCGGGGACCTGGATGAACTTTTTGGTTTTTCCTAAATACTCGAGGTAAGTGTGAGATCAGGACTGCATATGATTTGCTTCTCTGAGATTCTTTATTGAATCCTTATTTGGTGGAGACTAGAGAATTGATCTTTTAAAAAGGAATTTCATGATTATCTTGTAAATTCAACCATATATCCCTTCATCCGGTAGCAATAATAGCATCAGCTATTATTGTATTGTTGTTATGTGATCGCATGATTAGCTACATATATTTCATTGTTTAGATTTTCCATTGATGCATCTTCAGATTTAGTCAAAAACCAATGATTGGGATAAACTATTTTTGTTGTTGGTTGGACACATGTTTTTCCTTCCCATTTTTTCTGTGTTTGAGTAGATATTGGTTTGGGTTATTGATTGATATACTGTAAATGAATTGACAACTGTCGGTTTCTGTAATTTAGAGTTGGGAGAAAACTGTGGACTGTTACAGTCCAGGGCAAGGGTTGATGCCTGCAAGTTTTAAAGTCAGAACAGTGCCTCTCGATGATAACAAATATGAAGAAGTTCTAGACCCAGATTTTGGGGAGTCAGCTATTGGCCGTGTAGCACCTGTTGACTCAGGTGTGTGTTTACTTTTCATTCCCTTCATTTATAGTAAGTCCCATAATGTCTGGTCATTCACAGGAGAATCCAACCTTGTTGTTTATTAACTAATGATTGAACATTTGGGAACTATTAGTTACTTGATCAGTTAAAGAAAAAGTTGTCTTAGAAAGAGGAGAACTTTTCTCAGGTTTTCACTTTTTGTATAAATTACCTTAAAACTTTTCCTTGAGAGCAATATACTGTTACATTTGTACACCTTTATAAAAATGGTAAGTGGATGCCAATGTGGACTGGACCAAAGTAGAAAATCGGTTGTTGAATGTAAGAAGAGAGTATTAATACTTACCTTTTTAAAAAAATGTAAGAAGAGAGTATCTAGGTTAATTGATTCTAGTCTCCAGAAGTGTTTATCACTAGTGAAGAGGTAGTTCGCAGTCATAGTTTATTATTTATTTCTTTGAAGGATGTCCTCTAGAAAAATAGATAACTGTAAGGAAAGAAAATTGGTCAAGAAAAGAATCATCACCAAAGTTTGGTACTTTAGCTCCATCTGTTAAATGAATATTGAAAGATCTTAAAATGTGACTTTTTCAGGCTTGTGGTGGATTATCTTATTGAGAGCTTATGGGAAGATAACCGGTGACTATGGATTACAAGAAAGAGTGGATGTACAGACTGGCATAAAGCTGATAATAAACCTGTGTTTGTCTGATGGGTTTGATATGTTTCCTTCTTTGCTAGTCACTGATGGTTCCTGCATGATAGATAGGCGGATGGGTATTCATGGACATCCACTTGAGATTCAAGTAAGTCGATACTGCCAATTATCTTTTGAATGTTCAATTGGTGTAGCCTGTTCCTCTTTTTGAGTTCAATATATATTTCAAGTTCGTCTTGTGAGTTGTATGCTGATATTGGTGTATACTTATTTGATAGAAGCCCCTTTTTCTAGGATATTACAGTGAATGAGAATTTGGTGATAGCTGAACTGTATGAACTTTGGTACTTGATCTTTCCTTAACTTCACACAGTAGGAGAGGGTGGCATAATCATAATATTTTTATTCCATGTTGACAAGTGTTGGATAGCTAGTCGGAAGGATCCTTGTTGGATAGCTAGTCGGAAGGATCCTTCCACCTCCAGTGAAGAGGTTAGGTATTTAGGGGAGTGGCTTTACCAAATAAAAAGTAACAATGTTAATAATTTATTCTATATTTCTGGGTTGCACATTTTCAGCGAGTGATCTGAAGTGCTATCATTGTTTTCCTTCGATGATTCTCCCTTTGATCTTTTCTGGGATTGTTTGATGTTGCAGGCATTATTTTACTCTGCACTTAGGTGCTCCCGTGAGCTGCTTTCTTTGGATGAAGGATCCAAGAATTTGGTGAATGCCATAAACAACAGACTTAGTGCATTGTCATTTCACATTAGAGAATATTATTGGGTTGATATGAAAAAGATCAATGAAATATATCGATATAAGACAGAGGAGTATTCCACTGAAGCCACTAACAAATTCAACATCTACCCTGAACAAATCCCTCATTGGTTGATGGACTGGATTCCTGAGGAAGGTGGTTATCTTATTGGCAATTTACAACCTGCCCACATGGACTTTAGATTCTTCACACTTGGAAATTTGTGGTCCATTGTGTCGTCTTTGAGTACCCCAAAACAGAATGAGGCTATCCTGAATCTGATTGAAGCAAAGTGGTACGATCTTGTGGGTCTTATGCCCCTTAAGATATGTTACCCTGCTCTGGAGTCTGAAGATTGGCGTATAATCACTGGTAGCGACCCTAAGAACACGTGAGCTCTCTCTTTATACATACATATATTTATATAAATGTGTGTGTCGGGTCTTGCTAACATACTGAGGGTAGCAGATTAGCATTTTACCTTTTAATTTAACTACCCTCAATAGTCATTTAAGAACACAACAATTATCAGGGCCTTTTGGTCTTTCAATTAAAAAAACTAAACGTGCTTCTTCTTCCCCTTCCATCTACCGTCTCCTTCTGTGTTAATCTTCTCTCTCTCATCCATGAGTCTTCCAAATTTTACAAGATAGCAATGTAATGTCAAGACAACAGAGGAACTCCTTTCTCTGTCATACTGAACTTGTTAGTAATCTCTCTATATGGGTAACTACCTGAAAAGAGATTAGCATATTTTTATGAGTAGTAAAAAGTTCTTGTTAATTTTACATTTATGATTAAGCCCTTTTTTTTTCCTGTTTCTCCAACTTGATTTGAAGATTCTGAAAGTGATCAAGACTGGTTAAGTGGCTGACTACATTCTTGAGTCTTAAACATCACAGAAATATGATTCATAAATAGGCTCATCCTCTTCAGTTTCTCCAATTTATTCTTCACAGTGAACTTTTTGTGTATTATAAATGGATACCCTTTCTCTTCCCTAATCAACTTCTAATGTTGAATATTTCTCTTTATTCACGGTATTTGAGAGCTCAAACCTTGAAAAATATACCAATGTAATCCCACAAGTGGAGTTTGGAGAGGTTAGGATGTACGCAAACCTTAATTGAGGAAGGGGTCTGTAGAAGGTGGTAGATGGGTAATAGTGACTTCAAGTGTAAAGACAAAATAAAGTCCCAGCTATTTAATAGGGTAACAAGGATTGGCGGGGTTAGTTTTGGTATATTAGAAGTGGGTACAATGCTATCCTTCTACCCATTTACATAATGTGTTATATTTGGGCATTTAAGGAGTCAAAGTTACTAATCTTTCCAAATTGACTGTTGCAGACCTTGGTCATATCATAATGGGGGTTCTTGGCCAACTCTTCTCTGGCAGGTAAAGTCACATTCTCTTCTCGTGTTGATTGATGATTTTCTCTTAATGATATCTCTTTCTTCCTTCATTCAGAATTTGAAATGATTTTATTTTCCTAACTCGTGATTTTATGTTCATTCCACTGAATTCATTTGATTGATGTCCCTTACATAGTGTAACTACAATGCAAGTCTTTGGAGTGCTGTAGGAGGCTGAGCAGTAACCTGATAAGCTTATAAATGTTTTATCTTTTTATGCATTGCAATTGTCCTGGATAAATAGGTAACTGAAAAGTGATCTTAGTTTTGTCCTAGTAAAATTTCAACCACGGAAGTATATGGAAAATTAAATTCTCCATAACCTGTTCCCGATCGGTTGACTGAAGAAGCAACTTAAACTTATTGAACGAAAAGATATAACCAGATTAGACTATTATTGTCTGTTTCGTAGTTTTCATCAGTTAGTTGGTTTTTGAATTATTGTTTATGATGATAAAGTAATGTTAGCTAAAGCTACTGTAACAAACATCGCTAGCTTGCTCCTACCTTTGCTGTTTTATGATGTTGCCCTTTGTATTCATTCAGTTCACGCTGGCATGCATCAAGATGAATAGGCTTGACCTGGCTAAAAAGGCAGTCGATTCAGCTGAGAAAAGGCTAGGGGTGGATCAGTGGCCTGAATATTATGATACCAGGTATGGTAAATTTACAGGAAAGCAAGCGCGGCTGTACCAAACATGGACTATAGCTGGTTTTCTGACATCCAAAATGCTGTTGGAAAATCCAGAGACAGCTTCCTTGCTATTCTGGGAAGAAGACTATGATCTTCTTGAGATTTGTGTCTGTGCTCTTAAGAAATCTGGAAGGAAAAAGTGCTCACGTGGCGCGGCCAAGTCTCAAATCCTTGTATGAGTTATAACCAATCATTCTTTCAGAGTTTTAACTCATTTTACATGTACAGGAAATAGGTAGGATAAGGGTTTTTGTCTGGAGGGTTTTTTCAACCTCAAGACATAAAGAAAAGAAGACATAGTTTTTCACACAGCATTATGGAATTACCATTGTTTTTATACGCCAATCAATTGTTATAGTACATCAACTTAGGAAATGAAGCCAAGTTCAAATAAGGCCTTCATAACAGGAATTATTCTGTATATAAATTATACTACGATGATTGGCATGTTGTATTTGTTACTTATACTTTGTGTAAGATGAATTGGAGTGAGTTTTTAATGTTCCTTTATGATTGATATTTTGTCATTTTTCCTTAAGCTCTTTATATGCTGGAACCTTAAAGATTAAAAGTCTAAATGGGAGTTAAAACTTCAACAATTTAAGTGGGAAAATCTGTTGCAGCTTCATGAATGATTCGTGGACTTCAAACCTTCATCAATTCGAACTTTTATGAAGTTAAAACTCCGATAAAAATTTATTGGAGTTTTTCCGTGATTTAATCAGGGTTATTTTATCAAAATTATTAAAAAACAGCTAAACATCGAAGGGTTAACCTTCATAGCTAGAAGTTTGAACTTCCGACTTATAAATTAGAAAATAATCAGCTTCTTTCTTCTTCAGTGAATATTAGTTGTGACTTGTACAAATGAAGCACATTTTGATACTATTATACATAATGAATCAAAGACTTGTACTTTCTGTAATCTAGCACATTCCTTCAATCGATTTGTGTTGATCCTAAATTTATGTTTAAGCAATGAATGCAAGAAAGCTAGTTTCCCAAACTCATTGTACTCAAATTCCTCAAACTATCAAGAACTCTCTTCTTTGTGCTGCAATCGACCCACCCCATTCAAACCCACCATTTTTACCCAAGCCTCCTTCTATATTAGCCACTGGTCTTCTCAAATCTTATTTTGAAAAGGGTCTGATTAGAGAAGCACGTACACTGTTCGATGAAATGCCTGAAAGAGATGTTGTTGCTTGGACGACCATGATTTCTGGATACACTTCATGTAATCTTCATGGACGTGCTTGGGTGGTTTTCTGTGACATGATGAGGCGTACGGACGTGCGCCCCAACGAGTTCACGTTATCTTGTACGTTGAAGGCTTGTAAAGGGATCAATTCATACTCTCATGGAGCTTTGCTTCATGGTTTGGTTATGAAGCAAGGCATAGGTGGAAGTATTTATGTTTCTAATGCACTCTTGGATGTCTATGCTACGTGTTGTGTTAATATGGATGAAGCATCCGCGGTTTTTCAGGAGATTAGAGAGAAAAATGATGTGTCTTGGACTACATTAATCGCGGGATATACTCATCGTGGTGATGGTTATATGGGGCTTAGTGTTTTTAGAAGAATGTTATCGGTATGTATTTAGATATATCCTGGCAAAAGCCCAGTTAATGTATATACATTGTAGTGCCACTTTTATCCTCTTGAATACACATGTTATAGAAAAAATTGAATTCTAACTTTTCATGCCTTTTTGGTGTGCTTTTGGATGGACAGGAAGGGGGTGAATCAAACCCATTTACCTTTTCAATAGCAGTCAGAGCTTGTGCCTCGGTCCATTCATGTACATATGGGAAGCAACTTCATGCTGCAATCGCCAAGCATGGATTGGACTTTAATCTACCTGTAATGAATTCTATTTTAGATATGTATTGTAGGTGTAACAGCTTAAATGATGCAAAGCAATGCTTCAATGAAATGACTCAAAGGGATTTAATCACATGGAACACTTTGATTGCTGGATATGAGAAGTCTGATCCATATGTATCTATCAGCACATACTCTCGTATGGAGCTTGAAGGTCTCAGCCCTAATTGCTTCACATTTTCCAGCATTGTAGCAGCTATGGCCAATTTGGCAATTTTGAGTTGTGGAGAGCAGATTCATGGAAGAATCTTAAAGAGAGGCCTCGGAGGGAACTTGGAATTGGACAATGCCTTAATAGACATGTACGCAAAGTCTGGAAATATTAAAAGTGCACGTAGAATTTTTGATAAAATGCCCACAAAAAATCTGGTTTCGTGGACCTCAATGATGATTGGTTATGGAAGCCATGGATATGGAAATGAAGCTGTTGACTTTTTTGAAGGGATGGTTAAATTTAGAGTCAGGCCAGATAGGATAGCATTTGAGGCAGTTTTAAATGCATGTAGTCATGCTGGGCTTGTAGATAAAGGTGTAAGGTATTTTATGTCAATGGTTGATGATTACAACATAGCTCCTGATCCGGAGATTTTTGGGTGTTTAGTAGATTTGCTAGGACGCGCTGGAAGAGTTGAGGAGGCTTTTAAGTTGATGGAGAGTATGCCATTTGATCCCGATGAATCTGTTTGGGGAACACTCCTAAGAGCATGTAAAGCACACAATCATCCAGATTTGGGCACGCTGGCCATAAGAAAGGTGTTGGCATTGAAGCCAAAAATTGCAGCAACTTATGTAACTCTGTCAAATATCTATGCAGCTGACGGTAAATGGGGTGACTCTGCAAAAATGAGGAAGTTGATGAGAAGGATGGCTACCAAGAAAGAGGCAGGGAGAAGTTCAGTAGAGATAAAGAATCAGAACTATAGTTTTGTTGCTGGAGATAAAATGGGTCCACATATGGATTGTGTAGATGAAGTTGTAAAAATCCTGGTCGAACATATGAGACACACACGATATATTCCTGATTTGGACTTCTTTTATACATGATTTAGAAGATGGAATTTGAAAAGTAACAGCAATGAGGTACAAAGTGCTTGCTGTTATATATGTTGGCATGGTGATTTATTTTCTTCAGAAGTCGTGTTGCATTCTATACAAGAGGGGGTCTTTTGAAGAAGGTTGAGGGAGGACAATCAATCAGTTTTAGTCAATAGTTGATACTGTGGAACTAGTGGGTTATGTAACCAAGTAAAATCATTCTTTGCCAGACACAGTACATTTGAATTTCATGGAAAGCAATCTCTTGATTATTCTGAACCTTCGGTCTAGGGAATTTTCTGAATACTAGAATGCTCCTGGTAGATCCAGTGAGGGGACATTGTTATTATGGGAAGATTGAACAACTCTATGATCTTCTTGAAATTCGCTTGTGTTCGTTAGTCATCTCCATGTCTGGAAACAAAAACAGCTCGGTGCCAAATATGGACCAGCAGATATGATACATGAACTTCAGTGTGTCTTTTGACTTGTAAAATATTTTGGAAGATCCAACATGACTACATTGTTATTATTTGAGGAATAATATGATCATTTAGAGACTTGTATCTGCTGTCTTTGCTATTCTGGGAGGAAAATTGCTCAAGTGATATTGCCAAGTCTCAGAGGTGAAACACATTCTACTTGTACATCAAAGTGGTTTTGGATTGTTCAGTAATTGTCTTGTCCGGAGGTTATTCCGGAATGCTACTGTTTCTGATCCAGTCAGTTGCAAATGCTCGCTGTTTAGGGAAAAGGTGGAGCATCATTCACGACATGCACCAGTCAACATTGTTATGAAGCATCATTGATCAACACCCAGAATGGTGCATAGGTTGTGGTGAACCAACAAAACAGAAGAGATGATACTATGCTAATGTTCAAGGTTGAGAGTTTAGCCCCCATCAGATAGTTTGCTCTTAGTAAGCAGGCAGAGATGTAAAATTTCAACTTCATTTTCCCAGTTGATAAAATACATCATACAACTAGAAAGGGAGCGAAATACTAAAATTATAGGCTCAAGTTCATGGAAACCCTCTTTGCTGCTTTGTATCACATTCTCTATCTTATTGAGAGAACAAATCATGATTCTGAGAAATAAGAATATCATGTTACATGGCAGTTTTACAAGAGTATTGCTGGTATATTTGGCCGTATAATTGCATTGGTAGCCCCATCCGATTTGCTTCCACCGCATATGCATAAACTTGTTCATTAACTACTATTGATATTCTTCAACATACTGCAAAATTAACATAGAAATATCACCTTTATTATGTATGCTGAAAAATGAACAAGCCATGGTTATCTCTCCGATTCAGTCCAAGGAAATTACATCTACAAGTCCGTCGACCGTAAAGATACCTTCCAATCACTGCATGGTGAGATACTGATATTACTATATCACACTGCAGTTGTCACTACACATAACAAGATTATACAAATACCTGGGTCCTGGAAGAAAGAGTGCAATTTTGACAATGAGCTCCTTTTATGTTACAGTCCAAAATCTAATTAATTAGGATTATCATATGGCACAATTTGAAATATGTGAAGAGATCCAATAAGAAAATGAGAGCTCAATTACAGAAGGAGTGAAAAACTGAAAGAGCTGTAGAGCCAAAAACAGTGTAAGCAACAGAGCCCTTGCTTTAATATCCATATCCAAGGTCAGGATCAACAAAATGAAGATTGAATTATCATATAGGTTTGGCCATATGTTAGATGAGATAGCCTTGTTGGATCCTATGCACAGATCATACATGAATGGTGGCCCCTGGCCAGTTAATATTGCAAGGAAGATCGAGGCATTCAAGTTGAACAACCTTCATAAGGGCCAATAACAGGGTATTAGCTACCAAAATTCCATGCAGGAACAAGAGCCATCCTTAAAATGATGAAACCGATGCCGATCCCTCACCACAATTTCCCGATCAAAAGCTTTTGATATTAGTTTTGCTGCTGCGTGACAATCACTACATATTCGCAAGTTCTTGATTATTCTTATCACAGTAGGAGGAGCGACAGCAATGAGCCCATAGGCAATTGCAAGCTTTTCACTATGCCTGAACAGGGTACTTTCTTTTTCTTCCTCATCAATATCAAGTAAAACCTCATCCGTGCCTGGGGCATAGCCCATTATTTTCAACCGTTTTTCCATTTCAGCCAACATTTCTTCAATTTCATTTATCTGGGAATGAGACTTGTCTCCTGCCAAGAATTCATGAACAGTGCCATTTGCTTCAATCATACTGCAGCCAGGAACTTTAACAACCCCCTGCCGCGTCATTGCTACTCTAATATCCAGAACACTATCCCAATTACCCTTTGAAGCATATATGTTGGACAGTAACACATGAAATCCATCATGATCTGGCTGAAGTTCAAGTAGCTTCCTTCCAACTCTCTCCCCCATTTCACTATTACCATGTTTTCTGCAAGCTCCAAGAAGAGCACCCCAAGTGGCAACATCGGGAGCTATAGGCATGCTGTCAATAAGTGTCTCAGCTTCTTTGAGCAACCCTGCGCGAGCAAGTAGATCAACCATGCATCCATAGTGCTTGATATTAGGTTCAACATTGTAATGTGTGGTCATAGCATTAAAGTAGGAGCGGCCCTCATCTACCAAGCCCATATGTCGACAGGCACCAAGAACTGCGACAAAAGTAACCTCATTAGGGGTTACTCCACATTCTTTCATCTTCTGAAACATGTCTAGTGATCTTTCCACCTGTCCATTCATAGCCAGCCCAAGAATTAAAGCATTCCAAGAAGACACCCCTTTTTCTTCCATTCCAATGAAGACTTCCAATGCATTCTCCACACAACCACATTTCATGTACATGTCAACTAGAGTTGTACCAAGAATGCTATTAACTTTGAGCCCATTCTTTCGTATGTAAGTGTGAATCCATTTTCCTTGATCAAGGGCAGACAAGTGGGTGCAAGCCGAAAGAACACTAACCAAAGTAGTTTCATCAGGCTTATTGTCCTCATGCAGCATCTCCTGAAACAGTGCTAAAGTCTCTGAGAAATGATCATGTTGCGCATAACCAGAAATCATTGTAGTCCATGACACCACATCCTTCTCAGCCATCAAATCGAACAATTCTTTAGCCTTCTCCACAGAGCCACATTTCAAGTAGCCAGAGATCATTGAGTTCCAAGAGATCTGGTCCAGATGACTACTTGTATCAAACAATCTTTGTGCAGCCATTACATCTCCACAGGTAGAGTACATGTGAATTAAAGCATTTTGAAGGTTGACATATGATTCAAAACCAACTCTTATAACCAATCCATGCACTGATTCACCAGTCTGAACAACCAACAAGTGTGCACATGCAGACAGCACACTCACCGCAACAACCTCATCTATGGAAATGCCATTAGAACACATTTGCATAAACAAATCCAAAGCTTGTGTGTGCATACCATGTTGCTCATAGCAAGAAATTAAAGCAGTCCAAGAAACCACATCTTTTTGCATCATTTCATCGAATAATTGACAAGCCTCACTCATCCTACCAGACCTACCCAACAACACAATCATAGAATTGGATGCAATAACATTCTTCATAGGCATCTTATCAAAAATTACTTTTGCCTCATCAACATTCCCAACCTGAACATAACCTGCCAGTATTGAATTCCATGAAACCGAGTCCAGAACAGGACTTTCGTCAAACATCTTCCTTGCATCAACCAAATTTCTACAGACAGCATACATGTTAATCAAAGTGTTCTTAACATAAACATCCAGTCCAAAACCCGTTTTAATAACATGATTATGAAACTCTTTTCCTTCTGCTTCGGACAATCTAACTGTGCTAGCTTGAACCAGAAGCGGAAACGTATAATTATCAATACATACATTATTTTTCAACATTGATTTATACAAAAAAATTGTATTTTGAGGCTGGTTTCGCTGTAAATAAGCTCTCATCATGGTATTACAAATAAACCCATTTGGATTATCTATGTAATCGAAGATTTTATGAGAGTAATTAACGTGAATGAAAAGGGAGTCAGTAGAAAACTTGAGAATCCTGCTTGCAGCATAGGTATCTCTGATGAACCCAGTGGAGATCATTAGTGAAAGAATTTGACCAAAATGCTTGGAATTTTGACATCTTAGCAGAAGAACCTCCAATATAGAGAGGTTTATGGTTGTTTTTGAGGTGAGTCTTTGAACAAAATTTGACTTGAAGGGTGAAAAGGCACATACCTTTGTCAAATTCATATAGCTATGTCCCTGTTTGTAAAAGTAATCAAAAGAGCTACGGATTATAATAAATTGTGGAAAATTGAGGTGACCGGAGATGTTGCCGGAGCATTGATTCCGAGGATCGGAGATTTCTATTTGGTTTTTTTCAGTTTGTTTTTCGCGCCTTTCTTGCTTTGATATTATGCGAGAACAGGTCACTTGCATCACAATTATTTTAGGCATAATAAATAAATATGTCGTTTTAACTTAGCTTCGATTTATATTTATGCGCTTTAACTTTGAATGTGCACAAGTAGACACTTAAATTTGTGTAAAGTTGAACAAGTAGACACACATGTCCTACATATCATCCTACATTTCATTTTTCGTCCTACGTGGTGTCCTACGTGTATTTTACCATGTAGGACTTATGTGTTTATTTATTTAAAAGTTGGATAGTTAAAGTGTTTGTTTGTACATTATGAAAGTTGGAGGTCAAAGTTAAAATTTAAAACCAAGTTTAAGTCTAATATATGTATTATGTCTTTCTTTTATGTTTGAAAAAAATTACTTACTAAAATAATACTAATTCGGATCTCGAGAGTCATATAATTTAAGTTTTTTTCGTAAATTTAGAGATAAAATTTTCAACTTTTTAATAGTAGAATTAACATATTTTAAAAAATTACCTAAAATGTACTAGTATAAGTCATAATAATTGATACTTCTTAAAATTATACAAAAAATTACGATAAGAAATAAAGTTATTTGACTCTCAAAATTTTAAAGATACTATGTAAATTGGAACGGGTGAAGTAATCTCTCTCTACTTCCTATGACCACTTTTAATTGTCATGATTTTCTTTTTTTTAGTTCAAACGAGATATATTTGCATCATATCGATATGCAAAATATTATAATTTATAGTACTTTAAATATAATTTTTGAATATCTTAATTGTTTAAAATAACGAATTATTATAATATAATTTAATTTTAAATTTTAGTCAAATTAACTTTCGAAAAGCACAAAATTTTTAAAAGAGACTATCTCTTCCACTCCCTCATATATTACAAAAACATAATATCAACCTCCATTCTAACAATATTTTAATGATATTAAGACTATATATGAAATTTAATTAATTAAACCTATTAAAAGTTGGGAAATAATTGTGAAAGAAGAGAATAAAAACAAATGCACTAAATAAATTAGGAAAAAGGCTTAAATATGTCATCGAATTTTTAGAAAGGCTCATTTATGCTATTCATTAAAAGTTTGGCACATCTATGTCATTACCGTTTAAAATAATTCATGCCATTATTTTTTAACAGAATAACAATGATTTTGCAAAATTATTTTTGACACGTGGCCAATTATAATTCGGTCACTGCATTAATTTTTTAATGAATAAATTCAATATTTTGAACAAAAATTGAATTAAAATAACCCACCAAATAAAATTAGGGATATTTTAAAATTTGGGTGCGTTATTTTAATTCAATTTTTGTTCAGAATTCTAATTTTTTTTCATTAAAACAAATAATGACGTGGCTGAATTGCTATCAAAATGGGCTTAGCCCGCAAAGCCCAACCCGAACCTTGAAATAAGTGGAGTTGGGCTTAATATTTTTGGCCCCTTTATGAACGAGATTTTTTAGATCGCCCCATTTAGCCCTTTGGCCTCGTAGGGCCAACCCACAAGCATCAAAGGTCAGCCTGTGGGCTATTAATTTTTGAAATATTTTATATATATATATTTTTAATAGTGTTTTATTTGTAAAGATTTTATCAATAAATATTTTGAAAAATAAAAAATCAAGTCTTTTGCAATATCATCTTGTATGGTGAATTGTAGATATAGATGAAATTCTCAAGGAAACAATATCATTTGATTCAAATGTGATCGATGGTGAAAGCGAAAGCAGAGTCGTAAAACTTTAGTTAATGGGTCATGTAATATTTAAAAATTTAGATTTGTTAAGTATTTTGGCTGACTTTTGTTGGTAGAAATCTTTTAAACCGGTTAGTTTATTGTGGGAAAAATGTTGGAATAATCAACATTTATCCGCTAAATTTTATGTTGATTATTATGTATTTTTGTAACTATTCACCAAAGTGTGTGATTCATAAATGTATTTTTGTAAGTATTCACTGAAGTGTGTGATTTATAAATGGATTTTTGTATGAATTGATGTTGTATTCATAGACGTTAATGTTCGATACTCTTTCTAAGAAGATAATATTGTTCATTAGTTGAAAGGTCAACATGTAGCCCGCTTAGGGCTAGGTTGCTTTTATTTTATAAGCCCTTTAATAAAAAGGGTCATCCCACCCCAACCCATTTAACTCTCTAGTCCGTTAGGATTGGGTTGGACCAACCCATTTTGACAGCTCTATTAGTCACATGTCAAAAATCATTTTGCAAAACTAATGTTAAAAAATAATAGCATAAATGAGCATTTTCTTAAACGGTAATGGTATAGATGGTCCAAACTTTTAACGGATAGCATAAATAAAACTTTTCTAAAAGTTTGATGGCATATTTGATTCTTTTCCCAGTAAATTAATATTTAAATAATCTAGACTCAAAACTTCATTAAATCATATCATATATTATTATAAGCATGAAGCTCAAAACTTAAAAGTTGAATTACTATTTTGCCCCTCTAATAAATTAAAACTTTTATAATCTTCTTATTCTCATTCCCTAATCTTGACCTTTCAAATTTCTAACACAAATGTAAATAAAATAAAAATGAGTAATTATTCCTTATAGACAAGAAATTAAAGTAGATTCATGTATCTTTAAAATTAAATTTCATCTCTATCTTTTTTATATTTATTTTAACAAAGTAGATTCATGTATCTTTAAAATTAAATTTCATCTCTATCTTTTTTATATTTATTTTAACAATAATTCATGTGACTTTTCATGTTTCCAAAATTTTGTTCTATAACTTTAACTTTTTCAAGAAAAACTTTTATTTACCACTCCTACAATTCTTGTGTGTAGGAAATCTAAACATGTGAAATAATGTCACAATTTGAGGTGAAAGTTGTGAGATTCCCTTCTGCAGTCACGAGAATAGACAAGAATTCAATTTCTGAAGCATCGGAGCTTGATGTGTTGGTTCTATACTTATTTGTAGTAAGAATTATAATAAGACTTTTTTGTCTCTCTTCATATAGTTGAATTCTTGTTTTATTAGCAAGTTGCTCTAAATTCATATTTGTATTTTGTATGCTCAAAAGTTCAGTTTCACTATGGAGACAAAAATAAAATGAAATGCCTAATTATCTTGCTCATCTGTATCTTTTCTTTTCTTTTTTTTTTTTTGCTTCGTACTTATAATTTTACATATACATTAATTTTCATCTTTAAGAATGAATGTGATAAAATAGGATGTTTACTCTTTTCTTTTCTTTTTATGGAAAAAAAAAGGTGAGACATATAATATTAGATTAATGGTGGATAAGTTATGTATGAAGAGAAAATTAAATTTTATATAAAAATAGTAGTTATTCATAAATATTCTGATTTTCAAAATATAAATAATAAGACTTTTTACATCATAGTTTTAAATATTTATAGTTAACTAATTAGTTTAAAGTGTTTGTGGATAAAAATTTAATACAATACTTTAAACACATTCATTATAATTATCAGGAGATTCAAAAGGCAAGGTAAAAAAGTTGAAAGGTTTTGTTTTCCTTTCACTCAAAGTTAATCTTACACTATTTCTTCTAACATTATTCTACCAATAAAATAGAACTATCGAGAAATTTAATTTAGATAGTTGTTATTTTTCCTTTTTGCTTTGTAAACTTATTTTTGAATTATAAACAAAGTTTATTTTATTAATTTTTCATATTATTATTTCGATGCATTCACTAGGAGGTCAGAAAATTGGAGTGTCACAATTAGTAGTTAAACAAAGTAAGAAATCTCAATTAGACATATTTTATTATTTAGTAATATTATCTTTTAAGAAATAATATACTCATTGGTTACACGCGCAACGCGCGTGCTCGGAAACTAGTATTATTATAAGTGGGAAGCTCCTAACCTCAAAGTTGAATTACCATTTTGTCCTTCATTTAATTTTTTTTTTATGTACAAAATAAATAATATATTCTAATAACTAAATACAAAATTAGATATATATGGGAGCAGTTTTAAGGTATTCAAATGTGCATTATATTATGTATTAGGGGGCATTTGGTAGGATGTATTAAAAGAAATAATTCATGTATTAGATATGGTATAATTTAATACTGTGTTTGGTAGGAATGTGAGCCTATGTATAACTAATCTATGGGTTAGTTAATACATCCTACATGGTATTATGTGATGTATTGCTAATACCTTTTATTTGGAGGTATTAGCTCTAATACCATGGACTATTCTAGGTAAAGACAAAAATACCCCTCAAATCCTTTTAATATTTAATTTTTTTTTTTTTGATTTTATATTTTATATTTTATATTTATACTAATAAAGTTATTTACATAAATTAACTTACAACTTTTATTATTTAGATATAATTTTTTGTTTCAAAAATTGAATTACTTAATCTATTTATTATTAATATAAAATATTATAATCCGAATAATATGTTAATGTTGATGTATGAATTTAAAAACAATTCATAAGTAAAATATTGTCTCTTAATGATAGTTCATTAAACATTACACAAGTAGTCTAAAACAAGAGTGTGTGTATATATACACACACTCATCTCGAGTATAAAAATAGTTTAATTTATTTTTCTATATTTATTTTATATTTTTATCTTATTTTATGATAAAGAGTTTTTTAAATTTTATTGATACAAAACAAAGTTCAATAAATTTTCTCTATAATCATTATAGTTGTGTGACCTTTTGAGTTATTAACTCTAATTTATTAAGATGACAATTATTTACTCTCAAATAATTTAAGTGAGAAAATAGTGAACATGACAATAAAAATTTTATTCCTAACTAGTTAAAAATGTTATAAAAAAATAATATTCTCCGTTAATTATCTACTTTGACTCAATTACATGAAATACAAAATCTCATAATAACTCTAGGGTATAATTGGAAAGTTAAAAAAAAAAACATTTAAACCACACACAAAATTATATAAAAAATAATGAACCAAACACTTGATAAAAATAATCCCTGCATTGTTAATCCCTGCATTGCTAATCCCTGCATTACTAATCCCTGCATTATTCATTTTTGTACCAAACGACCCCTTAAAGATAGTGGAAGATAGAAAGTTATTTAGCGGAAGTCCAAGCATTTTAGAACTGAAGAATTTGTCCACTTCAATGTAATTGTTAACAATTATATATATGGGATGTTTATGGATTATTTGATAAACATAACTTGTGAATCAGTGAATGCAAAGATGGAGTCAAGCCACTCAAGAATTATTTTTCCATTCTCTCTTTTATCGGTAAGTTAAATCAAACAAATAATATATTGCTTCTATTTTCTTAAATAAATATTTCATATTTATAAGCATTTTCGAATGTGTTCACCATCTTGAAATGTGTATGCATGTTTACTTATGAATCATGATTTGAAACATGTAGGTTAAATTATCTCATTATTTTATATCATATCATGAATTTATATAAAAGAATTTTAAATTCTTTAAAATAAATTTTACACATTTATAAATTACAATCAAAAGTGAAAGAGAATTCACTTTTAATTATTTTGTGTTTGTAGATAATCCTTTTATTTATTTTTTATGAATGACAATGTGGATGTAAAAAATAAAACAACAAAAACAAAATGGATGGAACATATATAAACGAAAGGGGAAGACAAGAATTAAGTCGAAGGATACAAAATAGTAATGTTAGAGAAGACAATAATAAAGTAAGAAAAAAAGGATAAAAAAAAATTAAAGAATGATAAGAAGTATGAAAAATAACCATGATCAAATTATTGAAATTTTTGTTCATGCTACAAAGAACAATAAACATACTATGTCATGTGAATGTAATATGAAAACAACTTATACACTTGTTACAAGTATATAGGTTAATTCAAACTTTGGTACAAATTGAGAAGGTATGTAATGTTTGTATTGTCCCTTTCTTAGAGAGAAGTAACAAACTAATATATTGTAGGTTTCGACCTAATAACATAAAAAGGTAAATTATTTATCACATTAAATTTCGTTGTTCCAAATTTGACAGGTTATCGAAATATCTAATTATTTGACATTTACATTTTACGACAAAGAAGTCATTTATAAAGGTTGATTGTTCATTTATTTCATTTATATATTTTTTTCGTTAAATCATTTCTGAAATTCATCACAATGTGATTTTAATATACCTTCTACAACATATTATATTTTTGTGGGTCTCACGTGCAAAGCACTTGTTCAGGACTAGTATAAATAAATAAAACTTAGGACCTTTTACCACATGGTTAGAAAACTTTTTTTTATTTTCCTAGGTGTTTAGAGTTTGTATTGGGGCGCCGTCTAGGTTTTCACATAATGCTCCAACAAGGTTAGAAGACTTTCTGGGTGTTTGGAATTCAT
Organism: Solanum chilense; assembly: GCA_032847665.1. Taxonomy (NCBI): domain Eukaryota; kingdom Viridiplantae; phylum Streptophyta; class Magnoliopsida; order Solanales; family Solanaceae; genus Solanum; species Solanum chilense. The sequence goes on along the minus strand of CM064963.1, from coordinate 102,685,149 downwards.
ATAGAAGATTCGACTGGGTTTTCGCATAATGCTCTCAACAAGGTTAGAAGACTTTCTGGGTGTTTGGAATTCGAATTGGAGCGCCGATTAGGTTTTTGCATAACGCTCCCAACAAGGTTAGAAGACTTTCTGGGTGTTTGGAATTCATATAGAAGAGTCGACTGGGTTTTCGCATAATGCTCTTAACAAGGTTAGAAGACTTTCTGGGTGTTTGGAATTCGAATTGGAGCGCCGATTAGGTTTTTGCATAACGCTCCCAACAAGGTTAGACGACTTTCTGGGTTTTTGGAATTCGTATTGAAGAGTCGACTAGGTTTTCGCATAATGCTCTCAACAAGGTTAGAAGACTTTCTGGGTGTTTGAAATTCGTATTGGAGCGCCGATTAGGTTTTTTCATAACGCTCCCAACAAGGTTAGAATACTTTTTGGATGTTTGGAATTCTTATTGGAGCGCCGATTAGATTTTTGCATAACGCTTTCAACAAGGTTAGAAGTGTTCTTATCCTACCATTTCCATCTTCAAAATTCACCTAAACAACAATGTTTGAATTGCTTTGATTATCTAATTATTTATTTTTATGCACATTGATTTCAAATCTGTCCTGTTCTACTCGACACTTTATGCTAGGATTGTTAAAGAGAAATTGTTATGAATTAAAATTTGTATAAAGATTAAGAAAATGCATAGGACAATTTGACATTTAGGGTTCAATTATATTTTTATAAATTTTTTAAAAGAGAATCAAACATATGACGATACAATTGATTTTTGATATGTATTATTAGTGGAAAAATAATTAAAACAGATAAAATGTGCATAACATATTTAGAAATAGATTATGATGTAAAAGTACCAAATAAAGAAGGGATGTAAAAATAATTTGGCTACAAAGTGTTAAAATGGAAGGAAAAATTAATCCTATTAGAGATTGTTTAATAGTTGATTTAGAGATGATTTATATAAATATTAAATCATGTTTAAGTATTAAATCAACTAGCTAAAAAGTGAGTTAAGCAATATTTTGATTGCATAAATAATTCATGTATTACTAATATTTGGCTATACGAGCACCAAACGACCCCTTGAAAAAAGTTGAAATGTGCCACCCACCCCCAAAACAATCTTAGCAAAATTTGTCACTCTTCTTCTCTTCTCCATAATAAAATTCTTTCAAATCTCATATAACCGCCAAAACTCTTGCGGCCATGGAAACTGAAACTGAAATGCTCAATTCTTACTTCACAAATGGGGCAGAAGTTGAGATTAGCAGTGATGAGGACGGTTTTCGAGGCGCGTGGTACGAGGGAATAGTGGTTCGACCCATTCAGAAGAAACAGAGGAGGAATAAAGACGACGACGACGACGAGAGTAGCAACAAGCTGCGGGTGTTGGTGGAGTACAAAACACTGATGGCGGATAAAAAAGGTAAACGGCCATTGAAGGAGGCAATGACTTTAGTTCAGCTGCGGCCGCGGCCGCCACCTGAACGGCGGAGGAAGTTTGAGGTCAGTGATGAGGTGGATGCTTATTACAATGATGGGTGGTGGGAGGGTGTGGTCATGGAGCTGTTGGGTGATGGGAAGTACTCTGTGTTCTTCAGGGGAACAAGGGACCAGCTGGAATTTGAGGAATCTCAGATACGGATCCATCGTGAATGGGCCAATGGTAAGTGGACCCCATCATTTGGGGATGAAGGAGAAGAAAAACAAGATGAGAAAGTAAGTTCCTTTTATCGCCTCCGATATGAGTTTCTTTTAATCAATAAAATGTGTTAGAGAAATTGCAAATTCTTTCTTGAATGGCGTTATCTGGCTCTTTAGGGTTATCAATGTGTTTCAGCTCCCAATTTACCTAGCAGAAGATAAGAAAGTTTGACTAGAAAATACTCTCTATAAGTTCTTGGGATACAGTTTAAATATGTTGCCTTTCTTGGGATGGTTGATTTGGACTTGAGAGGGAGGATATGTCAATATGCACTGGAACTTCCTAGATATAAGGGAATCAAGGAGCATTCTGAGTAGAATCGGTTTACACTACCTGGAATCCTGGATAGGGTGTTTTTATTTTCAGCTGATCAAGGGTAACTTGAAAGTTCAAAGAAGTCTACTTGCTAGTTTCTCACCTTTATTTTTTTTGAAACTGGTAACTTTTTGTACTCCTCGGCGTTAAGGGCGACGCTGGTGGCCTCCAAAAAAGGTATTACAAAAGAAAAGAGAAGATAGAATACTTACAAAAGCCTAAGCCTAACGAAGTAATAATTAGTAGGTTATAAAATCTACTAGTTGGATCTCTTCATCTATTATATCTTGTGCTTTACACCAAAAGCCTAAGGAAGTAAGCCATTTAGTCTTTTCTATAGTACATTACTTCCCTTAAAAAATTCTTCCTTTTCATATGATCCACCATATGCAAGTTAGAGCTGGTCTCCACCATCTCTTCTGGCTCTTGCTGCCTCTCTTTCTAATCCAGCAGCTTAGCAGGCCTGATGTGTGTTCTGGAATGGTCCAGTTTATGTTGGCTATGCTGGTAAAAAGGGGCCCAAATCTATGTTGCTCGGACTCTTTAAAAACGTCAACAGGTGCATGTAGGATTCTCCTAAAGTACTGTATTTTTGAAGAATCCAACACCGGTGCAGCATCAAAAGTAAAGAGTCCACACAACTTAGCCCAAACCTTTGCTGTGTTACCTTATAGTGAAGAAATAGGTGTCTGTAGAGCTTATTTGCACTAAAATTACCTTGAGGCAATGATGCCCCTCTTTTGCAGAGCCTCATGACTCAAGCATTCTCTTCTGGATACCAACCAAGTGAAACACTTCACTTTGGTTGGAGCCACATTCTTCAAAAATACAGCTTGAATATTATAAAAGCAACATGAATTGTGCTTGAATATTTACAAAACTATACAGCTTCACTTCAAATCAACATGGATTTAAGTATCAACATGGATTTAAGTGTGTGTTAACAGAGATTCGGCACTATTAACCAAATCCTCTTTACCACTCAGGTGGAATACTATTGAAAAGAAGTAGTACGAGATGACTATGCAAGTATATAGGAGTATAAATGGTACTGTCATTGATAAAAATAATTATTTGAAGACAGGCTTCTGTCATCTCTTGTGACCAATCTAGCTTCAGCATAGATTCTAAACGCACGTGCCCAGAAACAAAATGGGAGTTGGAAGCATGTTTCTGTTATTATATTTAACTGATGAGCAAATCTGGCACTTGAGTTCATCTGAAATATGTTTATATTTACCATTTCTTTTCATGATTGTAATTTGTAGATGTCTGTATGAGATAACACAAACAAAAATTATTTAAATAGGGCAGACATTTTTCAAGTTTCAGACTTTCTCTCAGTTCTGTTCATGTGTTTCACTTTTTAATTTGTTTCTTCTCTCTCCCCGCTCATCTTGACAAAAACTCTCAATTCTGTTTTAGTGTTTCACTTTTTGATTTGTTTCTTTTCTCTACCTACTTATTTTGACTTCGGCATGAAATACAGAAACTTGTATCTACTGAAACGAAACCCAACAACAAAGCTGCAGAATTTTTTAGCAAAGGGTCATTAGTCGAAGTCAGCAGTGATGAAGAAGGTTTTGAGGGTGCTTGGTTTGTTGCAACTATTGTTGAGCTTTTAGATAATGGTAACTACCTGATAGAGTATCAGAACTTAAGAAACAATGATGATACAGCGTTTTTGCAAGAAGAAACTGATCGTTTGCATATACGACCTAGTCCACCTGATGTTGGATCTTTTGAAAGCTTCAAAGTCCTTGAAGAAGTTGATGCTCTGCACAATGATGGCTGGTGGGTGGGTGTGATTTCTAAAGTACTTAAAGGCCAGAGATACAAGGTTTACTTTAAGGCAAGCAACGAGGAGTTGGAGTTTAAGCATGCTGATGTAAGGCTGCATCTGGACTGGACCAATGGCAAATGGGTCAGAGCTTCCCAGGTACAGTTTCCTGGATTACCGAATTAAATATCCATGAATTAGATTAATTTTTTCTTGGCATAGGAAGATCACACATTTCTGTCCTGGAAAACGATCTTCTTTTCTTGTATTGTTATGTGACATTGCTTTTTGATTTATATATGATGACAAAATGACCCGTGAAGGTAACTTGCTAATAAACTGGAAAGTAATTTGCAGGTTCTGTTTCCTTCCTTCAAGTATGTGTGACTGTGTGTACTCACACACCTTCTGAAATCTGAACTCCAGCTAGGCTAAACGCTGGTGATACTGTAATGTTAGATAGTTCTTAAATTGGAGGAACAGAGTTCATGCCATCCATCTCCCTGACCCTAACATGAACAAATCCTCTCTCTCAGTCTCTCTCTCTCAGTCTCTCTCTCTCTCTCTCTCTATCTATCTATCTATCTATCTATCTATCTATCTATCTATATCTCTGTATACCCTCTATCCCTAAACAAATCCTAGATGCTTTTACGCCAATTTTTGGATCACCACAATATATGTGATTCTAATGAGAATCCAACAGGATCCAGAGCTAGCTGCCATAGACTGCCTAGATCTTGTTCAGTATGGTAACTTGTTCATACACATTTGGTTACTTCTCCTTGCTCTAGCTGATAGCCACTGCCCTCTAGCCCTAAGAGTTCTTGTAATAAGCTTCAATTTCATGACTAACATTTCCTAAGAGATATTTGGTACCTGTATGTGAACTAGACGAATACACTGCTGGCTGCTGCTCATATAAACTCCTCAGCTAATATTATTATCTTAAAGCTAGCAACATACTCTTTAGATGTGTATCTTACATTCAATTTGATCAATATTGACATACTTGATTTTCCAGGCATTAAAGTTGTGATCTTCGAGAAATTGCAATGTTGGTAGATCTGCAATCAGGATTCGTGGTGTAGCTTCTTAATGGTATATGCTTTTCTCTTGGCCATTTGTTCATTATTCATCTTGTACTGAAGTTCTGGTGTTTATAGTGTGGTGAAATGTACGTTAGGTACATGCTTCTCTTCCTATTGTAGGAGTAGGAAAAATCCTATGTTGGTGGCAAAAGTATAGTCCTAGTGCTTTATTTATTATGGGTCTAAAATTGGTCTTTCGCTATTGTCGATTCCAACAGTTTTACAACAACACACCCAGTGTAATCCCACAAGTGGCTCGGGGGAGGGTGATATGAACGCAGACCCTTACCCCTACCTTGTGAAGGGAGAGGCTGTTTTTGAAAGACCCTCGGCTCAAGTAAAACAATTTAATGGTTTTCTTAGTGTGAAATTCTAGTATTCTCCTGTAGAGAGGCTAACCAAGTTTTGTCTTTAGGTAACATGTACTTCTATGTATACCATCTCTGGCCCCTTAATCCCAATTCTCATTGTATAATTATCTTATATCATCCTTTTGATCCCTATTCTCTTTTATCATTCCTAGACTCTGAGGCGCTCTTAGCTACCATCAACTATGACTTTAGATTATAAATATAGTTGCCTTTGCTTTCAGACTGTTCAATCTTTTACTACCTGCCGTGTGTTCATTTTAACAAAGCTCCTTTTGTTTTTAAAACGGTTTCTCAAGCTGCCTTGATTTCTCATCTCTTGATTTTCTTTTATCTGGTTATCAGTAAACAATTTTTTCACCATTTCTCTCTTTTGCCTATTTCCCCTGGTAATGCATGCTTGGGCTGCCTATTCCAGCTTATCCCCTTGTCCCATCAGGCACCTAGCGTCCATCCTTCTCCTTGCAGGCTCACCTTGGTCCCAAGTAATATTCTTACAGGACTACTGAGCAGCACTGCAGCAGAGCTTTCTCTTACCTTGACTGTACTTGGGGGCTCATGCCCAAAATGTAGGCTGCCCTTGTGCCATCCCTTCATGGTGTGGCAACTATTCTTTTACTACTTAGGGTTCCTTATTTACAAAGGACTAACAACTGTGTTCCTCATCTCAAAATCCTTCCTTCTATGCACCAACAAGCAGGGATCATGACCATACAAAAGTTACATTAACCTCTCCTTTTGAAGTTTAAGTTCTTGTTTTGTATTTTCCAACATCTATGTAATTTTTTTCCATATTGGAACTACATTTTCATGGGCTATTTGGGGAAAGAGTAAATTCGTCTCGATGATCTTCTAAGTCCGTGAACATTCATCTAGCTTCTTTTTTTCCTTTTTGTTTTCTGGGCCTCATTTCCTCTACTGATTACATAAGCCTCTCTTACCTGAAACAAGCATCTTGTACTTCATTTCATTGTTCAATAGCTTACTCCCAGCTCATGGTTTCTAAGCTTAGTAAATAGTAAGGTTGATTCATGTATATTTTGTTGGAGTGTGTCACACAGTGTCTTTACTACATCCATTTTTGTGCAACTTTCAAGCTAATTTAGCGTTGCGTATGTAAACTTGCGTTGAGGTTCTTGATTAATAGTACTTTATTAAGTAAGCTTTCAAGTTTAGCCATATCTAATCTCTCATTTACTTGCTTGTGTAGGTTTAACGGATAATGTGGTCTGCTCAGGATTGTAACATATATTGTTGTGCTAAGTTAAATTGTGGCCTATCAAGAATTTGAAAATGAACCAACCCTGTACTCCTTTGGAGAAGCCTTAAAGGTGTGTCAATATTGTTGTGCTAAGTTAAATTGTGTGTGTAGACTGCTCTAGTGGAATCCAAGCCGTTGTTGTCAACTTCAAGATTCATGCACTTGTATAAATTTATACTTCTTTTGTTCTTAATTTTCGTAATGTTATGGGGCGGAAATATTATTAACATTGTCAGTTCTATCATGTGAGTTTATCCTATGTATGAACGTACTCAAAGGAGATCAATATACCGGAATGTAATTTTAAACTGATCTTTCTCAAAAGTTGATTGTCATGTGATCAGGATATCACGAGTTTGAGCTTGAGCCGTGAAAAGAATATCTTAAACAAAAGGAGGTAAGGTTGTTGTATATTAGATTCCTATGGTCCACTTTTTTTCTGGGTTGCTCTGTCTTTGATAGCCATGGCCTTCGATTATTATTACTACAAAAAGAGGAGCACGTTTTTCTTCGTATTATTATATTTATATTTCTTTTATTGAAGATGTGAACTAAGAAGTTAATACAACAATTATAGCTGAAAAAATTAATTACGTAAATTAAGCCAAATTACCCTTTTTAAAAATATTTACTATATATAATGTATATATTTGTTATCTGTTATGATTTTTAAAAATATTTACTAAATATAACGTATATTTTTCAAAATTCACACTATTGTAGATGTATTTTAAGAATTGAATATTATTAAGAAGATGATGTATAAGGTGTAGTTGGATAAACAAATGTTTTTTTGTCATAAATTTCTGAAGCAACACTTAGACGGAAATTTTATTTATTTATTATTTTATCTCAGTGATAATTATTCTTAAACACGTTGAATGATAAATAATAAATAAATATGTAATAGAGAGATTATATAGAAGTAGTAAAAGTGCAAAACCGAAGAAATGGAAAAATAATCAGAACTTCTCGAAATTAATTTTAAAAAATTAAGAAAAACAAGAAACACGACATATGACAATTTTTTTTTTTTAAAAAAATGAAGACATAACTAATAAAAAAAAATGTACGTGTCCCGTTGGTATTCGACTATTCTCCAACAACAAGACTGATCATTATTCATTGCTGATGTCTTAATTATGAGTTACGTACCAATTAATAATTGTTAGGACTTAGGTGATGATATTAATTAGGAGACCTACTTTAGTCCAAGCCATTTTTTTTTTAATTCTTCTCAAACGTAATCTAATTTTCTTCTTTTTATACACGATTAGAATCCTATTTCAGATTATTTTTTTCTCTTACCGAACTCAATACTTTTTAGGCCAGCATATATGAATTGTGTGTTCTTGAGACCTATTTTTATTGTGATCATTATTATTTTTTTATATGTGATTTCTCTCATTTAATTTATTTATCTTATATTCATTAAAATTAATTGACTCTTTTTTTTTTCTTTTTCTTTTTTTTAATTTTAAGTTTCTACATTACATGTTCAAGACTAAGACATTTTTAATATATTCTACATATATTTAATTTAAAATCACAATATTCAAAAAAACCTAAACATCACGTCAAGTCAAAATCAAAAATAGGTGGGAATAAATATATATATATATTAATCAGAAATAGGTGGGACTATATGCTCGAAATTTCAGAGACACACTTATACAATACTAAGGTTCTATTATACCCTGAACTTATTTTATAAGTAATTTTCTACCTTTTTTCGGTCTACGTGGCTCTAGCTTGAAAAAAAAAAGTTAACCAGCATTGGGGTCACAAGATAGTGCCACGTAAATCGAAAAGGAACAGAAAATTACTTATAAAATAAGTTCATGAATAATAGAACCTTAATATAATATAGGTGTGTCTCTGAGATTTCGGACATAGTGCATTTTCCGTATATTAACACTTGATCTGTCATCTCAAATGTTGCCCCATTTATATGAATTTCCCAGCAAGCCGTCAAGTTGGAGAAAGCTTATAATTTAATGTCATTAGCTATATCCGTCACAAACTGTACCACCACTCAAATATTACCTCTTCTTATCATTACTCTCTCAACATAATAATAATTATCTGAGAAAAAAAAATAGTATTACTGATTCCACGCTAACAAAAATGATTTTCATCTCAACGTTCTTACAATTACATATTCTCAAAAAAAAATAAAAAAAATTAAAACACATAATTAAAGAAATAATATAGAAATCTTAATAGCTTAGCTTGTGGTGAATCATATTATCTTAATAATCGACTAAATGCAAATCAAGCATAGATTTAAAGATGCCCGAATAGATCATCAATTAAAGTAAGAAGATATAACACGGATCATTAACTAAGTATCATGACCTGTCACGATTATAAAAGAGTGAGTAAATTGTTAAGTGTCGCACGGAACATAAAGACGTAAACGATGACCTTGTAAATACTCAATACCGGTCATATACTAATTGACGAAATGCTTCAAGTGTTGAAATCAAGAATGGATAAAAGAGATCCAAGACTCATGAAAAATAAACTCTTAATTTAAAATAAGATTATTTATAATAATAATAATGTGACATAATTTAGCCACTTGATCATCATCATGAGTACATGAAGATGAATTGATAATCATCACACTAAACTTAAGTTGTAGTTAGTAGTAGTAGTAATACAACAAACTTTTTACTCAAAATAAAACTTCTTATTTTCTCAATATATATATATATATATATATATCAATACTATATTATTTCTTAAACCTCTTTCACTTCAACTACAGCAACACTCACTTCATTGGCTTCTTCTTTGACTTCCTTTTTAGGGAGATCAAGTTCAAAGGCTGAAACAGGGAAAGTCCTAGCAAGACCAGTTGGAGACTTGAAATGGATTTTCCCAGTGGATGGCTCATCAACACAAATTTCATTGAGCGTTAACCACATAAGTAGCTCTTTAGCTTTAACCCCAGTAAGTTTCTTGATCTTATTGGGCTCAACATAAGCTGTCACTTCAGTTGCATATTGGACTGATCTATCAATTTTTTCAAACTTGTGCTCTGTTTTTTTCTTGGATTTGAGCCAAACAAAGCCAGTGTCTTTAACATAGCCACATTCTAACATGTCTTGCATAGGGAGAAGCCCATTTGGGAGGTTCATTTCTGTTAACAAGAACTTTGATTTCTCTTGGCAGATATCATTTCCAGTGTAGAATTCAGTTGCACTTGCTCTCATCTCCTCTGTTATTAGAGACATATTTTGCAGTGGATTTTTCACTTTGTAATGAATGATAAATGATTGGGAAAAATGTTTCTAATATATAGATGTCAATGTGAGAGATTACCCTTGGGCTTTGGCTTAAATTTCTCAAATGCCCTTATTATATGCCCAGATTAGCAAATCAGAAAATGTACCTAGGGGTGTTTTGGGACAAACATTGTGCATGGATTAGTAATGCAGGGATTAATAGTGCAGGAATTATTTTTTGTCAAGTGTTTGGTTCATTACTTTCTACTTAAATTTGTGTTTAATTTATAATTCTACAAAAAAAATTCTTTCCTATTATACCCTTGTGTTATTATGAGTGTTTACTTCATTTAACTAAGTCAAAGTAGATAACTACCGGACCAGATAATTTTTTTAAAGAATTATTTATTCCATTTAATTAGTTAAATCAAATACATATATATTAAATTGTTATTAATTTTAAGGTATGATGTACCACTAAGAAAATCAGTGATGGCACAATGTATTTCTAGTTTTTTGTGGGTTAAGTATATATCTTCGACTTAACATAGATTTAAGACTACTTAAATTGTTAATACCTAAAGCTTATTTTTATTTTTATTTTTAAAACAATAGTTCAAGTGGGTAATTGACAAATTATCTTGAATATAGAAAAAATCAAGAAAAAAATATTAGTAAAATCATTAAATTACACCAAAAAAATTTGGAGAATCAAAAAAGAACATTTATAACCACTCTAATATATAAAAAAAAAACGAAATTAAATTACAAAAGAAATTTAAAAAAAAATAAAAAAATAAAGGATTAGTTTAGTCATTTAGGGATCTTATCCAAGGTTTAATAAACCTTGGATTAGTTATCCCTCCATTTTCAAGGGATAATATAATACCACATATGATGGATAAGCAATTCATGGATTAAATTAAATGAAGTAACCAAACAATGTACTAATTAGATTAAATTTTAATCCATGGATTATTCTACCTAATATCGCCTACCAAACGGGTCCGTATAATTTTGCTAACTAAACTCTTCAACTCGAGGAAACTCTATTTTTAAGCTTCTTTCACCATTAATTGAGTTTATGTGACACTAAAATAATTAAATTTAGACAAATAAATGATCACATGCATTTTTTAATACAATTATTATTATTTTAAAATTGTCAAAATTATAATGAGTGTAGTACATTCATAAGATGAGAAAGGAATTTAAAATATTGTGTTTGAATGAATTTAAAGATTCAATTGACAAAGTCATAAGTATATATATTCAACTTACAAATCGAATCAAATATCATTTCGATTTAATTATTTTTTATAAGAAATTTAAGAAAGAAGTACGATTATAAATCAGCCTTCATTTTGTTTTCCCCAAAATTGCATGGAGGGAATTAAGTGGTGGTAGTCCACCAAAAATTAGAAAAAAGTGATCATCAGAGCATTGAAAAATAATTTAAATATGGACCTACAATATGTGAAATTGGATGGGAGGTTGTGTTACAAATTAAGTATTGGAAAAAAGGGTTTGCTAACATTTAATGCAGAACTAAACGAACAGTTGGAAGGAGTACTTCTAATAAATACAGTAGCAACAACTATCACATCCGGCTTCTCTTTACGTATTCAAAAAATATACAAAAAGTTTTATAGATTGTATTTTTTTTTTCATATCAATATAATAAAAAAATATATCATAAAATATTAGTTTAAAATATTTATAATTTAACTTTAAAAAATAAATTATGATAATTAAAAGTGAACGAAGATAATATATATTTCAATTATAAATGAATTAAGAATTTATATTTCTTAAGCATAGCTAGGCGTTAGGAGTTTGAATGCAAAAACATGCCGTATATCTACTGGGCATCGGATGGATACACAGAAAAAGAAATTAATAGCAGATTTCGATTAAAAAGAGAAGTGTCAAATGATCAGAAAATTTAGCCAGAATTTGATCAGAAAATTTAAAAAATTATAACATTTATCTATTTTTAAAATATAGTGATGTTTTTTTTATATTTTTTAGTTAAAGGTATTAACTAAACAAGATGCACATTTAAAGGTATTACCTCTCCTCTTGCACTTTTTTTTTAGGGGGAAAATAATTAAATGCTAAGTTCGTTCACCAAATTCTTTTTCATTTTCCTTTCATCTTAACTCTTACATATTACTACGTAGTTCTTAAAAATATCATTGACGTGGAATAAGTAATAGCCAAATTTTTATAATTTAACTAGAAAAAAGTCAAAACTTCAAAAGCTAGTCCTAGAAGAAAAAAACACTACGTAAGTATTTAATAATTGTATTATAGAAGATAGGTGGTGTTATTTAATTTAGGTACACAATTTCTAAAAAGGAACAGCAACGGCAATCAAATGCACTTTATAAGGGGGCTCCATTAAACGTTAAATTTGACGTCTACTCTCTGGTATAGTTTGTTTATCCTATGAAGCAAAAGAAAATTAGTGAAAAATCTATCAATTAAAACAATTTTTTTTTTATCTTCGCAAGATATGACAAGAATATATACACATTATCTTTTTATATTTTACTTATAAAATTACACGACGCATCATATATTAAAGAATTATAATAAAAAAATTTTAAAGATAAATCATGATTGATGATAAGAAAATATAACGAAAGACTAGTAAAAAATAAACTTTTCATTTAAACTAAAGTTTATTAATAATAATGTGACTAAATTCAAAGAAAAGATGAGCCACTTGATCATCATCACGAGTACATCAAGATGAATTGATAATCATCATCCTCAACTTAAGTAGTAGTAAAACAACAACTTTTTAATCAAAATAAAACTTCTTTTTTTTTTCAATTAAATTTATTTTTTCGTTAAACCTCTTTCACTTCAACAGCAGCAGCATTCACTTCTTTGGCTTCTTCTTTGACATCTTCTTTGACTTCCTTTTTAGGGAGATCAAGTTCAAAGGCTGAAACAGGGAAAGTCCTAGCAAGACCAGTTGGGGTCTTGAAATGGATTTTCCCAGTAGATGGCTCATCAACACAAATTTCATTAAGTGTTAGCCACATTAGAAGCTCTTTAGCTTTAACCCCAGTAAGTTTCTTGATCTTATTGGGCTCAACATAAGCTGTCACTTCAGTTGCATATTGGACTGATCTTCCAATTTTTTCAAATTTGTGCTCTGTTTTTTTCTTGGATTTGAGCCAAACAAAGCCAGTGTCTTTAACATAGCCACATTCTAACATGTCTTGCATAGGGAGAAGCCCATTTGGGAGGTTCATTTCTGTTAACAAGAACTTCGATTTTTCTTGACAGATATCATTTCCAGTGTAGAATTCAGTTGCACTTCCTCTGATCTCCTCTGTTATTAGAGACATCTTTTGCAGTTGATTTTTCGCTTTTGTTTTATGAATGAATGAGATTCATTGGCAAAAAGGGCTTCTAATATATAGATGTCAATAGGAGAGATTACCCTTCGGTTTTGGCTTAAATTTCTCAAATGCCCTTATGATATGCCTACATGTTAAACAATAGTTGTGTTTTTTTTTTACGGAAACTCACAAATAGCCACTTAAAAATAATTAATTACTCTATATAGTTATAGTATTATAATTACAACGGAAAAGGGCCTAAAATACCCTTAAAGTATTGGAAATGGTACAAAATTACCCTCCATCCACCTATTGGCTCCAAAATACCCTTCCCACCCACCTATAGGGTCCAAAATACCCTTGTCATCCACCTTTTGGTTCAAAATTGACCACTTATTTAACGGTTTTATATTTAAACTATTTAAATATTATTTAAAATACGTGTCGCTCAACTTTTTGTTATAATTTAAATTATTAGTATAGTTTATAAATCAATCCACTACTCACTCCATTAATAATCAAATCCCTCTAAATTAATGAATCTGTCACATTATTAATGCAAGCTACTGCCAATTGAGTGTTTTTAAAAATTATAGAGGTAAATTATCATACATTCAAGTGGCTAAATAAAAATCACCGATAAACTTAAAAGTCTCACTATGTTCATTTTAATTATTCTTACGTCTTAATTATGTGATGTAACTTCATACGTAACTTTTTTTCAAGATAATATATTAAAGGTTTTAAAACAAATCATAAATATATAAAAAATTATATTTACAAAAAGGGCATGAATTAATTAGGGATGTATTACTTCTTTACCTTTAATCATAAATTTCTAATTCATTTTTGAAAGAAAGTGTCCTCCTAAATAAGCGGCTCAACCTAAATTTAATTGGGGCTTCGATTTGGACTCGAATAATTTTGAATGTCATTTTCAGAAATCTATAATTTCATCGTGTTTTAGTAGTGTTTATGACAATTTTGATATTATAATTGGATTATTAATTGGGTGAGGTTTAATTAGTAATGAGTGAGTAGTGGGTTGGTTTATAAATTATATTAATAAATTATAATTATAATCAATAGTAGAACGCCAAGTATTTTAAAAAATATTTAAAGAGTTTAATTTTAAAAGAATTAAAAAAAGTGGTCAATTTTGAACCCAAAGATGGATGACAAGGTTATTTTGGAGCCAATAGGTGGATGAAAAGGGCATTTTGGAGCCAATAGGTGGATGAAGGGTAATTTTGTACCATTTTGAATACTTTAAGGGTATTTTAGGCCCTTGTCCGTAATTACAATTTATAGTTATATGTTATTTGGAGGAGAGAGGCGAGCAAGAAAGGGCAGAGAGTGGAGAGACGTAAATTGTATATGTATATAACAGTATATAATTGTATATTATATATATACATTTGTATAAATGGCAAGCGACATTGGGAGAGGGAGGAGAGAGGTGAGCGAGAGAGGGAATAGAGGGAGGGGTGAATTATATATGTATATAGGCTAAAAAAAATTATATTATACATATTTATTTGTATACTGATGAATTATATATATACAAACATGACTAATTATGCAAATTCGAAGTCAGCCAACGTAATTAATATATAATGTAAGTCATGAGTGGTAATTATAACAAACCATAGCTATGATGAGTAATTAAATAATGTATAAGTTTGTTTATCCACGTGTATATATATATATATATATATATATTCAAAATTTAGCAAATGAGAAAGTTGAGGGATTTTTTTAATAGGAAATTTCAGAAATAACTAAGATTTAGGCAATTAATGAGTTAATTACTATTCATAACTATATGTTATAAGAAGGATAGAGACGAATGAGACAAGGTAACGAGGAGAGAGGCGAGTGAAGTACATATAATTGGTTTGTATATTTGATCGATATCAATTAATTATACTAGCATATTAACTAATACGTACTTTGTTCAACAATATTTATTTACTTTGACTTTGCACACTTGATAAGAAACCATAAATAAAACGATAATTTTGCTGTATCATCCTTAGAATATATTTTTTTTGTCCAACGGTACTTACTCATTATAAATTTTGTACCCTGCTTAAGAATTTATAAATAGAAAGATAAATATACTATATAAAGGATAATATAATATTCATAAATATAAAATTATTCATTAATTTTATAAAATGAATAAGTATTATTAGATATACCAAAATAGTAATGGACCGCGGTTGTTAGACAGATGAAACAATAAATATGATGTTTTAAAAATTATAACAAAAAATAACTATAATATAAATATAAAATAAATAAATATTATTAAATATTATTTTAATATAACAAACTAAATTTCGTGAATGGATGTATATATAAAACGGTCGTCTCGGTAAGCGTTGAACAAATAAATGACACATATTCATTGAATCAATATATATATAGTAAATACATGCCATATGTTTGGTTTACCAATTGCAGCAAGATTTTCTTCCTATTTTATATTCGATTTTTAAATTTTGTTTAAAGATGAAAGTACTTTCATCAGCTTATAATAACTCATGTTGGTAACTTGTTGGAATTTTATAAAAAAAAAAAGTTCTTAATTATTTGTTCATATTTTAATTTATTAAGAAAAAATAATTGACATAATAAATTACCACTTTATCTATATTGATTAATAAAATTTCAAAATAAATTTATTTAATAAAAAAGTTATATTGTTTTTTAAAATATTAATTTTCTAAATAAATTTTTTTGGCCCCAACTTTTTTTTTTTTAGAAAACCAGAAAATTGGTATTCTCACTAAACATGAAAGTGCATGAAATTATTTTGCCAAATATCTTTTTATAACTTATAAAGTATTTACCAAAAAAAATATTATATTTGTAATTAATTATTTTAAAAAATATAAATTTTATTAAAAATTTTAATTTTTTTTATTCAATAACTTTATAATTAATAGAAAAAAAATAATAATTTATTATATCAATTATTATTCTTTTAATAGGTACAACAATTTAAAAGTGAACAAGAAATTATGCACATACTAGTACTTCTGTTCTCTTATTTTATTTAGCTCATATTGATTTGACACTTTATTCGAGAAAATATTTGTCAAAGATTTATTTTATTAGTTAAATTTAAAAATATAAATTTGATAAATAAATACTTTACATAGGTATTTAATGACAAAAATAAAATAGTAAAATTCTCTAAATCTGTTCAAATGAACAAATAAAAAAGGAAAATATAGTTTTAGTATAAATACCAAGCAGGAGTATAATTTGAAAAATATGTTTAATTTTAAGTATTACCCCCCTCCGTTTTAAATCGCTTTAGTATTAAAAAAATATAGGAACTATCCCAAAATAAATTTTGTTTTAGAAATTTAATTGAAAAAATAGTAATTATTTTCAACTTTATTTCTTATATAAAAGAACAGTTTGTTCTTAATCGAACCTAATTCTCAAAATTTTCTAGTATAAATAAGTAAAAAAAATATAACAAATTAATTTTACATTTATTTATTATTTCATTATTTTTTTTTTGGGGGGGGGGGACACTTTTTTTTTATTTTCCCAAAACTGTATGGAGGTGCATTAAGTAGTCCACCAAATATTAGGAAAAAAATGATCATCAGAGCATTAAAAAGAATTAAATATGGACCTACAATATGGGAAATTGGATGGAAGGTTGTGCTACAAATTAAATACTTGATTAAAAAAAAATGGGTTGCTAACATTTAATGCAGAATTAAAAAAAAAACAGTTGGAAGGAGTAATTATATTACAAATACAGTAGATGTGAGTAGTTGGTAGAATTACTTTGGTAAAGATCCCAAAATTTGTTTTGATAGCCCTATCTTTTCCTCAAAAACACAGTAAATTATCATTAATGTCAAATGACATTCGCATTTAATATTTATTTATACTATAGATCATATTGTTAGCAATTATAAATGAAATAAGTAAGTATTTTTTTTGGGCAACTTTCATATATAGCAAATAAAAAATTCATATTTATATGCTATAGCAAAGTTTGCATAATTGTGTTCCAGAGTAAATATAAAACTGTATGATTCGCTATACATATACAATTGTATAATTCACTGGCCTAAATTGTATAATTCGCTATTTCGCTGTAACTGTATAATTCACTATCCTATTTCACTGCAATTGTATAATGCACAATTGTATAATTCACTGCCTATTTCGTTGCAATTTTTTTATAAAATTTGCTTTGCATACAATTGAATCGAATTAAATGTATGTATATTGCATAATTATAAGTGTATAGCAAGAAGATATATGTTTTTCTCTCGCTTTATACAAAAACAGAAAAACAATATATACACATCTGTTGTATAAAGCTAGAGAAGATTGTATCTCACTGCAATTATATAATTCACAATTGTATAATTCGTTGGCCTTTTCTCTGCAATATTTGTATAAAATTTGCATTTGTCTACAATTGAATTGAAGTAAAATCTTTGTAAATTGTATTATTAAGTGTATAAACGAATATATATGTTTTTGCATGTGTATATATAATTTTCTTTCGCTTTATACATAACAGAAACAGAATTTATACATTTCTGTGTATAAAGCGAGAGAGGCGAGCAGAGGGAGAGTGGCGAGCGAGATTTTTGGGAGAGAGGCGTCTGACAAACTTTGGCTAACGTTTGACATGGAGCACAATTAAATCAAACCCTAGCTACTCCATTTATTTTAGGTTATTAGTTTGCTATTATATACAATTTTTTCATTTTTTTTCTATTTCAATCTATATGATATATTTTATGTTTTGAAAGTAAAATAGTTTAAGTTTATATTTACTGGGCATCCGATGAACAAAATGGAAAAGAAATTAATACTAACATAGAAGATTTCAACTAGAAAAATGTAGATTACATACTAGGGATCGGTAAGAATTGAAATTTGGAACCCTATCCTAAGTAATAGGCCTACTTGCAACAGAGATGAGACGGTATTCGGAGGTTGACGTGTATCCGTTAAATTTAGAAAAAATCATATATATATATATATATATATATATATATATATATATATATATATATATATATATATATATATATATATATATATATATATATATATATATATATATATATATATTGATAGAAACTAAAAATAATTAATAGTACTCTCATGACAAGCATAAAATTAAAGGGTGCAAATACATCCACCCGTGACCTAGGTGCTATCCCTTTTAGGCTTTGAATTTGGAGTTTTTAAATCCTAAATTCACCTTTTAACTTGCAAGATACTGATAAGTTTTTATATCTGCCTCTCCTCTTGCACATTTTTTTAGGGAAAAAAGGAAATTAAATGCAAAGTTCACCAAATTCTTTTATACTACAAAGATGTTTTGAAGTTTTCATTTTACCATTACCATACTACGTTAATTTGCTTTTTTTCTTCTTCATTTCCTTCATTCTATCATATGTTTTCCAACTTTTACATATTACTACATAGTTCTTATAAATGTCATTGACGTGAAATAAGTAATAGCCAGGGTTATAATTTAAAACTAGAAAAAAAGTCAAAACTTCAAAAGCTAATCCTAGAAAAAATACATAAAGTATTTATCAAATCATCAAATATATTAGAGAAGATAGGTGGTGTTATTCAATTTAGGTACACAATTTCTAAAGAGGAACAACAAGAGAAATCAAATGCACATTATAAGGAGAGCTCATTAAACGTCAAATGACATCTATTCTCTAGTATAGTTTGTCTATCCTATGAAGCAAAAGAAAATAATGAAAAATATATCAATTAAAACGACTTCTCTATCTTCATAAGATAGGATAAGAAAACATACACACTACCATTTCAGACCTCATTTATAAAATTACATAGGACATTATATATTGAAAAGATACGATTTGTACATTTTTAATAATTATGATTGAACTAGGAAAATTATTGTTGTACACTAGGTTGGCGATACTTGCAGAATAGAAGTGGATGAATATTTATTGTTGTCAAGTGCTAAAAGTAGCAATAGAAATCTCTACTATAGTAATTACGCATTACATTTAACCCCAAACAACAACCTTGACAAGCTTACCATTAAAAACGCTTTTTAATAAAGGCAAACTACCTACTCCTCTTCATTCATGAAATATATTCAATTTTTTCGTTTATACCAACGAAATAATTTCTTATGTCCACTTATAATTTGGATGAGAGAACCACAAATAGAATTTATCGATAACTGAAGTATTAAAATGTTGTTATCCCTAAAGCAAATTAAGAGGAAGAATTTAATAATTTTGGTATTTTAGGGGTAATTATTAATTAATAACAATAATAATAATAATAATGTCACTAAATTGGAGTAAAAGATAACATAATTAGCCACTTAATGATGAGTACAATAAGATGGATTAGATAATTACCATCCTCAACTTAAGTAGTAGTAGTAGAACAACTTTTTAAATCAAAGTTTAATAAAATAAGCAAAGATTAATTAGATTATAGTTAATACTAAGGCAAACAAATTACTATTTTGTTTTTTTCCCCCTTCTTACACCTCTTTCACTTCCACAGCAGGAGCAACAACATCACTCACTTCTTTAACTTCCTTTTTGGGCTCATTAAGTTCAAATGCTGCAACAGGAAAAGTCCTAGAAAGCCCAGTTGGAGTCTTGAAATGGATTTTCCCAGTGGATGGTTCATCAACACAAATTTCAGTAAGTGTTAACCACATAAGTAGCTCTTTAGCTTTAACCCCAGTAAGTTTCTTGATCTTATTGGGCTCAACATAAGCTGTCACTTCAGTTGCATATTGGACTGATTTACCAATTTTTTCAAACTTGTGTTCTGTTTTTTTCTTGGATTTGAGCCAAACAAAGCCAGTGTCTTTTACATAGCCACATTCTAACATGTCTTGCATAGGAAGTAGGCCATTTGGTAGGCCTACTTCTGTCAGCAACAACTTTGATTTCTCTTGGCAAATATCATTTCCAGTGTAGAATTCAGTTGCACTTGCTCTCATCTCCTCTGTCACTAGAGACATTTTTTTTTATTTTTTGGCTTACTATGTTTCTAATGAAAGAGATGTTGTGGAATGTGATGGATTAATTAAAGTGTTTCTAATATATATATAGATGGATTGGTTATAGGGCTCAAATTTCCAAAATAGCCTTATGAATTATCATATGAGAATGTTAAACAATAATGTTTTTGGCCAGAATGATATTTTACTTATGTTATTTTATTTTTATTTTTTTAATATTTTAACCCTTTTAATTTTAATATATTTTAACTAAAAATTAGAAAAAAATAATAATTTATTTTAAAATAAAAAAGATATTATAGACTTATAATTTTTTTTACCATTTAGCACTACCTATTTGTTTTATTAAATATTTTAAGCTAGAAAGTTGTTATTCTCACTAAACATGAAAAAGGCATGAAGTTGAGCGTGTCCAGTCCGTCTCTATTTCAAAGTAAAAGAAACGTATGAATCTTGTGATTTTAAATTAAAGATTTATAAAATATATTAAAATGTTATTTAATTTTATAGTATTAGACATGTCACGTGAAGTTAAAAGTAAAGAATTGTCAATAAGAAAATAAAGTTTTTTTTATAAAAAAAAATACTCATATTAATTACTGTTTTTTTTTTTTGGCATGCACAGTTCAAAAGTACATATGTAATGATAAATAAGAAGAGTAATAGATAAAGGTAAAATGGCTATATTTTGAGTTACTATTTGTTTTAATAAACATAAAATGAGCTAAAACAATATTCCCTCCGTCCATAATTGTTTATCGGGGTAAGAAAAATTTAATACAAGATCTTAGTTTTACTAATATAACCCTTACTATAACAAGAAAATCCAAAGTCTATATAATTTTTCAATTGAATAAAATGGAGTAATTATTAAGGGTAGAATTAGAAAAAATGACTAATTATTTCTTAATTGTTTAAATTGATAATTAATTTTGAACATCTACTTTTTATATACCTGTCAAACTATTGGGAGAGGAAAGAAGCACAATATTACAACTACTTTGTTTTCCCCAAAATTGTGTGGATGACATTAACTTGGTAGTCCACCAAAACATGGAAAAAGAGTGATTCGACCATTGAAAACAAAATGGTCCTATACAATATGGAGAATTAGATGGAAGGGTGTACTACAAAATAAATATTCAAAAATAAACCTTTGTTAATATTTAATGCAGAATTTATTTAAATAAAAACAGTTGGATGGAATAACAAATACAGTATGTAATATGAGTAGTTGGAGAGGGTTAACCTATATATTTATATATATAAAGTGATTCTGCTAGAAGAATCCCAAAAAAAATAAATTTTCTAGGCCTATCTTTTCCTCAGTAAATTATCATACGTCAAATGCATAATGTTTTCAGACCAATTAATGTCAACCACCACATTCACACCAAGAACTAAATAAAAACCATCCGCACCTTCCATGATAGAAGACTTCGGAAAAATATTTATTTGCACTCGATGTTAATATTAGACCATAGCGGGATGTAAACACATGACATACATCTACTCGACACCGAATAAACACAATGAATAAGAAATTAATATTAAATAGAATGATTGAAAAGCTTAACCTAGATAGGTGGCGGTGCTATTTAATATACTACACAGCCTTGCAAGCAGGGGCCAAGCCATAGGCCAATATATCTAATTTAATGCGAAAATAACACTTTATAAAAAGAGCAGGCAAGAGAAATCAAATACACATATTATACATACGAGTCACCTTCATACATTATAGTTTGTCTATCCTAAGATCTATCGGAATCATTCTATCTACACTAAGACAGGGATAAGACTGCATACACGCCTTGATTACACCGCATTGAAAAAGTACAACTTTACAGAGTACGAAGGTGTCAATACTTGTGCTGAACAAATGTGGATGACTATTTATTACTGTTATGTGCTTTATAGCAGTAATAGGAATCTCTGCAATAGTGTCATTACACATTATATTTTAACCACAAACAACATCCAGCCTGACAAGCTTACAATTATTATTTCTTGTTTCAATGTGGCTGACCAATTGATAGCTCTACTCAATAAAGGCAACCACCAACTCCACTCCATTTAATCTTCCTTTCCACCAAAGAAATAATTTCTTATCTCAGCTAACAATTCGAATGGAAGAAAACCAAACATAGAATTTATCAATAACTGAGAGATAAAAACCTTAGCATCGCTAAAGCAATATGAGGAAGAAATTACCAATTTTGGTATCTAGACCCTTTATAAAACGAATTCAAAGTGTACATATATCTATGATATTTAGAAGATATAACACTACATGTCGAAGAAATGCTTCCAAGTTCCAAATGAGCCTTCAACTTATTCTATAGAAGGAAAAGTCCATGCAACTGTTCTTACTAGAAAATCATACGGAACAAATAACACAAATTATCATTCAACGATTCAATTTTAGCTAGTAGAGTAGAAATGGCTCTGAAAAGAACAAGGAGCACATGAGTTTCTGAAGAAAACAAACATGAACCACTTGGATTCTGCTGCTGCTTGCTTTTTTTTAAAAAAAAAAATTGTTACTTGTGTCAAGGCTTGGAGATTTAAAAGCAAACTAACTGAGAGCAGCTCCAGTGTCTGTTCCCCCTCCACTGGCAAAGTTGTTCAACAAGGACTCGAGGTGTTTAATTTCCTTCGGTATGGAAGCAGTTAGGACCTGTATCCAGAGAGGTAGAAAATTGGCATAATTGTCAGACCTATGGCTAAAGATTCACGACCATTAGACACTTACTCACAATGCCATAAAACTAACTTAATCTTTTGAGTGCTAATGATTAGTTTCTTACATAATCAAAGGGTCAGAGGAACCATATGGTTGCTTAAGCCTTAAAAGCAAATGAACAATTTATGCCAACATACCTCATACCCTGACTCTGTAATAAGGACTTCATCTTCAATTCTTATGCCAATGCCACGGAACCTGATTGACAAAAGCGATTATAAATGATGAGATTTAAGTACATAGAAGTGCAAGTAAAATAACGATTTCTAAGGAAAAAAGTGTGCCTTCTAGCTCCTTAACTACAGATGAATCACCAGGCAACAGAAATTTAAATTTGACAGCTACTTAGTTAAAGTGAGCAATTATTCTTTCTCCACAAATTTTACAACAAAGCAACAATTTTTTCTTGAACCGGACAACCTGAGAATGCCATTGCTACATGGAATATTTATTTCGAGGTGTGGAATCTTTTTTAAATCTTGCAAAAGAAATTTCGAATTAAAGGTTGCTGATACCAGTCTTGGTTGAACATAATTAGCCTTTAGTCATTCACTGAAACCCCAACCTAACTGTGACTCTTTTGTACAATTACTCAAAATGACTAATACTGCTACAGGTTACAACTCTAAGAGCTTTGCAACAGTTGATTTGACCTACAGGATCTACCTGACCAACCTAGAAAATACAATGTCATATAATTCTCTACCTTTTATGCATAAAAGAGTAATTCTTCAATCATCCACCACAACACATTTTGACAGATAGGACCAGTTCAATAAACTGAGAATCTCCAAGGAACTCAAGGATGATCTAAGATACAGAAATCTGAATGCATGTTGAAAGGAACATCAATTTGATAATGTAACAAGTATACCTTTCTGGACAATCAACCAATGAAGGGATGTATACTCCTGGTTCAATTGTGATGACCTACATATAAAAGTCCATGAAGATCGATTAGAGGCTCTTGCAGAAATCACAAGTAATTAGAAGCTGACATCAGAAGGACTCTTCTATTTTTGTGGTCAGTAATAATGTAGACACCACCAGATAGAGCAGGAGCTAACAAATGTCTAATGACCTGGCAATTTTTTCCGATACTACTTAGCTTTAGTTTGTCTGATTTCATCTGGTCATTTTGGGTCATATGCATCTCCTTCATCACATTTACAAAAAGCGTAAAGCATGTCTCACAATTGGTCATGACTTTGTCCAAATGCCAGATGTACGAATTCACAGAGTGAACACATATTCCAAGAGTCCGAGGTACGAAAACAATAACATGCACATAACCACAGGACAATCCTAAGCTATGTGCTTCATCAAATATAGATGTAATGCCGAATTAGCATATTTTTCCTCAGACATGATCACCAAGAATTATACAAAATAAGAACCTCTGAGTAGAATGTTCATGGTGCTTCTTGTTCAAAATATAGTAGTTTCGAAAAAAGTTGAAAGACCAAAAAAGACATGCACAGTTCAGATATCTCTGGCACTATAGACCTCAGAAAAAGCATATGTATAACATTATAACTTACATCTACACCAACACCAATTAGTTGTATCATTGGAGTTGCAATCAGTAGTTTTATATAAAACATTTGACTTGATATATATATTTCATATGTTTTCCTGTCATATCAGACAGGTTGGGAGCATATTCCAATTTTCTATGATTCGATGGATGGTAGAAAGGAACGCAATGGGATAACTACTAATTTTTCCTACTAAGAAGCAAGCATGTTGGACGTTAAGTAGCTTTCACAAGAGTGAGGTACTTATCATGAAATGGATTATACATTAAGTATAAGAGCAGTTTGTACTACCAACATGAAAATAAGATGAACGCGCTACTAAATTTTTTACTGCAACTGCATATAACATTACGATTGCCACAGCAATAAACGTTCCTAGTGACTCAGAATGATAAGATATACAAGAAATTTATTTTTAAGAGATGAAGAACAGACACACCAGGAAAGAAACCTTTATCACTAACAAAAATCAGATCGCATATGAAGCCGGGTTAATGAAGTAAGGGGTCTAGGAATAATTCATTTCAAATTAATCAATGAAAACACACCTAGAGAGAAAAGTAAAAAGATATCAAAAATCATTATTAAGCAAATGTGTGCTACCCTGACGTAAGCAACCTTCTACCAACTTCATTTCGGAAATTTAATTTCTCCCTCTAACTACTAGTCTACTATAGAAGTGATCAAAATTAGAAAGAGATGTCAATCCTTCTCATCTGAAAGAGAGATGGAAAACTGTCTCCGCCTGCAATGATGGACTGTGTGGGGAGAGAAAAACCATAGTTGCTTTGAAGTCAAAATCATCAATTTTCAGGAATTAAAGATGAAATGTTTAGAGCTTTTCTTTTTTCTTGTGAAAACATATTTCAATGGAAGATTCAGAATCTATTTTCGATGTACTAGATTCCTTATGAGAAGATTAAGGACTCGGAGCTTATTTTTTTGCTCATATTGGATGTAAATATGGGGGACTACACGCCCTTTGTGTAGCTTGTTATTAATTTACAAATATGTACCTGTTTCAACAAAAATAATTAGAGGCTGCAATAGGACCAAAGAGGAGCATATGACAACCAGTAAAGAAACTATGCATACATATCATCATGCAACTTGCTGTTGTAACACTTCACATTTCTATAGAACTTTGACTATATGGCTCTAAAATCATAAGCAGCATGGTTAGTGGGTTTATATTGTAATTCATTCAACAATCAAGGAGAGAATGTCTGAATTATCCATTGGGAAAAACTTATTGTAAATTGCTGAAAAAGAATGTTGCAGTATGGCAAATCTCATTTGTTTCCAAATGACAACTCACTGGAGTTCATTCGCGAGGAGGTTTTCAAAAGAATGACAACCAATTTATTTTGCTTACCTTGCACTTCCCCAATTATTTTCAGAAATCAAAGTAATCATCTGTAAGGGAGGAAACTTACTACACCAGGTTTCAGAGGTCGATCATATCCAATTGAAGAAGAATCATGAACGTCCATTCCTAGATAATGACCTGGAAATACGAGGCAATCCATAGTTCATTCAGAGATGGTCGCAGTGGCACAAGAATTTGCTTGTCTTTTCAGCAAAAAAAATCACAATAGGAATAATAACTGAGAGGACAATCTGAAAGGGAGCAAATATCTGCTGCTATTGCACATGCAGTGTTCTTATATATACAGTGGAAGAGTAAGGGATTAAAGGAATAACCTATATTCGTAGGATTTAACAATGCATATCTCCTATCCTTTTTTAGTATCCCAATCTCCTTGAATCCTCTTCGCAGCTTTTCTTCCTATCCCACATCAAAACAAAAAAAGCAAGAATAAGACCTTGGCACAGCTTAAAAATATCTAAAAAGAAAGAATGTGCTGGTATGGGACAATTACTCACTACAGAATGTATATCATAACACCCTCATATCTTGAACAGTAATAAGACCTTTTTAATAAGCTGCCCTAACAACAAACACAAACAATGACCCTTATGTAAAAAAGCAAAACAATCATTTGCATTAACCATGTAATGCTACCCTTCACTGAGAATCAGTTCCAAAGCACACTAGTTTACCTTTTACTGAAGCATTACCATTCATCATATATGAAGAAATACAATTTTCAAATCAAAGGAGAGGCAACCAAAAGGCATCTGACTCTCTCCAACATCACATCACTAAACTAAGCCTTAAAAGGAATTAAACTTTGACCATATCTTCAAAAATACCGTTAAGCTTCATTTATCTCAGCTCATGCAAATGAAAATCTCAAAGTTACGTTGCTATCCACAACTTGGGTGGGGAGATAGTCAGCGTAACTTGACAATCAGGCAAAAGACAAATAAGATCTGATGTAACCAACTGTACCCAAAATTAGATCACTGAGACTGGACTACCAATGTAACTTGCAACATAATTGGCTCATAACACTATGAAAGTTGAAGGCAAGAAGAAAGAAAAAAAATTAAATTCCTAATCCCACCAATCCCTGGAATATAAAACAAAAGAAGTTACAGATCAACTAAAAAGTACCGAGTAGCGGTGTATTTCTCGGATGCTTGTGCCAGGTCTGCACATCTCCACGCATTCCTTGTTTGTCTCCAAAATAAGATCATAAAGTTCTTCCTGTAAGGTACAGACCAATGGATCTTAACACCAAGTTCCAGCCAATAAATATGTAGAGAGATTATACCACAGAAAAGTTAGCAATCAAAGCCATATTTATTTCGCAAGCATAATCTGTAAAAAAATAAATCAAGATTTTGTTGTTTATTAGGAACAGATTTAATTATCATTCTCATGGACATCGAAGATCTGGAATTGATTCAGAACTCATACCAGCAAATTTGAAGAGCTGGAAATTAATATCTAGCTTTTGAAAACCTTTTCTGTGTAGCAAGGATTCCAACATATTAGGATCGAGGTGGATAAGTCTGGGCTGGCAGCCCAAGCATTGGATCCAGTGCTCAAATTTAGTGGCTGTCAATGAGCATATGATGTGCAAATTCTCATGTGAAAAACACGTCAGTTTTATTCTCTCCTAAGGTTATGGTGTTTCACACTTCAGAATTGGTGATAGACAACATTTATAATTTTGGAGGTAAGACTGCAGTTCAGCAAAATTGTCTAGCTGGACATCCAGACCAGGTAAAAAAATTGTTGGGGGGTGCTAGGTTAGTACTGGAATAAAGAGTGTTCAGAAAAAATGCCCATAGGGTACATCTACTACACATAGAAAGCAGAATCTCAGGTTCCAGACTGAGAAGATATACCTAGTTATTATGAGTGGTCTTCACTAAACTCAGATCTCAGGATTGATGCAATGGGTGGAAAATGCGCAGCCATTTTATATCTTCACCTGCATAAGCTCCTCTTCATTACTACCCTCTGTCTAAATAATTTTCAGCATCTTCACATAAGTTGGTTATGGATGTTGGTAAAACATGAATCCAGTTTAAAGACAATACTGGAAGCTCTTAATATTTATCAACAAGAAAACTCAATGTTAGAGAGCTTAACTGGTAAAGATAATAAAATGGTTAGAAAGAATTCTGGAATGTCTCTGTTATGGTTTAAGCAAAAATATGTTTTATCTTTTCAATTGACTAAGAAATTTGATGAAAGAAGTTAGCAAGTAGGGAGTTGCACTATATTTTTCACGAGACCAGGGACTATCATATATTGCCCTACGTAGTTAAGTACTTGACAACCATAATCTTGAGAATATATGGAAATGTCAGTAGTTTGGACTTTCTAGATTAATGAAACTTTCCACTAGAGAAAGATGTAATAGTTTACCAATCAAAAATGGAAAGATGCAATAGTATGGTATTCATCTGGAGGGTGAAGCAAGAGCTTCTAGGGTACATCACCTGATGGTTTTCATTTTACTATTTGACTTTCTAGATTTTTTTTGGGTAGACTTTTGGGATTTGAATTGATGATCAGTGCATTCTTTCTGAAATGGGAGGTTGTGTGGAACTTTGATCAGCTAATAGGGTTATCACATGCAGGACCGATGCTTTGACATGTGTGCGCGCATGAGCGCGCGGGAGAGGGGAGGGGGGAACTGAAGTAAATCAGAGTTTCTGTACTTACATGAACAGCAGAAAATTTGCCAAAGGGTGGCCAAGTACGAGTAAGATCACTGACATAACCATGGAGCTCGCATCCGACATCCATCAAGACAAGGTTACCATCTTTAATCTGTTAAAACAACAAAGTCCCCATCTTCAATCTGTTAAAACAACAAATTAGATAGTTGTATTCAATATGCTTGATATTCAAATCCAACTGCATTTGAAGATACTAAACATACTTTCTGGTCATTACGAGAATAATGAATGACACTTCCATTAGGTCCGCCACCAACAACAGGGTTAAACCTGTGGAACAGAAAGAGGAAAAATGTATAATCCTTGACACGATCTCAGCTAGAAGAACGACTAAAATGGAAAACAGTAAGGAAACTGAAGTTGTTAGATTAGGAGAGGGGGAAGCAAAACAAGACGAATGGGTGGAGATTAATCCCACACTGTATCTGGTGAACTATCTGGAGGGAGAGGAATGGAAGAAGCTTTGAAGATAGATTCAACAACATTTAGAAAATCAAAGGGAGCTGAATATCAACTTTCTACTTTTGGTGTAAAGAACATTGAATAGAAAATGCTGAACAGTTAGTAGATCCTTTAGGATTACGGTAATTAATCTCTTGTTTTAGCTTGTTAAAACCTTTCTGGAGGTCTCCAGCTGTTATCACTCCTTAGTCATCCAATAGTCAAAGCATTAGTTATTTCTTTTTAGAAGTAGTTATTTCCTTTTAGTAGTTCTTATTTTCTTGTAATAGTGCAGTTTTTCATTCCAGTAATGTCAGAAAGTCCTGTCCTAGTTTCTAGGGGTAATTATCTTTTAAGTGTTGTATTTAAATTGTCTGTTTGTCTTGGGAAATGCAGGCAGAAAAGTAATTTAAGGTTTTGAGTACTTTAACTCAAGAGATTGCAAGTTCTCTCTTAACGAACAAGCACCAAAGGTCGTAAGAAGAAAACTTCAGATTTCATATTGCATCACCCCATAACCAGATATATATCAGGGGGACCATAACACCAACATACATAATTGCTGAGGAATACAACATTACCAGTTTAAAAAAAAAAAAAAAAAAAACCTATAAGAAAACTCAGAGAATAGAAGAATAAGAAAATCAATTGCATGTTTAGATACGAGCAAAAATGCATTTTGATTCACTCTGCTGCAACCCATGCTAGACTAAAATACATAAAAAATTGCAAGCTGCTCCGCGCTCTAAATACAAACTTCCAAACATAATACAAGAAAAACTTACGCCATTCTTTGGGCACCTCTAACTCTGCATTCATATTCGAATTTGGCTGACAGCATTCCTTCATCAGGAAACAACTTCGAGTACAGCATGGTATGGATAAGCGCCTACCAAAAACATATACATTAGAACATCAAGAAACAAAAACTAACTTTTATACAGTATAAATAAGGACTGAACTAGTGAGAGGAAAATATCAACACTCACATATAACACCCAGCTATATTGCTAGACAACTGCATACAAGTATCAGGAATAGGAAGAAACATTTTCCGGACCAGTCTCTCCTAAGCAAACATGCAAATCATGATTGTGAAATCGGATGAACGGATAGTACATTCACATCTTTCTTTAAGCATGCCTAGAACTTCTGAACTACTCACATTATCAAAAAAAAGAATTGTACGTGCAAGCAGTTCCTTCTCAATTAGAGCAGAATGTGTTTACCCAACTAAGCAAGTACAGACTCCAATTTTTTGGAATATTAAGAACAGTCTTCTATTACACTAATGATCCTTTTATCTATACATGTTTCCTTTTTTGAATAACTTCAGGATCTTCAGAATGTAGTATCTTCAACCTGAAGACACCATCCTTGACATGAAATAAGAAGAGGAAATAAAGGGAAATGCCAACACCTATTCTTACCTTTTAACGAAAATTAGTCATACAATAAAATGACAAACATGTCACTTAAGATGCCATCAGCTGATATTCAAACAATGCTTTTTATAATTTTGAAACAATCTCGGTCATATCTCAATACCCTTGTGACATGTTAACTGCCTGAAGAGTATCAACTTCAGAAAAGACAAATAAACATATAAAAGTTAAGCCAGATGTACTCTATCTATCCATCTCTATAACTCAGAGATGATTTTCCATGTGCAATCAGAAAAAGAACTACCATTACCTGACAAGCTATTGATGCAGAATCTCTCATCAATTTAAGCTCTGCTGGAGACTTCACCAGCCGGGCTTCATGAGTGTAAACTGAGAAATCTTTTACTTTGCAATTGTTTACTGCTTTTCTATAGGCCTCTAGTTCCATGTAAGATGAAGTCGTTGTCTTCACATTATGGAACACGATAGAAGAACTTTCTATCATCCTGGAAAGCATCTGACAAGTCCAGCCAAAAATTAGAGAAAAGAGAAATTGCTGCATGGGAGCAACTAAAATAAAGTGACTACACTGAAGCATGTACAGGAAAGACAGCTACGAAGGAAATTACTGGCATACTTCCCTTTCTGACATATAGTATATAAATAATCATGATATGTATGTCACATCTTCATTTCCTATACTTTT
This sequence comes from Solanum chilense, assembly GCA_032847665.1. Classification (NCBI taxonomy): domain Eukaryota; kingdom Viridiplantae; phylum Streptophyta; class Magnoliopsida; order Solanales; family Solanaceae; genus Solanum; species Solanum chilense. The sequence continues at coordinate 102,654,081 of CM064963.1, read as the reverse complement.
TTGTAAGGAAAAAGTTCATTGATGTTCCCGGATTTAAGCTCACATGGAATTGGTATATGATAAGTAGAAAATCTACCCATAATACGGTTCTCTATAAATAACACTAGGTCATATATACATCTTCCTTTCCTGTCCTCTGTGTTGTCAATCTAAATACTAATTCTTGTTACATGGTCTAAGAGGTTAACCAAACAGCCTAACAAAAAATGTTCCCTCTGCCTAAATCATCCTAGTTTCCTTTTAGAAATCAGTGTCCACTCTCCTTAAAGCAAAGTGTTAACCTTCACTCTTCGATTTCATGCTCATAATATTATATTCTCAACCCATCCTAACATGATGCCTGCTTGATTTCACATATTATGAGGAGAAGTTACATCCAGTGATAGGTCCTTTCAAACATGAAGTTTTTTAGGTAAGGCAAGCCTGACTTCTATATATGTGAAAACTTTGACAGTCCGTCCACTTTGTTCCAGCTATACCTTTTACACATATTAAGGAGAAAAACTACTTCTTTTCCAGGAAAGAAAAGAGAAAAAGGAGTTTTGCACAGCAATCCATTCTAAGGATTTAGCAACAGTTAGAGTATCTATAAGATATCTTTATAGGTCCAGTTTTCTAACAGTAAATTCCATAATCAAGAGGAAGAAAGATTATATAGGGTTCCACAATAGAAAGGATGTTACTCTATGCCGTTTTACTTATCAATATGAGAGGTATTTGCTTCTAACAAGAATCTCAAACTTATTTGCAGTTGTAGATACGACACTTTAAAAAAGTTTTACCTCAGGCAATCTGCTAATGGGGTAAGCAAGGTCAGCCTTGAATATATCTAGAGCTGCATCAACTCCAGCCACTTCTCCTTGCCAAAGAACGTCCTAAAAATACTTCTGACTTTAAAACCGGAAGCAATCTTTAACTTTATACAATCTACACGAACCATAATACCATGGTAGTGGCTAAATCTAAAAAAAAATGTTACTAAAAAATTGAGATATTTGTTCTATAAATAGGACAAAGCTTTCCTCTTATTAACAGCTTCCTGTCAACAATAACAAGGCAAGTGAATGATTCTGGAAGTACCTGTAGGCTTGGTTCAGGCATGAACATGCATAAACCACAGTCATGCCCTAGAACTGCAACACCACCAGGTTGTTGGCATCCAGTGATGTATAAATAGTCAGCATCCTGCCTAAAATTGTAAGGTACAACATCGGTCATCATTTTTGTAGGAGCAGCTGCAACAATAGCTAAACTATTCTCCGGAAGGAAGTCCAATAGTTTCTTCCTTCTCTGCATATATTCTTCACTGGTAATGCCAGGAGTAATCTCCCCTTCCTTCATTAACTGCATGCAATTACATAACAACATTTTACTGTTATTCCCAACAGTGTTCCAAAGAAAGGTGGGTACAAGAAAAGGAAACGAGAGTTAAATTTTACTCAATCTTTATCTTTTGTTAATGTCAAAAGCCCTAATTCCATGTTACCAAGTATCAATGCTACATATGCAGCGTTGAATTACCTGAGGGTGAGTGGCAGGAGTTGGCTGCCCAGCATCATAAACTTTCTTGGTAGAATATGCACTGGTTTTGACTACCTATCATATCCAAATCATATTATATAAGCAGGAAACCAAAATAAATTGAATAAGAAAAAGACTTACTAAATCTAGACATCAGAAATCAAACTTTAAACAAAAATAAACCATAGTTTACCCAAGAAAGAGGGGAAATCCACTACATTGCAAAAACAAAAGTACTCAAGATTAAATTTTGCGAACAGGGGGTAAATGGGATGGAAGTTTTGAATATATTCATTAATTCAATGCCCTCAAGAAATATGCAATATCTCAATATATGTACAGTACTAACTCAAAAACAAGAATTGGAAGTGAAACAGACAAGGTTCATAGGAAGAGTAAAAGAAAAGATAAACAAACTTGATTAAGTAATCTTGATGAGATTTTGTGAAGTGGGTTTCTTCGGAGAGCCTGCATGTTGTTTCTTTTTTCTTGTTTCTTGTTCTTGTTCGTCTTCTTGACTGGGGTACTAGGTCCAGAACTGTGGTTCCTTTGTTATGTGTTTCTTGACTTTTCTCCCTTTGGGGTTTAAGGTCCCTATGACTTCTTATATTTGTAGTAGCGACTCATTAAATATTTAATTATCTATTTCGTCCTAATATTTATACTATTTCAGATTTGACTCCCTTCTTTTTGGCGAAACAGCAGAAAACCCTCACTCTTACTCATCTCTAACATTTTAACCCTCATTTTCTTTTCTCTTTTTTCGTTTTTGGGAGGATATTTTTTATGACTTGAGAGTATGTTTGGCTAAGTGGCTAAAAAGTAAAAATGATTTATTTTTGTTAAATAATTTTTAAGAAAAGTACTTTTTAAAACATAAAATAATTTTGCCTAATCATTTTAAAAGTGTTTTTATATAGTTTTCACAAGATTCTGAAGAAAAAAAATTAGTTATAGATGAATTTTTAGAAAAAAAAATAATGATTAAGACGAATTGTAATGCTTATATAAGTTGTTCTTTTTTTAAGTGTCAATATTCCGAGAGGATCTTGAGACTATAAGGGTTAGGGTTGGTCTTGTAGTAAGAGCGCAACACCCATGATATATGTAGGTTAACTACACATTACGGATTTGAATTCTATTGCACACAAATTTGATAGTTAAGTGGAGAAAAGTAAGGAAACAAGCCAATTATCCCAAAAAATAATTTTTTTAAAAAAAAAGAAGTTATAATGGGCCAACCCCATGATCATGAATGAATTGATCTTGAGAGAAGTAAAGAAAAAAAGCCAATTATACAAATTCTAACATGTTAGTACAAGCTTAAGCATAATCCCTAAATCTTTTACAGCAAAAGATGGTGTGCATCAAGGCTTTGACTTACATGAAACGTTTGAGAAATTCTTTTATCTGATCTATATATGGAGGTCTTGTAGGTATTATATGACCAAAGTCATGTTCAATAACAACAGAGCAGCCATTCTCAAACACAGAAGCAAGATGTCTACTAGCTTGGTTCTCTATCTGTCTATCTTTACCCTTGTCGTTGCCAAATATATGAAGTGAAGGAAGATTGATTGAACCTTGCTGGCAATTGTTCATATTAACAGCAAACCCCGAGCACAGAATCGCAAATCTGAATTCCATCTCTCCTTTTAGCTTCTGCTGATGTAGGCAAACTAAAGCGGCCATTGCAGCTCCTTGTGAAAATCCCAATATCCCATCAAAAGGGCCTGTTTTAGAATACAAGTCTTTTACATATGCAATTGATTTGTCGAAACCTTCAGTTTGCTTCTGGTACTGAAGAGGATCAAATGGACTATCAGCTATCTTCCAGTCAGAATCGTTCTCTCCCTTGTGATCAGGTGCAACTAACCATGAGAACTTTTTACTGCAATTCTCTGAGGGTGGACGGTTATTTTCCATTTCTGATGCAGAATCACAGTTTCTACGAATTTGATAAATGAATGACAATTCATGAGGTGCATCCACAAAGACAAGCTCAGCAATGCTCTTGAGTTTCTTGGCCAGCGATGCAGTTCTGCCTTTGAAACCAGAAGCATTCTGCCGGAAGCCATGAAGGCAAAGAATTCTCAGTTTTCGCAATGTCCTGGGTCCTGCAGTGTATTCCACTACATAATGTCAACAGTCTTTGGAAACACCAAGCAGATCCTAAAAGCATATCCCTGAATTAGTTTTCCTAAAGAAGTATGTGCTGGCAACAAAGAGTGGGACTCGAGAAACAATCACAAACACTGAGCCATGAGGAATAAAAGAAACACGACAATGTTAGATGGTGTACTATAGCAATTTTTTGATTGTCAAACAGCGCGGCTTAAATCAAAACTAATAGGGTGCATACCTACTCTACAATATTTGGATTGTCATTCAGCTCGCTTAGATCAAAGTTCAAAGAGTGCATGCAAAGCTGAACTCGGACAATACTCTAGACACCATAGTATTACCTGAAACCAAGGGAGATGGGGCAATTCTATCCGAGGTAGAGACAGCTTCAAGCTCCCTGACTTCTGATACTTCAACTGAGTTGTCAAACTCTGTTGCTGAAGTTGGCTGAATACACTGGCTATTTTTCTGGCACAGTTCACAGACATAAGAAGAATCCTTCTCCTGCAAGAAATGAAACATTTACAAAAAGGACGAGAGATGAAGAAAAGATGACAAAACAATGAAAAGGAAATACACCTGATATCCCAAATTGAGCAAACAAAGTTGACTTCCAAGATGATTGAGACAAGACCATTATGTTACAGTAATAATGTCATACTTGGAACTTAGAATATTTGAAAAGGGTACATAGATGTTACATCAAACTCAAATACTTTGAAGCAATATTATTAAATTGATTTGATTTCATAAAAAGAGAAAGCAGATATCTAGTAGTTCGCCGGAAGTCCAGAAAAGATGAAAGATATGATGGGCCTTGCTCATCAATTAATTGGGAGAATCAACCCAAAAGTACTTACTAGGTACGAATATCCATCATCAAGGTTTCTGATGGGAACCCAAAAGCAGATAGGCCTTAAGGTAATACAAGCAACGATCATTAGTTGAGAATTGAGATCTAGCTGTTAACCATCAAAGAAAATGCTTCATGCACTCATCACTCCTATATACACACCATGCAACAACAGTTCAAGTACTACACAAGCATCCTGCAGCTAGTCTCTTCCCTTTATTTCTTTCTGCGTCCGTGTTTATAGATACTTTTATAGTATTTATTCTCACCTTGCATAATCTGTCGATAGCATAACAACCAAAGGACTAAAAGAGGAAAGCTATTGTCTGTTTGTATTAACCATTCAATTATTCTTCAATCCCAGGTTAGCTGGAAATAGCTAGATGAATCCTTACTATCTGACCCCCTCTATTCAGACCCCTTTCATTCTAACTAATATACTTGTCATTAAAGGTAAATTAGAGACTCACCTGCAGAGTAAGTAAACCTCATGAGTCTGAACCCTTTCTGGTGAACCAAACCGAGTATTTAAGTGGAGAAAGATAGAGAGGAGGGGCTATTATCCCATGAGTTTCAAAACTGGAAATAATGGATTTCTTCATTATGAAAGAAAAGTAAATTGGAGATTATCTAAAAGTGGAGGTTGAGAATCCTGGCAAATATTGGCCCTAATGTAACTATAATGACAACAATTAAGCCTAAATTCCAATATGCGGCACTACATATATAAATCCTTTGCTTCCATTATGTTCTAGTCTTTGTTAAATTTTCAAAAAAATTGTAACTCAGCTAAGACAACTTTCCTCCATTGACTTTACATGTAGCTCATACCCTTTTATCATTGTCAATCATGATAGTGTGGTAACACCAAGACATTGCATGTAGAGGTCTATGTTGGGCATGGTCAAATCATTTCATGCAACCTTCTCATTCTATTCTCTATATGTGCTTCTTGAGCTCATTGCCGGAGTTAATGATTTCTTATTTTACCCAATCATGTATAACCGTGCATCTATCTTGACATCCGCATTTCTAAGACATCCATTCCAATATAAAATTTAATGGTTTCACAACCTTCTTATGAAACTTGCCTACCACTTTGTTACATCTCTTTCTGCCGCATAGCACTCCTATACCACTGCCTATTTGCAATTATTAATGATAGTAAAGAACCTCTGGAAGTAAATATCTAACAAGCAACTGCAACTGCCAGGTGAAGGTTTCTAGTTAAAAAAAGAAAAGAAAAAAGAAAACAAAAAAGCAGGGAGTCAAATATCTTCACACTTTATGAAGAGCTCCTATGAGAGTCTAAGCAAATACAATTGAAAATTCCTTCTCAAACTATCAAGTTCACAAGACAAGTATGCAATCTATCTAATGCAATCAAGAGATTGTCAGATCAATCTTCCTAGTGATACTTACCCGGCAATTATCACAGACTAATACAAGCATCCTACAGTACGTGCACCGGGTCCGTGGCGAGTAATCATCAAAAGGAGAACTACAGAGAAGACAAGTACCCAAAATTCTTGAATCTGAGCTTCCAACTGAAACCCTGGCAAAATCAGAAAGAAGCAGGGCAAAACATTGAGAATGCCTCCAGTGATTGGTGAATACTCTACAAAGAAAGTAAATAACACCCAGCACAGCATTCCCAAAAGAGTATTATCACATGGATACTGACTGACGCAGGAAAAAAATAAGTTTCTGCTATTATGCATCTTTTGGAAATAAATAAATATATCGAGTGAAACCAAGAATCTGACTAGGGCTTGACTAGGAAGCATGGAAGTACAGTGATCATACCTGTGATCAAAGACAAAATTCTTTCCTCTGAAAAAACCACCATCAGGAAATTGCTCCAGATATCGTTGTATCCCACCATAAAGCTGTGGAAAGCAAATACTTTGAATCAACACTAAACATAATTTAGTCGGTAAGCCAGAATTTTTCCACATCACAAAGATCCTGATAATCATGAAATGGAATTTCTAAAAAAAATGGAATTTAAAAATGGATCTGGTTGTTCTCCAAAAAGAAATTCTTTAGAAAGCAAAACATAGATATTTCAAACACGTCCATCTAAGCATTATGAAATCTCGAGCTTACCATGGCAAAGCTTAAAAGATCAATTTCATGGTTTCAAAACAAAATTTTAAAAGGTTAACCATTGACATGAGGTTTCACATTCCAAATTCATCAGAATAGCACTTAAGAAAATATAAATCATAGTTTAGTTGAACTTTCCAATGCCAGAGAAAGGCCCAACAATGTTAAACAACTGCACTAGAAGGATCTGGTTTTCTTAACAGTTTACCTGGAAAACATTTTCAAAGCCGGCACCTTTAGACCTGATATAGGCTGATGCCATCTCGCATCTAATTCCTCCCGTACAGTACCTGAAAAACATCAACAGGCGATAAAAACCCAGATTCTCATACAACAGCAGGATGTAGATCATTATTAGAATGCAAGCAATTCACACAGTGTTACATCTGATAATTAAGAGTCTAGGTGCTGCTATTTTACATCTAACTCTGAATTACATGCATTTAACACATTGTCCTCTGCAACTACTCATCCACTCTTTTCCTTCCAAATCGTAATATTCCTAAAGAAACTATCTATACAACCAATATATTAGATTGCATTCAAGTATATTTTGATAGTTAAGCATCAATACAATGTTATTTAAAAACTTAACTTTGAATTAAATGCCTGTTGCACTGTCCAACATTTATTACTCCTTAGTCCTGACACTTTTCCATGCACCTAAATCTACCGATAGTAATGTATCATAAAGCCATATCCAAGAAACAAAAGGGGAAAAACAATTTTTAAAAGAAAAACAGTAAGAGGAATAAGCTGCAAATTGTAGCAACTAGACAGTAAACACAATGTGTTCTACACATAATAGTTGAAGGGCACAGATACCAACAAAAGGAAACAAGTTTTTAGTTCACTACTGTATAATAACATGAAGGCACAATGCCACAGATTTGAAGTTTAGAACAAATCATCGCCTGCAATGTAACATAAAGCCAAGGGGAGACTGGGAATTTGAAGGGAACAAACTAGTGAAGCAGGATAGCAGCAACACTTTAACTGAGTAGAAGTAAACCCTGTACAGTTTCTCTCAATGTAAAATGCATAAGATAGCATCAAATAAAAATGCAAAATCACAAGAACGAACATAAGAGAAATAGTTCATGCAATTCATCAGAATTATAATCCACCCAACAAGGATACAATGTTGTGGAACAACACTTACATGAGAATATTGTTCCCACGCAACTTCTCGGAGTTGTTATCTATCCAAGAAGGGAGGTCACTGTACTGCCGGATTTCTGGATCCAAAGTCTCCACATTTGGAGTATAAAACTTCCCGATTCTAGTCTCATATAAATTCCTAGCATCAATAAGGACAGTTCCTTTTTCGCTGCTTGGAATCAGTTTGTCTTGAGAGTTCCCTGGTATAAGACAGAAAATTAAACAGCTAGAGAAATATGCAGATTCCTCCTACAAATCTCAATGTGAGAACATCAGAATAATATCATAGTTTACTTAAAAGCACATTGATTAAGCTTCATCAAAGAGGTGGAGCACAAACCAACATTGTGAAGGACAGAGTGGAATTCAGCTGCAGATAGATGCTTCCCCGCATTTGAAATATCAGGAGGTGAACTTGGCAGGGGACAGGAACTTAAAGTTACCAATTCCTGAGTGAGAAGGTGAGGTTAGCATCACTTGGAAAGAAAACAATCAAGAAAGAGATAAAGACAAACAAACTTCACTACAAGTCAATTACTCAACAAAAATTAGCCAGATTTTCCTCTTCATATAAGAAAATTCAACACATTTTATTGTCACCAATAGATGCTTACTCAATTATTTTTTATTTCAAAGTCTATGTGCTCTGTTATTAGCGTAGACAAAGTTCAACATCCCGATTACAGTCAGTTTCACTCCACATAGACATTATATCCAAGATCCTGGCCAAGTCAAATGGATAGCCGAAGCTAGTAGCATTTGGTTTTCTTTAGTAGACACCCAATTTACCCTTATTGTTATTTTGGTTAGAAATATAAGCAATATCATGCGTACGTAGAAGATGCCAGTCGAAGACCAAGACCCACAACAGCATTTAAGAAATATAGGATCAGGACAGAGTAGTATCAAGATAGCCTATTTCTACATTGCTCCAATGGTATGCCCAAAGGGCTAGGCTGGCAAGGATGAAATTTTGTGAAGTACAGATTAGGTGCAAGTGACAGGTTTGAATCCTGCTGCGAACAAAAGATTTTTAAGTTGGAATTAGAGTAGAAGGGCCATAGTCCCCGGTATTTCAAAAACAATAACTCGCAGAGTGTGGTTAGACCCACAAAGTGGGCACAAGTGTGATTGTTCCGAGACATTGCTCCGATGGTTTGGCTTCAAAAAGAAATAATCATCCAAGGGTTTTGGAGGAGATTACTCTAGCTTCTTCTGATCCTATGTTACTTAGCAAGTTATATGGTTTGGAAAAAAAATCAATAGAGGTGTCAAGACTTATAGTCAATGAATACATACAATTAACAAATTCATTGCAATTTTGTTTTTCTTTTTGGACATATCAAACTTTGCTATAGTTCGGTTTCTAATTGCTAAATTAGAAACGTATGACTTAGGAGTTTATACGTTGTAGCAGAACTTCTACCCACAAAGGTGGACACATTCAGTAAATAAAATTGTGAATTGTAACTTTGAGGATGCAAGTCAAGAACAGTGAGTAGCAGGGTCAATGCCGATTGCCCACACATTCGTAGTAGCTTTAATTCTGTCATACAGAAAGTAGCAACCAAACTTCTATTTAAAGAAAAGGCCAAAACATGGACAAGTTTTTCATTCAATTAACTTACTAATTTGCTACTAATGAAAGCATTAAGTTCCATGAATATGACCAAGTCTGACAACTAATCGGAATCAACCATATGACTACTTCTGCAAATGAGAACATAAAAATAGAACAGGATGAAATTAGTAATCCAACCTTAACTATACGTATGGACAGGGAAGTAAATCCACATTCCACGGCGACCCTATCATTTGATGGTTCATGGCAAGAAGCAAGCTTAAAGTCTGTCCCTTCAAACAAACAATTCAGCTTCACTGCAGCAATGTGCTCCTCCAAAGCAGATAACTTGCCCCCAACCTGCAGAAACCCGCCAAATAGGTCAGAATCATCATACTTGGAGACGCATCATACTAAAATATAATTGTTTCAAGTGCGTAATACTCCTATCCCAAAAGAGTGTTGGAGTTCGAACTCAAATAAAATTTACTTATGTCTAAACTACATAAGAGTTAAGAGATAAAAAAAATAAAAAAAAAATTGTCCTGACTCTCCAAAAATGGCTAGTAAGTATCAAACAAATTATGATGTCTCTAATGCAAATGACATTCAAACAAAAAAAACACACAATTTTGAACAAATGGGGGTCTTCATATTCCATTTAAATGATGGAAATAAGGGCAAGAAAGAGAAATTACAGTGACATTGACGCCATTGTGAGAGAGGCGGACACGACCCAGGAGGGAAAGACACTTGCAATTGGACTCGTAGAAGTTGAATAGTGCTTCAAGATCGGGAATGGTGGCGTACTTGTAGTATAACAACACGCCGTAATCTTCTTCTTGATTCGCCATTGATGCCATGATTCTTTCTTGGAGATTTGCTTAAACCCTTTTTCCTTCCGATCCTGCAAACCCCTTCTTCTTTGGTTTAATTGCAAGTTAGCCCCTCTATTTTTGTTGTAATCTTTGGTGAGAATTTATAATTACAACAATCTCATAATAGAGCTATTTTCATATTGTAAACTAAGTGCGCTATTAAAACATGAACAATGACATTTCTTTAAATAACTTATAATTCGATTATTATTTTATTCAATATAAATATTTTTTGAATAAATATTGCCTTAACAAAAGTGTATTTAAATAATGTTACACACTTTAACATTTTCACTAAATATAAAAATTATGTGTTATCTTGATTTATCGAACTTTTGATCGTCAATTGAATTATTTCAAAAAAAAAATTATATTGCTTTTTTTTATGACAAGGGAAATCTGTAGCCGCTATCCTTTGGGTGCGCATAGGGTAGAACACCGCTCCTGAGCAATAACTCGCAAACCATATAGGAGAGGTAACCGACAGCTCGACCAGAAGGCGAGACCCCTTGCTTTCGTCGGAATAGGTTTTGAACTTGAGACCTCTAACATGAAAGTCCCAAGATTGAACCACTGACCCATCTCGAATGATAAATATTGCTCTTTTTGTTAAAAAGGCTTTCTCAATGTTTAAAAAATATAAATTAAAGTCGAGTTTGATGAATGTATATATTGATTTTCTAGTTATGTGAGAGAATCTAACACCATCATCAAATAAAATTATGAAAATTAAAAATTAACGTATTTTGAATTTATCTTTTTAATAAAGTTTATCTTTTAACGACTTTTCTTTAAAATACTTTGTCTCTATTAAAATTAATAATTACGTAAGTACGTGATCCTTTGTGTTTACGGATATTTTTTTTATATTAATAAATTAAATAAAGTATAGGACAAACTTAATTTTACTTTTATATTTTGTTACTTACAACTCAATTAGCAAGTTCATATTATCAGATTTTCTAATTATTAACAGGTTTATATATTAAATTCACTAGATTTTCTAATTATCACAAAATTCTATATGACAATGTATACATGAAATTTGATAAATTAAAAGAGCAATTTAAAAATGCATATTAAGTATAAATTCACACATGCATGCTGCAATAAAATGATCCAGTTATAATTTTGCAAATGTGTACCCGAAAAACAATAGGTCTAGCATTTTCTATTTTTCTTCTATTTTGCAATCATTCGAGTGGAAAAAATAAAGGAAAACGTACGTAAATATACTATAATCAAAAAATATTTATCATTTATAGTAATAATATTTTTTATTTGACTATTTTTAATTCATTAATAATACAAGTTTAATACATATTACAAAGATAAATTTATTATTTAAATATAATATAAGTTTTAATGATGAATAATGCATTTATCACATATTTTGATACATTTATAATACAATGTGACAATTTTTTATCAAACAAACATAATATATTTCAAAAACAATTATAATTCAAATATATTGTATACATAATTCACTTTTAATACATATTACATATTTATCGCAATATTGCTATAAATGATAATAAATAAAAAGTATCACTGAAATTAGTAATTATTTTTAAAAATATATTAATTCATGTAATTTTTTCAAAAATCAAATGATTTTCCATAATTCTTTCCAAGTTCATATTTCAGCTATAAAAAAAATCGCAAATTCATTAAAAGAAATGCCACATAAAAATCTTAAAATTTCTTCTCCAAATTTTAAATAGTATCAATCAAATTAATTTTGAAAAAAAGAATTGTTTTAACACATAATTTTTTTTATAATCTTTATATGTGAAGTACATTTACACCTTGTTTACATGTTTGTTACCTATTATATTGTATTGTTAGTTAAAATATAACGTTATTTTAATTGTTAATTAAATTCTATTATATTGTAGTATTGAAATCATCGTTATATAACAACGAAAAAGACCTATTTTATGAAACAATCAATTTTGTGTGATTGTGTCAATATCTTAATATTTTCTTCTCAATTTATCTTTATTAATTATTTAATATTATATTTAATCTTTTACTTTATCTTTTTCATGATAGATCTATCACGTACACTAGTTTTCTAGTAGATTTACCATTCAAAGTATTAATTGATGACATTACATAACGACATAGGACAATATAAATTTATTCAAATATTATATTTATTAAAATAACACTATATATTACAATACGATACGTAACATCCATCTGAAACGAGTGTTATAATAATAATGTATAAATTTGTACATATAAAATGTGTAATTATAATAATAGAGAGAGATTAATTATCTCTTTGGTGTGCGCGTGAGAGATAAAAATAAAATAAAATAAAATGTATTAATAGGAACTCCCAAAAGTGTTAAACAAAGACCAAAAATTAGGCTGTAATTTTCCGTAACGTGTCTTTAAAGCAAAAAACAAGAATACCCAAAGTGAGAATTCTTCAATCTCTAAAAGCTTTTTCTCTTCTTCTCACTTTTCCAGTCTTGTTTGTCTACAGAGAGGGAGAGGGAAAGGCATTGTCCCCTCAATTTCCCACAAAAAAATGTCTCTTCGACCCAGCAATCGAACTGAAGTTCGCAAGAAATCTTACAAAATTGGGGTTGATGCAGATGAAGCTCGTAGAAGGAGAGAGGACAATTTGGTTGAGATCAGGAAGAATAAGCGAGAAGACAATCTTCTCAAGAAACGCAGAGAGGGTCTTCTTCTTCACTCTCAGCAATTACCCGATGCCACTCAAACCCCTGATGCTATTGAGAAAAGGGTAATTTTTTCAACTCTTTATACCCATTTTTTATATACCCTTTTGAGATTTTTATGGGTTTTGTTTATTTTGTTATTGATCTCAACGATGCGGTGATTATTGATTTGATTGGTCGATTAAAGTTTGTACTTGTGAAGTGAATTAATCGAAGTCTCTTTCTTTTTTTAAAAAAAAAATTGTTGTTGCTGAAGTTTGACTACACTTAGTAGTCCACCTTGAGATCCTAATTAATTGTTTGGAAATATTTTTGCGATAAGCAGGAAACACCAGATATTTCAACTTTGATTATATCTTTTTTGGCACTGCAGAGAATTAGATGCTGACTTGCTCCGCTAAAAATACTTTTTTCCAAAGATGTGCAGCCTTGGATTACCATTGGGATAGACAAAATGAAATCTTATACATAATTAATCATTTTGTAATTTGAAAACTCAATTCTTTGGGTGTAAAGAGAGAATGCCAGTTTGTATAGGTTATAAAGACAGTGTCATATGGTGGATGCCACACACAATCACTTGTATATAGTTTTGCACCAACCTAGTAAGAAATGGATAAAAATGTCTCTTCATTTATTAAAAAATGTTTAAAATATTTGCCAAATTTCACTATGTTGATCAAATTGAGGGCGTGGTAGACCGAGTAGGTTAGTAAGTAGCAGTGATGCTTGGTACCTATGGCTGGTGGGAGGTGGCATGTATCTTGTGAATTAGTTGAGGTGCATGCAAGTTGGTTCGGACACCATGGTTATCAAAAAAAGGAAAAAAAGAGCATAGCAATGATGTTGGAACTGCACGCTGACTAAACTTAGCAAGAGCTTAAAAGGAAACCCATACTTTAGAAATAGTGTTCCACAATAATTTTAATCAAATCAACGAAACTACTCCTGGGTAAGTCCTTTGTGATCTCAGATATTCATAATTAGAGCTAACTTCTCTATTTGTAATTGAGTTCTTATTTTCACCTTTCTTTCACATCTTTTCTTTGTATATGACATTTTTTGTAAGTGTGAATAAGAAAGTTGAAATCTTGGGTTAATTATGTCTGCAATTATTTAATGAATAACATGTCTATAATTGATTGTTCCCCAGCTCAATTATGGACATGTTATTCATTTTTTCAATATTCTTATTTCATCCAAAAATGAATAACAGACATGAAAACCGAAAAGAAAAACTCAGTTTGATAATGTTATTCTCTTTGATGAGAAGTGAAGCTCACACTTCAAACAAGGTGTGTGCTTCATCAAAATAAATGTCATGGGTTAGAAAGTGTGGGAAGTTTTTCAACATAATTAGGATAAAACTCTTTATATTTAGAAATCCATTAATATTAACCAAGTGATTGCATTTTTGATCCATCCACTGCTTAAAGTGATGCAAAGCAAGAGGTTATATGTGCTTCAGAGGAGTGATCTTTCAAACATGACGAGCAAAGAGTTCCAAATGATAGGCAGTTGATTCTTTGAGTCTCAACTTGAAGGATTTGGATTAATATCAGTGTTATTGTATAATGGTTGATTTGCAATTTCATTATTATAGTACTATATTCATAGTTTAAACTTTTTTTTAACTTTTTTTGTTAATTGTACACTTCACTTCAAAGAAGGGTGCACTATCCTTTTTACCTTTTGCTTTAAGCCTTGTGAACCTTGTTGGTTATTTGTGCTTTTCACTTTAAAACATTGTTTTTAACTTAAGGAAGGTCAAGAACTTAAAATCTGAACATACGAAATAAAAGTTAAAACATTTTTTTTAACTTCCGATATCAGTACAACCATGGATTTCAATAGAAAATTTAGTTTCAAATTTCAGCAATAGTTCCGCAGCCTAATGAGGAAGTAGGACCAAGGTTTTGTAGAAAGAAGAGATGAGAACAAAAGATGATTTATGCTAGCATCAACACAATCATGAAACCCTTCGGGTTGGCAGTGGTTTGAGCTTGGGACTTCCATGTTGGAGGCCTCAAGTTTGAAATCCCTTGTTAGCGAAAGCAAGGGGTTTGCCTTCTAGGTCGAGCTCGTCACACCAGGCAAGCCTGATGCAGGTTACCTCTCCTATGTGGTTTGCGAGCTATTGCATAGGAGCGGGGTTTTACCCTGTGCGTACCCGAAAGGCAACGGCTGCGGGTTTCCCTTGTGGCCTTGTCATAAAAAAACAATCATAGATGTGAAATTTGATGTGTACAGACAGAAAGAAACAATAGATGCTTTCAAAGCACCTCTTGCCCAACATGAAGTTGTATTTGGAATTTGGAGAACACCCAGCACCCTGTTTTCATTCACTTTATTTTCCCTTTTCAAATTTTACTTTAATTTTTTTTGTTTTATAAAAATGACACCATTTAAATTTTACTTCATTTTTTTAAGGAAAAGTATTTTCAAACAACCAAATATTATTTGCAAAAATTATAACCAAACACAACTTCAATTTCAATTTAAAAAATTCCAGATAAAGTGAAAATATTTGTAATAGTATGTAGTATCTCGTATATGAGATCTAATGTATGACCTTATGTGATTATCTATTATGATATATTCATATCAGATTTGATTGTACGTCTCAGTAAAATTAGTCAAGTTGGTGGTTTTGCTAGTTTTTAGAAATTTGGGGGTAAAATCATATTTAGAGAAAGTACATTCAAATTCTAAATATTCTTTGCAAAAAGTATGACCAAATACAACTCAAACCTCAACTTCAAAAATTCCCAATAAACTAAAGATGACAATCTCATCCTTCCCTCCCCAACTTTTTTTACTATAATCTCGGTCCACTTCTAATATCTTTTTGTGTTTTCTTACAGCTGGAAAGTATTCCTATTATGGTCCAAGGAGTATGGTCAGAAGATCCTGCGGTGCAAGTCGAAGCAACTACTCATTTCAGGAAGCTCTTATCGATTGGTATTTCTTTGTTCTGTTGTTTTTGGGTTTAGATTTCTTATTTTTTTTTGCTATTGACAATAGTCTTGTTAACTGTAGAGCGCAGCCCTCCAATTGATGAGGTAATTAAAGCTGGAGTTATCCCTCGATTTGTAGAATTCCTCGGACGGCAGGACTTACCTCAGCTTCAAGTAAGTGTACCTACTCTTTCCTTCTTTTCCTGTTATGTTGCCTGTACTCAGGATGCAGCAACCATCTTAAATTTGCCTTGATCTTTCCTATGGCTGAAGTTTGAAGCTGCCTGGGCGTTGACAAATGTTGCATCTGGAACATCAGAACATACTCGTGTTGTGATTGACCATGGAGCTGTTCCTATGTTTGTACAACTTCTTAGCTCAACCAGTGATGATGTCCGTGAACAGGTAATCTTATTTTGTTATTTCATCTTATTCTTATTTATGCACCTGAATGTTGGATGTGAATTTCAATATTCCCCCGTTGAGCTTTAGAGTTTAAACTATGTCATCTGTTGCACAGATATCTTCGGTTTCTGGAACAGGAATGACTTTGCAATTTGTCTTGTAACCTAAAACATTATTCAGTTGTTGAGCTTCTTTAAATTAAAATCAATATACTTCAAGACTAAGTTGCTCGGACTCTCCAAAAATATTGTGCACCTGTGTCGGATCCTTCAAAAATACACTATTTTGGAGGATCCGACACGCGCTCGTCGACATTTTTGAAGAGTCTGAGCAACATAACTTCAAGAAACTTGATAAGAAAAACAATTGTTCTGTATATTAGATTTGATTTTGCTTAAATACTAGAATTGTGAAGAAATGATTAAATGGATAACATTTTTCTTGATGTGCAGTTGCATATAGAGACAAAAAAAGCAATGAAGATGTGAAACAAAAGATAATACTTTGGATAACTAAACTTAAATTCCATGTAGATAGGGCATTGTTTCGTTATTGTGGGAGGCACTTTGCTAAGGGATTAGTGAGTTGTATAGTGTCATTGTCAAGGAGTTCGTTAAAGCCCAGCTGATAATACAGAGTTAGCTCTAATAGACTGATACCAGTTGATAAGCTTCAGGTTGCTTCAGTGTTGTCAAAGGCACGCTTAAGCACTGAAGCGAGGTAACTCCTTTTGGCTCCATAGTGGGTATGATTTTCTGGTCCTTTCTTGTTCTCCATGTGGGCCCACTCCTCGCCATAATTCATGGGCAATTCTTCCACAATAAGTATCTTCGTGATTTCGAATTGAAGCTCATCAACCTTGTCTTGCATATCCTTGACTTTCAAAGCTTCGTCCTAGTCCTTTAATGGAAGTATTCACCATAGATCTATCACTAGCGGTATTAATTATTGTATGACTATAGGTCTGAAATTTTTCCAGATTTTGCTTTTGCAATTTGTGTTGGTGATACTGTGTTGTTTTCAAAGAATCATGTGTCCAAACTTCTAAAAAAAGTGCAAGTCCCTTGACAAAGTAAACGTTAGTTTTTAATAATATTTTGGCTCTTCCTTAAAATTCTGACAACAGTTTTATCTTTACAACAATTTACTAAACAGGCAGTCTGGGCTTTGGGCAATGTTGCCGGTGATTCCCCAAGTTGTAGAGATCTTGTTCTAGGTCAGGGTGCGTTGATGCCATTGCTAGCTCAGTTGAATGAACACTCAAAGCTTTCAATGCTAAGAAATGCAACATGGACTCTTTCCAACTTTTGTCGAGGCAAACCACCAACACCATTTGAGGCAGTAAGTGGACGTAAATTATGCTTCCTTATTAATGACATCATTTTTTGTATCTTTCGATATTGTGCTATTTCCGGATCTATCTAGATAGGCAAAAATTTATTTCAGAAATAATTATCTGAGTGTGTATTTTATAGGTCAAACCTGCATTACCAGTTCTTCAACAACTTATCCACATGAACGATGAAGAAGTCTTGACAGATGCTTGCTGGGCTCTTTCTTATTTATCTGATGGACCAAATGATAAGATTCAGGCTGTAATTGATGTGGGTGTCTGTCCACGACTAGTGGAGCTTCTTCTGTAAGTTCCAATTATCTCTACACTCATTGCTTTGCTTTAAATTAGTCAGTATCATGCATTTATGGGTTGGCGATTTCTCTTTGACGTCCAACTTTATACTTGCATTTTCATAAAATTCCAGCTGATTTGATGCTAACCTTGCCTTTTCCCCTCCTTGTCCTATGAAGTCATCCATCGCCTACTGTTCTCATACCTGCTCTCCGGACTGCGGGAAATATTGTTACTGGTGATGATGCTCAAACACAGGTAATGCGACGTCATCCTCTGTCTGAATCAATGCTGTGATGTTACTTTATCGTGTTCAAATTATCTTTGCACTCTGTCTTTCAGGTCACTCCATCTCCACATTGAAAATCTAAGTGATATGAAAATTGTTATCCAGTTGATTATGTTATCCATGTTTAGCATCATGTGGATCTGTTTATTGAGCAAAACAATACTTTTGAGGAACACATCGCCAGAAATTTATTATGGTGCTTTGTCTTTTAGGATGAAGTTGTGTAAATATTCTTTATAATCAGGAAAAATGGGAAATTCTGCTAATATCACCTATGCTGCTACTTGTATATGGATTAAAGTGGTCCTCTTTCCTCTATCTTTCGGTCTATTTTCACATGACTTACTGGTATTTATATTTCAGTTTGTGATTGACAACCAAGTCTTGCCATGTCTGTATCAATTGTTGACTCAAAATCACAAGAAAAGCATCAAGAAGGAAGCATGTTGGACAATCTCTAATATCACTGCTGGAAACAAAGCCCAAATACAGGTATATCTTCATTCACTTAAGTGCTTCTGATTTTATTAGTCTTCTGCCAGCTTGGAGTAGTTTGCATTTCTACATCAAATGTTATTTTCTAAGTTCAGTTTCAAATAATAAATGAATGTTGTCTTTAAGTTGTTTGCGCAGAAGCTAAGTGCCTAAAAACTTTTGGGATTGAACAAGTACTCTGTGCATAATGCTAATTATTCCTCCTCTCTTTGTTTCCACACTCTGGCTGTCAAGCTCTGTGTTGTTGTTTTGTAGATGCTAGGCATAGTCGTGAATTCTTTCTCTATACTTCTGTTTATTTTATTGTAGTTCTATATTTTATTCAATGACCTTCCAGAAGTAGATTAAAACTATGCTTTACAACCTGTCTTTGTCCCTTTCCTTTTCTGAGGGTTTGATGGTCATTGGGTTGAGGTGGTTTTGTTATTAAACTTTCCCCTTTTTGTGTGATTCAAAAGGTCACGTATTAGCATTACATTTTGGGATAGTTTCAGAGACCTCCCCTCATGTTTGACTTCACAACACTCACCTCCCTTGTGGTTTATGATGGTACACTGGCCTCCCTTGTTTTAATTTCTTTGTAACAATTACTTTAATCCATTTGTCTCAAAAAAATTCTTTCAACCCACCCATTTATTAATAATAAAAAAGAATACCATTTGACTAATTTCCCCATATTAGTACTCTTTTGTTTAAAAAATCTTCTAATAATTTTCACTCTATTTACTTATTTTTCTAATAACTATATATATTTAAGTAATTTCAAAAGACTAGGTCAGTTCCAGAGGTCTTTCACTTCATCTTCTTCTCTCATGGTGTGATGGCTTAGCAGAGGCACTCTGAGGCAGCAGTTTTATTTTCTTTTGCCGGAAAACAGTGGTTCACTCAGGTCAAGAAGATAGTTAAGAAATTTAAATACCTCAGAAATTGTGGATCTTGCGCTAATTGATGAAACTAATGAGGGTATCAACCAAAAGCTTAAACTATGAAGGAACACTTTAGACAGTAGGGTTTTTGGATAAGTACATGCAATATCTGTGTCATTGCATGTTTAGGTGTCATAAGAGTGAAATTGAGTGATATTAGATAGGCTTGTGCTGTCTAAAAATGCACAATTAGATGCTTGGGCTCGACTTTCCAGAGAATGAGATGATGTTGCTCACGATTAGAGTATGCTTGTTGAAATGAAGAAGTGCTATCGGAGTGTTACGTGATGGGAAGATATCTACTCAGAAGTTGTTTCATTGAGAAGCTTGTTTCTTTTTTATCAAGTTTGTTGCCGCTTTTTTGCCTTTCACCCTTTCCAGGACGTAAAAAATTTATTCAGGAATTTCAAATATTCTTTTCCTTTATCCCTCTTGCTGCTAATGCAGTTGCTTATTTCCTTCTAAATAGGCTGTTATTGAGGCGAATATTATTCTTCCCTTGGTACACCTATTGCAAAATGCAGAATTTGACATTAAGAAGGAGGCAGCTTGGGCTATCTCTAATGCTACCTCTGGAGGATCTAATGACCAGATTAGGTTTGTTCTTTCTCTGTATACTCTCTGTGAGTCCCCTTTAATTCTTCTATTCATCTCACATGACTTATGATCGGGTCATACTCTTCTTGTAATCGGAGCCGACATGATTTTTAATGAGGTTGTAAGTAAATAACTATTCTTGAAGTTTGAGCAAAACTAACAGCAGATTTTCTTCTTATGTGATAAATGATGATCTGGCGCTCTTAATAGACATTCTATTGGAGTGTTATCTTGTGATAAAATAGGTAATGCTCCTGATTTTGAAACACGGTCTGATTATTATTAAACCTTTCAAAGGAAATATTTCTTGGGTTTTTGAATGAGCAAATCGTGAATTACCTTTCCATTGTGGAAAGACAAACATTTCAGTCACGAGTTGAAAGATCTATTGGGGATAAGAGAAGTCAATGGGGTCAGAAGCTGTGTCTTTCATGCTAATAATGTATCAATTTCTATTAATGGGACGTGTTGTTTATCCTATTGCAGGTTCTTGACTAGTCAAGGTTGCATTAAGCCACTATGTGATCTCCTAATTTGTCCAGATCCCAGAATCGTTACAGTATGCTTGGAGGGGCTCGAGAATATACTGAAGGTGGGCGAGGTGGACAAAGAAGCTGGGGCGAATGGTGGAATCAATTTGTATACACACATGATCGATGAATGTGATGGATTGGACAAGATTGAGAATCTCCAAACTCACGATAACAATGAGATATATGAGAAGGCTGTAAAGATCTTGGAGAAATACTGGGCTGAAGAAGATGAAGAACAAAATCTCCCTGATGGTGCTGATGGAAATCAGCAAGGTTTCCAATTCGGAAACAACCAGCCTAATGTTCCTGCAGGAGGATTCAAGTTTGGCTAGAAGATTAGTAAGTTTGTTTTGTTTTATAGGTCTCTTCACTGTTTTTGGATCACAATTTTTAGACTATGTAATTGGATCGTTTTGTCGCCAAGGGTCAGGGTTTTTGGTCTGGCACAAAGGCCTTTTGAATTGTCTGAAAATGTAATGGTTTAGTTTGTGTTTTCTAAAATTTCATTCAACTTTCAAAATCACATTACCAGTGTGTGTGTTCTTTTGGCTGGCTGTTTGTGTGGGGTACATGATATATTTATGGTTGAATTCATAATGTGTGTTTTAAATGTTGCTCAAGAAAATCACCAGCTACTCAATTGGTCATAGATGTTTTCTTGTGAACCATCTTTCACCAGTTATATATTGTAAGTTTTATAGGATTTTATGTTGTATATGTCTACCACAAATCATAACGTCTATATCGCAATCTTTGCAGTGTTCATATTTCATTCGTTCATTTTTAATTGTCACATTTGGATTTGCCATACTCATTAAGAAATAATGATTGTATGATTATATCTTTAAATTGATCTTCAGTATTAGATTTTGAAAAATTATTTTGAATAATAAGTAATTAAAGTTATGGATCTAAAGCTGTTGCTATACTAGTCTAGCGCGTTTGCAAAAGTTTAATTTAATACAAGTTCAATTGGAAAAAAATGCAATAAAGGCACTAGAAAAAACAAATTAATTTCTTCAGTATCAAATGATACTTGGGATTGTTTGCAACAATTGAACTGAAAATGTCAATAAATATCTCATATATTTTGATATAAATAGTTAAAAATGAAATTGAGGAAGATCAGAAGTTCAGTATAAAGGCCAATGTAAAATTTAAATTTTATAGGTTCTTATCATTAATTTAAGTTAATTTTTATATATAAATTTATATTTGGTATTAAAATTTTGAGTTCAAATAAATCTAATAACATAATATTCGATTTGCCTTTAATTGGATGAAAGGATCTGAGATAAGACCGAATATTTTCAGAACATCTCACATATATTAATAAAATTCAAACAAAGTTATACAACAATAGATTTTATATATAAAATAGTAACTGGCATACCATCACTGTATTCAATGTAACACAATTCACAACATCTTAACCCTTAAGTCTATTTCTTAATGAATAAGTATTGATAGTTCATATGAACATACAAATCACCAACAAATACGACACCATGATATTGACTTGTCATGGTGTCAAAATCACAGGGTCCATTTGTAAACACGCAGATTTATTTCACGAGAGATCAAATCGTGTATTCTTAAATATATCATATAGAAAGTGAAAATTAAAAAATTGTAAAAAAATATTTAAAAAATATAATAAATAAATTTAAAAAAAAAATATGTACTAAATATAAATTATATTTAATATTCATACACGTTTAATATTGATTTCCTGATATAAATATAGGATCTTAAAGTAAACATTATTTGAATTGGTCCAAAATAATAATTGATGCTCTAGCACCACTTTAATATTTAATAGAAAGGTAGCCTTCAGTACTATTTATTTAATATCTAAATTCTAAAAATTATATTTTATTATACTATATTTTCTCTTCGTAACACAACTTATTTGAATGTTTTCTTTTAAATTGGCAGAAATTTAGTCTAAGAAAAAATAATATTTTTTTAAAAATGGAAACTAAGTTCCATATGAAAACGAAAATGATTTACTGTAGTGCCAAAACAATACCGAATTAGGTTTTCTTTTTTATAGCTAAAACTGTATATACTTAAATGGTAGTAATATATATTCTTTTAAGTTTTGACTATGATTAAAGTACTTACATAATTTGGCCAATTGAGACATTTAAATAAATATCACATTATTTAATCAGGTATATAGAAAAAATAGAAATAAAAGGAATCGATCTTGCTATAATTGAATTTATTGTTGGCGACAGAATTAAAACGACATTATATCCACGCAACGTGGAAGTTAGTAGACGACCTGGCAGTCCTGTCATAGGAGTTATATAAAAAAAATTATAAAATTATTTTATTTTATATTGGTTATGAATATTAATTTTAATATTATGTATTTTATTTATTAATATTACGATGATTTGTAAGTTATTCAATAAATATAATGAGAAATTAATTTTATGAGATAATTTTATCTATATTCACAGTCTCGTACCGAGCGATGAACCATAGAGTTAAAGCTTCCCATTGCCCATCCCTCTCTCGGCAGATGACAATGTATATACAAGTCCGGACCTAGGAAGACCTAACGGATGTTCACTTTTAAATTGATACATTTATTAAGAAAATAATAATTGACGTAGTGAGTTTACTATTTTATTTCTATTAATTACGAAGTGAGTGAATTAAAAATCTGAGATTTTAAAATAGTTATACTTTTTCAAAATAATTAATTGAGAATATATTGATTAAAGAAATTGTTCTTTCTTGATTTATTAAAATAAATAAATAATTTTAAAAATTAAAAAAAAATAAAAAAAATCGAGGGGTATGAAATTAGATATCCTCACGAGTTGTCCCCTTCGTTATCTAACTATAATGGCTTTTTATTTGGTAGAGTTTCAATTATATACTCTTAAATTCACAACTAGAAATCAGAATTATCTTTGAAAATAATTGAAATTCCAAAATGCTTTCTCTAACTCTATCACAACGAAGAGGTTCAACAAGCATTTATTGTAGACGGTTGCACTAAAATGTTATTACACATAATTTAATACTTTTATTCATTTCATAATAGTTGTTCATTTTACTATTTTGTGATGTTAATAACGCTTTTTCATTTTATAAAATTAATATATAATTTTATACTTTATTATTTTTTATTAATTATAATTATTTTTTTATTATTTTTTTAACAAAATAATAATATAATAAAATTATTCTTTTATTCGTAGTTTCAAAAATATATAAAGTCAATACTAAACTAATATTATTGAACAGAGAGTAGTGCTTAGTCTATATGACAAATAGTTTCTGAAGCGAGAAAATTAAATGTCAATCACGAAAAGAGTTGTATTGAACACTGTAGATATAGTTCTCGTTTATTTATTACTTTCTTTTGTTCATTTTTAATTTATTTATTATGCGAAAAATAATTATTGAATAATGTCACTTATTTTATTTAAAAATTAAGAGATAATTTATTTTTTATATTTATTTTATTATTATTAAATACTAATTTAATATCAATACATTTTTTTAAAATATTAAATTTAATTTATTCAAAGAATATTATAACAACGTTATTCATATTACTTGTTATTTCTTAAAGTACGTGTCAAATTCTAAATAGTATTAAAATGATTTTTTTTTTGGGGCAAAAATGCATTTTTGAGCCAGTTTTTTTTCTAAAAGCGAAGAGGAGGAAAGGGAGAGAGGCATTTTACGTAGTATGAGGGAACACACAAGTCTCAATATAAGGGATTTAGATTGTTATTTTAAATTTTATAATATTTTTAAGAAAATAAGTGAGCAACTGCAAATTGATCAAATAAATTATGTCATTAATAATATAGAAAGTTATACTAATTATTTTTATTTGAGAAAGATTGCTTTTAAATTACTTTTACTTTGGATTGTTTGATAAATTTAAAAATAATTTTAAATAAGTTTAAACTAAATAAGTTTATAGACAAAAACAGGATTCTCCTGTTTTTTCCTCTTTTTCTTTTTTGAATTAAAAGCATTTTAAGTTTAATTTTTTAAAATTTACTCTCTCGATTTATGTTTTCCTGTTCATTATAATATTTGGAATGTCCAACAATATTCCCTCCAAAATTGTATTTGTGTAGTACATAAATTAATGGTAATTTATAATATATCTATTTTATTTGTGTCATTTACTATTTCTTAATTTCCGTATCAAGTCAACAGTAAATAATTATGAGTTGTAAGAAAAAATATTTTTTAAAGCCAATTCAAACATGCTCGGAGCCATTCCCGAGACATACACTTTTTACTCCCAAAACTTATTTTTTCATACCCATGAGTTATGCCTCAAATTCTCAAAGTATATGTGTAGAATAGATCTATATCTTTTTTTCTTTTTTTTACCGGGTAAATTTTAATCGCGCTTTGCAAGGTTCATTCGAAATGTTTTTAACAAAATTTTCTTTATATTCAAGGGCCTTTAAAATCTTTAATTAATGATGAAGCACTTCCACTAATACATTACAAACTCACATTAGTCATCAACATTTTTCATTTTGTATTTTGTAGCGTTAGATATTTCCTACTCCAAAACTCACCTCAAAAACACTTTTAAAAATACAAGTTTGAACCGGTTCGGAGAAAATATCTCTTAAAGGAACCTTCGTCTTTTTTTTCTTTAAAAAATCTGTCGTTTGGTTATATAATAAACTTTGTTCTTATCTACACAATAATTTTTTTCTTTGATAGAAACAAAAGTACTACTAATATCTTCTCAAGATACTTTTTTAAACTTTAGTTTAATTTTCATTTCTCTATTGGTTCAAACCGAACACAGTAAATTTGTTTTTCTATATATAGATCCCTCAAACTTTAGAACTTGGTAGAACCTCTTGTTAGTTGTGACAAAGAGTATAATAATTAAAATATTACATTCCCTTCCGCCAAATAACAATATCTCAAAGAAAAAAACAAACCAGATAAATGGCGGAGTCGGGGTGGCTCCGGTCCTCCACGTTATCTTTCAGGTGGATCGGACTGAGGTTTTCACTTCCGACGTCCTTTATGCGGTGGCCGACGATGTTCACTTCGTATTTCACGCCGAGTGGGAGTTCGAGAAGCCATGACGGCGTCGTTTCGGCCTCCTCCCCTCGGCGGTGGTCATGGCCGGGCCTTGACTTGCCTTTCAACATCGTTGACTCTATTGTCTGGTCTATCATCTCCGTTGTTGAATCTATTGCTCTCGTCTCTATGCTCGGTTTTTTCTTCCTTTTCTGTGGATGTACCATCTGAAACTACAAATTTCATGTTTCTATTTATATCTAATGTAGTTATAGTTACAGAATTTCGTACATCGGGATAGCCGGAAGATTAATCGATCGGTGACCGCTTTTGGACATTCCGGCGAGTAGTTGATGACTTGGGGAAAAGGCTGATATTGTATCAACCACGTGATGTGAGTTGAGGGTAATTTCGTCAATAAGAAGGTCCTTTTTTTTTTTTTGGTTCCCGATGTTATTTTCTGTAATACCTTTTGTACGTAAGTGTGTTGTTTTTGTTATTTATAACATTTCCCGCAATCAAATTACACTATTTTGGAAGTTACAAATTTCATTACTCATTGAAAAATTTCAATTCTGTAACTTTGCTATAAAGGCACAAACGAAACTTTAAATTTCTATTTTATTACTATCAAAAAACGTGATGAGAAAGAAGTTTGAAAATATTGATATTTAAGATGATAAAATTAAGTAAATATTTTGATATTTATGTATCAAAAAAAGTCTATTTTTATGACGTGTTTCCATAAAATAGGAAAAAGGACAGAGTTAGACTATATGAGTGTCTAGTAAAGAATATATTAAATTTATTAGCGTGTTGACTAGGCTTAATTTATTTCTATTGTTTATTTAATGACTCAATTATGTGATAAGACTACTCAATAAATTTGTACCACATATTTGGCCAATCTAAACATACTAGCAAAATTACTTCTATTTTCTTTTTTATGGCTAAATAATACTACTTTATACTCTTAAATTGATTTCACATCATTTCTCTTTCTTCAAATTTCTCGGATTTTCCTAGTTTGCTCGTAAAAATTAAAATATATCAAACTCTACTAAAATTAACACGTGTCTATATATATATAGAGAGAGAGAGCGGTATAGTGGGAAAAGAAAATAACTTAGAAAAATTAGTGAGTGGTCTTGAGGTATCGTAATTGTGCAAATTGAGGCCCAAACAAAGGTAGCTAATTTAGCTTGACGATAATCTCAATAATATCATCTTTTTCTTCCACTATTAACTCGGTGGGTAATGATAGAGTATTTATTTGTAAATATAATAGAAAATACTCCATATGATTAATTCTGTTAAAGCCAGGTCCTATATGTCAAATGATAATAATAAACTACAAAAAAGGAAGATCGAAGAATATAAACTTATAAGGAATTTGTTGGTCAAATGTAAATGTAACCATATCTGCTTTTTTACTCTCTTTTTTCTCATTTTATTTTCCAATTCCAAAATGTTTTATCTTTGGACATTTTCTCTCTGTGTATACTAACAATTTATTATGTATTTACCTAACATTTACAACGGCAATTCATTGCAATTGTCTGAAGCAAGTTCGAGATTTGAGTTCTCACCGATTTCAAATTTTAAAATATGTTTAGTATTATATACGCCGAAGAGGAATCGAGGTGTGCATCAATCTGTTTGGTTCAATTTTATGTGTTATCGATTTGATTTATTAATTTTTAAGTATGTTAAATCAATAAGAAAATTTTTATCGATTCTCAGTTTATCAATTTTTGACTTTAACGGTTTGATTTTTGGTTTAACTAATAAGAAAGTACTTCTAAAACAAATATATGATTTCTCTTATAAATTTGATGCGATAATATAATAATGTAACTTTACAGATGCTCATAAAATAAAAACAATGATAACAAATATGAAAAGTACTATACAAGTGTAACACAACGAGATATTAAGAGAGACGTGGTTCTTACTTTTAAGTTTTGACATTTTGTATGAATGTGAGGTTGCAAACTCAAAGCAAAGTGAAGTGTGAATTGAAGACTAAAGAACAAAGACAATAACTAATAAAATATTGAGATTGATATTTATCATGTCCAGATAAAAATAGTAAATTACTAGTCTTAATGAATTAGCGTTTACCTAATAATCCAAGTACTAAAAACCATAAGTCGAACTTTTTTTTTTATAAAAACATTTAAAAACCATTAGCCTAATAACTTAATACAATAAAATAACAAAAGCTTTTTTGAGTCGATTTATCGGTCATTCAAGTTTTTGCACACCCTAATCAAAGGGTTGCTGATTAAATTAAGTTTCATTCTTCTGTGAACCAAGAGATTACTTTGTTACCAAGTTCTAAATAAATATTGTTTATATATTCAATAGATTTCTCAATTTGTTTAAAAATTACTGATATTTGGGGTACGCCCTAAGTCTGTTCATAGCTACTGTTTGGTATACCTGGTATGCTCTCACTCAAATTTGTTGTATGAATACAATCACGGTAATTATATAAAGTTCACTCAAATTTATTGTATCAATATATATTATTAACGTTGCGATACAATTACAATATACGTATATATAACATTCGTCCACCTTTCAATATACATACTGAAGTTTATCAATTTAGTCCAAGCTACAATTTTGGTATTTGCAATGTTTGATATGGAGCAATTAATTTGTATAAATTGCAGATATTTGATTTGTATAAATCTTACTTGCCACTCTCACTAAGGCAAGCCAAAGAGTAGCAAACAAATTTCGAAGAGTGGCGAGCGAGACTATATAAATTAGATGCTTGCAATTTATACAAGTTCAAATACTATGGAGCACAAATAACAAAATTATAACTGTAGAACGCTAATATAGTACTTAATATGATTGCTATTTCTGAAATTTTCTCTCATCTTTATTTATTTTATTATTATTGAAGTAATTGAGAAAAAATGTGTTAATACATTTTGGGAAGTGCTTAAGTTGGGACCAAATCCTGTATTTTTTATATACATTATGGATTATATTGATCAAAAGGTTATACATAAAGGATAAAAACAAACAAAGCCAATACATTAGGGACTATTTCGATCATTTTCTCATCTTTGCGTAATTGTGTGAGGGTTTTGTTCAGAACCGTCAGGAAGTAGCCGGAGAAGCTCTCAATTCACAGGAAGCTCAACAATGGCGTGGAGGCAAATTCTATTCTCCAACAGAAGATTACTTTCAGTACCTTCAAACTCTGTGACATCTGGATTCGCTAGCTTTTCTTCCAAATCCAATCCTTACATAGGTAATTTCAATTTAAATTTGATAAAGAATTGATTTTTTTTTTGAAACTCATAATTTTGGAATGATAAGAAAGATGGTGGGTGCAGTGAAGGTGGGGATTCCAGAGTTCTTGAATGGAGTAGGGAAGGGGGTAGAGACGCACGTTGAGAAACTTGAATCAGAGATTGGAGATTTCTCGAAGCTTCTTGTTACTCGAACTCTTAAGCTCAAGAAACTTGGCATCCCGTGTAAACATGTCAGTATTTATCCCCTTACCTTTTAATTTGTTTCATTTTTGTCCAATATTTCTTCTGAAAAGGTAACTGCTTTCCAGCTTTGAAGTAATTCTTCATAACCAAAGGGATTAGATCTGTGTGTGTGTTTCATCTGTGAAGATGATAAAACGCATATCCGATGCTTAATTCTAGGTAGTGTCTAGTTACTTTATTGTAATAAAAACTCGATAGATGTGATGATGAATAATGTTAAGAATCATTGGTTAAGCCTTTGAAAGAGTGGATACTGGGAGCGTTTTTATTTTTTCCATTCGTTTCTGGAACTGGATATTGTTAAGCTAGTGGGGATTGTCTAGCTTTGAAATTGCATATGCATTGCAGTAGGTGGAAAATCTTACAATCCGAGACGATTCTATAGAGTAAAAACATCCAGTTGTCAGCACTAACAAGAGAAACAGAAGTGCTGAATGCCTTGATTGGTTTATGAAGCATACCTTTAATCTCCCATTCTCTACGTCGAGAGACTTTAATAACCATATCATGTCAGAAAAAGTGGGAGTCAGGTGTTTAAACCTATACCCCGAAATCTATATTTCAATTGCATCCATATGAGCCCTGAAATACCTACTTCCCATGTTCATCCACCTGAATTTCCATGCTAAAAGCACCTTTCTTTCTGTGCCTAACATCATACTATGGGTATGCTCCACAACACATATCATAATCTGTATGCAATAAGACAGTGAGGTGATTGTCATCCTCTCCTGCTTTCTTGCACCTTAAGCACCATATTATGTGGATTATCCTCCTCCTTAAGCTTTACAGTGTTTAGACGGATCCCCCTGCTCTGCTGTTCAGATAAAAGAGGAAATCGTCCTTGTGCTCCAAGGATCCATATTGAGAAGGAAACTGACTGCACTCCCTTTCCGACAATCTGCTGTAAGAAGGTTTACAATGTGAAAATGCCAGTCTTCTGCTCTCCCTATATCCAATGTGTCTCTCTATTTATGAGATATCACATTCCAAGCATCTTTGCGATGAAATCACGCATATATAGAGTGGTGTAATGAATCTGGGCCTAAAAGTTTCATGTTTGATAGCGTCAATAGGCCTACATTTTTCTTTATCTAGAAAAGACCTATAGCGTCAATAGGCCTACATTTTTCTTTATCTAGAAAAGACCTACTTTCTTTTGCCAGTCTGAAGAAAGAGATAGTACTGAAGTCCTTTTCATCTAAGGAAATAATGGATACTTTTAAGTGTCTATCAAAGATGTTTTGTGATTAGATTGTTGGTTACAAGAATGCATTCAAGATTATGAAGTATGATCAACATTAGGACCCAGTAAGCACATTCAATTTTGGTTAGTAAGTTATTGCATCCAAATGTTAATCAACATAAAAATTCTTTTTAAGCTTTAAAATTTATTATCTGATTTAGTGTGTAACTAAGCTCTTCTGTGATAAATTCTTTAAAAAAAAAAAAAAGCCTCGGGTGAAATATATCTCCATGGAGAAATTTGATCCCTCCTAACTTTACCTGAAAAACATTTTGCAGTTGGCTGTCCATCATAGCCGAGTATGAGATATTATGGGGGAAGGACATAAGTTGTGTTAGTGGTGTGCTTTAAGCCTTAAACATGTATTTTAAATGATGTAATGTGATTAAAGATGATGTCTGATGCAAGTTATCCTATTGAAGTAATCAATTAGTCTGTTTTGTTAGGTTAGTACATTTGGAAGTTTACTCTCTGAACTGCAAAGTTAATCTATCGGATCTCAGTGTATTATCATTATGCACAGAATGGATTTGGGATTCTGGTGAGGACAGCTGAAACTGATTCCTACATTTTTAAAAGCGCTAGGAAAATAGGTGGTACTGGAAGATAGTACGGGGAAGAGAAGCTGAGTTTTTTTATTTACTTTTTACAATCTTTGGGTATTCCCAAGTGAATACTCTCAACTTGGTATTAAAAAAATGTCTACAATCATAGAGAATGAATAACAATTGATCACTTTTTGGACTGTTCGACAAATGGAACGGTAAGTGTAGAAAAATTAGCTTTTTGGGTCTAATTGCCCCATGAATATGGAGATTGAAGGTAATTCATTGCTTGTGGTGAATGTTGTGTCTTTTAAGGAATAACATTAACTGACGACAAAACCACACCAGGACTCTTGATTGATGCGAGAGATTTTTTCTGACCGAGACCGAAACCCATTAAGCTGCAATCAAAGTGAAAATTTTGCTGATCGGATCAAGTCTGCTATTTCCCAGTGACCAAATTTAACACTTTATAGTCTTTAGTACAGTAATCTTTTTGTTTGAGTATCAATGTGAACAGTTCTAAAGTCTTCACCAAAGTGTAACTCTAGGAAATGATTGGACAAGTGTATAGATGTTGGAACTTGGAACTTGGAACTAGTTTCTATATGCAATTATAAAAAAATGAGGAGAATAGCGAAGCATAGTTGTATGTTTTTCTATTTCTGATAAGTAGAACCCATAGTGGTATATGCTTTGTTTGACTCATCATGCCGCAGTTGTTTGAATTACACCCATCAATTCTTTGTGCTATGTTTTTGCTTGCATCCATAAGCCTCTTTTGACTCTTTGCTTTTGCTGTTTGCAGAGGAAGCTGATATTGAAGTACACTCACAAATATAGGCTGGGACTTTGGAGGCCCAGAGCTGAGCCTGTGAAAGCTTAATTAATTCATTTTGTTGGTGGTATTTCTCATGAAGAAAAACTTTCTGCTATGATGCTCATCTTTTTGTACTAGGATGGAAATTTCATAAGGGGATTCTTGTACCTGTTTGGAACTGTCTTTTGATCAGTAAAGTAAGAATTAGGTATTTGCATTGTATGAATACATCAATAACTAATGCCCTTTATTTTCTTTCTATTGATTATTATTTGTTAAGTGCATACATCTCTTATCATTTTTTTTATATGTAAGCTCGATATGTAAAGGTTATCTTTGTTATAAGAGTAAACCATATGCAAAAGTGCTGCAAAAATTGAAGATTTCTCTCGTGCGGTGTTCGACTGAACTTTCTTCTGATGGAAAATCTTTTCACCTGCTATAGAAACAAAAGCTTTGGGTTTGATAATATCCGACCTCAGTCGAACCACATAGAGGAGAGGTGCTATGCATAAGTGAAGGGCTAACATAACCAAAACATTAAGAAGGTGCACATCTCAAACTAAGATACGGTAGTCGTGTCGTTCCGCTATGGCCCCTGTACATTACCAAAGTCATGTCTGGCTCCCAGGCGCATGTAATCAGGGTATCTTTTTCTAGCTACTTAAGAGCACCTACAAATATCAGGAACCCTTAACAAAATCCATAGTAATTGTTACATTTCTATGCAATAAGCAGACACTATTAGCCAAAAGATTCAAAACTTGTCTGAGTCAGTTCCCCCGTTAATTCCAAACCCACAATCCTTGGATCTGCAAGAAGTGGGCAGTTAGTAAATCATCAGACCTGCTCCTCTTGTGCTGATATCATTGTTTCCCCTCGAATCATTTCACCCTGCTGTCTTTTTCTTGGTCCGGGGGAAGATTCGAGGATAAGATAGCACACTTGTGAGTAACACTTAAAATCTACCAGCAAGACTTTCGTAAAGGCACTTTAATCTGAAATATAATATGTATAGTAAAATGATTGAGCGCGCTTCCTTCTTGTTGAAAGTGACAAGTAACCCTAGGTTAGCAATTTTGACTTACAGTTTAAGCAGTTGGTTGTTGCATGGTAAAATTCCTGTGTGTATAAGAAGGAAAACAAAGGAAGCTAACGTCATGATCCAGTAGTTGTTTAAGTGCCTAATAAACAATGCATCTCTTAAGAAATTTGTGAAAGCTAGTTTCTATTTCAATATATAAACACACGACCAACATTTCTGTACAGAAGATGGAAGGGAAAGAGATAAATTACGGGGATTGGAATCTCCAGTTACTCCCTCTAAAACTGTTTGAGATGCCATATCATAAACCAGTCGAACAGAAAAGTTAAAAAGAAGTTGTATGTGAACCTACCACTGAATTTAAAGGCGACATACACACTGGTGTCATACACGAGAGCCCAAAACACCTGTAACATAAGAAAACATAATCATGATTCACTTCATTGAGAATAAAATCCATATATAAGGGAGCATAACAGAAAAGTATACTAGATTGTACATTTGACAAGTAACTAGTGCAACAGTATTTTGATTTTCTCCATCAATGTTGAGCTAAGTTCGTAGTAACTCCTCAGACAGTGTCTATGAATTTTTCCCCATAATGATAGCAAATGTACTTAGAAATTAATCTTCCGCGTATTGAAATTTTCTTCTGTTGTTTGTATATATATAATACACATGTATTTCCACAAAGGAGAGGATATTAGTTTTGCAAAAGCAGACGAAGTTTAAGAAGTTTTTAACAGAGAATCACCACTGTCAAGGAAGTTCAGCTCCAAATCACGCATTTTTTTAAAAAAATTCTAATTCATTTGTATGCATATTGTAAATTGTGTTCAAGAAAGCTGTAAATAGTACATCTTCAAAATTAGATATAAGAAAATAATCCTTATAACAACTGTGATTAACAACTGTGATATATCTCTTAAAGTTCAGCTATGTCTTAGGAGAAATCTTTGAACAGACATTATCAAATGACATATCACAACTTAGTCGTCACCTTATGATGCCTAACTGGAAAATCAGAAACAACTTATTTAATGGCCTCAACATATATGCAGCTACAATTGAAACACACTAGAAGTGAACCAATTCAACCAGCTTAAGATTTTCATGCATCCAGGAGAATGAAGAGAAGAAGTTTCAGTAAGCTTCTGACGTTATATGATTCAACCAGAGGAAGAGCAAATCTTAAGCTTGCAAATCAAGAGGTTTTGGCTCTTAATAATGACAGACTTAAATTGACTTCATGCATTTATTCGGAGCATTTTGAATAAGCAAGGACATAAAGTTTTGTATAAAGGCAACTGCTGCAATCTAGAATTTTGATCTCTTCCTTTCTCCTTATTTGTTAAATCTCTTTAGAAACTCATCATGCTTTTTCTGGGTGTCCATTACCATTTCATACTCATATTTACAATTCTCATAGGGAAAGTTGAACAAGAATAGTGAAAAACAGAAGGGATTTTAATCATCGAAGCTTAATTGAGTTGCTCCAAATTAAATGGACTGTGTCCTTTATTCACACAGTATATATGTTTGAATTCAACAATCTTGCAAGAACTGAATAATGAAGTATTGGAGCAAAAGCTGTGATCTTCATTTTCCCCAGTCATTTCAGTAGCTAAAGGAAAACTCAGATATATATTCAAACTAACGGAATTGAAAACAAAAGAAATGAACTTATACTGCTGACGAATTATAGTTGTACTAAAAAGATCTCCATGATAACAAATTTTATGAAGAGGTTCATACTCCCAATACTGCTGACGAATTAAAAGTTCAGATATCCTAGGATATGAAGCGTACCTTGAAATATAATAATCAAGAAGAACAGAATTGTGATCACCGTTGCTAATATATTCATCCTCGAAGATGATCCGCTCTCCTTTTTAATTTTCTTCAGTGCCTTCATTCTTTCGGTCCTTCTACGCTTCCATATAGCAAGCTCAGATATTTCCTTGACGAATTTTGCATCAGAGGCGTCCAGTGCTGGACCCTTTGGGGGTCTAGGTGGTTTAGCAGGCTTTGGCTTCCTTGTCTTGTCGATATTCATTTTTTTGTCCCCTAAATTTTTCATCTCTTCCTTCACTTTGTTTGACCAAATTTCTGTACGCCTAACGGATGATAGCTCATCAGCACCTAAACTTTTGTTATATGTACTTGAACCATCTTGGTTCCTTACAGATCCATTGCACGATTGAACTCCACGAAACTCACTACCCGCTTTATACGACTCTTTGTTAGAAATTTCACCAGTCAGATCATAGTTATAACTGCCATCTTCATCACTAGTTGTTCCCCCACTCTCTAAATCTACCTCGAAATCACTTTCCCTCGACTGTACATGATCCATAGCTAACCCAAAGTGTTCGTTGTCTACCTTTTAGCTGATAACAATAACATAAATTACAAACAAAGTTACCAAAAAGCTATGCCACTGTAAGTTATCATTCTCAACAACAACAAAAAAAAGCTATACCATGTACAATACATTTGTTCGCATTTCGTCACATCAAAGACACTTGCAGCCATCCACAAACTAAAGACAATGGAAAAGCTAATCTGTTTTTTCATAAAGCAAAGATACCAAAACATTCAAATGAACACTTGCTTCTTTTCCACTTTAAAATTATATTTACTTGAGCTAAAACGGCTATTCAAATTTACACTAATAAACAACACAATACCCCCACTTAATCACGTTCCACAAACTTCAAATGGATGTTGAAGAAACGCCATAATCAAGCACTCAATATAGTGTAGCTTTACAAAAGTACAAACACCAACATACACACATAGATAAAACAACATTTGCGGTATAATTCCACAAGTGGGGGTCTGGCGAGAGCGATGTTGTTTCTGACAAGACGCAAGAAAATCACAAATATACATATATACAACTGTAATTAATTTTAAAATTGCCAAAGCGAAGATAATGTAAATCACATGGAAGATTCGTTTCACCAACACAGACTAGAGACATGGAAAATGACAAATTAAAAAATTTAAAAATAAGAGTGGTCCCTTTGCAGCTAGGAATTAATAAAGCAAATTACACAAATAAGGATAGTATAAATGCACAAATTTCTCTTTTACGAATTTGGTCACAATACCTAATAGGGTTTCGATTTAAAATTATTTTATTTCAAATAATCCAAAGAAATTAAATCCATTTTTCTTCAAACACTATATTCGTCAAATTAAAAAAAAAAAAACTCAAACAGGAATAAAACGACCAAAGAGGGGAAATATGAGAAAACTGGAAATGGGTATGAATAAGAAAGAGATGAAACACATTCTTGAAAAAAAAAAAAAGAATAAGAAGATTTGTTATACATACATACATCGAAGGTGACAACATGGGTAAGATTTGGCCATGGAAATGGTGAAGAGAAAGGGAACGAGGAAGGTTGTTTTGAAAGAGAAAAAAAGAAGAAGTGAAATTAGGACAAGGTTTTGTAATAATAGTCAAAAAGAAGATTTGGAACATTCCCAACACTTGTAGATAATGTTAACACCAATACCCATTTCTATGTGCGGTCTGTAGGACCGGACCCATCTTCAAAATTATTCGTCCGCTCTGTCAATATATAAAAATTATATTATATAGTAATATTTATATTAAATAAATTAATATTAATTTTTTATATATTGTTTAATTTGATACGTTAGAGATAATAAATTTTATATAATTTTTATTAAAAATATATGTCATGTGAAATAAAATTGTTGGGGCTAATGAAATTCAGAAGATGTCTTGTATGATAAATAAAAGGAAATGAAAAATTATTTTTATAATAATGAACTAATTAAGTAAAATGTGAAAATTAGTGTACATTATGCAATTAAATTTTCTTTTGGATGACAAAATAAATTTTTCCTTGATTTATTATCAGGAAATACTATGCAAAACATTAAATAGAAGGTGAAACTTTCAAGATTTAAACTGCTCCATTGATGTTTTTACATGTATAATTTTTATAATTTGTCGGTATTAGTCATATTTAATTTCAACTTTCCAGAAAGAGTTTCTCTACTGATTTAATTTTCCTAGATACTTATTCATGTAAATTACCTAAAATATCATTTATATTTGTTTTAGGACCACAATTGAGCAAAGAGTCGATTAAGTTATTTTTTTATCCAAATACATAAACTTATTTTCCATATTATCTAAAATTCTTTATCATTTGAAAAATAAAAAAATTCCTACCGCTAGATATCGATATGTATGCAGTCATTCAGTGATGTATTTGTAGATATTTGAAATATATATTTTGTCACATGAAATTTTTGCCAGAAAATGTAAATTAGTTATAGCTAGAACTGACAAATGTTTTCACATATATTTTTTTAGTGCAAAAATAAATTACATTGTGATAGTACGTACCTAATCCTATTGTTTTAAAAAGAAAATTTACACATGATTTAATTGTTGATATGTAACAGCTGAAAGTAATTGATTTCACAACCAATTTCGAATATAATTTACACAGTTAAATTAATAAATACATGCGATGTAATATATAATGTATTAACATTAAACTACTTATAAATAAAAAAATAGTCACTAAATTTGACATAACAGCGGAAAGGTCTATGATAAGACAGAAAAATATAAAATAAACATGTTAATTCAAAAAACAAATTGTCATAGAAGGAAAAGATATAAACAACAGTTCAAAATGTAGTAATAATTTGTTTATTTCATATGATATATAGATATGTTAAACTGAAATGATTAGGTTGGTAAATGCAAAACATAATAATAATACTAACATTCAACTTCAACAAAGAGAAACATACTTTAATAAAACATAACATAGGAACTACAATATAATATTATTCCAGACGTCGCTGAAATAAACAAAAGCTTGAAACAAAGACAACATATTAGCAAAGTAAAAAAACACATAGCATAGCACTTAAAACAAGTTCAATACTCCATAAGTAGCTTGTGGCCAATCTTGTAAGAAGCATAAGCATCAATACAAGCATATTCAACTTGTGCCTCGCTAAGAACACTTGCCTCCCAATTGCTTTGACAAACAAGATCTGGCTTAGTCATATAAAGACCACAAATTTCACTAGCAAGATCCTTCAATCCTGGACGTGAAAATCGACCAGGCCACTTATTCATAGCAACATCACGAATATCTTCATGACTATTACAAACCAAACCATACTCATTTTTCAGTTTAAGGATGTCCTCAGCAACCTCAACACCAACAAATACGAAATTAGGATTAGCCAAAAATTTCTTGAGAGTTTGTGGGATTTCGTCCAAATAAAACAATTGGACTATGAGGCACGTGTTGTCAATGCAGAATTGGAGTGTGGCTGATTTGTTGCTAAATGTGGGCTTCCACTCACTGTCTAAGCCCACAACTGTTTGCCTTCCAGAATACTTGGACAGCATTGCATTGGCCCATTCATTGGCAACAGCAGCTTTGTTAGTCACAGTGGTTTCAATTGTTTGTCCACCAAATTTAACGTTGTACTTTGAAGTGGTGCCAGAACTAGAGCTACCATAGGATGAGTACATGTTTTGTTAATTGATGGAATTTTGTTACATGGATCGTATGACTATTTATAGCAGGGAAAATTCATTAGTTTGTTTTGGAAAACTAAGAAGTTTTTATTTGTTAATTAATTCAACTTCATGTTCAAGAGAATTAATGAATGGTTAATTAACTAGATGAATACTAAATTTGAATAGGGATGACTGATGAGTTTTTCAATATTTGGTTGTTACATTAATTAATGATTTTAAAGGATTTGTGAAGTTTTGTTTCAACTTTCGAGGAGAGTTTGTCTTTTAAAATCCTGATCCGTCCCCATAGGACGTTGGAAAATGAAAAATAGTATGACCAAAGTTTGAAAGATAAATTTCATTTGGGATTTTAATTATTGCAAAAAAAAAAAAAAGAAGATAGTTGTAGAGTCGATGCCATTTTGAGGATATTTAATACGTTTTTTTTTATTATTCTTGATATGTCAAAAGTGTAAAAATAAAAATGTATTTTAAAAATAAGTGTAAAAGTGAAAATAAACAAAGGAATATGATCAGCATTTAAATAAAAATATTAACCATAATTACTTTATCCTAGCTACCTTATACTTCCTTTGTACATCTCAAACATCCATTATATTAAAAATAGTAGTCAAATAATATTTATTCAATTTGAAAAAATAATTTTGTCATTTTGTATTTATTTTTACATATTTTTTAAAATTTAATACATTTTTTAAAACATTAATTTAATATATTCAAAAATTAATATAATAATATTACTTCTATTATCTTAAAGTGTATGTCAAGTAAATAAAAGATATTATTATTGGATATTAACTATATTTTCCTAGCAATAACAATTACATTAATAAACAAAATAATTATAAAACAATAACCTTTAAAGTTACTTAATATTGTTATCGAGATTCATTAAAAAATTCTCGACCTAAACGGCTCTTTTCTTCCTAAATAATTAAAAGGAAAATATAATAAACAAAAATTTAGGTTGATTGGTTTAACTTTTGAAGTTTATTAATAAATTGATTACTTAATTTACTATCAAATTATCGATTAATCCATTAAAATAATCTCAAATCATTAAAAACTAATAATATGATGAACTGAAAAAATCAAAATTCTTATTAAAACCGTCTTTTTTTAATTTGACTTATCAATTCAATTTGATTTTGAATAACCACGAAATAACAGTCATAAAAGTCCATATAAATTAATATTTGTACATTTTCAATCCTTTCATATGATTTTACTTGTTTACTATCCTAAAAATATGATAATTCAAAATTTGGTGCCCCTAAATTGATAAATCAAAAAACAATATATCACATAATTTAACATTAAAATTCACATTAATCAAGTCTTCTAATTCTCCATTGTTACAATCAAATCCGAAAAATGAGAAATCAATCAAGATGGATCTGAATTGAATCATGACTATACTATTCTGATTTTAAAAAATTAAATATAGATGAAATTTTTGGAAGCGGACCTCAAACTCTTTGCTACTGTAGGTGCCACACAGATAGTAGTGACTGAAAGAGCTGATGCGGCATGATCGCGATTATAAGCGTCCTATTTAGTTTAGGGATTTAGGAACTAGACCTGTTGAGGAACTGAGATAATTCATCTTAGTCAAAGTAAGACTAGGATCAGGAGGTCTAATCAACGGAGGCGGAAGGATCAAGCTTGAAAGGAATGGACGGATGTAGGCTTAAGCCAATTCATTTTGGACACTGCAGATCCAATCATATTATTATTCTATTCATTTTTCTTCCGACAAAATATTAACTAATTTAGTAAATCCTTGCAAAAAGTACAAGGTCGTTAGTAAGAACGTCTACGTAACGTTTGAACAAGTAAAAAATAAATAGAGGAACAAAACTAATTTTCATTCAAAAAATGGAAACATACTTAGATTTTTGACTTACTTTAAGTTAAATCATTTTCCTCCAAGCTTTGCACTTCATTAACTTGTTTTTGATATTTGTCAAACATTTTTAGAAATGAAAAACTAATTTCCTCAAAAACAATACATAAATAACAAAACTACCTACGCTCAAACAATTTATTTTATTAAAATATATAAAATTTTCTAAAAGAGTTAACCATAAAAATATAAAATTCAATTACCATTATTACGCTTATCTAAGCATTATAGTTTCCATATTCGAATAAGGATCGTTTTTGTTAGGACAGTTCTTTTTGTATCTTTTAATTAGTTAAATCTAACATGTTAGATTATTAAGGATACAAGTAATATAAAATTAATTGAGGAACTGAACAAAGTTCGAACATCATTTAACTTACGCACATTATAAATTCATATGCATACGAAAACACACTAAAGAGTAACAACAAAACAAAATGCATGGGAAAAAACTTATTACTAACACAAAAAAAAAAGACATAATACTTAAACAAACACTTAAAAATATAAAAATACTTCAATTTTCCATAAGAAGCTTTTGACCAATCTTGAAGGAAGCATAAGCATCAATGCAAGCATACTCAACTTGGCTAACACTTAGTTCTCTTGCCTCCCAATTGCTCATGCTAACATGTTTTGGTTTAGGCATATTAAGACTACATATATCATAAGCAAGATCCTTCAATCCTGGACGTGAATACCTACAAGGCCATTTTTTCTTAGCAACATCACGAATATCAGCCTTATCATAACAAACCAAACCATATTCATTTTTCAGTTTAAGGATGTCTTCACCAACCTCAACTCCAACAAATGTGAAATTTGGATTAGCCAAAAATTTCTTGAGGGTTTGTGGGATTTCGTCCAAATGAAACAATTGGACTATGAGACAAGTGTTGTCAATGCAGAGTTGGAGTGTGGCTAATTTGTTGTTAGTGTATCGACTAAAATTGGGCTTCCATTCATTGTCTAAGCCCACAACTGTTTGTTTTCCAGAATATTTGGAGAGCATTGAAGCAGCCCATTCATTGGCAACAGCAGCTTTGTTTGTCACTGTTGTTTCAATTATTTGACCACCAAATCTAATGTTGTACTTTTTAGTGGTGCCAGAGCTAGTGCTACTATATGATGAATACATTTGGAAATTAATACTATTGTTAATGAAATATAATTTGGATTGTTTGGTGTCTTTTATGACTATTTATAGTAAAGGAAAATTAATTAATTTGTTTTGGAAAACTCAAAAGTTTTAATGAATGGTTTACTAGATGCATGCCAGGGATGACTGATGAGCTTTTCAAATACTTTTGTTGTTAATTTTGTTTCAACTTCCTAGGAAAGAATTTGTCTTTCCAAGAGTTTTAATTTACTTAATAGATAATGTTAAATGGCCAGAAATTTTAAAAATTTATAGTATTTTTATTTTAAAATAAATTAATTTTTTTTCATTTTCTAATTAAAATATATCAACGTTCAACAGGTAAAAACGTTCGATAAAATAACACAAGTAAATATTATTCTGATCAACAAGATTTTCTTGCCCAAAGTACACAAGGTTTACTAGATGCATGTCAAGCATCTTTAATTATGAAGTTCCAATATTAAAAATAGCAAAGAAAGCAAATCGGAGTTTTAAAACTCTTGACTAGATGCATGTCAAGAGTTTATCTTCCCAAGAGTTTTAATTTAATGAATCAATAATGCTAAATGACTCGATAATTTGATCAAAAATTAATAATATTGAAATGTATCAAAAGTTAAAAAGTAGAATTTTTCCCTATTTTTTAATTTAAAAGTATCATAGTTAAAAGGCTAAAAATATTTTAAAAAGTAAAATAACATAGATATATCATTCGAGTCAAATTCTGATTAAATTTTCTGGCCAAAGAATTTTTTTGCGGAATGTACATAAGGTTTACTAGATGCATGTCAAGAGACGTTTATCTTTAATTATGAAGTTTCAATATTTAAAATAACATTCAAGCCAAAAGAAAGCAAATTGGAGCTTGTCTTGAAAAAGGGGAAAAAAGAACTAAGATTACCTAAAAAACGTTTTAAGTTAAATTATTTCTATTATCTTTTCTTAATCCCAAAATAATCACATCAATTGAAATTGAAATCGAAATGGCGGGACTAATTTCTTGCCAATACAAAGTTTAAATAATCACAAGAACATTTTAACAAAAGAATAAATGTAGCACATCAATTTGACACCCATGGTAGAGGACAAAATTGAAAATGCTTTTATAATTATATCACACAATGGGCAATGTGTTATTAAATGGAGTAAAAAATATAAATGTTTTTTATGGCAAGATTTATTGGGACACAAGGACATGAAATATATGATCCCTAGACTTGGGACAACATCTCCATTTCGATATGTTTGTGGTCCAATAAAATCATCCAACAATTGTCAGTCTACACGTGGATACCCTAGTGTGGATAATGACAACTCCAAAATTAATATAATAAAAACTTTATACTAGTAGTATAGTACTAATGAAATAGATATGTACTTTCATAAAAAAAAAAAAAAAAAATTATTTATAAGTTCGATCGATTATAAATACCTTGAAAAGATTCGTATACAAGGAAAAGTAAAAATAAAAGAGAAGTCAGTTAACGTTTTATGAGTCTCAGCCATTTATAGTCATTCTCATGAGATGATTTGTAATAAGGTAAAATTATAACTATGCAAATAATTTACTTATAGATAGTATTTGCTTGCTTATTTCATTTTTTTTTTGTAAAATTAATAAAGGACGAATGAAAAGACAAGTATATCGGACCACAATAATGACATGTGATGTGTAAATCAATGGTGCATGTGACGGTGAAATTATATATCTGTCCAAAAGAACAGATAATCAAAGCACTAATTTAATTACCATTATATATAATTCCTCTAATAAAGTAATTTTTACACTAAATTTGAGTTAGTTGGGGTGGCCCAGAGGCAGAGGCAGAGGCAGAGATGTTGAAAGTGAAAGATCAGAGATGGATGTAAATGAATTGAAAATGGAAACACAAAAGCCAATTTCTTTGTACGTAATATACACACATTAATTATCAGCACGTTATTATTACCATGCCTGCTTCTACACATTGTAAGACTTGTCAAAGTATTATTAAACATATGAAATCTTTAATTTAGTTAAATCACATTGCATACACATAAACATATATACCAAACTACACCTAGAGGAATTGTGCCATCAATCCAGCAAAGCGTATTTAGCATTTTAAGAGTATATTAATTTGCTTTATTTGGAGTTACAAGAATGAGGAATGTTTCAGCAGTTAGTGGACTATATTGCTGGATTAGTGCCTAATTGCTCATTTCTGTTGATCAATTTTTATAGACATTATTGGCCATTATGTGATGGTTACAAAATTGCCGTTGTATTATTCTGGCAGAACAAGTGGTCAACTATATATGATCATTACTCCTCCATATTGCAAGTTAAATTTAACTCATTATTATTTTGTAATTTAAATTCATTCATTATTCTTTGTAACCTATGTAATATACTTAATTTTTAGGTCATTTATCTTCACTATTTACTACTTTATTTTATTGTTAGAAAGATTTTTTCTAGTATAAATAGTGGTAGTCTTCATTTGTTTTGTTACGCACAAGATACAAGAAACCTAAAAGCTAATTTCACATGGTATCTGTGCAAGGCCTGTCTGACACAATGTTGGGGCCACCAAAATTAAAATTACCTGTGCACCAGATGATAAGCACGGGGGGTGATGTGGGGTGTTGAATAATGACAAAAGTCTCACATCGATGGTTAATGAGATGCGTGAACACCTTTTAAAGCTTGAGCAATTCTCATCCCTTTTAACTTACTTTTGAAGTATGAGTTAGGTCTAAAACCTAATATCACAAATATAAAGTGCATGAAAATTAGTCAAAAAAAAGAAAAGGAGGTGTTTTTCTTTTTTAAGATTAACTCAACTCTTGTCAAGAGTCGTTGAGTTATATTTTGTGAAGTTTATTGTATCCTATAAAGGACAAGTCAAAAAGGATTACTGCTGGACAGGTGAAAAGCATTTGCTATAGTAAGCTTGAATCTCCTTATAGAAACCGCGATATATCCGCGCCTCAACTTCTTTCATTTTTATTTTCACTTGCAATATTATCTTTTGTAAATTTTTTGAAAAATTGAACTTGGGTACCGACAAAAACATCATGATAATGGCATGTGCACGTGTTAGCTGGTAGACCAGAGAAACTAAAGTTGGATGAGAGTGACGTTTGTCTGCCATTTTCAACTTCACCATTAGAGAATGGTGTGTAATTAAGA
Source organism: Solanum chilense (assembly GCA_032847665.1). Classification (NCBI taxonomy): domain Eukaryota; kingdom Viridiplantae; phylum Streptophyta; class Magnoliopsida; order Solanales; family Solanaceae; genus Solanum; species Solanum chilense. The sequence goes on along the minus strand of CM064963.1, from coordinate 102,609,353 downwards.
GATGTAAATGTACGTAGCTAGCAAATGTGATTATCAACACAAGTGAAAGCAATTGAAAAGCCAAAAAATAAAAGAGTATCTCGTTATCGAAACAGCAAATGCTTGGATTCTTTTGCACCCCTATGCGCATGTGCATCTCTTTAACTGCATGGGGTCGAAATTACGAATAATTCAAATAAAGCGATTTAATTGATCAATCACTATCTATCGAAAATTATCTTTTTGTCTTATAAATATAAGAGAAAACTCTACTTATTACATCTTTCCTAAATTGAAAATATTGTTATGATAATTTGTAAGAAGGAACTAAATTAGATATATTTTTAGTTTGTTCCATCAACTTATAATTTTGGAGGAAAAACAAAATTATAAAATTACTCGACAAGTACTTAAGAGTCATAGAGTAACTATTATTTTCTTACGTCCCTTTATGGACAAAGTGGGAGGGAACTTAGGTAATTAAATATTAAAATATAATGGAGTAGTAAAATCTGAATAAAAATATTTAAGCGATTTATAAAAAAATCATAAAATTGGGCTCTTTTATTTTTTGTTTTTTAGCAAGAGAACTATGCCTAAAGTGAAGAAACACACCTACATAACTTGTGGGTACTTACAACATAAAGATATAAAATTTATGTGCCGGTGAAAAAATTGTTTTATAACGATTAAAGAGAAATACAAATTAAAAATTAACACAAAATAAAACCGGAAGTGGAAATTACCCAGAAAGAAGCTGGACTTGACCATACCGGGCCACATGATATGGCCCATATCCTTTCTACTTATCCATTTATAGGAAACGTGAAAATTTATTCGCGCCAGATCTTTAAATCAAAATTAGATCGTAAATCAAATTTTAGATGATTATACAAAATCGTAAAAGAAATTAAATAAGTTATATTCATAGAATTGACCTTAATTTGTATTGGCCCCCATGAAGACTAGAGGACAAATTAAATTGATAGAAATGGTTTCCGCAAATTGCAAAATATATATGTTACTTTTAATTAATACTATTAAATTTTTAAAAAATAGACAAGTAAAATTAAGGGAAGAAGTATTTGGACAAATTTATGAATATTTGATCCCTCGACTTAGGACAAAATTGACATCAACATTTGGGTTTTTTGTTACCTCTTAAATTGTTCTGTCCACACGTGGTGTGGTAATATGGGAAATGACCTTTCACAAGTCAACATAAAATAATTTATTTTATTTTATATTATAAAAAATATTTTTTATTTTTACTCGTCACTTTCTATCGGCTGTTGATCAAATTATTTTATTATGAATCATAATATAGGTCATAATTCAAATTCTTCATTCAACAATACATTATTATTTTTATACTCAATTATCTTTCAATTATTGTTATCCAGTATTTCATTATAAGGTTACAAATTCAATTTGTGTATCCTTAAATTACATTTAAATATTTAATTATACCATATTAGAGACAAACATTATCTTAAATTACAGAGTATATATTTGTTATTTTGAGAGCGTTCTAAATATGCAACAAATCAAATGTATATACTATTTGTTTCAATATTCATTTTCACCCCCTTATCCTTTTGTTCAAAATTCCCAATTATATAGGAGTATACTATTTTCTTCTAAGCCTACTTGCTTATTAATATTTTATTTAATTAAAGTAACTCCACAAGATGACATGAGAATGGTGTAGAAGGAGGAATTAATTGATTTCAATATATATAAATTAAATGGGTGGTCCTGATCCAATGATTTGTATCATCAAATGTAGGGTAGTGACTACCAGGTTGGATTTCACATGTATATATGATATATCTACGTATATACCAAACAACTATTTACTACCAGACTCAATACAATCATGCTTTCTAAATTTATTGATAAATTTTATTTGGATGTTTAAAATAATTAAATTTTTATTCCAGTAGAATGTTTAAACACATGCTTCTTATAGATATTTTACTTTAAATTTTTTTAAAAAAATTGGCAAGTATTCTTAGATATAGAGTTGTCAATATGGGTTAGATCCGTTGAACCGACACGATTTATTCGAGCTTTAATATGATTGAGCTAAAAATTTTGAAGCTCATTTAAGAGAATAATTTTTAGACCGGTCAAAATAAGTCTAATATATATAGGTAGGATCGACCCGTGGGCAAATAAAAATTAAAAAATGATATAATATTAAAATAAAATTAAAGAGAGTACAAATTCAAAATAATTATGTTAATATCTTTTAAATATTTATACTTTTACATGAAAAAAACTTAGTAAGTATTAGGGATAAGAGTCTGGCAAATATCTCAACTTTGGTCGATTTGTCGTTGTGATACAAAACTTTATGAGGACCTATTACTTTTCTAGACTATTTAATGTTATATTTTAAACATATATATTTTTCCATGTGGACATAAAAAATAATGTAAAATTATAAATAGTATTATGTCTATGTGGACACATATATATATATATATCTTTAAAATACACTATTAAATAGTTTAGGGGTAAAAAATATACTGTTAAATAGTTCAAGGGTAAGAAATACACTGTTAAATAGTTTAGGAAGTAAAAAATACACTATTAAATAGTTTGAGAGGTAATAGGTCCTAAGAAAATTTTAGTATTGGAACAGCAAATTCAATCAAAGTTGGGATATTTTTTTAGATACATATCCCTAAATATTATAAATATAATTTTTTCGTGGTATAATTAACAAGTAGTAATATTTACATCATATAATATTGTTTTGTCATATTTATGATAATATTTTTAAATTATAATTTATAATTTAATTTAATAATTATAAAAAAAAATATAATTTTAAAAAAATGAACTGTTCTGACAAGCCTGTGTGTTGGGCTGATCGTTTTCTGCTCATATAAAAAGTGGGCTAATTCGACTTGACCTGTAAAGTGAGTTAGCCCATACGACAAACTCTACTTAGTTATCCTAATGAAATTTAATGATAAGCTTAAGGATGGTGCATCTGTATTAAACACTCCTACTATTGTGTCCCATAACTCTATCCCAATTCTGAACCATTTCTTTACTACCTAAGTACTTAATTAGAACCTTATACACATCTTATGATCCAAATTCAGCTGACTTTGACATTTTAAAGGTTTAATTGTGGTATCTTGTAAACAAATTATCGAAGAATCTAATCGTAATTGATCGATTTATATAGCTGATCGATTGACCTTCAATGATTCCTCTCTAATAAATTGAATCATATAATCAAAAAATACTTTTTTTAAAATATTTTATCTCGTTGGAAATATAGCTAAACATAAAAAGCATATTTTTAAGGGATTTCATTGGAAATATGCGTATTTTTATAGTAATTATGAATTATCTCCGTCCATTTCTTGTCTAATTGCTTACCTATAATCATGTGAATAGTCAAAGTAAAGAAGCTTAAAAAGGGGTTGAAATAAAGTTAAAACTTAGAAATAAAAGGTGGCCTACTGGACCAAAAAAGGAAGATACATATTTAAATGGATGTCTTATTAGTTGAAGTCACATGGTAGCATGTGAAATTGTAGTGTCTCCATATAGTTTGCTGAATTAATGGAAAAGCAAAAAGATATGTTTGTTACTTAACTGATAGCTCGTAGCGGAGTCAGAATTTTCACGAAAAGTGTTTAAGTGCTAAAGTGAATTTGGTCTTCTTTAAAAGTGAAAAAAAATGTTATAAGTGAGATTCAAACATACGAACATTTCGTGCGTCTTTACTCTTTCAAAGTAACTAAAATTACTAGATTACATTATATTATTATGTAAAAGATGTCCAAAATATATTATTTAGCTACTTTATCTATTAATTTATTTATATATATAATATTATTTTTTAACGAAGAATGTCCAATTGAACACCTGATACAAGGGTGGCTACACCACTGTTCAGCCCTACAAAAATACTATCAATATAATATTTTCTTAATATAATTACTCACTTTATAATTCCTATTTTCTTATTGTGTATTGTTTTCTTAGTACTATTTGTTAATGCATGTTTCAAGCCTTCTCTGTTATGTTCAGTGTAGTTGTGTTTAGTATCCTTTCTACTTCTATCATGTACTTTTGATTTTATTATGCTTTGTTTAAATTATCGATCTGAACAGTTTTTCTATCTTTATAAAGTACAGATAATATGCTCTTTTTACAATTTTTACTTACAAAATTGTATTATTATTATTATGAATTAATCATGCAAAACATCCATCTTCTTATATATAAAATTAAATTAATTAATAAACAATAGCTAAAAGATATACCGTTTCACTTTAATTATAGTAAAGATAGATTATTGATATAATTTAAATACTAGGTGGAATAAGTTCTTTTAATCAAGAGTTAAGGCCGTCCCCAATTGTCTTATTAAACTGTAGCTACTACTTTAGTGTTTATTAATAAAGTAGTTAACATTCTTATCCGAATTATTATTAGAATTATTATTATTATTATTATTATTATTATTATTATTATTATTATCATTTATCCTAGATGTACAAAAAGAAAATCTGCAGTTATCAATTAATATTCTCTGATATTGATTGATCAACAACAATGAAATTATATCGAAACATAATAGATAGTAGTTGATTTGATTACGAATAAATTCAAGAAAAATCAAAAGTACATTAATGAGGGCCTGCAGAGACTTAATTTTGTGAACGTCATAATAAAATAAAATACAACGTTGTATAATTTGCACACTAAAATTTGGTGTTGAAACACATAGTTAAATTAAAATGAAATTTATAAAGAAGCGACTGTGGAGTATTTGAATTTTTTTCTTTTAAGTAATCCAATTAACGTATAATCTTGTGGAAAATTTATAAACTAAAATAACAATAGTTATAAAAATCTTGATGGATATTGATTACGACAATTATAGACAAAATTCTTAGACCACAAAATTCATTATAATTATTTCAAGTGAAGAACCTAATCCTAATGGATAATGATAATGACAATTAACATAGTGTTTACCATTCATTACATGTTAAGTTACATATAGACTTATGGTCTTTTATATGTCTAATCACTAGCTACAAACAATATATATAGTTCGTCATGATAGTAAAGATGACATTAATATGCTTAATTAAATATTGTTTTTCACCCTTAGCTCCTACTTCTTTCTAATTTAATTAATTGCATTTCAAGCTTTTTCATTTTAATAATTACGCATTTTATTTTCTGAAAGTCAAATAAATGCACTTCAATTTATTTTTTTAATATATATATGTTGAAGAAATTAGCAGCCTTAAGAGTGATGGCTAGACACGTGTCCTCCCTTTTGACAGTAGAAAGTCGTCTAATATCTTTAAGACCACAGATGACAATTATTCCACGTTAACATTTCTCTTTCATTCAGTTCATTTTGCATCACTAAAGCAAGGTTTATATATTGTTTGGATCACAATTACATTCACTAGTGATAATTGAGTATATTTATTTTTCATTTCAACCAATATATCATCAAGGAAAAAAAACATCGCATAATTATTAGTTCGTAATCAACACGTCGAAAGAAATTAATTTTAATCTAACTCAAAGATCGCTATGGAAGAGTCAATATTCCCAACATATCTAGGATTGGACATTTTGTCATGTGGATCATATAAGATAGCTGAGATGAGTTTAATTATGATATTATAATATTAAAAAAAAAAACTTTAAATATAGCTCGATCTAAAAAGTAAATTTATAAGAAGAGAATTTTACCCAACTATATGAATTTATTGATGATTTTGTTCAATTAAATTTGTATGTAGCTTAAATGGTGAATAAGAGATTTCAATTCCAAACATTATTTGTGGTGTGATTTTTATCAGTTCAATTACTCCACTTTCTAGGTTTGTGCATTATGTCCTCTTATAATTTAATGTCATAAATGTGTAATATATCTTTGTAGATTCTTCAATGATGAGGTGAAATGAAAGATATTGGTCCAGGTAAAGAGAATTGAACAAGTTATGGTGGGATATATGTGCATCTAATCTACTCATTCTTATCTCATTCTTGTAGCACTATATTTATATTTGTCGTCTTACCAAATTTGCTCTTAAAGTGTCATCTTCTTATAAAGGCAAATTAGAAATTCAACCCCTATACATGTTAGGGGGTACTATTTCTAAAGTTGCAAATATTAAAGCCGGCATTCATATAGGATGATTTCACCTAATCCCTTTTAAGTTTTGGAAATATTATAATTGAGCCCCTTAAGGTTTTATAAACTAGTCACATGTACTCCTTTGTGACAAAATTATAATTGGTTATTGCAATACATATTAACATGGTCAAACATCAAAGGGCATCAAGTGAAAAATTAGCAAAATAAAGGTTTAGGGGTGGGGTTGGAGATTATCAATAAGTGGGTATTTCAACGCTTTAACTCATACATGGCACATGGTGCTGAGATAGTGGGTGGGGGCAAAAGGAAAGATGAGCTTCAAAATGGAGCACGTGAAGACACATTTCTTCCTTTTGTAGACTCATCTTTTGGCCTATTATCCTCCACTTGCCACCTTTCATTCATGTGCATTCCCTTAATTAATCACATCTAACGAACCATTTTTTCTCCCCTCAAAACTTCAATTAAAGGGGAATCAAATTATTTTAATTTTAGCTGGCATGTCTACTTAATCAAACAATAATTCATGAATAAATTAATTAACAAATAATCCCAAAAAGCAAGACATCAAAGAGAAACAAAATGTAAATACTAAGAAATTAAAGAAATAATAATAATAAAAAAAAAGGGTGGACAAGGTGGAAACTATGAGAGCGAAACAGGGAAGAAAAGGAATGTATACAATAAAATACACCAATATAAAAACTCTCAATTATTAACAAAAATAAAAAAAAGGGTTTTAGAAATTAAAAAAGAATTAGAAAAAAAAAAAGAGGACATGTTGTAACAAGCCACTTAGCCGAGCCGATCGGGGTGAGCGGCAACTGATCCTGCTCCACCGGCGGAGAGGAGGCCGGTCAGAAAAGTCATGGCTTTGATTTGCATCTGTAGAGCTGATATGTAGTCGTTAGTTTCTTCTAGAAGGTTCGTAAACGGGAGTTTCTGACAACCGGGAACTAAACGGCCGAGAACACGAACTTTCCGTTGCAAAGCAGGCAATCGCTTCTTCGCCGCTGGTTTCTTCGATTTTATATTGCCGCTGTTCAGCTTTGCCTTCTTATGCTTTTTATTGATTTGGCTAAGCCTGAGGCTGAGACGGCCAGTGAGAATCGCCCTACTCCAACGACTTCTTCCCTTCGCTGTAACGGCGAGGACTCTGTCGGCGGTCTCCCTGACGGCGCGTCCGGCATTAACCGGAGACGGATTGTCATTACTCCGGCGAACGTGACGGAGAGCCTGGAGAAGCTTTGAAGAGTAGATCTGTTGCTCGGTATCCGTTCTCCACCTGGATTGATCAAGGCTCGTTTGTTGCTCAATTTCCCCATCATCTCCAATTTTTCTTCTCTTTTTGCGCTTGGATTCTCGCGAGTGACTGGAGTTAACATCGGGATTCGAGACGGTTTGAGATGACGCCATCAGAAGGAACAATTTTCTGATGCAAAATTCGGAATGATTCTCGCGAATTGTACGTTTACTTCTCTTCTGTAAATAGATGCAAACTGCAGAGAGAAAAAGAGAAAGAGAAGAGATTCTTAAAACATGTTTAAGCTTTTCTGAATTTTATTCTGTGAGTAAATATGCTAAATAAGGTGAATCAGAAAGAACACTTTTGTATCCGTACATAAACCTATACACATAAGGCAGTTGTAACATGAGATACTCCTCCTTTCACATAATGAATTCAAACTCTAATATTTCGATTCTCAGGAATCTCCGTTCAAACAAACAAAAAAATTCAAAAAATTGAAAATCAGCTCACAAACAAGAAACAGAAACTAAAGCACATAAAACTATACCTGAGTTTTGAGTTTGGCGGCGGAGACGGCGGCGGTAGGTGGCGGAGGAGAGAAGGATTATGTAGAGAGAGAGAGAGGAGAAGAGTTTGAAGGAAATGAGAGGGGGAAGAGGCGAGTTTTGTATTGGAAAAGGAGAAGGCGACAACCCACGCGTCTCTTGTTTATTGCTTTTCCCTTTTCTATTTTCTCTCTCTCATTTTCAGCTTCTCTCTTCCCGCTCTTATTCTTTCATTTTATTTTTCTTTCCCTTTTTCCTACTATAATTTTTTTTTAATTCTAATTTAATATTTAGATTTTTTCACTAATTAAATACTCCTACAAAGTATTGGTATGATCCATTACGTTACGTTACATACATTTTATTGGTGATAGTGAATTAAAACTAAAAATGATAAATAATTTTTAAATTGAACAAATAAAAATAGACTAAATAAAAGTTCGACTCCTGTAATTGAGTTACAAAAGAACATTGATATTTTCTATTTACTTCTGTCCATCCTGTGAACTGTTTGTTATTCTCCATATTTACTGTGTCATCACATGGATATATGGCCATAATAATTTATATACACAAACATGCCACGTTTATGTACGATTCAAAAAAAGAAACAGAAATATCCTAACACACATGTTAGTAATTGATTTATGACCTAAACTCGTAACCTATAACTCAGACGAGAATGACTTAATTTATATTTACAACCAAAGCTCCCTTCATTAATAAAAGAGAATATTAATACTAAATAATACTTACCTTGACATCGTGAACTATTTTATTTTTAATACGTATTTTACTTTTAATGACTCACTTTTTATCTTTTTTTCAATCGAACATTAACGTGAAAGAAAAAGTCAATATACTCTTAAAATAAATAAACACTCTTTTAAAGTTCTAGAAGAAAACTATGTAGTGACACATCAATCAAACAATTGAGTTTAATTTGTTGGATGAAGGAGGAAGCTAATTATTTGAATTAGTCCATCAACATTATCCACCTTGTACAATTGTACTTGGTTTATAAAAAAAACAAATACTATAGTATATAATTGGAAATATAGAACCCCTATCTAGGGATTAGGCATATTAGTTGAATCACCTTATCTTGCTCACAAAGATAGAGTAAGCCTGAATAAAAGAGTAATTAGGTCAACCTAATCCTTCATTTGGTGTAATGTAATTATAGTTTAAGAGACTTAAAGACCTTTGTTTGGTGACAAAACATATATGATCACAATCAATGTCACTTTCCTATATAACCTTTTAATTAAGTTTTTTTTTTCTTATCATTTATAATGTGATCAATAAGAAACTATCAAACTTGATTTTTACCTTTCACCAAACAATGCCAAAAGATAGCCATCACTACAAAAAGAAGAAAAATATCAACAACTATACACAAAAAATTATCTGCTTCTCTTTGCCTATGTCAGACAAAACAGAAAATTCATTGAATCTATTTTGTTTTGATTGATGTGGGAAAAAAAAAAAGGTGATTTATTGGTAAAGCTTTGAGACACCACGACATTATTACATGACCACAGAAAAATAAAAGTAGAATGTTTATATGTCTTAAATATAAATCTAGATCACAAACTCTCATCCTTCACTTATTTAATTATGATCATGTTTGTTTTTTTTTTTTTAAAAAATGACTTGATCAAGTACAAATATGGTTGAAAGTTCAACTTTATTTTAAATAGTTTTAAAGAATGGTTACAAGTAAATGGAAATAAGGAAGGTAGACGTAATATTGTAAAACACAAGGAATGTGAGTGTTACAGAGCGAAACCTGAAGGGAGGTCTCTGAAATTATCCCTTAAAAAATAATATTCGCAAGTTGATATTATGTTTGGACGTCTATTTTACTTAAAAAGATAGATCTTAAAGTTTAGTGACTGAAAAATAAGAAAAAAATTGATTTTTTTTTTCATACTTGATAAACTCTATCTTCCAAAACAAACTAAATAATCGATACAATGTATAATGATTTTGAACCTTGAAGAAAGAAAGAAAAGAGATATATAGTGCAATGTGGTATAATGATTTAAATAAATTTGGCTAAAAATTTCATGTGCAAATGATGTGGAAAAGTTTTATGAACATGTAGGGTATAATTTGCTTTTATTCTCTACAATGATTATATTAGTGTGAGGGGTGCCCCGTTAGCACATGCAAATACCAAAAATGATAAAAAGGAAAGGTGTGTGTGTGAAGAAGAGATCAAAAGAACATGTGCTTCTTTTGTTTTTCTATCAATTGATGCCTTTGGACTCATTCATAATCTTCTTCTTCAAATAATGTGGACATCTTTCATCCACATCATTAATGAAGTGGATTGTGTAGGCATAGTATAGTGAAGGGATTGAATGTATGGTGAAATTGGAACCTGGGATTGTTCATAACGGAGTTGAACTATTGGAGCTAATAACTTCAAATAAAGGAGAGACAAATTTCTTGGTTGATAATCTTTTAAGGTATAAGTGGATAGGTTACATAAATTTTATTAGTTTAGGAGATAATTATTTAGATATATTTCTAGTTTGTAACTTTATAAATTTTACCAGATACGCCGAATCACGTCTAGATAAATGTATACATGAGATCAAAATTATGTGTAATTCTTTATAGATACACTGTATCCAAGTGAATTTTCATGTATCTAAAATACATAACAAATCTCGCTTGCTTCTCCCCCATCTCGCTCGCTACTTTCCTATGTAATTGAATATCTCTCACTACAAGAAAACTATGAATTAATCACCATAAAAATTTGCAGGAAAATAAATTTCCTACGAATTTTCATACTAATCTCCAAGAAAATCCACATGTAATTTACAATTTTCTTAATAGTGTCTTATACATGTAAATCATACTAAATACATATTATTTCTAGCATGTATTTAGTATAATTCACATGTATTTACGATACATAACAAATTTCGCTCGCCTCTTTCCTTATTTTAGTGTATAGGATGACAAACATATATGCATCAAAACATATCTTCTTCGATATAAAACATAATAATTCAATTTCACATAATAGAGAAAAATATGTGCCATATAGAGAGGGGGGACACACATATTCTACTTTTTATCTAAATGTTGGAGTGGCATTCACATTCTCATTCCATTTATGACAATTACATTACGTATGAAATATTACAACTTTTGGAGTTTCCACTATTTTGATATATTCTATAGAATTATTCTATATATTCATGAATGATGAAATTGAATGTTTATAGTTACTCTACAAAGTTAGTTGAAAAACAAGGTGCAGCACACCGTTTTATATTTGCATTTATATACCAAAAAACAGTAGTCAGTTTTTAACCATTAATTATGCATGCTATAAATAAAAGTAACTCTTATTTAGCAATTCCTCCACAACAATTTTAAGCAATAATTTATATAATGTTAAAATTATAAATATTCACATTTATTATAGCTACTAGATATAATGCAAGAGACAATTATATATTATTTCCGTACCATTCTTATGTGACATTTGGATATGGTCTCAATTTCTGCTTTAAAGCCTTCTTCATTAATTTTTCTATAGGGTATATTAAAGAAATCCGGGGTCTTTAATTTAAATATAACATATAATGATCTCTATAAGATAGTTTTAGGAAATTAATTAAATTTCTATTTTCTTGAAAATTCATAGAAGTGCATGTATCTTACAAGTTACAACTAATAATAGCATACATCCTTTTAAATATTTATTTGTGTAGATATATGCCAAAAGAGATATTTTCTTTTATTTTTTAAAAAAGAAGGGATAATGTAAAATACAAAAACCGGACAAAGCCAATTTATTAGGAGTGACATGCCAGAATGTTTTGCCTCTTTTAGTCAGACATGCTTCAATGTCATTAAACTTGGTAATTATAAATTTCCAATTGTGATCAACAGCTATCAACATACTTTTAATTAATTTAATTAATTCCATCATTTGCCCATCTTTAATTTTATCCTTTAACTATCAATTTATATCTAGCAAGACATAAGTTTCTTCAAATCTAAGACATAACTTGTAAAATATCATGATACGAAAATAAAATCCATAATAATTTACCTAAAAACACATTTAAGCGAATAATAATATGATTCAACTGTTCTGCGTATGTAATTTTTTTAGATGAGTATCTATACTTTTCTTGCATTTGATGTATTTGGCTAAACAACTCCCACATGCTATCACTTAGTCCTTCTGCTAATTAAAATTATGCTAAGATTCTTACTTATCCATAACCTTGACCTTTTCGTGCATTTGAAGTCTATTAACTAATTAATTAGTGTTTCTTTCATTTGACGAATACTTGTTGTTTGAAAACAATTTATATATAAATATATCCTCAAGAGAATGTTCATATGCATCAAAATTAGTTGGTGGAATAAACGCATTATTAGTTGTCCTCTTTTGATTAAGATAACCAAAGGTCTTTAAAACAAATAGAGGTAGTGGCAACAATCATCATCTGACCGTTACAAGACAAGTGCACACGAGTGACACTCTTTCCTTTATCCTTTGCTTATCATGCAATTAATGATTTATGATTAAGACATCTATTAAAGTACTAAACAGTGTATCAATTTCTTTTTAATATCTTGAATTGAATGTGAAGCACAAACGTGATGTGTCATTCTATATACATTCATTTATCAAGTAATCATGATTAAGTAATACGTATTCTCACGATGAATCCATTACCTAGCCGGAATCTGTAAGCTAGTTGGGGATGTTTTTGGCTTCACATCAAAAGCAAGTGTGATCATGGCAGGGGTAGAATCTGGATTTACCTCTTGAAATGGTACTTCAAAGGTCAACGGCTGGTACAAGCAGACCTCATCTTCTTTGCAATAGTATACCTGAAATTGGAAGTGACAATAGTACTCATTGAAAATGTAACAACACTAAGATGGACCATTATAAACTAGGAAAGTGAAAGCATTCTCATCAGGCTAAAGGTAGGTATACAAACTCTACATGAGATGCTACTAACACATTGAAATGAGTATCTGAAATTGGAAGTGGCTATAGTACTCATTGAAAATGTAACTCTAAGATGGACCATTATAGACTAGCATTGGGCTAAAGGTAGGTACAAACACTACATGAGATGCTACTAACACACTGCTGGTCTTATGTGGTGAATTTGGGCCCAGGTACACGGCCTTCAAATAAGTTTGTGTGCCTCTCAAGTTAATTTTTGCAAGTACGTCCTTAGGGAACAAATCTATATTATCAATTCTGGCATTAGCACATATTGCTTTGGTAGACTGAAGATATCACATAGCACATGAGCCATGACATTATATGCTTATCAGGAGAGCATATTGTCAATTGCTTTGGTACAAACGTTACATGAGATGCTACTAACAAATGGCTACTTGAAAGCATATATATATCAAGTCAAAATCATTTCCAAAGCACTGATGCTTTATTTTGCTCAAAATATTGCCTGGCATAGTCTTCTTTAATAAATGGCTGAATACAGATACGCATGGCTAAGGAGGTAAATGCAGGCCACAAAAAACTAAAGTAAAACTTAAAAGATATATTCAAACAGATAATCATACCTTGCAATAAACTCTGCCGGTGGTTGGTGAAGCAGAAGATCTTCTGAAGTGCACTACTGCAGAACCTTCTGGGCTGAGATTTCCCTCCAAGGAATCAACCTCAGCAGCATTATCTGGCTCAAAATCTATGCTAAATTTACTCTTCGCTTCCTGCATTTGGTATAAGGCAGAAAAGTCTATGAGGCAAAATAAACAGGGACATACTGAGGTGGTAAATTCAAAGGGAAGGAAAATGCTGTTCCTATTTTCTTAATCAATTTGTTCAGAAGAGAGAAAGAAAACCTTGGAGAAATGGTATCCTTCAGGTACCGAGATTCTTAAGTTCAATGTACCCTCACTGGATGAACCACCATTAACTACAATAGTCTGTGTGTCAGCTCCAGATCGACGTCTAAGGCGCTTCAAAGATCTGGATTTAAGTGGAGGCTGCACTCCTTTCAACTCCAAAGTAAGAACTTCAGCTTCTGACTTGTTCAGATCTAAGTATCTTATCACACTGTTATTTGTATCTGCTATGTACAATCTTCCTAAAAAGGTTGTATAAAATAGCATCAAATACAAGTATCAGCTGTTACATTTTTTAACATGAACACAGAGATACAAACAAAGGTACGATCTAACTCAACACTTAAGACTTGGATCTCAAATTCTGGAATAACATTGCCATTGCAGGGAACATCTTCTTGGTTTTTTTTTTTTGATAAGATAAGTGGTATTAATAACAGCATCCAGAAGATGCAAGATTTACAAGATATGACGTTTGAGCTTTGCAAAAAAAATCTCCAGTTTCCTGGTTTAACTTGTCAATGAGACATTGCAAAAAGTATTAATGAATCTCTGGTGTATATCATCCCGTCTTCTCCCAAATTCTTCTTTCTGATTTGCCTTCAATCATCACCAAATTGCTCACTCATGCAAGAAGTAAACATAACAATGGCCTTGTTCGCCACCAATATTTTTTAGTACATAACTGGTGCCATGCTCCATCAAGAGACATGATACACCTTAGGCGCAGCTTTTAATGCACCAAAATCCCAATTATTCCCTCTCCCCCAGGACAATTGTGAAAGAACAAAGAAAAATGAGGTTGTTATATTAGGTCTTAGGCGTAACTCACACTTCAAAAGCTAGCTCAAAGGGAGGATTGCACAAGCCTTATAAGGAGTCCACCCATCTCATCACCGATGTGAGACTTTTGTCATTCTTTAACACCCCACCTCACGCGCAGTGCTTAGCATCTGATGCGTGACAATTTTGATTTTGGGGGCCCAACATCAGGTGAGATGGGCCCTGCTCTGATACCATGTCAACTTCGGTAACTTCAGATATAGGAGCAGATTAGTTGAGAAGTGTTTATGCAGGAATGACCAATGAACACTTCACCCGTGTTTATGCAGGACTGAGTGTTGTCCTAATTTGATTTCTTTTAAAAGAACTAATAATCCACATGAAAATAGACCTTAAACTTAATTCTTTAGCAGGAACATCTACTTGGTCAATACAAACTACTGCGATGCATAACCAGCACTCCTACTATTCTTGTTAGTGCAGCTTACGATGAGTATACAAAAATTAAGCGTGATAGAGCTCCTGCAATAATTTGTGAGGATTGCAGAGTTTAGACCACCAATTTCATTGTGATTATTTATGTCTCTTATTCCTGCAAAGTTTTATGGTCCACTCTCAGAGTGAGCAATCAGCCAAGTGAAATTGTGCACAAAGAAGAAGACATTACCATTTTCTGCTTCAACAATTCCAGATGGTTCTGAGAACTGCACGAAAATAAAAACAAGAGAAAGAAGAGAATCACCAAAATTGAAAGTCAGAGATCCTAGTAGTAAAAGCAATTTCTCTTAAGAATGAAGATTTAAGAATCAAGAAGAAAATTATACTTCGCACATGTTAATTGAAGGTTCAAAAGGAAAAAACAGTAAGACTCCTTTTTCTTTTTCTCCTTTAATAAGGTAAAATTTTGTTCCTGGTTGGTGGAAAGGATCTTTCCATATAAAAGTAACAAAAGGTAGGAAATAGTTTTGTGCAGATTGGGTGCTCTTTGTAGAAAGCAATGCTCTTTTAGCCAGTATCTTATTGCATATAATCTAGGACTTATTTCCCAAATGGGGGTGCCTTCTCCCTCTTTGTTCAACACAACCTTTGCATTAACCCCCAACCACAACAACACAAAATAATGCACCAATTTCAAGTGGAGAGAGAAAATAGCAGTAATTGTAGTCCGACTTTTTTAAAAAAGTAGCAATTTTTTACTTTCGTAATATTACATTCATAAGTAGCTAAAAGAAATTTGATTTATAGTAAAAGATTCAAACAGAATTTTCGAAACAATATTTTAAAATCAGGAATCTGACGTCCATTTCTCCCATACCACTACAAGCAGCTTTTATTGATTGTTACACCACTTTTGTTTTGAAGAAACTGCGCAGACTTCCTAAATATACAAATCTAATACAGATCAAGTTCAAACTTATCTTTGTACAGAACGTTCCAAAGTTTTTCCTAGCATCTACAAGCTTAAATACTCTATAAATGGTTCAACAATTTCCGAAGACGACAAATCTTTGATATATTTATCCATGCTGGATTTACCTAAGGGTACACTCATATGCCTCAATAAAGTGTTTCAATCATATCCTTGGCAACTTGCTTCTGTTCCTTATTTTCCTTTCTCCTTTACACATTGGGTGCAGGATCCACTTGAAAATAAAAGAAAAAGGAAAAAAAAGAAGAGAAATACCAAACATTTGTTGCCAAAGACAATCACTCACATGCTACTGCTGATTGATGATGAAATTTACGTAGAAAAGGTTTGGTATGCTGCTCGTGTATAAGGGCTTATAACTAAATAGGTTGTTTACAGATGCAGCCACATATTTTAGAAAATGCTATGCAGGATTCAAATTATTCATGTGTCAGCAGCTTATTATGTCCATCAAGTTGGAGAAATAATATGGTCTAGGTACTCATTTCCATGCTAATGCTATTAAGTGTAACATCCATGTGGACATAAAATATGACTGGGAGCAATGAATGTCAGAATGTAACACTAATGTCCAAAATATGATACAAGAAAAGATATATGAACTCTTTCCAACCTGAGCTGCCACCGCTGCTCCATCTTTGAAACCAGCCTGACCAACACCAGCTAATGTAGTCACCCTTTTACTATCTGGATCTAGTTTCTTAATCTGGCAAGTTAAACAAAAGAGGAAAGTTTTTACTTACCTGAGATGTTTCTGTGACGGTACCAAAACAAGTAGTTCATTATTGAAATATAAGTTACATAAAATAGTCCTTTTGAGCTTGAAATCGTAACAAGCATCATATGAAACATCGCTTTTCAAGCTCACTAGTTGATTTTGAAAGGAGAAGCAGGGAAGGCCACAAACTTCATAAACCTAATACTTCACTATTATTCTACGTACGAGCAACTGTTTCTTATCTGGAATAAGGCACCACAATTTCAGCAGATAAAATTTTTGTCTTAATAAATTAGATGATTTGTCAAAATTCTTCCAAAGTGCCAATTTCTAGTTAAGCAGACTAAGCCAATTTCTGGTTAAGCAGACTAATCTTTATTAGCTTTGATATCTCAATCATAACATTATTGACAAATTGTCGCCTTGATATTAATTGTAAGATGACATGCTATTAACCCTCCTATCAACCTTCACCACATGGTTTCAATCTTCCCAAAGGCCCTTCTCACTTTTATCTTCTCCTCCTTCACTTTTCATAAACCCACCAAATCACAAAAAGATTTTTAAACACATAGGTGTAAGTTATAACGAAAATCTTCTATCAAGTTCAAATAACTAGAGATAATTTATGACCATCCAGATAATGTTTGAAAAAGAAAACCAAATGTGTTGTACCAAAATAAAAAGTTCTTATGGAGGTAGAGAGAGTGAATGATGAAACAAAGCTATAGGGAGACTGCAGATGACTAATATGTTTTAAAAATCACAAATTTGTACATTCATGGCTCACATACAAAAAAAAAAGAACTTAAGATAGGAGTTAGGCAATCAAAGCAAATAGCATCAGGTTAACTGCATACATTTAGTATTTCTTCCATTGGAGGTCTGTCTTCTCAAAGCATATCTGTTTGGTCTTTTCCACTTGAATAATATGTTGATAATAGTAGAAGCATATATTACAGTGATTGAGAAGTTAAGTTTGACAAATGAACATCACATGCAAACAAAATTAATTATAATATGTGGAGAAGTGTGTTAAAGATTATCATAAGATGTCATAAAATTGTGTCACATATGGAGCAAATGTTAACTGTTAAAAAATTAGCCTGCAAGTACCTTGTGATTATAAGAATCTGCAATATAAACTTGACCATCCTTTCCACATAAAACACCTAATGGATGTTGAAGAAGTACTTCAGAGCCTATTCCATCATGGTCACCGAACTGCACAAAAAATGTTCCTTTAACGAATTTATTTCTGTCACAAATGTGACTAAAATATACTAGAGAAATGCAAATCTGGTTTCTTTGGCTTCAAACAAAATTACCCTAAACAAGTTTTCTGCAATAACTGGATCACCACCAGCCAGTGATCTTGAACCTCCTGTTCTTAGATTAACTGCCCGAATGGAGCTACTCTCACTATCAGCAATATATGCCTCCTTAAGATCTACAAAAAACAAGTAAATGGGTAATTAAATGCTGGCAACTTGCAAGGTCTTGGCAAGGTGAAGAGGAAAACTTCAAATATATGGTGGACTAATTTGGAAAGAAAAGAATGCCAGAGTTTTTGAGAGAGAATCTGAATCTGTAATTAGTATCAAATACTTGTATCTTCTTTTTTTTTTGGTGCAACCTGGCTATTGCAACTGACATAGATGCCATGATTCACTTCATGAGCTCATTACATAATTTTTAATGTAGCCTCCTTTTGTACTTATTTTACATCATTCTCTTATTGCTAAATTAATTTTTTGATCAGCATACAGATATAATATACTGAGCTCTAACAATCAAAAAGAAAAATAAAAAGTAAAACAAATTGTATCAAAAGAAAAGGTAAAAACTATAGACCAGTTCAAAAGAACAATTTATGTCTTGTTAAGAGATTACCTCGTGACAAGGAAATCCCAGAAGGTTGTGCAAATGACGTGCTTGTAGAGCTTTCCCATGGCCAAGAAGAAGATGATCCGTAAACATCAGCAAGTTCGTCTAAAGTAAGTGGCTAAAAGGATATGTTCTCACAACTAACACATACAAGGACAAGAGATACAATGAAAGAAGTCAAAACCCAAAAACTAAAAGCACAAAGCCGGTTTCTCCTCTCCAAATTACATTAGTTTAATCCCTGTTGTCTTTTGACTGAAGCTCCTGCTGATTCATGGAGATCCATTATTTTCACCAAGTGTTACTAGGAAGTAATAGTAACCATATCCAGAGCACATTATCAAGATTCATGACCAAAAGGGATATCTATTCCTTTGAGTGTGGGTTAGCTTTTGTACTCTTCATGTTCCAATGAATTATGTTAGATGATAATGTTAGAAGTCCACAGAACATGGGTTCCAAATTCATAATGGAACCTTCAGAAGAAAATTGATCTTAAAATGCCCACTCAAACTAATATCCGCATGTGTATTGATGAGTCTTTGACAACTTCTCCAATCCTTGTGAAATACCATGCCAAAAGAGTGCAGTCTATAAAAACTCTTACTGTTATCACTAATAAATATGAGAGATCTTTTAGAACACGGGCAAATCAAAAGAAGAGACATATCTATGCAGTCCTAAAATATGACTACGCTGATAGATTTATAGAGCAAGTGTAAAGCAGTGAATCAAAAAAGTGTGAACTGCAGTTTGTTTCTGTCTTTGTTTATCAGTGAAAGATCTGGTCCTCAGTTGGTTCTCCCTCGCGCTAGATTAACACATGGATCTTTTTTCTAACAAAAAAGGGGAAACCCTTTTCTTCAAAAAGGCTTGGAAACTAGTTTAGAAGTAAAAAGCACCACAAAAGAAAGTGTGACAAACAGATGATGATAGTGAGCATCATAGCATTTAAGAATTAATCAATCAACTACACTTCAATCTCATATAAACAACTAGCACAATTAACCAGTGTTCTGCTGAAACTCTAGTTAAGCTAACACACACACATTACCTTGAGCCATTCAAATTTCTCTCATAACCATTCCCACTGAAAGCTCTTGTAACTCCATCCAATGTTTTGTGTTCCCAGATCTGATGCTGACCAGCCATTGCGATGTAGACAATTTCATTCTCAGGTTCAAAGCAGACATCCCATGGAGAGTTGAGAAGCTGAAAATATGACCAATGATGTTCAGTTCCAAGGAAAAAAGGATAATTCACAATATATTTGAAATTGATTAAAGAGAGATAAAATTAGATCATAAAACTACATATGCAATAAGCTAGAGCTAACTGGAAACCAGTTGGTGACCAAGTTATTATTTAATTTAATCCAATCTTGCCTGTGCAATTCCAGTTCCTCCCCCTTCATAATCAGAACCTTTTGTTCCATTTCCCGCAAGCGTCCGCACTGTCTCATTCACAAAGTCAATGACCCTACAGTAATGGAACTCAATAGGTTAAACTAAAAGCTTCCTTAAATTATCAAGGTAAAGAAAAATTATAATCTCATAAAAAAGCTATAAGCACATCAAGCCCAACTAAAAAGGAAATTGAAGTAAAAACTTCCATCTCTCAAAATACAAATATAAATGAGAAGTTAAAAAGTTTTTGAATGAATTTCAAATGGGAACAAGGATGATTTAGGAAGAGGGGATATTTTGGCTGTCAGGTTAATCTTTTAGACTACAGAATGATAATGACTATTCAAATTGACAGCATAGAGGAAAGGAAAGGAATATGTATGTATACCAGAGTGAATTGAGGAAACTTATCAGTGTAATTTGGCATCATATCATCCGGTGGGTGAGATACTAATTTGAAGAGTCGGATTTGGTCCTTAAAGACTACTTTACCTCCAAATCTAATGATAAAGGCAAACATTTTCCTTAGTATTCCCTCATCCTCAATCCAATCCATTTTCTCCTGCTCCTTCTCCTTCCTTGACTTATCCGCATCCTTACTCCACTAATATTTCCAACATATTCTTCATCAGCAAGATCAAGACCATTATCTCACCGTGGCCCGATGGCGATCCCTGTCAACTCCAACCCCACAAGCTAACCCAGCCTACTAGCTCCCTCGCCCAAGCTCAAGAAATCTCTCTTTTTCCCCTTGCATCCACCCTATGGTGAGTAGTTCTACTCCTGTTTCCCACCAGTGGTGGAACATATCTTATTAATCATTTTCTTTTTCTTAATTTCAGTTGCTTTTTATTCTGTGGTTATGTTCTAATATCTTCTGGTTCTTTGTTTCCAGAACATTCTTTTCAACAAGCTTTTTTAGTATCTTCGTTTCCACTAGTTTTTCTTACTGTTTTGACAGTATGAACTAACTTGAGGAAAAAATAGAACAACTATTAAAGTTCTCCTGTTAATCAACTAAATTTCCCAAATGTTTTTGCCAGGAAAGGATATGAAGACCTGTCAAAAAAAGTCGTGTTGTCAAAAAAAGTCAAATGTAATCAATTATTCATGGTTTAGTTTGACCTTGTCGAAAAATCAACCAGTTCTGGAAACGCCGTATATGAAGATTTATAAAGTGAACTTCAAACCTAATGAAGCAATTATTATCCACATATGTGGTCTCTCTTTTCTGGTCAGCTACCAATAGATTGGTCAAAGCCAAACTAAAAATTAAATGAAAAGGAGCACCTAATTAAAAAGTACAGAATAAAAATTATAGGGGTGGTTATCAACAATGTAAAGTTACAAGCTTTGAAATATTTAGATTCTGCCTTTGTAATCTTGAGTTGAGGAATACCAATTCCAACTAAAAAAAATGGCATCAAAGTTTAAATGAATTTAAAAGAAAAATTTAGGCCATTATATTCAAACAATGAGTAGATTTCAACAACTACTTTACCATCTTGTATCCTATTGCGACTAATAAAATATGCAGCTCAAGTTTACTAAAGATCTCCATGTTTCATCAAACTACTTAATGTAAACTGAGGAGATACCCACTATAGCACAAAATATTCCAATTTCTAGGAAGAAAGATAAAATAGATAATATACCCTTGGTGAATCCATGTGTCCCCTTCCCCCCGGCAATAATCAGTATCAATAAACCCACCAAAGTTCAAGTTTATCCTCCTCAACTTCTCAAAGATGGGGGCACAAGCATCTATACTTCAAGGAAAATACGTGTATAAACGGAGAATTCAGAAAATAAACCATGTATGTCTAGCCTAATAACAGGCATGCCTTTTCTGCCTGTACCTTAAAGCATGATTTTCAGTATCTGCCACATACAAGAGGTTCTTCTTCGCATTGTAAGCCAAACCCTGAAGATATAATAAGAATTAAGATCTTAGATTAATTTTGCAAATGGAAAAAATTGAAAAATTAAAAGAGTTACCTGCGGACGATTGAATGTTGCATCATCAAAGTTACCGTCATGAAGACCCTCTGCTCCTGTGCTTCCAACTTGGACTAAAAAGTTCCCTTCTAGATCAGTTACTACCTGTCCATGTGAAAATTGTCCGGGATTACTAATTCTACCATTCACCTCATAAAGAGAGCATGGAAATAGAAAGAAGACTAAGATCTAGGGCTCGTACAGGCCAAAAGCATGAAGGACCAGAACAGATGTGATACTACAACTCCGAGTTACTGAGATAGTGTATGGAAAAGAAAACAGTATCAGACGAAAAAACATGGCCGTGTTCTTGAGACTAGGAAATGTAAGAAGGAACTAAAATAACAGAATGAATAAGTTCAGAAGAGAGCAAAGAACAACCAGAATGTATCTAGAAGAAAACATAATTTCCTACACAACTTGTGAGTCTCCCACAAAGAAGAAGGAACCAGTTCCGTAAGAGCCGAGTAAAAGAAACAAAATGTACATTTCTTATGTCCATGACTTGCAAGCCCTACCTTATCCTCTTCCACATTTTTTCCATCTTCCTCGTGAATTTTGATTCTACCATATTCGCCAGCCCTAGCAGTGGCTTCAAATATTAATTCTTTGTTCTAATTTAAATATATCACTCACCGATCTCCATTAGCAGGAAAAGTTTTAAGCATATACTCTTTATTTCATCTCCAAATTACCATTACTGTAGACTGCATTAAAATATGAATGATCATGCTCTGACACTAAAGTGATATTATCCCTTGCCTTCTGATAAAATGTAAAAAGATTAATCTTATCTTCTGCATAGCCCTAGACTTTTCATCATACATTCTGTTTCTGTAGCTTCCTCTTGCAAATATTAGAAAATGAATGATCATGCTTTGACACTTAACTTTTTTCAGATATCAGTAAATGTGGACATGGAAGTCCTGCAACCCCAGTGTCGGGAATACATTTACTTTCAGAGGTAGGTATACCTCCATTTATTGATAACTAATATGCAATTTAACATCAAACTTGATATTCTTCAATAACCCCATGGTCAATTCATAACTCCAGAAAGCCTCAAAAAGGGTTAACAAACCTTGATGCTACAGACACCAACTACTTGCAATTCATACATTCAAAATTTTGCAACCTGATACAACAATCATTCAGAGAGAATACAGAAAGGAGAGAGAAGAAGAACTTACTATTCGGTTATGATTGCTGTCTGATATAAATAGCCGGTTGTTGAGGACATCAACTGCCAGCTTACCGGGGAACTTTAAAGGAGATGTTAACAAGCGGGGATCATTATCTTTCTCCAAGCGCAAGGGAATGGGTTTGCTATCCAAGAGCTTCTTCTTACCATAGAACAGAAGAGCAGCCTCGACTAAATTATCAAGATCCTACAAACCAAAGCAGAAGACATCGAAATGACAGCTAAATCTTGTCAATAATCTTCACTTCCAACTGCCACAGATCATATTAATTAGAAAGAAATATGTGAGAGGCAATTTGCTATAATCTAAAAGCACAAGAAACTGAATGTTACAAATTATCTCATTTGAAGGAATTTCATGCCATAAGATAAGACAAATGGAGAAACTCCAATAAGGCGCTTAGACGTTTCTATAGTATTTTCTTCGCAATAGAAAAGAGCTTCGCAATAGAAAAGAGATAAAGAGAATAAAAACAAAACACAAAATAGTGTTTCATAATAAAGGAAAGGTGACCTAGTTTTCACAACTAGGGAGGGTAAAGTATACACAGACCTTACCACTACCCTCGGAGGTAGAGAGGTTGTTTCCGATTAAAGGTGACCTAGTTTTTAGTTCCCTAAAATGTCAAAACTTTCCTAGCCTGGGTTACACAAAACTAATAATAGAAAACATATTTTCAAAATTCAGATGATAGAGAAATGCCACATTGAGGTCAGAGATAAGGGTCTGTCAGCTACCAAAAAGAACTGGCTATGATCTGGTCAATCTTTCCATTCAATTTGGAGTACATTTGCAGAAGATTCTTTTTTCCTCCTTCCACATTTCCATCTTATGCATTTACATATGGATCGTTTTGATTTTTGAGATACAATGGCTGATCAAAGAAAGTTCTGGATAAATTTTCGGTTATATATGGAAAGAAAGGGGAAAATAATGATTTGATCACATAATTCAACATGGTTTTCTCTAACATCGCAAACTTTAAGATGAATTGATCACATAGTTTGCAAATTTTTAGATAAATTGATCACATAGTTCAACATGGTATCAGAGTAGACAAATATCCTAGTTTCAAGTCTCATCACTACCCATTATCAAAAAAAAAGTTTCCACATGTTTGGCCAATAAAAAACAGTCCAGCCTACATGACAGGGGACATGTTAATGACAACTTTAAGTAAATAAAAGTATATTTTCCTTGACAACTTAAGCTTTTAGATGAGCTGGTGACACAGTTCATCAAAGAGAGTGAAATATGACCTATTCTCTCAAAAGTTTTCTGTGATAATGCACTTTGAGAGGCATTTCAGAATTGAATGAATTACATCAATTGTCAAGTTAATAAATGAGCCATTTTCCATCATCTAATCTTAAATGTGCCATCACGAATGTGTTAAATAATTCATATATATATATACTATTGCATGAAACATCAAAGAGAAAAGGAAATCTGTAAGAAACCTTTCTATGACCTTCGCCAGCTACTTGTGCCAAGAGCTTGCCATTTGGCCCGACAAGAACAAATGTTGGCCATGAATTGACACCTAATTCCCGCCATAAATTCATTTCTCCATCATTGACAACCTGATCATTCAATGAAGGTTAAGAAACTACTTAACATACAAAAAAGAAGGGAAGAAGGAGAGACACCCCAATTAAAAACTAAAGCAGATATTTTGAAATGATAACAATGTCAAATTCCAAGTTACTCTATTCACCAGTATCTGCAATCTGAATAATAAACTTCAGCAATAAACAAGAGCTTCAATTGGAAACATTGATTACATACATTGTCAGGCAATCCTTGACCATTAACAGTGAATTAGCAAGTATTCCCTTCTGTTAAATACATGGAGTCCCAGAGGCTTTGATGGTACACATTTTAATTGGATCAGAAGGGTGGGGGGAGAGGCTGTCAAGACAGTGTTAACGATTGGAATGTCAATTTTAACATAGCCAAGTATGGTGTAGATAGCAGCGGACATTCTACCTTAATCTACCGAAAAGAAGTAATATATAACCTAATCTGGATGCTCTAAATTCTCTCCACATTTATGTTGTTTCCAAATGTTCATCCGTTTCTTGGGGATCTAATAGATTCAAGAGCAAGCAGATAGATTGTGGTAAAGAGACATTCAACATTAAAATCAGTTATAGTTCAGCTCTTGAATAAGTACTTACTGGATGAGTGATTCCATAGCGTAATACAGCACTACGGATGGCTTCAAGGTCCTTCTCGTTGTCAAATTTAGCAGAATGCACCCCCACAACCACAAACTGCAAAACTAATGTTTGATGAATTAGCTACAACTATGGTTAGAAGTGTGTAAGCATACCTTCAGATGCAACTGTGGATAAAGGTACTTAATTCATTTTGAGGTTCCAAGTTCAAATCCCAAGCACTATTTTATTTTCGAACCCCCATGGTGAAAATCCTGGATCAGCCACGGTATGAAACAATTATTTGAGGTGACTCTATATTGGTTTGACCTGTCAGTATTAACTCAGAAAGTTCACAGATTAGCCCAACTGAAAGCTAAATCTTATGACATTTCTTTCTCCTTTTGACAGCATTTGTGCAATCTGCAAAACTCATTTCATGCCTATTCTTCTGTGAAGATGTTATAGATAATGGATAGTGGGTCCAGCGGAATATTATAGAATAAACTAATAGATTGTTGTCTGGATTTCAGAGTAATCTAAAGCCTAAGTAAAACAACAACAAATTATTTATAGAATTTACCAAACAGAAGAATATACAGATGTGATATCAACAAAGACAAACCCCATGGGATTGCAATCTAGACAGCATTTGGTTAGTATAATAAAAGTTCTGCTTGATCATAACATTCCTACATTTTAGCAACATTTCTTACTAAATGAATTTTACT
This sequence comes from Solanum chilense, assembly GCA_032847665.1. Classification (NCBI taxonomy): domain Eukaryota; kingdom Viridiplantae; phylum Streptophyta; class Magnoliopsida; order Solanales; family Solanaceae; genus Solanum; species Solanum chilense. Next base: position 102,583,233 of record CM064963.1, on the reverse strand, counting down.
AATTGAATTTTGAGCAAAGTTTAAACCAGCTAAACACATCCTAACCTAACTTGGCCGTGACTTTTTAATTTCACTTCCCCTTTGCTGCAAGGTGCACCTCTATCTAATGAGAACCTCATATTGTATGTAGTTCCAACAGAACTATAGTATGCATGTGCATGCTTCTGCCAGAATTAGTAGAATATTGATTAGCGTAATTATGAGAATTTTTAGGAAAGAATTTTAGAAAAATGATTGGGGTAACATCTCAGATGATCAACTTGTTATAGAGACAGAATATCATTTCATGAGACAACCAATAAAGCTGAAATGGCAACCCTAAGGTATGAATGACAATCTTACAGGCATATCTTTATATTTATTCTCCAGAAACTCCAGATCTGGCAGTACATGCATACAGTTAATGCAGCAATAAGTCCAGAAGTCCAAAAGAACGACTTTTCCTTTCAAATCCTGCACAAACATAGAAATGTTTCAGGGAACGAGTGCATAGCATGGATATATTATCCAGAACTACTCCTTTTTCCATTTTCTAGTATGTGCAACTTACAAACATACCTCCAAGAAACAATAAGATTAAAAGCACTATTCAGCATATTAGAAAATTTTCAAATTCATAGATGATAAAAGTATCCATGGTTGTCTCCCATCTGCTTAAAGCCTTGATGGGCAGAATTATCCAGTATTTGTGTGGTGGGAGATAGCGGGTACACGATGGAATAGTCAAGGTGCGCCACACGCTATAGCCCAACCACCACTATTTAAAAAAGAAAAGGTACCGATCACTAAAAGTTTTTTTGCAGCCAATGTCATTGTCAAAAGATTCTTAACATTGTTCAAAAGGATAGTGTGTAGAAATCCATTACAATAGAATGGTATATTATGAAACAACATAATATTATATTTGGGAGAAATTCCTCTCCAAGTTTGAAGTATTTCACACACACGTAGTCGATAGGAAACATCAATTAGAAAGCAGTAGACAACCGAAAATTCCCAGAATAATATTTGCATGAAGACTAGAGAACGGAAAAAAGAACACAAATATGCACATATATGAAAATAAGCGAAAAGAAATAAAGTTGCCAAAAGAGCAGAATTGAAATATGAAATTATGTATTTACCCTGCCTAGCTGAAGGGGGCTTGTATTCAGCCAATCAAGTTTAGATGGGAACTCGGGCACGATAGTCGTAGATTTCCTAACAAAATGCAGAATATCAAACATGATCAAAAAACAAGTTAGGAATCCAAGAACAATTAAAGAGAAGTATATCAAAAGATGCCAGAAAGCATGCAACATATATACGATACTAACTTATAAATTTAGGAAAACTGCAACCTTCTTAATTTATAAAGCAAAAAAAGGTTTCAGTTTACATGAAAAACTTCTGTTACCTGGCATCCACATCAGAAATATAGTTTACAAATTGTTGAATCCTCTGTGAACTGGATGCATCTGCAAGGGCAATAGACAAAAAAAAAATTAGATCTCCTTCAATTATCTCAAATATCACCGAAAAAGAAAAGAAGAAAAAGTAGCCCATACTTGATATACAGAATGGATAAAAATCACATTAGAAATGTGCCCAAAAAAAAAGAGAGAAAAAATAATGTCATCAAGGGAAGTTCCATACAACAAGAAGAATGGAACAACAATGAAAATGAAGAGAAGAGAACAAGTACTTCATTGTAAGAGGGGGTAGACCTTCTTTCTGTTCAAAAGGAGGATTGCCTGTGCCGAACAACAAGTTCCAGATAGCTTTTGGAGATGCATACTGCATTGCCTGCATAAGAACAGCAGAGCTTGCAAACATGAAAACCAAAATAAATTAAAAAAATACCTTATGCTTTCTTTATTAAATTATATACCTTCCAGTTTGTAATAGTAAAGAGGAGACAGGATGCAGCAATTCCTAAACTTCCATATCTAACAACATTTCGTCTGGTAACCTGCACCCTGTCCATAAATTATTTCTGCAACCTCATGACAACATTATACCAATTACCAAATGCCCTAAAATGGCCATCTCATAAAGGCATATGGACCCTTTTGGGGGATAAAGGTATTCCACTTTGCAAACGAGAGAATTTCATTTGCACGAGTATTATTCATGTCAGTCTAAGCATATTTGACTTTTTGTTCCTACATGCAGCAAAAAAAAGCATGTAACTTAGTGATTATACATCATGCCATAAAATAGATTGATAAGGATGTAAATCACCAGTATGCACTGTTCTTAGCAATTCAACTTAATCCAGTTAAAGTTTAAGAAAATAATTTCAGATAGACAAAGAGGAAAAGAGAAAAAGAAGGAAAAAAAGATGAATCTATGAATGCATACAGCAATTTGAGGTATTAGATATCAAAAGCGGTCTTGATGATGCAGATGATCATATATTGAATCGCTCTTACCCTCCCATTGAGGATATGGCACCACTTGTTACATAATTATCCAGCTCTGTGATACTCCCTGTCATATTGGACTCAGGAAAAGAGAGAGCTAGATCGTTAATGGATTGAGATTCCTGCACCATCACATCTGCATTGTTTTTCATCATTAGATTCATTTTATAGTAAGCATAGAAAGGAAGCCACTATTAACTACATATGATATGTTAGAGGAACACTAGAACTAGAAAATTTCCATTAACTGAGTTAGCAGCTAAAGCATACAGCTTAAGGGAACAGAGAACAGGACATCCTTCAACAAATTATAGAGTCATTACAAAAAAGAGCTTACTCGCAAGTTTTTCCATAAAAAAAAAAAAAGAGCTTCAGTATTCTACATTTGTAAATGGTACATGAAAGGGAAGTTCTTAACATGTTGGTGAACTACATACTATGGCTACCAGAGCCACCATTGAGGATATCTTCAAGTGAAATATCACTTATCTCCTTTCTGATGAGTGATGGCTCCGCCGCATTTAGAGTATCTTCTGATAGTGTTGTCGTCACTGCTATACATCTGCAAGTAAGTCAACAAACTTAAGAATGTAGAAATAACGGAATCAAAATGATCACTAAAAACAGAGGCAAAGAGGTACATTATAGAATGATGCTGATACAGATTACTGATTAAGTTGACACACGCAACAAGTGAAGAAAAGTTCAAGTAGGGTTGGTGATACCAACAACTTTGAACAAGTGTATATAAATCACCTATATAAAGAAAAGGCACTCAGACGCAAATACCTCATTTTTGCAGCTTTGGCAGCTTGTACTCCAGCTAGTGCATCTTCAATCACAATACACTGTCAACATAGAGGATTATGATAATGCCTACCAAGGTCGACAAACAGGACACTAATCTACTTAACACTTCAAAACTTCATCATTTTCGAACATGAACCTTCAGCAATTCATAATGCACCCCCCATTTTTATATCCATATTTAGAAAATCTGTTCTGACTGACAGAATGGCAATTGCGCATCTATTTCCCATCCAGAAATATAATTTTCAACATAAAAGTTGCCAACATATTTATCAAGTTTTTAGTATCTTCTTTGCTTAAATTTTGTTTTCCAGCTAACTTCATATGATTATTACAGTCATTAATGAATTATAGGGAACTTTTAGGTAAACAGAACGTGAATGTAAACCTCAGTAATATCTTAGTTGGCTATAATTTTCTCATCAGATAAGCACCATATACTACCCACAACTAAGTGTCTAAAAAGAAAAAATTGTGATGGGTGGTAGCAAAGCAGCATTGCACATCCTGGAAACTACCTCACTAGTGGGAACATCAAGAATCCGTGATGCAGCCAAGAAAATATCAGGAGCAGGCTTCAAATTTTTAAAAGCATCAGCTGATACAATTGCATCAAACCTGTCAAATCAAAGAAAAAGAATATGAAGTCAAATACAAATAGAAGGATAACTAAAGACAAAGGCGAGGGAGGATGGGAGCTTCCAATTATTTCACTGCAAACCTGCGTTTTTCATCCGAGTTGTACACTTTAACCTCAATAAACTACTATGTCCTTGCAAACTACATTATCAACCAATGCATAGTGTGTGTGTTTGCATATATACCATAAAGAAATGGACCTTGTAACTCAACCACAAAAAGTTAGCTTATAAGGGGAGGATTCCTAGAACCATATAAGGAGACCCCCCCCCCCCTCCAAGGACACGCCCAGAACTAGAAAATCTAAGAACGGAGAACGTAACACGGGGATAAATATTGAGAAAGAGCAACATAACAACAGGAATCAATGAGGTTTAGCTTTGATACCGTGTAAAGGAATGCACACTGGGGCTAACTCAACAATAAAAGTTAGCTCACAATGGAAGGACTGTCCTAACTCAACAACAAAAGTAGCTCATAAGGGGAGGATTGCCCAGGACCATATAAGATCACACCCAATGTTGTGAAAAGCGCAAAAAAGCGCGCTTCAAAGCGAGGCGACCCTTGTGCGCTTTTTTATCTTGAGGCAAGGCGATCTGAAAAAAGCTCTCGCTTCATATGAAGAAGCGAGAAGCGACCCTAAGGCAAAAGCGCAATAAAGCGCGCTTTTTATAAAAAAAGCGACAATTAGGGTTTTTTTTAAAAAAAAAATAGGTTTTTTTTTAAAAAAATAATCTGAAATATAACCTTCTCTCTCCTCACGACTCTTCTTTCACGACTCTTTCCCTTCTTTCTCTCCTCGCGACTCTTCTTTCACAATTTCTTTTCCTTCTTTCTCTCCTGACGATCTCGACTGAGGCTGCCTCTCTCTTCAACCTCGACCGCGACTGCAGGTAACTTTTTGTTCATCTCTTTTTAGTTAATGTTTATTAGTTCATCTCTATGAGTTTCTTTTCTCTTGAAATATACAATCTTCACTTGTGCTTCATCTCTTCATCTCTCTGAGTTTCGACTACTCTAGTTTTTTCTTCTTCTTCTATTCTTTCTTCATCTCTGCTGCCTGCTCTATTTCTAATTACTGACTGCTGCCTCCTCTGTTTTTTTTTTTCAATTCTTTTGCTTTTTTTTTTAAAAAAAAAAATTTTGTGATCAGTCTAGCAGCCTTGTTGAAGAATAGGAGTTTGAATCTTTGTGATTTAATTATGTTTTTGATTTTTTGCTCTATATGTTATGACTTATGAGTATTTTTGCCTATGTAATTTCTTTCAATCTAAGACTATATTACCTCTATTTAGTTATTTAATATTTTTTTTATTTTTATACTAAATGTCGCTTTTTTTTTAAAAAGCGCGCGCTTCGCTTCACGCTTCTCGCTTCTGTGAAGCAAGCCCTCGTCGCTTTTTTCCGCTTCTCGCTTCCCAAAACACTGATCACACCCTTTGGAGTCTGAATGCCTGATTCCATGACTAAAAGATTTCATTAGTTCTTTAAAATACAACATATCTATACTGATTCTTTAAGTAAATAAAGTTCTTGCTATGTCTGATTCAGTACAATCCAGTGTTTTTTTAAAAAAACTTGGTCTGATTTAGTACAATCCAGTGTTTCTTGAATGCCAATTATAATAGGAAAGAGAAGCAACTATTTACAGCTAAAGCGCATTTGTTAACTCACATCGTTATTGGTAAACCGGCTGCAGCCAAGTTTGCATCAACTTTAATCCGGTCAGCACTAGATGCAACAGCAACTTTGAGACCACTGCTTTTACACTGGCGTACCATATCACCAAATTAATAAGAAACATAAACAGAAAGAGCAAGACCACATATAGTCATCACATCACAGGTTATACATACCTGAGAGACAAGTTCAAAGGCACCAGGGAAACCAATGCCAGAATTCGGTTTTGCATACTACAAATGAATGTCAGTTTATCAATAAAATTATCAGTTCTGGGAGTCAGTTACCACGACTTAAAGGGAAGTGTTTTACAACAACAACATGCCCAGTGAAATCTGCTTTGAGAGTAGATATTCGTATGTATATAAAATTTCAATCACCTTTAATAAATATATCTCAAAAAACCTCTTCTTTGCAGCCTCGGTATCAAATCCTTCAACACCCTTAGCAGCAGCAACACCACCTAAGAAGTTTGCTTCACCTAATATATTTCGAGGGTAAAGGAATATGAAAAGGAGAAGAAGTCATTGAGAAAATATGACAAAGGAAAAAGGCGCTACACAATCAAAGACTCATTTCCTAAAGGATAGTAACATCAAACTAATTTTTTTATCACTTGGGGTAGAAAAGAAGAGTAACTCGAGATCAGAAAATTTAATCGATGTATGGATCCAATGGCAATTAACTTAATAATCACTCAAAAGAACAAGTTTCATAGACAATATGGACAATTTTGTGAGCACAAGTGTTTTTCATGGAGAAGGGTCCTATTTTAACATAGTGAGTGAAAGAATTCACCTAAGGCCTCGGCTAGCTATATGCATGAAAGTAAGCAAATGACAAGATCTACAACCAGAATCAAAACTTATTATCTAATTGGAGAGAGATGATGCTTCACAAAAATCAAATACTCAATGAGGTAGATGAAGATTACTAGTTTCTTACATAACAAAGTCCCCATGGAGGGGACTGAACAGAGATTCTTGATATTATTTTTTTTTTCTTTGTTTCCATATTACATTAGCTGTCTTAATCATTACTCCATCAAATTCATCAGCATGCCTTTAAACAGAATGATCAATGGCTGAGATAAAACCTTAAAAGATATAATGAGGCAATATGAGAATAACATTGAACCGTAAAAAACAGTCCATTGGACTGATGATTTACCCTTTATCCACGACTTCTCAAGGCATGATTATCCAAAGAAGCTAGCGAAGTCAACAAAAATACCCAAAATTCTCAATGGTTTCCAAACTTATAAATCAAGAAACTACTTTTCAATGAAGAACTAGTAGCTATTGGTTGAATAGTTCAAGAACAGTACACTGAAATAATACACCGCAGGCAGCAGTGATAATTGCACACCCATTTTTCACATCAAACAATTAAAAGAAAATCAAGAAGGGAAAATCTAAATACGTATAAACAGGTTGACAAAGAAACCTTTCTCCCGAAAGTTCAAAGTACTAGAATAATCAAGAAATTCCCAATAAAGAGAGTATTCAAGAACTCAAAATTCAAAGACAAAAAATAAAAAAGAATGTAATAATCAAGAAGAACATTGAACCGTAAAAAAACTACCCATTGGACTGATGCTTTACACTTTATTCTCCGCTTCTTAAAGAAGCTAGTGAATTCAACAGAAACACCCAAAATTGTCGTTCCCAAACATATAAATCAAAAAACTACTTTTCAATCAAGAATCAGTAGCCTTAAATAGTACACCGCGAACCGATGATAATTTCATACCCATCTTTCACATGAAAGAAAATCAAGAAGGGAAAATACAAAGCAAATTAACAAAGAAACCTTCCCAAGAAAATAAATAAAAGGAATGTAATAATCAAGAAAGAACAAAGATTTTACCCATGCCCATGAAAGGCACAAAGTCTTCAACGGTTACTTGAACACCCATCTCAGCAAAAACATCAACAGCCGCTTTTCTTGACGATTCCTCACTATTGCAGAGCACACCATCCATATCAAACAACACTGCCGACACTTTCCCCCATTGGCTACCCGACTCCGGTACATTCTTCTCTTCCAATTTTTGGGAAGCACTCACCTTTAAACCCATCTTTCTTGATTCAAAATCCAACATTCTGAAGTTTTTTGAAAGAAATTGAATGGATAATTTGGATCTTGAATTGAAAAATGCAGCTAGTTTGGGTTTTCCATAAGTGGGCAGTAGAGAAGGTGTAAGCCTTAACGCCATTTTTTCCTCTCTCTTTTCTTTTGGCCCGAAAGCATTTATATAATTGTTATTGAGTGGCGGGGAAGGGGATGCCGTTGTGTTCCGTGTGATTGTACTATTTTACCCTTTTATCTGCTTTTAAAGTAAGCGGATAATTAGAATTTATTTATCTTTTTTTATGTGACGGAAAATCTTGGGGTTTTATTTTTTAAAAAAAGAAATAATTCTCTATTTGTAAAATACCCTTTGAAGACATTTTTTGGTTTATACGTAAATACCTTCTGCTTCATATATGTATCCATTATAAATTTTTGACAAATAAAAAGAAATTAGCTAAAATTTAGTGATTCTCAAATTAGTTCATTATTATTAGATTACAATCTTGAATATTAATTACTAGATCACACTCTTAAATATTTAAAGCAAAATATATAATACTTCAAAGTTTTTCACGAATATACTCTGTCGTATCAATTTTTTTTCTAAACAAAAGATATAAAAAATTGATCGAGTATGTCTGTCTATGGATATTTATACTATATAAGATTGTATCAATTTAATTTTGAAAACATCTTAGGTTGAGGCAACATTATTCTACAATTGAGATATTACTTTTTGGAAAATAATAAATATAAGTGAGTAGTATTATATTATACACTTCTGTCTAGAATTTTCAATTATAAAAATAAATTTAAACGGCAATATTAGAGTGACCAATATGTTTTAGAAAGTCACGGTAATGTTTTTTGGAATATTCACGTCTATTTTTTTTGTTTGTTTGTCGGAAGATATTTTATAGCAGACAATCTTATGTTTTACGAGATAGAAACAAAATAACAAAATAATGTGATAATTAAAACACAACAAATAACAGATGGTGATATATACAAAGAAGGACAACAAGAAGCCTCAAAAAGCAAATCAACTAACCTACAAATGCTGCTGCTAGTTTTCAAAGATAGCACACATCTGAATGGAACATGCCAGGATAGATACATGTCTTTTAAGGTTCATTGATGACTTCTAAATGGAAGCAAATAACATCTTCTACTCTGTAATTTTTTTTTTAATGAAACAGGTAAAAGAACTTCTAGTATGTATTGCTATTTGATGCCATGTGTCTCTCACTTTTCATCTGTTCCCCTCATTCATCTCCTATCCTGTTCTCTTTTTGGCTTAAACATTTCTTCATCAGAGGGAATTCATACATGTCATATACACCAAAATAGAATAAATCATATCCAATCAAAGAGACGATCAAGAGTGTATTGCATCATCTAACTCTACAACTGTACCAACTTAGGTCCATCCCCAGCTTTATAGGACATAAAGCATGAGTGTGTCCATTGATGGTTTAAAGAAACTTTCTTGAATATTGACATTCCAATGAGAAGTTCCGAAGCTTAAAGAACTGTAAGTCTTTGTGATAATGAAGAACAACAAACCTGTTGAAACTAGGTGACTATCATTCTTGCACTTCCGTTTTTTCTACTTGACTGTCCCTATCATTAGAGTGCAAGTTACCACGTGAGATGTCCCCTTAATCATCTCATAAACAGCAACTAGTCATCAGATATGAAAAAGGCATGGAGCAGTTAGATATCAGAAACACGCAGAATCTTAAGTGACTATTTTAGATAAGGTCTAATTGAAAGTGACTATTGATTACCTGTTTAGACTATCAACAAAATTGTTCAACTAGTATCGTGTTAGGGCATTACATCCATCAGTGAGAACCCCCCGGGCTGTTCTGTGATCAAATCTGCATATCAAACAGCAATGTAGATTTTATGGTGGCATTGATCAACGAAAGAAAAAGCTTGAGGTCATAATAGCAATTTGTCGACTATAACTTTTTTATTTGTATGTTATCTCCATCATGATCTCGAGATAAAAGACATTTTAAGGGCCTGTTTGGCTGATGAAGTACTGACCTGAGACCAGAATGAGATCCAAGTGTTGCGTATTTCAAAAGTGATACGAGGATCAGAGAAGGCCTCCACCCACCGACAAATAAAGTGTCCTTGCCAGTGAATGAAAAAAAAACAGAACGGAGGAGATGAGATTTAGGACTACCGAATGTAGATATGTCAATCATGTTAACCTGTCAGGTGTGAAATGTGGAGTACCCTTCTCCTGCTTGCTCAAAATTGTTCTATTTCTGAATGATACACTGTAAGAAATTTCAGCAGCACAAAAGTAAAAAAAAGTCTTGTGTTGGATTAACAGTCCATGTCAATATGCATTTCCTGGATATCTAGTACACTGCTTTAGAAGTTATAGTCTTAATTCAGCCTCAAGCGTTATTACATAATAGGTAAAAAGGAATAAACCTTCTCTCGTTTACCACAGCAGACTGTTGAAGGAATAGGATACATCTCAGCTATAACCCCAAATATTTTCTGAATATTGGGAACACGAACTGAACAGAACTCTTGGACCTCATCTAACATAGAGAACAAGTACCAGAAATAAAATATCATTAGCTTATTAAATAATTAAGTCCGGAAGAAATTCATAAAGAGTAAAAGAAGCAACCTATTAGTTTCCCAGACCCATCCATGCAAATTGATCTCCAAGCACGAACCACTGGATCCATCAGTAGGCTCAAGAACATATGGAAATTCCAAAAGCCGCATCCTTGTATATAATTTCTATGAAGGATCTCCCTTCTCCATTATAATTAAAATGCTACCGACACTGAAACACAAAGTTGATAACCAAATCATCGTCTTTGCGAATCAATTTAAGTGGGATATGCAAAATACAGAACATACCAACACAACAATTGTGAACTGTGATACTTGCAACACATGTATGCATTATGCAGCTAGGTTTATACAAGTAATACATATGGATGTGTCAACATCAGTACACTCTGTGACATCCTTAGAAATTAGTATTGCGAACAGATATTATGTACTTAAGAACAAAATAATGCAGAAATCATGTGCCAGTTCAAATCCCTTTCTTTCCTCGGAAAACATTAAAGTACTTCCCTGTTACAATTTGTTTGTATTAATTTCCCTTAATCCGGTTTAGAAGAATGTTTTTCCTTTTCTTTAAAGGAACACAAGATTCAAAATTCTTTCTTTATTTTCTTGAACTCCGTGTCAAGTCAAAATCAAACAAACAAATTGAAACTGAGGGAGTATCTCCTAGTAGTCAACAAGAAACTAATCCAATAAAATGGCAGCACACTGGAAATAATAATACTAGGTTCTTTTAATAGTTTGTAGATGGCGCTTATACATGAAGCTAAGTATTATTTAAAGAATGCTTTCCAAAATTTCAAATGGCGGACTAGTATGAAACCAAGTTGCAGGTAAAAGCACATAATGAACGTTACCAACTTGACATGACGTACAAACCTAACAACTAATTGCTGGTAAAAAGCATCATTACCTATTTAGTACCATCAACACAATTGTTCAAGTAGTATCATGTTAGGGCATTACATCCGTCAGTGAGAACCCTCGGGGCTGTTCTGTGACCACATCTGCATATCAAACAACAATATAGATTTTATAGTGATATTGATTGACAAAAGAAAAGGCTTGAGGTCATAAAATCAACTTGTTGACTATAACTTTTTAAGTTGTATGCTATATCCATCATGATCTCGAGATAGATTTGTGCAGTTGGCATTTAAAGATCCAATCCCAGATTCTTACTCTTGATATGAATTTAATTGGCCAAAAACTAGTACCAATGTCAATGATGGTTATATAATGTCCGTTGATTTTAGGAACTTTGGTCAGGGTTTGAATCCTACTACATATGTATTTATATTACTGCACTCCCAAAAATATGTTTTTCACTAATGCTGCCTTCATATGATACCATCTTCTTTTAGCAGAACAAGAAAGTTGTTACCTGACAAAATTTCCCTTTAAAGCTGGAGTACCAGAATACTGGATGCTTACATCATCCCCAATGGCTGGCCCACACTGCAAATAGTTTTCAAGGTAACAGAATAAAAAGGGCAAGACAATGAAGCTTAATATGTATACAGCATAGAAACTTCAACACAGATATCAAAAAACTTCTCATAGAGTTTGAAGCGTTGGTCAAGGTAGTGTGAGGTAATCGTTTCTTCAGCATCGCAAGCACCAGACTTCTCAGTTTGAATTCAAGCATTTCCGACCTAGCATGCTCTGCAAACAAACATCATCAATTAGGGAATCTGTAAAGTGTGCTGAGAAATTGAAAAAATTGGATACAAATGAGTTAGTTGGTACAGGCTTCACTTATTGGAAAAATTGGATCCAAATGTGATTCTCCCTGTCATATTGGAGTCAGGGGAAGAGAGACCTAGATCATTAATGGATTGAGATTCCTGCACCATCACATCTGCATTTCTGGTAAGCATAGAAAGGGAGCCACTATTAACTACAGATGATATGCTAGAGGAACACTAGAACCAGCAGCTTTCCATCAACTAGGTAAAAGACAATAGTTAGCATTCTTCTTCTGCTTCTGGTAAATCAAAAGGTAATCTTTCACACACCAGCTAAAGCATAGAGCTTAGGGGAGCAGTGAACAGGATATCCTTCAACAAATTATAGAGTCATTACAAAAAAGAGCTTAATCGCAAGTTTTTCCACAAATAACACAAAAGAGCTTCAGCATTCAACATTTGTCAATGGTACATGAAAAGGAAAGGCCTAAACATGTTGATTTATCTGCATACTATGGCTACCAGAGTCACCATCGAGGATATCTTCAAGTGAAATATCACTTATCTCCTTTCTGATGAGGGATGGCTTGCTTCTTTTAAAGAATCTTCTGACAGTGTTGTCGTCATAGCTATACATCTGCAAGTAAGTCAACATACTTAAGAATGTAGGAGAAAAGGAATCAAATTGATTACTAAACCAGATTCTTTTTTTTAGCTGAATTGATCTTACCCATATAACCCGGATTCTTATTTGGATTTTATCAACTCTTCAGTCATGTGATAGACCCTTTGGATTTTGTCAGCTCTTTAGACTTATGTTTTTGTTATCTTTTTATGAGCCGGCATCTCCTTCTCTTTTGTAACTATGCATCTTTTGATGCCTTTGTGATTTATAAAACACTTACTTCATCAAATAAAAAACTGATCACTAAAACCAGATGCAAACAGGTACATTAGAATGATGCTGATACAGCAGATGCAACAAACGAAGGAAGTACAAGTAGGGTTGGCGACACCAACAACTTAGCTGGAGTACGAGATCCCAAAGCTGCAGAAATAGTTTGTCTTTTTCTGTTAAGAAAAAAAAAACACATTTCTGCAGCTTTGGAAGCTTGTACTCCAGCTAATGCATCTTCAATCACAATTCACTGTCAACATCGAGGATTATGATAATGTCTACCAAGGTTGACAAACAGAAAAGTGATCTACTTAACGCCTCAAAACTTCATCATCCTCAGACGATGAACCTTCAGCAATTTATAATGCACCCTCCCCCCCCCCCCCCCCCCCCCCGCATTATTTCATATCCGCATTTAGAAAAACTGTTCTGAACTGAGCATCTCTTTTCTGTCCAGAAATATAATTTTCATTGCACATCCTGGAAACTACCTCACTAGTGGGAACATCAAGAATCCGTGATGCAGCCAAGAAAATATCAGGAACAGGATTCAAAGTTCTAAAAGCATCAGCAGATACAATTGCATAAAGCCTGTCAAATCGAATAAAAAAGATATGAGGTCAAATATAAATAAAAAGATAAGTAAAGACAAAGGAGACAAAGGCAGGGAGATTTCAACTATTTCACTGCAAACCTGCGATTTTCATCCGAGTTGTACACTTTCACTTGTATAACCTCAATAAAGTACTATGTTCTTGCAAACTACATTATCAACCAACGAATAGTGCGTGTTTGCATATACCGAAATGAGCCTTGAACGTAACTCAACCACAAAAGTTAGCACAAAAGGGAAGGATTACCTGATATCATATAAGGAGACACCCACCCACCCCACGCCAGGGGCATGCCCAGCACTAGAAAACATAACACGGGGGATCAATATTGAGAAAGAGAAGCATAATAACATGGATCGATGGATCTGACACTAATACCATGTGAAGAAATAGACCATGGGTCTAACTCAACCCCAAAAGCTAGCTCATAAGGGAAGGATTGCCCAGGACCATATATAAAAAGCTCACAAATTTGAGAGTCTGCGAGCCTGATTCCATGACTAACAGATTCATTATGTCAACAAAATGTTTATGTCCAGCAATTCCCTAAGCAGAAGTTATACTAAAAAGCCAAGTGTCACAAGAGTAGATTCAGGTTGTGCTCTAAAATAGAACATATCTATATTGATAATTTAAATAACTAAAGTTCTTTCTAGGTGATGATTCAGTACAATTCTTTGTTTCTTGAATGTGGAATGAGAAGCAACTATTCACAGTTAAAGCACATTAAACTAACTCACATTGTTATTGGTACACCTGCTAAAGCCATGTTTGCATCAACTCACTAAATGCAATGGCAACTTTGAGACCAGCCTTTACACTGTTGTACCATATCACCAAATTAATGAAAAGTAAAAATCAGAAAGAGCAAGAACATAAAGTCAAGTTCAATCACAGGTTATACATGCCTGAGAGACAAGTTCAAAGGCACCAGGGAAACCTATGCCAGAATTTGGTTTTGCATACTACGAATGATTGTCAGTTTATCAATTGAATTGTCAGTTCTGGGGTCAGTTACCATGACTAAAAGGAAAGTGTTTGGAGAGTAGAGATACGTAAATATATAAAATTACAATCACCTTTAAAAACCTGTTCTTTGCAGCCTCAGTATCAAATCCTTCAACCACGCTTAGCAGAAGCAACTCAGCCTAAGAAGTTTGCTTCACCTGATATATTTCGAGGGTAAAAAGAAATGAAAAAAGGAGAAAAGGTCATCGAGAAAATATGGCAAAGGAACAAGGTGCTACACAATCAAAAATTCATTTCCTAAAGGATAGTAACATCATACTAATTTTCTTATCACTTGAATTAAAAAAAGGATTAGCTCAAGATCAAATATCTTAACCATTTATTTGGATCCAATGCCAATCAACATGATAATCATTCAAAAGAACAAGTCTCATAGACAATAACCATGGTTTTGTGAGTACAAGTGTTCCACATGGAGAAGGGCCCTAATTTAACAGAATGAATGAACAAATGACATAAGGCCTCGGCTAGTTATGTAAATGAAAGTAAGCAAATGATAAAATCTACAATCAGAACCGAAACCTATTATATTTGAGAGAAAAGATATGATGCTTTACAAAAATCAAATATTCAAATCAGGTGAATGAAGGTTACCAGTTTCTTACATAACAAAGTTCCCATGGAGGGGACTGGACAGATATTCTGGATAATTCTTTACTTCTATTTTCTTCTTTTCCATATTACATGTAGTTAGCCATCAAATTTATCAGCATGCCTTTAAACAGAATGACCAATGGCTGAGGTAAAACCATAAAAAGATATAATGAGCGCAATTTGAGGATAATAACATTGAAACGTAAAAAAAATTGCCCATTGGACAGATGCGTTAGGCTTTATCCTGGACTTCTTAAGGCATGATATCTGAAGAAGCTAGCGAAGTCAACAAAAACACCCAACATTGCCCATGGTTCCCAAACATATAAATCAAGAACTAGTTAGTGTTGGTTCAATTGTTCGAGAACCAGTACCCTGAAATAGTAGCAATGATAATTTCATGCCCATCTTTCCCATCAAACAGTTAAAAGAAAATCAAGAAGGGAAAAATACAAATGACAACATCTGCGATCTATTATTTTAGGGGAAAGAGATGATTCTTCACAAAAATCAAATATTCAAATGAGGTAGATGAAGGTTACTAGTTTCTTGCATAACAAAGTTTCCATGGACAGAGGTTCTTGATAATTATTTTCTTTTATTTTACTTCTTTCCCATATTACATATAGCTTAATCATTACTTCATCAAATCATCAGCCTTAAAACCGAATGACCAATGGCTGAGGTAAAATCCTAAAAGATATAAACGTATAAATCAACAAATTACAGCTCAATCAAGAACTAGTTCAAAAAAGGGAAATTCCCAGTAAAGAGAGTATCCAAGAGAAGAAGAAGAATTTACCCATGTCCATGAACAAAATCTTTCAATTTACAATTTACAAGCCTCAACGCCATTTTTCTCTCTTGTTTTGGGGACTTTGGTTACAGACGCTTCCATTATATACGTTGAGTTACGCGTGATTGGACTATTATATCCTTTTTATCTGCTTTGGAAATACGCGGATAATAAAAATTTATTTGTCTTAATTATTTCATGGTTTCCTAAAATTAATTTCCTATTTTTTTATTTAGATAATACTCCATAAAAAAAAAGGGCTATGAAATATTACCTGAAAGTGATAGTTGACGATAAGAAGAAACTGAAATATAAATAATTTAAAATAAAAATATTAGAATAATAAAAATAAAAAGAAAAATTTAAAAATAATTAGCTTTGTAATTACATCATTTTTTATGATAGTTTGATCAGTTAATAACATAATCAACCAAACAGAATACATAATGTAATTACATCTCATTATATATCAAATTATATTACGAGGGTATCTTTCTAAACATGTCCAGTGTTTTTATTTGAATTTTTTATAATGAATAGCAAAAAACATATTTTATTAATTTAAGGAAAAGTAATTTTGGAAACATCTTAGGTTGAAGCAACACATTATTCTACAATTGAGATATTATATTTTGGAATTAATCAAATATTTTAGTATAATTGAGCATATTAGTAAGTAGTAGATTATATTTTACTTTTCTTTTAGAATTTTCAATTATAAAATAAATCTCAACATCAATATTAGAGTGAACGGTATGTTTTATTATTATTAGAAGACATTTTACAGTCAAACTATAAAGCAGATAATCTTATATTTCGCTTTAAAAGAGATTTTGCATCTGCTTTTTTCCTAAAAAAAAAAAAAATTCATAAAATTTTCTTCTTCATCATCGACCTAACTGAATACAAAGTTTTAAGTTGCATCAAAATGTAAATATGCGATCTAAAATTAAACATCTGCATAATGTCTCAAATATATCATTTAGAACATCAAAAATAAAGAGTTGGCAAATTAAAAAAAATCTTGTTTTTTAAAATATACTGTAGTGTTTAGACATGAGATTTCGGATCAGCGTTCCAAAAGAATGTTTGGAATTTGGATATGCGATTCAAGTTCATGATTTCAAATCTAAAACTTGGCCTATGCGATCGAACTGAAGAGATTGTTTGTCCAGTGCAACATTCAAACTCAACACTAATAAGGTGAAACACTGATCCCTACCAACATACAATATTACTTGTAGAGATGCAAAAGTGTGTTGCTTATACACAATCTGTGGAAACTTGCCATATCCAGAAGAGCATATGGACCGTTTTACAAAATTTGCAGGCAGCTTTTCATGTGCTTGCATACAAATGCTGCTTCTTGACACTATATACATCTTCAAAACATCATGTTAAGGTTGTTAAGATACTTACAGATTGAAAGCTATTCATATCTTCCAAAATCCACTAAGGTATTAACTGAAACTTTGCCTGGTTCGACTAGGCAAGATAGCCCCAATTCATCTGAAATATGGGGTTACTTGTCTTACCACTATTCGGCCTTTGTACAGTGGACTCGGTAAAGGATGCATCCGGGATAATGTTGCTTCCAGTATCACCTTGCGAAGTCACATGATCAATTAGTGATGGTGCACCAAAGTTGATCATACTCGGGGTCAAACCACTCGGCAAGTTTGGATTTGTTGTAGTTTCCTTGTTCTTATGTTGTTCATAAGCAGCCATTTCTCGGATATATCTTTCCTTATCCAGCTTACTTGCTTCAATATAAGGCTGCAAAAGTTGGAAGGAAACGATGAACAAGGAAAAAGTTTTACTTCCCACTTGTTACATGGAGCAATGCAAAATATAAGAAAGAAACATGAATGCTTAATTGATACATAAAGAGTACATAAATGGCCAAAATTATGATAAAGAAAGTTAGGAGGCAAATCATTTTAGATCTGCTAGCAACTATATGATAAGTACTTCATCATACCTCTTTCTCATTTTCAGACAGTGTCTTCCAGGCATTAATGGCCGTATCTCTGACTTTCTTAGAACCATAACTCTCCCCAAGCACTTTCTTTTGTCTTTCACATTCCAATTTGACATACATCTGATATGAACTCCTTCCTCTTATTGGAGCACCGGGATCTTTCCTCAGATGTCTGTTGGTTGATGAACTCTGAGATTTTTGCTCTGGTGTCTCTGGCCCTACTGAAAGAAAAAACTATGATCAATTTGAGTCCTGACGCCTGAGGTAACAAACTCAAATTTGAGGTTTACTTGGACAGTCTAGTAACTTCAAGACACTGCAAGAACTAGTATCAATTCATGACTCCTCAAAGTAATTGCATGAAGAGAAACTTAGATCCAAACAAATAGCACACATCTGAATGGAATATGCCAGGATAGATACACGCCTTGGAAGGTTATTGACGACTTCTAAATGGAAGCAAATAAAATCTTCTACTCTGTATTTTTATTTTTTTATGAAAGAGGTTAAAAGAAACATCTATTATATATTGCTACAAAGATTAATCTTGATGCCATGTGTGCCTCGCTTTTCACCTGTTCCCCTTCTCTTCCCCCCTCATTTATCTCCTGTTCTGTTTTCATTTTTGGCTAACACATTTATTCATCCAAGGTAAATCATATATGTCATATACACCAAAATAGAATGAATCTTTGGCGTTTAAATCATATGGAACCGAAGAAAGATCAAGATTGATATGGGCGTAGTTCAAGTAAGCTTTTGAGGTGGACTTTGTTGCAGGAAATGTCTTCGTATAACAAGTCTCTCTCTCTCTCTCACACACCTTTTTTTTGTGTCTAGACAAGCTTGGTAGATATATATTCTAATCATTGCATTATTAGAAATCTACCAATTCCCTTTCAAATTGACCACAAAAATAGCAATTCCATAATGTTAACTCTCTACAACTGTACCAGCTTAGGTCCATCCCCAGCTTTGTAGGACATAAAGCATGAGTGTGTCCATTGATGGTTTAAACTTACTTGCAAAAAGTGACATTCCAATGAGAAGTCCGGAAGCTTGAAGATTTGTAAGTCTCTGAGATAATGAAGAATAACATACCTGTCGAAACTAGGCGACTATCATTCTTGCACTTCCTTTTTTCTACTGGACCGTCCTTATCATTAGAGTGCAAAGTTGCCACAGGAGATGACCGATCACAAAATTTCCTCTTCCCTGCAGAGTCATCTGACCTATCTGCAGAACCTAAAGAGAGACTATAATCTTCAAACAAAGAAAATTGATGGAAAACCAGTCACACACAAACTAAGTGATTGAAAAGTTCAATTTCTAGTAACCATAGACCTCCAAAGTTTCAACCAGAAAGTTACCTTTTACTGGTTCTAGCCTAGCAGCATCAGAAACTTGACTAGGTGGTTGCATGGTGGTTCCTTTTTCTCTACTTCGATAGTAATACAGTTGCTCAAGTTGGAGAAGGAGATTTTCGTACACCTTCTGAAGTTGAGTTGGACAAATTGTGATATTGCTTTGCACATGCAATGTACATGCAACTTCACCCCACTTAGCATCCTTAGTGACCTAAATATTGCAAATCAAGCACATACTGATAGTGGGGAAGTCATATGTACATCCAAATTCAGTGCTAGTAGGAGCTTCATTTCATTTACATCATAATAGAAATTCTTATGATCGGAGACTTAAATTAATAGCAGAACCAAGTTAATTCCTCGTCGTTTTTTTCACCATACCTCTCAGATACACTTTTTTGCAGATTTTAATATGCTTCAGTGAAAAAAAAAATATGTTATAGAAGACAAGTTCTTTTAAAATGATTATAACCCTTCATATACATTTTTTTTATGAGGGGGTTATGATCCAATTTCCAAAAAAAATCTAATTTACCTTTTTTGTTTTCTAGTACTCTTTTTCAATGAAACATTCCTAATGCTTCAGAAGAAAGAAGCATCAATTCACTCAACCAACTTTGAGCCATGATGGGGAAAAAATGACATTATGTGAGGAAAATGACATGTTGTTGGTAATGAGTACAGAAATAAGAAATCTGAATCATTGAGCCATGGTGGGAAAAAAATTAACCTGATTAAATCCACCTCTTTTAATGACTTCTTCATAGAAAAGATGCAAGTCCAGGTTCGTTTGTCTTAAGTTAAAGCTGCATATATAGAAATATCATCTCTCAACCAACTTTCAAGTTTCAATATGCTAGCTTATAAGCCACCAAAATTAATACGTAATATAGTAATTGAAATTACACCATGCTTCGAGATCAAAAGACAAAAATCTCTATCTGGGATTACCCAAAAGCAACTTGGTCCAATTTGAGAAATTTATACTTCTCTCTAAAAAGCATTTCATATTAGCTATAGCTAGTCATGAGCATTAGGCATGAATTTGAAAATGAACAGTCTCTCTCTAGGGTAAGCTCTGCGTTCACTCTACCTCCGCAGATCCACTTTGTGGAAAAGTGGGAACGGGACTACACTGGGTAATGGATTTGAAAAAGTATACAATAATAAAGTCATTATTTAGACATTTTTAGGAGCAAATGTACTCACACTAGACTAAGCCCAGAGGGCTCGTTCAGCTTGTTAAGCTTTTCATAGAAGCTATCCTTTCCATCATAGTAACTCCCTCCGGCTAAATTCTGCATTGTCGAGATATCACCCGCAACAATAGGTGACGAGAAGCCGCATGCATAAGTTACGGCACCGGAAAACTTGTCGCCGCCGTGGATTTTCTTCTCCATTGCGACGGTATTGTTCTCCTCTGCTGCCATGCTGAAACTGCACCTCTTCTCCCTCTAATTTCTAACGTGACTTGTTTTTTTATGGGTTCATCACGCATCGTCCACGTATGTGGCCCCACTTTTAGAGAACTTGGTCTGACGTGGAAACATTGTGGGCCCGGGGTCGTACATGTGTCTTACATGCGAAATCAAGAAGACATCAACCGTTTGTAGTTGGATTCATATAAATCTCATCCGTCGGTAATTGCACCTGTCTCGTAAGTATATTTTTGTGATTTTTAGTTTCAAACTTCTTTTTTTCTCGCTGATTTGAATAAATTCAGATTCACGTGGAAAAATTTTATATTACAAGTAATTGTGCTTCTTATTAAATATGATGAATATTTTATTTGATATACATATTGAAATGAATATAAATTAATAAAGAAATACAAGCTTCATTATACAAAATTCAACATGAAAAAGGCTATACTGGATACTAATACAAACGATATACATATTGGAATAAATTCAATTTAAGCAAGATACAAAATTTTAAAAAATAAAACAAATACACTGTAAGAAAAGTATATCAAATACGGATAAAATTTTAGTTGTTCAAGTTTCTAAATTAAAAAAATTTAAATTTAATAGATAAAACTATAATGTATTATCATAAAGTTTCATTATAATAATAGTGAGACTGAGATATTATATTTTTTGATATATGTTTCATAACAATAATTAGTGAAAACTGAATATTTATTTTGATTAATAAACGTGTTTAGAAACAAAAAAAAAATAAAAAAAATGAATATTAAATTTTTTTAGAACAATGGAAAAAAGGTTTTTTTATAACGTGATGAAAAAAAGAAGAAAAATATGAAAATTGGTGTACTTTGATAAATTGTAACTGATGAGACTTTTAACATTTATTCTTTTTTAAAAATAATTATCTCCCCTAGATTTCTCTCATATAAAAATTATATTTTTTAAATAAAATAACTAATAAGAACATAAATAAGATACATAACAAACTTAAATTTTGACATTTTTACTAAATATTAAAAGTGTTGTTAATATACCCTTTTAAATGTTAAAATATTAACATTTTAACTTAAAAAACATTTAAATTTATTATTTTATTCTTTACTTAAAAACTATTGTTTAAAGCCAAATCTAAATATAATAATCTATTAAAAAAAAAACGATCTAACAATTAAAACACAATATAACATCCATATTTTCTTTCAATGTGTGTACTTCAGATAATCATATTACGACGATAAAAGTACTTTATTCACTATTTATAATTTTTATTGTTACCTTTTATTCTATTTTATTCTTTTAATTGATTTTGCCTTATGTGCACGATTGATTGTTATTTTTTTAAAATGTACACTTTAGTTGTAGTTAATTATGTTATGATTTTTATTTTATTTTTTAGGAAATTATCATATTAAAAATATGAAATATTTTAATTACTTTTCACGACTCTTTTTTATTTATAGCAAAATAAATGAAGATAATAATAATAAAAATACATCTCTTGTTGTTTTAATTTTTCTATTCCCTAATTATTAAACAATTACTCATAAAAATAATATACTTCAAAAAATAATAAAATAAACTTTATTATTTATAAAACACCTTTAAGATAGAGTAAATATATATTTTTTTTCTTTTTCAAACTCTCTTAATGAGGAAAAAGTGATTTTTCTGAAAAATGGCAAGAATATAAAATAGTGAACGAATAAAAAGAAAAATCATTAATAATTTGATTTAACATTTCATTCTAAAATTCAAAATACTTCAATTCAAATATTAAATACCAAATAAAAAATACTCAAAATATATAAAACCAAATCTTTCCAACTGTTATTTTATTTTTCAATCTTATAATTCCTCCCCCTCCCGTGCGTCAAGAAGTAGAACAGTAGGGGAAATTCACACATTCCGCCACAGTTAACGGACCAATTTAACAATTTATGTAAGAAACGTATCGTTTTATAATAGTTATTCATTATATTATTTTAAAATATTTTATTATATTTATATATTTTATAAAATTAATAATTAATAATATATTTAATTTTTAATTTAACCTTATTATTAATTATAATCTTTTTTATTATATTTTTATAGTCACGGTATTTATTATATTCGAAGAGGCATTACCTTATATTTTTAATTTATAATTTTTTTTTGTCTATTATATAGAAAGATGAATATGTCTGGACAATGTACTAGCAAGCAGTTTTCATCAAGTGGCACACAGCATTGGAGAAAAAGATAAACACGTCAGCAGCAAATTTCTGATCCATTTGTTTCGAACAAAAGGCAAAAGGGCAATCCATTTGTGATTAATCCGCCGTCTCTCTATTCCTTTTGAAATTTCCACAAATTCACTGACCACACATCTCTCCAATCGAATGACCCAAATCCAAACCCAAACCCTAGGATCTCGCCGGAGCTGAAGACTGTATGAGTAGTCACCGAGAAGAAATACCGTGCTTCAAAGCAGTGAAGCAGTTTAATAAACAATGGTGGTTGTCGTTTCTCACGCTCAACCTTGGTCCGCCTTCCTTACTCTCCGTCAAGCTCCTCTTACCTCCTCCTCTTCTTTTAGAATACGAACCTTAACTCCTCGCTTTCGATCGTTACCTCCTCGCTTTACCACGCAAAGGTGCGATGCTTTTCCTTGTAAATTGACAATGTAAATGAATGATTTGGTACTGTGTGATCATGATCTTACTCCTTCAAATGCATTAGTTGAGAACCTGATTAGGTAGATTTATGCATACATTAGTGTCATTATGATCTTATTTCCTGTGGATTGTGAGTAGTGATGTTGATTCTTCTATTGTGTGGTTAGAAAATCTTACTAGTCGGATAAAGGAAGCAAGTTCACCTATAATAACTTGCAATTAGATATTTTCCTATCATCATGAAACAGATATAGTATGTCATGATAAAGCACACTAAGATTTTATAACAATATTAAAATATTCTTTACAATATTTATATGAATCGCATCCAAAAAGAATGAATGAAATTGGACTTTGTCAGTACCTGTCGAGTAAGGCTGATGTATATAGCGAAGTTGTCACGTCTAGAACTGTAGGAGCAGTTCAAACTTGGTATCCCATATTATAGGATGAATGTAGGTCTCATTGACAGTCGGTCTTATTATCATTTGTGATGGTTCAATTGGTGCTAACTGTGAGTTGTTTAATGCAGTTCGAGTGACTTCTTTATCATTGGATTACAGATGAAGTTAAAGCTTTTAAAACTGTTTGGTGCATTTTGGCTTCAGTGCAGTTGAATTGTATCTCTTGAGATAGGAGTATGCTTTCGACGTTATTGCTGGATGAACTAGTGACTGGCTTCTCTACTATGTATAGTTACAGCCTTACAGGATTTGGCAGGCTAACTTCATATCACATGATTTTCATAAGTTGGTCTCTTGTTTCTAATCGGAAAACATATCTTGCTTTGCGATCCTACTTGTTTGCAATTTGTATGGTCCAAAGGAAGAGACTTGACTCGTGTGTAATAGTTTATGTTGTGTGTCACATTCATGCATACAATACATATACATGTACACTCACATATATGTGGGTGCATGTGTTCCCCAACTATCTTGCAGTTGAAGCATAGTGCTGTTGTTGCACACACTCATATGTTACAGAATTGAAGCAAGCAGTGGTCTCAACTCTTGGTGTTATTCAGCAAGTGATGAAGTATTATCACTAGAATAAATATTGCATATTTTCTGGTAGGTTGCTTGTAGTTGGCAATAATGATGTTCAGTTGGTTTTACTAAATAGGAATCTGCTTATGTAGTACTGCAGTCTGCAGAAAATAGCAATGTGATGTGAGAGTAGTTGATTGTTATCTTTATCCTAAAGAATTATGGATTGTCATTGCAATTTAACCGTGTTCCATTCAATGCAGGCTCGGAAGTCTTAACACTAGATGCTCCATAAATACCGACGTCTTAACTGACATTGCAACTGATCAAGAGGTTCGGGATGATGTTGCAACTGATGATTGTGGCTGTACAATACCTGTTCTTCATCTCAAATCTGATATTCTGGAAACTGAAGCACTAAATCTGCTAGCGAAGGGAACATTTGTGGACACTCTCTTGACAACATTGCCAGTAGGAACTTTTATGAATAATTCTGCTCAATCATTTCTATTGCCCCTGCTCCTGTCTAACTATCGCTACTGCACTTTTGATTTTTCTATTGTTGATGTTGTGCAGGTCTTATCAGAGGAGGAGCAGAACATTATTGCTGCGACTCCTGCTCATCCAGCAGGGTTATACGGTTAGTCTTTCCCCTTAAGTTGAGTGGTGTCTCAAATGTAGTGGCAGAAGCTTAACTCATGTCTGAAAGTCTGCTGTATTCTAAAATGATGATATATACTGAACCTCAACCTAGTTTGGAATTTACGAAAGGATACTTCTGTGAAATGCTAATACCTTGAGTATCTATAGAGGTCCTTTGAAAATTTGGACAATATAAGATTTGGACATAATATATACTCCCTCTGTCCCAATTTTGCACTTTTCGTTTTTTAAGAGCCAAATAGTTTAAGTTTGGCGTCAATTTATGCATGGAATCTTCTAATTCTTGGAAATGAAATTTATATACTTATAAACTACGTAAAAAGTACTATATAAGTCACAATATTTAACAATTCAAAATATTTATAAGATGTATGAAAAATTTATGGTCTTTTGAATCTCGTAATTCGGGAAGTGTCACACAAAGCAATGTCATTGTACTAGCTGAAGATTTGAGAACTCCAACTTAAATCTTTTATCTACAGTAACAGAATATCAGTTGACTATTTTCCTTGTCATTTTTTCTCTAGATGATAGAGCTAACTGTGCTGTGCTTTTGCTTCTGAGTCATTGTACTCAGCTCTGTTTTCTGCATCTTCTTGATGCTTTTAATGATATCCTTTTTACTTCATTAAAAAAAAAAGAATATCTAATGTAGACTATGAAAAACATACTTTAAAAATTAACTAGGCTTCAGACCACTATACTTGATTGGATTGTTCACTGAATTCTTTCTGTTAGAGTGAATGCTACTACCACTCCTCCTTTCCCCTGGCAGGTCAGGGAAGTTTGTTTGATGAGTAGTTTGACTTTGAAAACTTGACCAGTTAGTCATTAGTTGCATTATGTCTGTAATGCATCATTTTATAGATTTCTGATGTCAAGTGCATTCAAACAGCTTTATATGCTAGTTGCTTGGCTGGGTATATGGTGGAACAACTTTGGAATTTCGCCTCGCCTGCTGCCATTGCGTTGATTCATCCTAGTCTTCTTCCTGTGGCACTCATGGGTTTCCTCGCTAAGGTATTCATTAGTAAGTGATACAAAAGAATAAAGGCTAGAAGATAATTATTTCCATTTTACTGTTTTTGTACAGGAGGTTCCCAGTATATGTACCTGCAAGCACCATTGTAGTGCTCAGTTGCTTATACCAATAAAATACTAATTTTCCAGTTCAATTTTTTTTTTCCTTACATTCCGCTTTACTTGTACAGCTCGCTGTAATTGGTGGAGGTCCTCTGGTTGGAAAACTTATGGATCACTTTCCTCGGGTTCCTGCATATAATTTTCTATATATAGTCCAGGTATTCTTTTCTGTATGTGTTACGAAGGATAGGTGTAGGCAACAAAAGTTCCTCGAAGTTCACTAATACTTCTATTCTGTCAGACAGCTGCCCAGTTAATGTCTGTTGGAATGATTATACATGGTCATACTCTTCACCCAACGTCTGCATCATCTTTACTTTTCCGACCTTGGTTTATTGTGCTTGTTCTAGTGGGAGCTGTTGAGAGGCTATCTGGGTTGGCATTGGGGGTTGCAGTGGAGCGTGATTGGGTTGTTTTGGTATTGTTATTGAACTTTGTTTTGTCCCCTATGTCTCATTTTTAACTCCTTGTGTGTTCTTGAGCAATTTTCTAATTTAGTCTTGTTTATACAGTTAGCTGGAACCAATCGCCCAGTTGCTCTTGCTCAAGCAAATGCTGTTCTAAGCCGTATTAACCTTTTATGCGAGGTAATAGCCACATTAATTGGAAGCTATTCTTCTGCCTTCTTTTGTAGAATAACGGATATTAGTGATCAGAACTAGTATATTTAAAAAATATCAATATTTTGTTTCTGTATAGTTTAATTTATCAAATATACTTTACTTGGATTTTGTAGTGATAATCATTTAAGTTAACAAAGTTAAGTCTTTTATCATTTACCTTATAATTCTCCTTTTTGTGGAATACTGTAGATTGTTGGAGCAGCATTATTTGGCATTCTTCTCGCTAAATATGAACTGGTGGTATGCTTAAAAATTGCTGCTGGTTTGATGATGGGGACACTTCCTATTGTGGTAAATCTTACTTCTGGTTCTATTTCATTTTGTGATTTGAAGTTTAAAGCACTGCATAGCGCTCAGATCTGTTCACGTATTTACTAGGTATCTCTGACATGGCTAACCAACAAGCTTTCCTCTGGTGTTCTTGACCGTGCTGTGGAAACTTGTTTAAGTTGTTCCTTCCCGTCTTCACTAAAATCAGAAAATATAGGTATCTTCTCTTGTATTCAGTTTTATTGAAGGTGGAAATAGATTTTACTTTTATACTAAGCCCGTTTTTTGTTTTCAGTGGGAGTGGGTCTGGAAGCTATAAAGCATGGATGGTTTGAATATATTAGACAACCCGTTCTTCCAGCAAGCATAGCTTATGTGCTATTATATTTCAATGTTGTTCTTGCACCTGGTGGTTTAATGACAGCATTTTTAACACAGCAAGGTAATTTGCGGATTCTAGTCTCGTGATATTTTCACCTTCAGATTTCTGGCTGCTGTGACATACTGGATTTTGATAAGGTGGCTACACTTAATAAACCTACAAATGGCTATAATGATAGCTTTCTTGATGTCTCTAATCTCAATTGCATTGGCTATGATGAGGTAAGGGTTGTCCAAGCTCATATAAGGAGACAAATAATTCCATCCACACAGTTGTGGGGACTCTTAACACGTCTTATCACTTAGCAATAAACTAGTATCATAAATTCATAAGCGGTTTCTCACCCTCATAATACACCAGAATACTTCTATATTGGCCTGATTTTGCAAGTATAGGAGACTGTTTCTCTGCTTATGGTGCCTTGTGCAGTTTCACGCAGTGGACTGGTGTTTTCACTTGGTTTACTTACACATACCACCTATTTGGTTGTTTCTTTCTGGATATTTTTCTTGTGAAATTATGAGTGCTTCAAAGAATGTGGTGGTCTTTTAGGTGTAAATTATGTGCTAACAGCTTTTAAATTCAAACAGTATGTAACTCTGACTGACACATATCCTGTAAACAATCCACTCCATCTTTGAAATGTTTGCAACTAATTGACCATTCTTTGTAACTTACAGTAACTTGCAAGGGTTTATACTGCATGACTCCTGTATGACCTATATGCTTTCTGTAGTTCCGTAGTTAATAGCTCGGAGGAGAACTACACTGCCTGCAAAAGCTCTCAAATGTAGAATCAGGAGCTCATCAATGCTTAAGAGCCTGAATTTGAAAGTAGTGACCACTTCATCTCAAATGTTTCACCACTCTTAACAATTTCAGGTTTGAATCCATCTATTATTGGGGGCTTCAGCGGATTATGTGCTTTTGTAGGCGTTGCAGCCACATTTGTTTCTGCAAAGATGGTCAAGCACCTTGGCATCTTA
Organism: Solanum chilense; assembly: GCA_032847665.1. Lineage (NCBI taxonomy): Eukaryota > Viridiplantae > Streptophyta > Magnoliopsida > Solanales > Solanaceae > Solanum > Solanum chilense. The sequence goes on along the minus strand of CM064963.1, from coordinate 102,554,903 downwards.
AAGGTTGGCTCTACTGTGTATATTCTATCTTCTTCTTGTCAGAAATAATATCCTCTTATCATTCATAGTCTGGGCCTAACTCTCATGAATTTTCAATATCAGGCTGGAGCCGCTGGCCTAGTATTCCATGCTTCCCTTCTGACCACGGCTGTTGCTGTTTATTGGAGTGGATGTCTTTCTCAGCAAACTCCCGTTTTCTTTTTCTTGGCTTTAGTTGTAAGTTCACTGCTCTTCCCTTTATTGCTTTTAATGAGAATTTTGTGGCGAACCATGTCTATTTTATTTATTTAAAACTTGTCTCCATTGATCATTGATGTGCACAAAGTTACAATTTGAGTTTGGCATACCAATCTTTGTACTTGATCATTGAGTTGACATTTCTATTGTTAGCCTAACAAAATAAACAGAGATTATACATAGGATTTTTTTTATTTTTTTTTTGAGGGGTGGGGGTGGGGGGGGTGGGGGTTTATCTATATGATGTGAGGTGGTTTTGGCTCTTTTGATCCTTAATGACAACCATATATCTTTTTATTTGCATTTAAAGAGGTATATTCAACAGTGCTTTATCTTTCAACAAATTGCGTCGTTATAGTTTCATTGGCATGTCCTGCTACTTTCATTATTTAGTGACTATAAAGATAATCTGATATTGTCATCTAGTTTCATCGACACTATCTGGTATGTTTATCATTTAATAACAGTAAAAATGTTATGAAAATGGTCAATTTTCATGAAGGCTCATATTGACCCTTTCCACAGGTGTTGTCAAGACTGGGACATATGTCCTATGATGTCATCGGGCAACAGATTCTACAAACTGGAATTCCTGCATCTAAAGCCAATCTTATCGGAACAACCGAGGTTTCTGTTGCGAGTTTAGCAGAATCAATAATGTTAGGAGTTGCAATAGTTGTAAATGATGTCTCACATTTTGGATTTCTAGCGACGCTTTCCCTTGTATCTGTAGTTGGGGCAGCATGTCTATACTGTAGATGGTTGGAAAATCCGACCGATACACAAAGAACTCTTTTCTCCTTTAGCCCTCATTTATGAAATGCCAAAAGTACATAATTAGCATGGTTTTAGTCATCACATTGAAAGTTACATCAACAGCATACCCCATTACAGTTCCCCAATGAGGTCGTGTAAGGGTGGGGGGTTACAGACCTTACCCCTATCTTTGTGAAGTAACACATTGAAAGTTGTACATCACAATAGAAATACATCCAGGCCCCTCTGTAAATTAGTTATTATATCAACTAACATCAATGCAGAATTTACAGTTCTCTGCTTGAGTTCCCCTGTTTGTGTAAATCCGTTCTGTTGTATAGTGAATAGCATGTCATGATCTGCCATTTAGGTGAGAATTGGAAAACTAATTATGCCCAAGATATCAAAACAGCTGTACATATATTCTGGCCATATGTGAAGTAGTCATTTATCTAAAGCATAACTAGTACATCTGCTCTACGTCATTGATGTCATTCTGAAGTATCGACAGCACAAAGATTACGTAGAAGCAGTTCTTTTCCAGTCCTCTTCTTCATGTGCATTATATTTCTTGTACCATATTTGCAATTTAACTAGATGATTTTATTGTTGTTTTGCTCCGACGCGAGTCAGTATCAATGTAAGGACATGTTAAACAGAATTTTGAATTGGTTTTCAAATTGTCACAAGTAAATGTTTGTAGTTGTATTTGATTGGCGCTTCAAATCTCTTGTCTCACAATAACGTGATAGTGTTTTTGAGCCATATATATGATCATCTTGTGAGTACTAAGTCTCTATTAGCTAAACCATCAACTCAAATCTGTCTGTTGAATAGTGTGACATTTAGATCAGACCAGGGTCTTTAATTGTTGTCTGGCAAAGTCTAGTACATGACAGCTAGTAAAATGAAAAAATAAATTAAACCATCATAATTCAATTCAAAAAAATTAAGCTGGCACTGAGGTACTATGGCTAGGGTGGACCATTGTTGTAGTAATCAAATAATGGTATAGAAACTTCTCCACATTAATCTTAGCATATTCATAAAGTTGTTTAAAACTAGTTGAACCTTTTTTAAAATAAAAATATAATAATAATATAGTAGTAGTAGTACTTTGTTTGGGTTTCATATTTGAAAAGGAGGCTACTTTGAATGTTGTAAAAAAATGCACAAAACAATGTTTGCCTAAATTATACATTGATAGTAGCAAATAAGAAAGAAGAGGAGCTTTGGTTGTTGGGTCACGAGTGAGTTTAGGGTAAAGGGTCAACTGCACGTACCCGTTACGCTGTTTCTACATAAAGATTCCAATTACTAAAAAATTCTTTACTCTCTCGAGAGTCTCGTTGTTTACTTTAGATTTTATATCCACCTCATTACGAAAAATAGTTAATATGAATATTTTATCGTATTATTTGTGTAGCGTTTATATCTTAGAAATGCTTTGGAGTATTGAACTGAGTGAGTAGTGGTCTTTTACTACTACATATGAGTACTACATTTCCACAAACCCCAATAACAATTTAACACACTTTCACACAAAAGTACATTTATATTATATTATGTTATTATATCGGACAATGTTTTGGTATCTTCATGTCGAGGAGTTGCATTATATTCCAAATTTATCGCTTCAAAGTATAGTCAGAATCAAAGACTAGTCCATATTAGTGAACTGTAAATCATAACGATTAATTAACATACTTCTTTTCTTTTTAGAGGTGAAACTCGTGCTAATTATTCATTTTTATTTCAAATTCATGATCATTTATTTTAGGTATGAGAGTCTGAAAAATGTCCCAACTTTGATCGAATTTTCTGTTGGATATTAAACTTTCATGAGGACTTATTACCTCTCTGAATTATTTAATAGTATATATTTTACTCTCTAAATTATTTAATAATGTATTTTAAAAGTATATATGTGCCTAGTGGATATATTACTAATTACAATTTTGCATTTTGTTTTGTGTCCACATGAGCAAAAATATATATTTAAAATACGGATGAAATAGTCTAGGGAGGTAAATAGGTCCTTGTGAAAGTTTAGTATCGCAACCAGTTGCAGAGACAGAATTTTCACGAAGGGTGTCCAAGTGCTAAAGTGAATATACTCTTCTTAAAAAGTGGAAAAAAATGAAATCCAAACACACAAAACACTTTAAATTTTAGTATGTTTACTCTTTCAAAGTGCCTGACACCACTAGGCTATATCATATTGTTATGTAAAGGGTGTCCAAATTATTTTATTTAACCACTCAATTTATCATTTTACTTGAATACACGGTATACTAATTCGACGAAGGGTGTCCAATACAAATGTGGCTACGCCACTGATCGCAATAGTAAATTCGATCAAAATTGAGATATTTTTCAAATTCTTATTCCTTTATTTTATATATCCAATAATCCAAAGTACAAGTTATGTACTCTTAAATCTTCTATATACAAAATTAATAAGTAAAAAGGTTGTAAAAAAAAAAAGAAAAGGAAGGATATTAAACATTTTTAATAATTCTTTAATTTTTAAATGAAAATTTGCTGGAAATAGAAGTTATTGTATTGATTTCTTTTTCCTTTCTTTAATATTTTTAAAGGATGATAAGCTTTGTAAGTTCTTACTAATTAAGAAAACAAAATTGTCAAAAACAAATACAATAGAGAAACTTTTATGGACAAACCAGAAAAAGAATTAGTAATTGTCAAAGAAAAGATGTAAGATTAATGAAGATAAAAAGGAAAATAAGATGTGTAATGTAAGTGTAAAGCGATGCATAAATACTATAGCACACATCCAATCTATCATAAATGGTTTCCCTTGATACGATGGATGTCTTTCACTTCCCTTTTCTATCTGTCAACTTATTAACTATTTTTATTATTTTTTATATTTCAATTCACATTAACAAAAGAAAAATAATGGAAAAGAAATTAGTTGTTGGACAGCGGTAGAATTGATTTATTCTCAATTAGAGGTTTCAAATTTAAAACGTGAATATATAATAAAAAAAGATTAGAGATTATTATTTCAGAATGATCTCTGTAATGCGCGATCTGAATTTAATTAGATTTTAATATAGACTTCAAAGATCGAATAGGAAAAAAAAAAGGAAAAGTCAGTGAGTCACGTGAATAAATGCACTACCGTCGTCCATTTATATGCTTAATATCCATATAAATAAAACTTAAACAGTAGTTTCTTTAATTGATACTATCGTATATTTAATCTGTTATGTTATTATAGTAGTAGCTAGGCTACCTTATCTTATTTATTCCATCTGTTTTTTTGGTAAACGAATCGTGAAAGTAGTTATTAATGTATGGTTAAATAGAGGACCAAGAATTGTCTGCTTAAAAAATCAAATTAAATAGAGGATCATGAATTTTCTAATTAAAAATCCATCAAAGGTAAAATAATAATGGAAAACTTTTATATATAGTCACTAAAAAATAGCTTAATTATTTTTCAAAGTTATAGTTTAATAATTATAATTCGTAGCTATATGTTATAGGAAAGGAAGAAGCGAATGAGATTGAAGAGACATGGCAAAAAGTGGGATAAAAGTGAATTGTATACGTATATTTGTTAGATAGTTATATATTATACATATATATTTGTATATATGGCAAGCGGGATTGGGAGAGGGAAGAGAGAAGCAAGCGAGAGAGGGAAGAGAAACAAGAGAGAGGTGAATTGTATATGCATATCGATTAGATTATTATATATTATACATATGTATTTGTATATTCTAGCGAATTACACATATACAAATGTGACTAATTATACAAATTCGAAATCAACCGCGTAATCAATATATAATGTTAGTCGTGAGTGATAATTATAACAGACTATATCTATAATAAATAATTAAATAACATAAATTTACTTAACTGCATAATTTTTCAATAATTTTTTTTAAAAACTAGCAGACACAGCATTATCTAGTATCATGTTGATAGCATTAACAAATATATTCAGTATATTTCATAAGTAAAATTTTGTAAATGATGAGCAAATAGATGGTACTCCTCGTAAATATACTCTTCATTTAATAATATTTATCCACTATATTAAAAATAAATATTCAACGATACTTATTCGAAACTATTTTTTATGTAAAGTTAAAGCCGTATAAATATAATCGCCCGTGTTTGTCGCGTGCACTGCAGAAACATCTTTTGGTGTGTGTGTCTGACCATAAAACAATGCACTACTACTAATATAGTGTACAGTTTAGGGTTTTCCTGTCAGTAGTCAACAAACTTGAGTTTCATTACTTTATTCTTTTTAATAATATATATATCAAAAGAAAAATACTAAAATTTTATTTTCAACAATAGTTACTTATTTCCTGAATTATTTTTTAAGATCTAAACTTATACCTCAATTAATTTCAGTTCAAAATATGAGTAAACGAAATAAGTGTATATAATATTCAGAAGCGAATTTAAAATTTTAAATAATATATATAATTTCAAACTCTTTAGCACTTATATTCTTCTCTCGTTAAATTCAATTATTATTGTGAATTAAAAAGATCAACATTGTTTCCGGTGACTAAATCAACTGAAATTTATATCAAAAAATCTATTTCATTAGTTGCGGAAATTTATCTGAATTTAGTATTTATTTTAATATTGAAAACAGCTACATTCATAAATTTACTACTCATTATTTTATAAGTATAATAATTTCAATAGAAGATATCAAATTCAAACAATTTAAATTCTGAATCTGATACTAATTGTCATACTAAATGTGTTATGGGTAGTATGATAAAGTAGGTTTATTTGAACCCATATATTATAAACTTAAACCCACTAAAATTGGTAAGAATATTACTCAAAGAAAGGTGATGAATTTTAGTGATTAGAATTTGATTCTTGAAATCATAAAATTAAAATCTTGAAGTTATCATAAGTTGGAATCCCTCAATAATGTCATAGCTAAAACTGTTTGTAATTGTTGCTACTTCCTTGGTGACTGTATTGGAATATGAAAAGTTCACCTATAACTAATGAGTGAACTTTAATTTTTGGTTTTAGACTTTGCTGTATGCTATACCTGTTAAATTTGCATATTATAAGATTTATTTAATAATATCGTAAATATTTTTATATTCAAAGCTCGAATTTGATATCCGAGAATGAAGCAATTTAACCATTGCATCACAATTTCGGTACCTATAACACCTATAATTAATTTTCTTTGTTTAACAAAACTTGTTTATTATTGAATTTACAGTTTACACACTTCTTAAAAAATTATAAATGAAAGAATATTTCTATTGAAATATCTTGAAAAATATAATAGAAAAATAATTATATATAATTAACGATAAGAGAAAATTAGAAACTAGTGTAAGATTATATAGTATTAATTTTACAAAGCCGAAAATTATTCATTCCTCCATTTCACAAAGAATGACATGGTTTGACTTGACACAGAGTTTAATAGTATAAAGAGGACTTTTATATCTTGTGATCATAAGTTAAAGTTAGATCGAATATATAAAATTATCATTTGATCTTGTGGCCTTAAACATGTCATGTAGAAAATTAAAATTAAAATGTTACAAAAAAAATCATTTTTTTAAATAAACTAAAAAGAAAATAAGATTATTTATTTTAAAACGGTGAAAGTATTTGAACATTCTAAAATAATACGTGAATAATTATTATTGGATTGAGAAAGCAATTGATCTAGCACTTAACCTAAAAAGGTTGTATACATTGTTTTAGTTTAATTCCATCCATTAATTAAAAGGAGTATTCCAGTCCTACAGTGCATCTATATATATAGCCATTCAGCATCTTTTCAAAATGAATGATTGGTATTTATAATTAGCTAAAGTTTAACACACTTTGTTAAAATAGAATAAACATATCTTATATTTCTATATATAAAAATATAGCCAAACAATGAATATTACTTCTTTTGTTTTAAATTTATTGGTGACATACATATAGTTTAATTAAGCATGGAATTTTAGAAAATTGGAGACTTCAGACATTTGTAGATTTATAGTTTATTTTTAAATTCACTTTCAAAAATAAAATAATATTCCTAGCTAGGATTAATTTTAATGTCTAAATCAAATTAAGTAACTAGTATGGTTCACTAATTTCAACTTGATAAGACAATATCAAGACAATAGCCTAATCGTCATCAATTATATTTCTAATCCCTTTTTTTGATAAGACAATCTCAGACACACATGGCATCTTACCAAAAAAAACAGGTTAATCAATTTTATGGTTAATTATACACTTAAGGGATCGTTTGGTTGCAGATCAATTTCATTTTCAAACATTTTGTCATAAAATAAAAAGAAAACAGTTATTTTTATACGTATTATGACGTCGTTTGGGGGAGACTTGTATTTTTAACTAAGTAAGTTTGGAATTTGTTACTTTTAGCCAGTAGTAGTAATAGCTACGTAATCTATCAATTTTTTCTTCTTTTTTTTTTTTAAAAAAAGTGATAGTTTTAATTTTTTTTATTTTCTTTAATAGTACCATTTTAAAAAATCGCTTAAAATTATTTTTATTCAATAACTGAAGTCTTATATCATTAGAAAATCACTTATTTCTTCAAAATATTTAATTAATTAGGAATAATTTAATTTAAAAAATTCTATTTAATTTTTCTTTATACTAATTTTTAAAAAAAAATATTAAAAAGAATCTATAAAAGTTAGTAGTGGGATAAGAGAAGTGTAAAATAAAGAAAAATTTTGCAAACTTTAGGACCCGTTTGACCATAGATTTCTCAAATAATATTTGGTAAAAAATTTGGCAAATAATGTTTGTCCATGCAATTTATTATTATTTGATAAGTATTTTTGACAAATATTTCAAATTCTCAAAATATCAGTTTTTCTAATATTTGGTCCGAATATCATTATTTGAATTTTTTTAAAAATTAAAATTTTACCCCTAACTTTTATCTTTTACAAAAACACCTTCTATAATAGTTGTTTGTGTTGAATTACAGAATTTGAACACTAAAATAGTGATAAAATATTTAGTGAATATGAAATATTAATATAAGTGTTGATAAAAAATTAATATTTATCAAAAATATTTAAAAATTTATGACTAAACGCTAACTTAGAGAGGAGCACCCTTCCCATTTCCCAAAAGAAAAGAAAGAATTAGTAGTGTACTTATTAAGAGCACAAAGTCCAAAGTTTGCCAAAAAGACCTTGAGAAGGGACATTTTCTCTTAGATCCACTTCACTAATACCTACCTTGAGAATTGAGTTTACATCAAAAACTTGGCAACCATCAATCCCAAGATTATCTTCTTCACCAACAAACAAAAACCAAACATATCCTCATTATTTATCTATTTTTATTTAGTTATTTCTAATTATTTAGCCATTTAGATAAATTAAAAAGGAATAAAATATTTTATCTATTATATTTTAATTAATTATTTTGAAAAATATATAATTTTTTGAAAATCTTAAGTTTTTAATTTATCCGCTTCATATGAAATAGATATAAAATTGTAAACTTACTATGTTAATAATTATTTTCTTAATATAAGTATGTCAATTTAAAAGTGAACAAAATAATTAGTGACAGAAAAAGTACACTAAAAATAATTTTTAACGATAAGTTAATTAATAACAATACTTTAATTATCACTAAACATACATTTTGTATGACAATCAACACGTTTAGCGACGTTAATTTTTTTTTATTAATATTATTTATTATCACTAAAATATATTTTTATTATCGCTAGTAACAAATCATATTTACCCATTGCTAACTTATTTGAGATGGAACCAGAGATGCTGTTTGTTTTTGGGCCACAGAGCCATGCCCCAAAAACTCCATCATTTAGAGTTAGACAAGTGAAAAAGTAAAGAGCACAATATAAGCAATAGATATGGAAAACAACAAAGAGAAAGATTCATTAGTAGTAATATATAGATAGGTAGTAGGTGTAAATAGTAAAAAAATGAGTAATTTTCTTTACTTTGATTATTAATACTAGTAATAAATATTCTTTTCAATTCACTCTTTTGAATGTGTTGTTGTTGGTGTCACAGTGATTTGGACGTGAAAGCGCCCATCTTTTCATGTCCATTTTGACATTGATAGTTGATATGTCACTTGCCTTGTTCATGTCCTCTTTGACCCTTAATTACTACTACTAGTACTACTACTACACCCTCACCCCACCCCACCCCCCACCCCTTTTCCCTTTTTTTTTCTTTTAAAATCTTTTTTTCTTTCATCTTCAACTTTATTAGTAGTAATTAAAGAAGACAGAGCAAATAAAAATGGGATCTTTAGGTGGTGAAGTATCAGTATCATTATTACAGAAGAAGAAACCAATGTGGTTATATCCAAAGGTTATGGGTGTTCATCCTTCTGAGAGATGGGGTCATTCTTCTTGTAACTCTAATGGATTTGTCTATGTTTTTGGGGTAAGTCTATAGGTTCAAGAAATGGGAGTTTTAGTTTTGTCATTTGCTTCATGTTACTGTGTAGTTATATTTTTGGTTATTAGAAACTACTCTTTCTGGAGTTGTACTTTTTGTTTTCCTATATATATGTTAGTAGTATGTATCTATTTGTTTCTTCTTGTTTTTGTAATGTTTATATATATATAAAATAAGCAACTACATATGTGTGAAATGCTGAGTGATGCATTAAAAGGAGAAAAAAAAAATGAAGTGAAGGAGAAATTCATATTTTGCTTTAGGTTATGTCTGTTCTGCTTTTTTTATATTTAGAGAAACTGAATTTGTTGATGTTTTTCATGACCAAACATGTACTCATGAAGTTATTTTAAAGATGTAACTCAAATTTTCAACAAATCAAGTAAAAAATTTCATTGTTTGGTGGAGATCATGCTGACTGTTCTTGAATAAGTGTTAAGGTGAAACTTAATCTGTTAATATTCATCAAAAAGACTGCTTTCATATTATTAGTCTGAGAGCTCTTGGTGCAGTGTTGATATGTTTAGACAAATTTATGGTTGATATATTCTTAATTAAATTGTATTTCTCTGTTTCAGGGATGTCGCGGGGGCTTACATTTTAGTGATGTACTTGTACTAAATCTTGAGGCAATGGCTTGGAGCATTCTTGTGACAACAGGACAAGGACCGGGGCCAAGAGATAGCCACAGTGCTGTTCTTGTTGGTCACAGGATGGTGGTGTTTGGAGGTACAAATGGCTCAAGGAAGGTCAATGATATTCATGTATTGGATGTCAGGAGCCAAGAATGGACTCAACTCGAATGTCAAGGCAATCCACCTTCACCGCGTGAAAGTCACACGGCTACTATTGTTGGTGGTGATAAATTAGTGATCTTTGGTGGTAGTGGTGAAGGTGAGGCAAACTATTTGAATGATTTACATGTTTTGGACCTCAAAACTATGAGGTGGTCTTCTCCTGAAGTGAGGGGTGAAATGCCTGTTCCTAGGGATAGCCACAGTGCTGTTGCGATTGGTAATAGGCTTTTTATATATGGCGGAGACTGTGGTGACCGATATCAAGGTGATGTCGATGTTCTTGATATGGATACATTAATGTGGTCAAAGGTACTAGCTTCAGTCTTCTTCTTGATTAACAGTCTGGATGTAGAGTTCTAAAGATTATGTTAGATGATAATTAGTTCTCTTTCTTACCAGCTGGATGTTCTTGGACCGTCACCTGGTGCTCGAGCCGGTCATGCCTCTGTAAATTTTGGGTCAAAGGCAAGTAACTGATGCTGTAGCCTTTGTGTAATTAGGCTCTTTGTTTTTAGTATGTAGTGCAAATGGAGTAAAGCTTTATTTTCGGTGAGCAATCCTCATGAAGAATGATGTTGAAATTCGATTTTCTACAGGTATATGTGATTGGTGGAGTTGGAGACAAGAAATACTACAATGATGTTTGGGTTCTTGATGTGATAAATTCTTCATGGACTCAGCTTGATGTGATGGGCCAAAAACCACAGGGGCGATTTTCTCATACTGCTGCTTCCCGGAACACGGATATTGTAATCTACGGAGGGTAAGTTTTTAGTCCATTCTTTCCTGCCTAATCTCAGTAGATTGTATAGCTTTAAATTTGTTTCTTCAACTTTGCAGGTGCGGCGAGGATGAGCGACCACTCAATGAGCTACTTATCTTGCAGTTTGGAGTAGAATATCCTAATGGGACTAGCAGCTTGTCTGGTGGCAGGGTTTCTGGGAATACAAGTCATTATGATAAGAAAAGATTTCTGAGAGAAAGAGACAATAGCTCGGTATACTAGAGCGAGAACTTGATTCCTTTCTCATGAATTTAAACAATTCAAGATCATTTTTCTGATTGTATAAATTGATTTGGCAGGAAGCTATATGTAGGGGAAAGAAGGAAGATATACAAACGACTGGATCTCAAGAACTTGAGTTCGTATCAAAAGCAGCTTTTCGATTTAGTTCTGGTAGGTTATGAAATGATTTTGTCATGTTAGCAGCCAGTAGTTTCAAGAAATGAACTAAGCATGACTAACTTATAACTCTCATGTATTTTGGAAGACACATTACATCCAAAGAGGAGAAGAATGAGTCACAATTCACACATATTTAATCTGGAGTCAGATCAAGAAGAAGATCAGTCTCCTTCTCTGTCTCAACGTTGTTCTCCTCCGTCCCAATCCGATGTAGAAATGAGTACTATTAAGCCAGTCTCTGGTTCTGGAACTGCATCAGATCGGTTTCCTTTCGCAAGGCAGCAACATTTGATCCCTAACAACTGCCAACCAAACCCGAGGAATGTCATAGCAAGGAATCCTCATGATTTGCAACTATTTCGAGAACAATCAAATCTGTCAAACTCATCAGGACATGTACCCCCCGCCGTTCTTATGGATAAGCAGGAAGTGCAATGCCAATCCTTAGAGCCTGGACGATTCCACAACTTGGTACGCCTTTCAAGTTTGCAAAATTTTGTAGCATTTTCCAACTTTTATGTTGAATAAGAACCTAATCTCTCAATAATGTAATGTACTACTCAGATTGGAGCTGAGATCCGAGGAAAAGTCGATGGAGCATTTGACTCTGGATATCTAATGACCGCGATTGTTAATGGAAAGATCTTTCGAGGTGTTCTGTTTGCTCCGGTAAGGTCATATACCATTCAATTTAACCAAATTGTCAATTAGTACACCTCAAACTCATCATCCATTTGATTCTTGTTATAAAAAAAAGGCACCTGATCTAGTACCACGAGGACCCGTCCTTGGTCAGAATCCTTCACCCTCTCCGGGACATATTGGTGTCAACTACGCGAATCATATAAGTCTGGGATGTCGAAGGCAACCTCAGCATCAGCAGTTGGTGCAAATGCAAGTTCCAGAACTCGGACGACAGAGCATAGGTAAAGTACCAATTAGAAGATCAACATCATCAGTGATGAGATCATCTCATCAACTAGACAAGGATACACAGAAAAGAAGTGAACTTGAAGGAGTGGTGCTCACACTAGGAGGTCCAGGATGTGGCAATGCAAAAACTTAAATTAATGATAATAACAGAGAATTAGAAAACTCTCATGAGTGTGTGTTTTTTGTATATGCTAATTAAGGTAGATATATTATTGGATCCATTTTCTATGAATTCCTTTCAATCTAATCTTGTTAGTATTAGTTTAGTCTTGTAGTAAACCTCCTTTCATCTAAAGCAGACATGTATCCTCTTTCTGTAATTTCAAGCTAAGTTTTGCAAGGTCAATATTTCTTTTTTTTTTTTTTACCAACAACATGCATACTTTCAATTTTTAACTAATGTTGGATGTAAGATATGAACCACTGTAATAATGATATATTTTGAGGTGATATTTGAAAAAGACTTCACAAATAATATATTTTGAGGTGATATTTGAAAAAGAGTCCACAAGTAAGATAAATTTTAAAAAAGAAACTTGGGATGGACGTGATATTGGGACGGGGTTAAACTTAGTGTTTGCACCAAGTCAACACATGCATGCCATGTGTTGAAACTTATTGTTCATTTTACTTCATTAAATCACATAACAATGAAAATTGCATTGGCTTGGTGTAAACACCTGGTGCTGGTAAGTTGTTTCCGGCGATATTTTATAGGGAAAATTACGTATATAAGTAAATATATACTAGTTAATTTAGTTATCATAGTTATAGTTTGTCTTAATTACAATTCACGACCTGCTTTTAGTTATAATTATGCGGCTCAACATTTTAGTTTTTCTATAGTTTGCACGTTTGTATAGTTTGAAATTTATATAACTTTTGTATAATATAATTTCTATAAATACTTACATTTCAGATGTTTCTAATGGTATGAATTCATTATTTCAAATTTATACAAAAATAACTCAATTATACAAATGCATCCACAAATTAAACGAATTCACCCATGAATTATACAAAGGAAACAGTTTAAACCATAGCTACCATCCTTAAATATATAAACTATAATTATGATTTATGAACCATAAATAAATTTAATATAATGATTGTTTGCGAAAATGTCATATAAATATATATATACAATTAAAAACTTTGCCCAGATGCAAATATTAACAATTAAAAGCCAAACGACTCGAACTCATCACTTAGGTCATATGGAGATGACCGATGAGTGTCTACTCAAATATCAAAGGAAAATAAATAGTAATTCAACGTAAAACTGTGAAGAAGTCAAAAGACCTCTCAAATCTTAACCGTACTATTTGCATGTGACATGTAAAACTATGAAAAATAATTTTTATGACTTATTTCAAAATGTAAGTTATAAATTTTTTAAATTTAATATCAAATAAATTAAAACGAAAAAAAATATTGCTTAATACTGTACTGACTGTTTTTTTAACTGAGAGTCACACGCAGAGACATGTCCCATCTCTCTCTCTCTCTTACTAATAAAGCTCCCGTGCCTCCCGCGGGATTTTGCTAAAATTTCAGTCATTCTCAGCCGTCTGATCTTTTTTCCAACGTCATCTTACCACCGCCAGATTTACTTACACTCTTTGATTTCAAGTACGTTAACTCAAATGTCTTTTCAACATGACATGTACTTGACTGATTTTTTAAATATTTTTTATTACGTCATTTTAGGTACCTTTTTTCCCCTTTATGACTCATTTAATACCAAATAAAGGAAAAGGAGAAAAGATTCTTTTGCTTTATGGGCCCCATTATCATTGGGCCGGATAAAAAGGGATCTGTATCCATTGGAAGCAAATAAAGGCCCTTTAATGCTTAATGGGCCCACCGTCATTATTGATGTGGGCCTTCTGGTAGATGATGGGCCATTTTAGTTAAAGCCCAAATCATTTGGAGCTTGGCCCGTAATTCGTTAAATATGTTCCCTGGAGCCTGTAAATGAGTTAGTTATCTATTCTTTTGCAAAAAATGTTTATAATACTAATAAAAAAATAAAAATTACATGAATTAATACATTTTTAAAAATAATTACTGGTTTTAGCGATACTTTTTATTTATTGTCATTTATAGCAATATTGTGATAAATCTGTAATATGTATTAAAAGTGAATTATGTATGCAATATATTTGAATTATAATTGTTTTTGTAATATATTGTGTTTATTTGGTAAAAAATTATCACATTATATTATAAGTATATTAAAATGTGTGATAAATATATTAATTTATCAATCATTAAAACTTGTATTATATTTGAATAATAAATTTATATTTGTAATATGTATTACACTTGTATTTATAAATGAATTAGAAATGATGAAGTAAAAAAATTATTACTGCGATGGTAAATTTTTTTTTCTTATATTATATTTATGTAAGTTTCCTTAAAAAAAATGGGGGTAAAATGTTAAATAGAAAAGAAGAGAAATAATTGCATCCTTTGATGTTGCAGGTAGAAATGCTACCAAATATCAAACACCACAGTTTAAAACGAGTTGAAGTTATATAAAAGTTATTTATATTGATGGTGTATATAATATAAGTTTCATTTAAATTATACCAACTTGTAAGAACATTTTAAAATCTAGCTAAAACGTCAGATTGAATGTCTTAATGTTGCAACAACTTTTTGTTTATGAAGGTTGGTTTTGTCTACGTTTATCCGTTTCCCTATAAATTTTTTAAATAATATTTGAGAAAAAATTTGGCACAAGCGTTTGTCCATACAATTGGATATTATTTAGCAAAATATTTCAAATTTTCACATACTAATTTTTTCTACTATTTGGATCAAGTCTCATTATTTGGAATCTTTGAAAATTGAAATTTTACAACAAACTGTTATCTTTTACAAAAACACACTTATAGTAGTTTGTTTGTATTACATAATTTTTTACGTAAACACCTAAGTAGTGATGAAATATTCAATGAATATGAAAGTGATGATATG
Source organism: Solanum chilense (assembly GCA_032847665.1). Classification (NCBI taxonomy): domain Eukaryota; kingdom Viridiplantae; phylum Streptophyta; class Magnoliopsida; order Solanales; family Solanaceae; genus Solanum; species Solanum chilense. Next base: position 102,539,541 of record CM064963.1, on the reverse strand, counting down.
GTTGTGGATAAAAATGACAAATAATCATTTCACGGTAACAAAGTCATGTGCTTTATCTACTTCTTGATGTATGGAATGTTATATTTTGCACTTGCTCCAAATTTTTACATTGCTCTAGTATCATGGTTATTACTTGTTATTTGTTGCAATGAAGATTTAATTGACTAGTAACACAAACATATGGTTAGTTTTGATAATTTTTAAACTTTATGAGAAATATGTATTTCAAATATTATGACGAAACACATGATTAAATTTCTATCCAAATAATATTTGCCAAGAATAGGTTGCAATCTATGACTAGACGTAAGCTTAACTTCATAGAGGAAGATCTGATGGTTGGTCTTAAAAAATACTCCCCGTGTCTCATATTGGTTGATCATCTTACTAAATGTCTCATATTACTTGTCCACTTTACTAAATTAAGAAAATGTAAATTAAAATATTTCTATATTATTCTTGCAATGAATTCTTTTTTAAAGTGTTTACATTTTAATTTTTTAAAGTTCGAATTAATAAAATTATATGTTTATTTATAATAAGGAAATTATTAGAAGGAAAGATCGGAGAAAAACAGATGTAGTACAAACATTGAACGTTTTGTCCCTTTGTACTACTACTCTAAATTAACGTCCATCTTCTTCCATGGCAGTCGAGTCAACTCTTGATTTATCCAAAACCCCATTACTACTAACACACACAATCTTCTATTTCCACGACAAATGGAGCAATCCCTGTTCCTATCAATCTTCTTACTATTCTCAATTGGGATCCAATTCGTCTCTTCCCATCAAGAATCCGGCAACTGGCATTGCGAAACCGATGAAGTATCCCGTATTTCTGCGGAGTTTAGGCCTGGAGTCGTAACCCTTGATGGACACGCTGATGATTGGGAAAATATTGAAGGATTTGAGTTTTCTCTCCTTCCTGCTCTTGACCCAGATCATGACCATGAATACAAAGGGGGGGAAATGACCGTTAAGGTATTATTCGATTCTTCTACATGATTTCCTTGATTTGTTTTCTTGGGTTTACTTACTTGATTTTGATTAGGCTTTACACGATGGGAAAGATGTCTACTTTTTGTTGCAAGTAGATGGAGAATATGTATACAAGAAAGGGTGAGTAACTGCTCTCAATAATTACCTATCTTGTGGGATTTTGGGATTTATTTAGTGACCACTGTATGTTCCTTGTGCTGGAACTATTCCTGTTTTTAGACTGTTGCTTATTGGAAACTTGATTATTGAATTACATACCTTATTTGGCATTGAGGTAACATCATTGGTGGTGTAGTTTCTCGTTTCTTTCTTTAACATGCTAAATCCTAAAGGGATTTCATGCTTCTTTAGAAATTTGAAGTTACCTTTCTTTTGATGTCTGTGAATCTATGCAATGCTACCCCTTGGGTTTGAGAGACTTCCCAATATAGATTTTTTTTGCTGAAAGACACTTGAAAAACAAATTTGTGTAAGTTATTCTAATGGATTTCTTTTAAATTAAAAATAGCTCTACTATGAAACTCGTTAGCGAAGGGTTAACTCCTTAATTAGAAGTTTGATGATTTAATATATCTTGTAGCTTGCTCTATTTTTAGGGAAAAGGAGACGTCTTATGAATTCTTTTTGTTCAACAAATTCCTAAATTGAACTCAATGAAATTGTAAATCAATTAGGAAACAGATAAATGAAAATTGTCAAAGTCAAACTAAAGTAATCAGGAATAAGAGGAAAACATATTTCCGTCAACACGGCTGTAGAAATGATATTGCATAAACAGGGTGCCTCCCTCCTCCTTTCCCTATTCATGCATCATAAAGATGTCATATGATCGCCCCCTTACTTCCTCTTTCACCTCTATTACATTGTCCCACACTGGTTGAGGGAATAGTTTCTTGTCTCCTTATATAGTCTTGGGCAATCCTCACCTCATGAGCTATATCCTCTGTGCTGTGTCTGAAAAAAATGAAGGATCTGTCAGGTTTACATGATTTTCTACCTAAATTTGTATAAAATCGTGATTTTGAGGGTTATTCAATCTTGACATGTAAGGTTTTGATGGCAAGGATGTGCACTATTCCCTAGTTGTGGTTTTTGAGGGTTATTCAATATTGACATGTAAGGTTTTGATGCAAGGATGTGCACTATTTCCTAGTTGTGGTTGGGAAGAAGGGAAGCCAGATTTGGGAGTTAGAGATGAACTTCTAAAATAATAAAAAAAGAAAGTCACACTGGATTGAGCTTAAGTGGGGAAGATTTTCTTAGGTCTAGTTAAGTTTGAAATGAACTAAAACAAATGGAAAAAGACTAGTGTATTAGCATGAGGCAATGTTTAGGATAAAGACGAGAACAAGATGAGTGAGCCAAAAAGTTGACAGTGCTTGACATTTGCCCAAATAAATTTAAGGTAGCATTCAAGTGGTATTAGTGAGTGAATTTCCTGAAAACTGTGGTCCAAAGTGGAAGGTTGTAAGATGAGGTGATGCATGGAAAATGTGCTTTATTTACTTATAACGGTTTGACTAATATTAACTTACATAGGCTAAAATCTAGGTATACTATACTACCTTTCAAGATTGGGGTGGGGGAAAACATTATAATTTCTGTAACATTGTCGAAGAGCCTTCCATAACGGCCAGTCAATAATTACTGCAAGCATGTGCCCTAGCAGATCATTTTTATCTGCACTGGTATACTTTTATCACATAATCATTGTCTCAAATAATGTGATGGATATTGCTATAGAGTTGAAAAAGACTGTAGAATAGAGACTATTGGTATTGTTTTATACAAAAAGGAAAAGTGAGGATGATCTTTTTCTCCTTTTTTGTTATAAAGACTCATGCATTTTCTCAATAAGTCATTATGTGCGCATGCCTAATCATCCTGAAGTCATTACTCATGGCTACTATCTTCTGCAACTGTTGTTATGAAATACGATGGTGACTTATTCGTTCTTTTGATTTGTCACGAATGCAAGAGATGGTTTTTGTATCAGAATTCTCACTCACTGGATTACTTCATTATCCAAAAAAGAACCACTGGAAAATTGATGTCTGAAGGCATGTTGGGATTTTTTCTTCTTTTACATCCATCATTTATGGTTTTCATTGATGTTATAAGTTGAATCACTATTTTTTGTTTTCAGTCTTTAAAGAATTTTTCACATTACGCTGCTCCCTTTTTTACGTCCTTTTACGAAACTTTTGGGGCATAGAAAAGATATAAATAGCCCTCCCTCTTTATAGGAATTCTGTAGATATAAATATAAAATTAATGACAAACTTCTTCCTTATTTCACATGGATCATTCAACTTGCCCAACCGCCTGTTCCAATCTTACTTGACTTGGGTGTGGGTGTGGGTGTGGGTGTGGTTGTAGGTGTCGGTATGATATGCACACCGGATTCAGCTAGTTCACATGGGATGTATGGACTACAAATATGGCCGACAACAATAGTTTGACTAGGTTTTAAGTTTCCATTTTGAAGTTTGTACACACACCAAAAATATTATACATCTATCAACCGCATATTGACACCTGAGCCCATACTACAAACCATATTCCTGAATCATGAGATCGATGTGACAATGAATCCTACTTATCTAAAAGAAAAGTGATGATGAATCCAACTGCCAAATCCATACATAGACCTCTTCTAGGTCTCATAAACTCAAATACTTGAATCTTCTCCTCTTTTTGGCGGTTGTTTTTAGTTCATGCTTATAGCCTATAATTAGTGACATTAAATATGTACAATACGTCATTCTAAGTATGTAATGTGGGCAGTTACCTAATCAGTTTAAGCTCGGCTTCTTCTTTCCTTTCTCAAGTCATCCTAATATTGACGTTAAACTAATCTCTTTTTTTTTTTTTTTTGAGAAGGCTATTTGATTAATCTTCCTTACACCTTTTAACAATCATTTTTAATAATACTTGCAGCCAACTCAAATATTGCAGAACCTTCACGAGTAATTTCTTTCCTTATTTTTCGTCAAGCCTGGTCAATCACATCTTAAAACTATGTGCACACGGTATATACTTTTTGATTCTTAAGGGGAAGGTTTTGTTTTTTATTGAATAACTTTCTTCTTTGTGGGATGAAGTGCATGTAGTTAGGCCAATATAATTGAAACTTGTAAAACTGCTTAAAAGAGGTGTCTGCATTGTGTCTACATAGAAATAATGGATATTCTATCTCATTTTGTGTGAACATACAATAGAATTTCTGAAATGTAATGCATGGAAAAACACATGTTATCATCCTACATAAATTATTTGACCAAAAGGCATGCACCTTTAATTTCTTCCTCTCTATTAAACTGAGGTATGAGATGTGCACATCCTGGGGATTGAAACTGCTCTGACTTGTTTCATGCTTTCATCACAAGTTCCACTGTGTTACATGAGTGGGTAACTGCCTATATTTTGTGATTGTTAACTCTCTATGTTTTGTGTCTGAGTTACTGACTTCATATTTTCTTTTATGGTGCTTGTACAACAGATGTAACATGCTATCAACTTAATCATGGTATATTGTTTATTTCATGCCACCGTACTTAGGATTTCTTTTTAATGATGCAGAAATGACAATAATTGCCCATCTGTAGCACTGATGTTTCAAGTTGGTGAGAGTGCCACATATCATAGTGTAAGTTGTGCTCGTGTGTTTACGGGTTATGCTAACTGCTGCAAATGTGTCTATCCAGAAAAGGAAAATACAGCTTTCTTGTGTTTCTGTTTGATATCTTTTATTGCCTAAAATGTGGATTAAATTTGTTGGAATAGATGGGTGGGTGTAAGCAATCACCTGATGCATGCAACAAAAAAACTTGTCGTGGGCACGAAGTCGATATCATGCACTTCTCAATTGGAAATGCTATCCCTGGCAGATTGTATGGTGGAAACCCAGTCGACAACAGAGATGGTTATGGGGGAGACAGGTAAATTTTTATACACTATTATCTTGTTTATAAACACTTACAGAATTCTCCAACTTATCTTTACTATGTTCACATTGTCAACAGATTTGGTCATCTAGTCGATTTATATGCTTGGAGCCCACACTGTATGAATTTGGATGGGGTTAGTTCTACAGGTAAGAATGTCATTCGAGTTATTGGCACTCAAACTCTGGAACGTGTACTAGAGTATTATACTGATCACCTATCAATTAATACTTGGATCTTGATTGTCCTTCGTAAATGGGGATAGAAGCAAATGGAGAAAAGGAATAGAAAGAAAAATTCGACTGATGCAAGTACCGAGGTTACAAAATTTACAGCTGACCTTAATTCTTGTGGTTCATTTTTGCGGATCTATAACAGAGTAACCATGTAGGGTTGTTTCTTGGCTGTTGTTTTGTTCTCTTTTATTTCATTGGAACTTACCATGCACCCAAAGACTTGGTGTTTATTCTATGAGATGCAACTAAAAAAGAAATTACATTTTAATGAATTATATATATAGCATATAAATTGAATGATAGGAAAAAATATCAGATCGTATTTCTAAATCTGGTTGCTACCCTGGTGGAAATGTAATATCACGGTCTACCTTGTTGTTGCGATGGTGGAAATGTAATATCAGATGGATGATCAAACAGACATATTGTCTAAGAGGTTGAAGGAAGAGAAAATCTTGAATTCATCCTAGTCCCTGCTTGTTGACTTAGAAGTGGTCTATTAAGAAAGAGGACTTTAACGCACACATGTTTGTGATGTCTTCTTCAACTATGATATGCATGCCTTCATTCTTGTGATTTTGGCGATCTTGTTTCTGCTATATCTATAAGCAGGACACAACATTCTTGACATGCGAGTTTTGGCTTCTGTCTGTTTGTACTTACCCTTAATTTTTGTTCTTAGGAAATGATACATCTGCCCAGAATGACTGGAGGGGTGCATGGTGGCATAGCAGTTTCAGTACCCATTCAGGTAACATCTTCACCCTTGTCAAATCAGCTGGGTTTCATCAGTGCTCCTTCTTCTGGCATCTTCATTTCTTAAATGAACTTGCTATGACAGGTTATTCTGAGGAAGACAGTCCTTATTCAACAAAGGGTCAGAAGGGAACATTCTATTTTGAATTTTCTAGGGCTCTGAGAACCATGGATCGTCTTCAGCAGGTAGTCTATCATCCTGATGTCTTTAGTCTCTTTGACGCTTACGTTATCGATTGTCTTAATGCAATGTTGTCATACATTAGAAACCTCAGCATTAAATATAAACACCAAAAAAGTCCCAGGTGTATGTAAACATCGTCAATGAGACAGAAAAGGACAAAAAATTCAATTCCACATTGTCAATAGTCACTTGTTAAAACATCCATTGGCATGCTGTTTCATGCTTTCCCCCCTTTATTAGCAGCTGAAAAGAAAATTGTATGTGCTGCACTAATTAAGTTTGCTGTCGGGATGTAGGATGTGCAATTCACTATCGGTCAGTCAAGCAAGTTTTCAGCTGCATTTTGGTATCCGGAGGATGGAAATCCATGGCACGGATCAGGACATTACACGATTGGTTGTGACTGGGTACCTCTAGATGTTCCTCCTGGTTCATCTGCAGGCATCAAAGTGGTATCAAGAAGCTCTTGGGACGCTGCCAATGGTTTTGCTTTTCTGTTATCTGTTGTTTCATTTGGCGTATCCTTTTTTGTTGCTTATTGGGTTCATAAGAAAAATGCCATCTCTTTTCAACCCATTGATCTTTAGTCTTGTCTTTACCTTTTTATATTTTTACATAGAGGGATGGATGGCCATGGAATATTCTTTTGTAATAAGCGCATATCTTATACTCATTGAGTGACAGAATTAGTCTATTTGCAATTTCATTAGGAGATCACTCTGTTTTGTTTTACTTTTATACTGAATTTTTTTTGAACTTGGCCACCCCGAAGTCCCAAGTTAAACGCTATAATTTCATGTGCTAGTTTTGTCACATCTAGTACCACACATTTCCAACTCAAGCATATAGAATAGAACGTCAAGAAAATGAAAAATGTTCACTAATTCATCAAACATTGCAAGCTATATGTTAATAGTGTATATATTGTCCTTTTGTTTTAATATCTCGATTTTAATTTATTAGAGCATGTTAGGTACGCAGTTTTATCCGAACTGAAAATGGGCGAGAAATACTAGTGAGCTGACATAACTCTCTTGGTAAGGTTCTTAAATAATGTAAAGTACAAAGAGCATGAAAATAATAGCAACATGGCAAATGTAGAGCGAAATCGACAGATTCCATACCACTTGGAGAGGGTTGAGAAACTTTGAGCAATGAGCCACTCATGTTTCCCTCAAGAGCATGAAGGTGTTCATAGTTCCACTTCAGAGGCTGCAGAGTTTGTGCTTAGAAGAGAGTCATAAACACTGGAATCGAGGCGATTAATCTTCTTCATAATCTCGCAAAACTTCTCAGATCTAACAGGATCATTACTGTCCTCAAAATAAGCTAGAAACATCTTGATGGATTCATCCTTAGGAAACCAAACTTTCTTCTTAGGATTTGCCTTGCTGGCACCCATCTCCAAATACTTCAGAGCAGAGTCTATCTGCGAATTTTTTATATAGAAATTTGTGAATGCATCGTAAGTCCTTAAGTTGGGTTCAACGCCTTGCTTCAACACATTCTCATAAAGCAAATTTGCTTCTTCGATCATATCTCTGTCAAGATAGGACTCCATCATCACATTTGAAACTCTGATGTCAAAGAATTTACAATGTGACGCCCATTCTCTAAAACGTTTCTCAAGGGCTTCCGAGTCCCCCAGTTTGGATAGAGCCAAAAGCACGATGAGATAGCTAAACTTGCTGGGAGTTGGGAAAACTGACTTTAATAATTCCCATGAGCGATTGACTCCTGATGGATTAGATGTTTTCTGATATAATGTGATTAAGGTATGGAAAGCTTCACGATCATGCATATCTTTCATTTTCTCCATCTTTTGGAGAATATCATTCGCCTTATCAAGGTAGCCGTTATTGATATATATCCCAGCTAGGTTTCCATATGTGAGCCAGTCAAACTTTACCTGATGCTTTTCCATCTTTTCAAGAACAGCCTCAACTGATACTATATCCTTCACTAAATCATAACTGTTCATCAACTGATTATAGGTGAATATATCAACTGCAATATTTCTCTGCTCCATTTCTTGAACCAGTGCAGAGACTTTTTCAGGCTGACCACTTCTTAAATAAAGAGATATCACATTGTTATAATTTAAAGTAGATGTAAAATTAAGCTCCTTCATCTTCTCAAAAAGCTTTGACACTTTATCAAACATTTTCTGCCTGCAATAAGAGCTGAGAAGTGCTCCATAAGTCTTACTAGTTTTTTCAGATTCTTGCAGGCTGTCAAAATACATTTCGGCTGAATCTGTTCCCTTTGTGTTGGCAAGAAGGTGTATCCGTATTGCCCGATCACCATTGCTGATCATAATTTTGCTGCTTTCCATCCATTCAGACAGCTGCATTTGGAAGTTCAATGATTAAGACAATATGTCCAAGACAAAAATAGCAGCTTATGTAATTGAAGGGGAAAAGAAAAGGAGATCAACATCGATAAGACTATTATATGATCATGAAACAAGAATAGTTTGAATAGCAGCAGTCACTGTAATATAGCCAATTCCAACAAGGGTCATTAAATTGCACAGCAGACAGTCTAAAAAATTGGACTAAAGCCAATACAAACAAGTCTTCTGCTGTGATTACGAAACAACATTTACCCAATCATAACATATTCATTCATTCTTAACTTGTCAAGCCCAAGACACTAAATAAAAAACACAATAATACGAGCAACAAATTTGTATGTCAACTCAAGTTCAGATTATGACACACAAAAGATAGAGCTTAAACTATCAGTATTCTTAATTACCCCTGAACTTGGCTATTTGATAGTCTTTACCCCTAGATGTTGATGTGGCAAAGAGAACGACTACTCCCTTTAAGGTGAGTCGGGATTGAAACACTCAAGCTCTTCAAAGTCTACTTGTGGGATTACACCAAGTGTATAGAAAAAAATTACAAATTTGTAACACTAAATGTTTCAAGGAAAACTCAATTGGAAACACTAAATGATTTGTGGAAGTCATTTTTTCTTTTTATTCTTCGTATGCTTCACCAATCCGATCAACACTTCGACATTACTATCAATCTTAAATAATCATAATAAACATTTATCATTGAACAACCAAACAGTGGAAATGAAAAAAAAATTGCAGGAAAAACATCTCCATGGAAAATGTAAACTTTATAATGGTAACTACTTAATTGAGTTACTTGAGAGAGAAAAAAGCATGCTCGGAGATGAAAGATAGATACCTGAAGGGCAAGATCAAACCTATCGGTTCTACGGAGATTGTTGATACAGCCAATAATGTCTATCTTTTGTATGGATTCCCCTTCGTTATCCAATTTGTTTAAAGCATCTTTGATGTTGGATTCAGAGTCTGCTCTATTGATAAGGTCCGACAATTTCCGGCGGCCGTCGCTTATTCGTTTTCTTTGGCTGATGGCCGGCGTTGATATGGTCTCCACCGCCGCCGTTTCTGCTGAGAAACATCGGCGATAAGTCGTTGATCGGAGAAGCTTCAAACAGATAGCTCTGCTCACCATTTCTTTTGTGGATGAAGAAGAAAGGGTTTAACTAGGGTTTATAACTAAGAAACAAAAAATGCCAATACGACACCATTTTGCGTTTGTGGAAAATAACCAACATGAATTTTAAAAACTTTCAATTAGGTTGAAGATTTTTTGACTTCTAAATTATATTATATTAAACATAAATTTTATATATTGAAAATGTTTTTAAGCATCTCAATAAATCTTCGATCTTAAATTTTTGAAGAGATTGTAAATCTTAAATCAAATGAAAAAAAAAATATCTAGATAAAAATATTCGATCTTTTGAAATTCATTCAAAAATGTTAAAAATAAAAAAAACATTTACTTCTGCTATAAAACTTAACATTTTCTAAAATCTTATAATCCTAAGTAAGAATCGATATAAGATTTATATGTCAATACAAATTTTTGAGAAATCCTAATGCATTGTTATTGTTGTCATCTCTATCCTAGCAAGTCATTGTCTATTTATCATTGTAATTGAAATTATTATTGTAAACTATGAGCGTATAATATGCTCAAATGAAATGATACAATTCAATAATTGTGTCAAAAAATTCATTAAATATTTTATATAATATGTGATTGTGAGTTTAATTAATATTACTCTTTTCGTCTCATTTTATGTGGCACCGTTTCTTTTTTGGTTAGTCCTAAAAAGAATGTCATATTTTCTTATATGATAAGTATTTAAAAATACAAGGTAAAATGCACAAGTACCCCTCAACCTATGCCTGAAATCCCAGAGACACACTTATACTATACTAAGGTCCTATTACCCCCCTGAACTTATTTTATAAGTAATTTTCTACCCCATTTTAGCTTACGTGGCACTAGTTTGAAAAGAAAAGTCAACCATCGTTGAACCCACTAGATAGTGTCACGTAGGCTAAAAAGGGGTAAAAAATTATTAATAAAATAAGTTCAGGGGGGTAATAGGACCTTAGTTGTGTCTCTGAGATTTCGGGCTTAGATTGAGGGGGTACTTGGGCATTATCCCAAAATACAATTCATCTTTTACTCTTGTTGGTCCCACTTAAGTATTTTAATACATTTATAAGGAGAGAGAAATGTGAGTTTACTTTTTTGAATGTCAATTCAATAAACATTTTAAAGTCTTCATTATTTCTTAAATTTCGTATCGAATTAAGTATTGTCACATAAAATAAGATAGAAAAGTAGTATATGTTAACTTGATATTGCTGTAGAAATGAGTTACATAGATTTCAACTCACGAGTCTTGCTCTACTAGTAATAGATTATATAGTCCACTCATGTATCCCTAGTAGTTGGGGTTGTTAATCGTATAGATTGGTTATTTAATAGAATTAATTAAATTGATTTTTGTTATTTTATTTTGTGCAATCAAATTAGACATTATAAAATTGTATTATCATATTGATTTACTATTTATATAGGTATAATTCAATTATTTTTCAATATGTCTTTATAAATATCATGTAAGAGCCATAAATAGAAGTTAAGAACACAAAACTTTGCATATTTTCTCATGACTTTGACAAAATTCTCAAAATATTTTTATTGTTTAAAAACTTACGAATAAAGAAAACATGAATTATGACATTAATATAGGTTCATCTTACTATTTTACAATAGTATAAATCCAATTTGAATAAAGATAAAAGATTTAGATCATACGAGTGGAAGTAAATTAATCTTGATTACTAAGTCACAGTGTTTAATATTCATGAATAACTTGATATTCATGAATAGTGCAATGCATCGTAACTACTCAACACTAATAATTGATAGATGAATCCCTATTATAAGGACATGATAATAAAAAATCGTTTCGTAGAGTATATTAGTAAAAATAATATATGTATTGACTTTGTGTTATTAGTACTCCTTTGTTTGGTGTATTTTTTCATTTTATTTATAAGCATTCGTTATATATTACTTTATTGTAAAGTATCCTTAAAGAATTTTTACATCTTTTTCACCATAATCGTTGAGAATATTTTAGTAGATAAATATTAGTATATAATGCATATTATCTATAATATGTCAAATCAAGCAATGCATAAAAAAAATCAATGCATAACTAATGTAGTCATAATAAATATTATTAATGCAGCTATTACTAATACACTCTATTGAGCATTATTTTCATGCACTCTACCAAACAACCTCTTAAAAAGGCTTACTAATAATGGACAGAGGAATTTTAAAATTACTCCCTCCGTTAACTTCTAATTGTCATAATTTTCTTTTTTAGAGGCCAACCACAAAAACTTTGACTACATTTTATAATATATTTTTTGAACATATCAATATGTAAAAAATTGCAATATATAGTACTTTTCATACAACTTTTGAATATCTAAAATATTTATTTAAAACATCAACTTTTGGATAGATTTAAAAATAGGTTAGACCTTTTTAAAAATATTTTAAATTTTTAGATGTGTTTGACAAAGTTAAAGATAAGCATAATATATTAACATGACTGTTAACTTAATTTTAATGGACAACTATGCCCTTCAATTATAAGTGTGTACAATTAGACACTTAAACTTGTATAAAATTGAACAAGTAGACACACCTGTTTTACTTGACATATTACATGTAGGATGCCACACAGGACACAAAATTGTCACGTCAACAAATATATTCATTTGTTTAATTTTACACAAGTTTAAGTGCCTACTTGTGCACACTTAAATTTAAAAGCCATAGTTCCTAACTGATATCAAGTTAAGCATCATGCTTATGTATTATGCCTTAAAAAAAACTTACAAAAAATTAAAAACTAAAAGTAGGTCTCCTCTACTTTTTATTTTTGAATTAAAAATTATTTAAGTTTTTTTTTTTAACTCAAAACTTATTATTTTTTAAATCATTCCACACGGACTCTAATAAATTTTCTCTTTGTAAAGCACATTTACCTCATTTTCATAAAAACACTCTCAAAGTCCTTGTATTGAATTATGGGATATCAAAGATCAGGTAAATCCACATATGAATACTACATACTGTTAATTGAGCCCAGCCCAGTGTAATATCGAATAGCCCAAAATATGGGCCTACTCAATGCGGCCCAAACTCTATTTCTTTCAACAGCCCAAGCCTCATTTCGTTTTCCCTTTTTTTCTCTTCCTACTTAAAACCACTATAAACCTCTTATAAACCCTAACCCTAGACGTGTTCTCTTCCGCTACAATTGAGCAAACATCGGGAGGGATTGAGAAGTGAAATTCCATGGCGCTGTATCTATTGTATGAGTCGGCGTCTGGGTACGGTTTGTTTTTGGCTCACGGGATTGATGAGATAGGGCAGAACACGGAGGCAGTCCGGAACTCAATCGATGACCTCAATCGCTTTGGGAAAGTTGTAAAGATTGAAGCTTTTAACCCTTTTGAGTCCGCTCTTGATGCCCTAAATCAATGCAATGCTGTTTCTGAAGGTCAGCTAGTGTAAATTTAGCTAATGACATTTGTTTACTTTTTGTGTGTGTTTGTGTGTACAAGTTTTTATGAATATGAGGTCTGCATGTGCGGTTTTAGCGAATTCATTTTAATGGACTTTCAGGTTGTTATAGTTTTGGCTAAGTTAGTGACATATGAGGTCTGCATGTGCGTTTGTGGTTTCTTTGAAGTAATTCTTTCCCCTTCTTCCAAATTCCAAGATTTCCAAGATTTTCAGACTGTCATACAATTTTACTTTGACTAAAGATTATTTTCAATTGGTTGTCTTTTTGCAAGTATTTATGCTAAAAAGAAACCTATTTGAAAGATCTTATAAGATTAAATGTATATGATTTACTTTTTATACATCGACAATGTATTTTTAGTACTGGGAGTATTAATCTACTTTATTCTCCAGGTAACCAATCCACATTTACTATTGGTACTTGCTTTTATGTAACTTGCTAAGTGTTGAAATTCTGAGAAATGTGGTTGCAGCAATCATCTGTCAGGGCGAGCTAGTTTTCATTTTATTGTGTTGTTTGAGTTTATTGTTCTGAATGGATTTTTGGAATTGGGTTTACAGGTCAAATGACTGAGGAGCTACAGAACTTTTTGGAGCGTACTCTCCCAAAAGTCAAGGAGGGTAAGAAAGCTAAGTACAGCTTAGGATTGGCAGAGCCTAAGCTTGGGTCACATATCCATGAAGTTACTAAGATTCCTTGCCAAAGTAACGAGTTTGTTCTTGAGATTTTGCGTGGAGTACGATTGCATTTTGAGAAATTCGTTAAAAACCTTAAGGTTTGTTCCTTCATTCACTTACCAAACAGTTTATATTTGCGATATTCCACATTTTGTTTTTTGCATGATTATTTTACATGTGGCAGTCATATTTTTGTATCTGAAAAGTTTGAAAACATCTTCAGATAGTTGAATTTTTACTCGATTCTTTTGAACTTCTTGTAGCCTGGTGATACGGAGAAAGCCCAACTTGGTCTGAGTCATAGTTACAGCAGAGCAAAGGTCAAGTTTAATGTCAATCGTGTTGACAATATGGTCACTCAGGCAATTGTCCTACTTGATACTCTTGATAAAGATATAAATACCTTTGCCATGAGAGTCAGGTATGTTACTCTTTGCCTTATCTAGATCCATGTGTTGTTCGTTTTAACATGACACAGTCATAGTGTGCCATACCATAATCATTTTGGTATTTATATCAAGTTCCATTTTTTATGCTTGGTAGTTTTCAAGTCACATGAATATATGTTTATTCACCTTAGAAGAGAACATGACACATGCTTGTAATTGCAAGGACAGTCTGATGCATGATTCTAACGTCCTGGCCATTTCTCTATCAGTTCAATTTATCTCTGTAACTGCTATAGTCATGTATGCCATCCAGTGTCCTTACATCTGGATGTCTTTCTGCAATATAGATGAAGTATATGTTTGTTTTGAACGCTGCCCTCCATTTCAGTCCATTTAATTCCTGTCGAATGCTTATTGATGCAGAGAGTGGTACTCTTGGCATTTCCCCGAGTTGGTCAAGATTGTCAACGACAACTATCTATATGCCAAGGTTGCAAAATTTGTTGATGACAAATCTCAATTGTCTGAAGACAAAATTTCAGCATTAACTGAAATAGTCGGAGATGAAGATAAAGCAAAAGAAATCGTAGAAGCTGCAAAAGCTTCCATGGGTATGATATTATCCTTTCTCAAGTCATTGATGGGGGTGCTCATTCCTTCTGCTAACGTTTTGGTTCTAATTCCCAGGCCAGGATTTGTCACCAGTTGACTTGATTAATGTCAAGCTATTTGCACAGAGGGTAATGGACCTTGTTGAATACAGGAAGAATCTTTATGATTATCTTGTCGCCAAAATGCACGACATAGCACCAAATTTGGCTGCTCTGATTGGTGAAGTTGTGGGTGCTCGTTTAATTTCTCATGCTGGTAGTCTCACAAATTTGGCGAAGTGCCCTTCTTCTACCCTTCAGATCTTGGGTGCTGAGAAGGCACTCTTCAGGTGATCTGCACTTATTTAATTTTGTTTGCACTTGCTCTCATCGTCTCATGTTAGGTTTTTCTGGTATATAGATTATTTCATTCTGCCAATGATCCCAACATTTTGTCTGATCACATTGTAAGTGTCACTTTCTGTAATTTTGTTTCAGGGCCTTGAAAACCAAAGGAAATACACCAAAATATGGACTCATATTCCATTCTTCTTTCATTGGCCGTGCCTCTGCTCGCAATAAAGGTCGAATGGCTCGTTATCTTGCAAACAAGTGTTCTATTGCTTCTCGTCTCGACTGTTTCTTAGGTTAGTCTCTGCAAGACCGGAGGCAAACATTTAATCATTTCATTACCCAGTGGTTTTGTGTTTCTGTTGTTTTTCTTTTTCACTTCACTTCCCATTTTTATCCACAGATAAGAGTACTACTACTTTTGGAGAGAAACTCCGTGAACAAGTTGAGGAGCGTCTAGACTTCTATGACAAGGGGGTTGCACCACGAAAAAACCTAGATGTGATGAAAGCTGCTATTGAAACCGTCGAAGATAAAGGTGAGTTTTGGGATCATGAAGCTATGTATCATATTGAGTTGCAATCTGTAGGCTGAACAATTTAAACAAAACATAATGAAATGCTTATTTTGTAAGTGTACTTGCATGGTGCACATTCTTGATAACTTACTGCCTGTATGATAAACATTTTGAATGTTGTGCCATGCTGCTGTTGTACTTGTTCAGTAAGTGCTATTGGCCTAACATTGGTTGAAATTCATTCCTGACAATTTTTTTGTTGGTTGTCCTTATTTTGGTTTCTGTATTGAGGATGTAGTATTTGTGTGCACTGCAGACGCAGAAATGGACGTGGACGAGCCTTCCACAAAGAAAAGCAAGAAAAAGAAATCCAAAGTTGATGTGGTGGAATATGCTCAACCCATGATCGAGGATAAACCACTTGAAACAAATGGTGATGCCTCTGAAGAACCCAAGTCTGAAAAGAAAAAGAAGAAGAAAGAGAAGCGGAAATCAGAAGAGGAGGCAGAGCATGAAGAGGATCAGACTGTTGGTAATGGTAATGGCGTGCATGAGGATGGAACAGCAAAGAAGAAGAAGAAAAAGAAGAATAAGGAGGACAATGGAGAGGAACTCCAAGCTGCTGTTGAAAGTAAAAAGAAGAAAAAGAAGTCCAAAGTTCAAGATGATGAATAAATGTACAATTTTTTCTGATCTTGGTCTTGTTATTTTGACGGTTATTGGTCACCTCTTATAGTGCCTGTATGCTCCTAGGTTAGATTTTTGGCTGTCTTTCAATTTTGCGTGTATCAAACACTCCTCTTATTTATTATTATCAGGATGGTCTTATCATGATTCTCTTCCTTATTTTTTCACGTAGATTTATAATTTAAGTGTTGAGATCATCTGGGTACCTGATTTAAAAAGGTTACTGTCATGCAATATAAGTGTGAACTGTTAAAGTTCTCATTGTTTTCTGACATTATTCTTTTTTTGATATGCATTTTAGTGTGTATAATGGAAGGTAATAAATTTCTTAGTTATAGTCTGACATATTTCTCTTAAGTGCCTTCTCCATAAATAGCTCATGAGCAGCACGTAAGGAACGATAAGTAGGAGGAAGACGGACAGAAAAAGTATCCTTTGAAGTGGCATGTACCAAATTAACATCCCAAAATGGATTGACAATATCTGTCTCTGCACTTGCATCTTCACAGCCTGGTTTCCCTAGCACTTTTGTCTCTTCAACATGTACAATTTTGATCCCAAATTCCATAACTGTGATTCCATCTCCTGCGGTGACTGTGACCTCTATAACGTCTTCACTGCTCAACTGATTCTCGAGTTTCCAATGGCTTAACCACATCATTCCTTCTCTCCCTTCTGGAACTCCATAGAACAAGGGCTGGTAAGACCATTTCAAACTTCGAGTTAAGTTATTAACTGTAATGCATGGGCAATCGAAAGTTGATTCATATGGTTTATTTTCCACCGGCCTATAACGAAGTGGTCTTCCTTGAGCTTTGCGCATGGCAAGATGAGAAATTCTTGGAGGTGGAGTAAGCCGTGAAGGACCGAGAATGCTCGGTGAGAGCCCAATCGTGGAACGCTTGTACACAATGCAAAAACTCAATCCCTCTATTCTGGAATTGCAAGTAGGTACTTTGAAGGATGCACTTGATTCTTTTGAGAACTTTGAGCTAAACCAAGGGAGAACTCTTTCACCAGTAAGAAAAGTGCTAAAGGTGCCTGGTTGGTACAGTCCCTGCAAGAAAAGTAACTCATAAAACTTTTATATGCTCATGTCTTCAATTCTATTGCAAGTAGATATTGCATGTATAATTAGCAGGACATACCTGAAGAACAACTTTCTTTGTCTTCCTTCTTGGAGTCCACCCTTTACCGTGTATTCGGTAGTAGCTCAGTATGTTAGATGTAAGATTGATCATGACATTGTCCATAGGAGCCAAGTTCCACAAGCCTAGCTTGCAAAGCATCCCTGCCTCAGTATTTCTCAAGGGCTCTAACTTGAAATTTCCATCTATTTCCACCAATTCAACACAATTTGAGACCAGCAAATTCTTCAGACTAGATGATTTAGATTGATATGATATTTTCTCTATCAAGCTGCAATTGGTAACATTGAGATGTTCTATATTGGGAAGCCCTATGAGAGATTTGAGCTTTTCACAGCCTTCCACTTCTAGCTTTTGAAGTCTAGTAAGATAACTTATGCCCTTTGGCAGACTGCAAATATTATTATGGCTCAAATCTAAGTTTCGCAATAAGGAGAGGCTATTGAAAGCAACTGGAAAAGTATTGTCGGATAGATTACATCCAGCAAGACTCAAAGTAACCAAAGAATTGGGTAAACTAATGTGTGAAACTTTAGGACATATTGTCCCCTTGCACATCCAGGACCGCAGGAATCTGAACCACGGTTGAACCTCTTCTGCAGTAGAAACCATTTGATGAACTGCAATTTCATCAGCATAGAGCTCTCTCAGTGAATCTACTTTATCTAGATCCATCGGTACATATTCAAGACTTGAGCAACCAGAGATATTTAGTGTGACCAGACATTTTAGCATGCAAATGCTATCTGGAAGTCTCTGCAGATTTTTGCAATTGTTGAGGTTCAACACAAGAAGTGATTCGAGACATCCGATGGTCTCATGAAGCTCAATCAAGCTTGTACAATATCGAAGGATCAATTTCTCAAGGTTGGGCAGTCCAGAGAAATCAGGTGTTCTTAGAAGCTCGTAGGAATGGCTGAGATCGAAAATCTTCAGATATTTAAGGAACTGAATGACAAAAGATAGAAATGAAAACAGAATCAGACAAAACTATGTTTCTGCTACACCTTAAAGAATGAATCACATTATTAGCGTACCTTGACTTCATGCCAGATTTTCCTCAATCTGCTATGCTGTAATTCAATCACTACAAGGCTCTCCAGAGGAAAATCAATTGGCATGCATTCTAGTTGCAGCTCTGACCAGCGCAACCATCTTAATCTCTTAGGAAAAACATCAAAAGATCCTTGAAGCTCAACGTGATCAAACTGAAGTAGTCTTAACTTTTGCATTTTTTCAAACACAACAGTTCCCAGAACCAGCTGATTTGTAACTTCTTTGACATCTGATAAATGCCATGGGGAAAAACCAGACGTTTTCTGTTTGAATTGACCTCTCTGAGGATTATGATAGTTGAGAAAGTTCTTTGTTTTGTGTTTCTTGAAATCAATGGCAGAAAAACTTGAGCTAACTATGTCATTGTCTTTGAGCATATCCATGTTAAGGATAATGCCCTGAATTGTTTGAGTGGCCTGTTCAGATAGAAGACAGAAAACGATGAGTAAAGGCAAAGGTACTCATCTTCAACCCATTTCATTTTAACTTAACGAGAACTATGTTAATTACTGAAACAAGATGAATAACGCTAATCTCAACAAAGGATAAGGTATCAGCCATATGAGACGGAATTCCTTACAAGATTCTGGATTAAGACATTATAGGAATCCTTGGAGCGCCATAGTCTAGAGCGTTCCCCAGGCTCCATTGGTGATTCTTGGCGAACAATGTCTCTTCCCATATCTCGAATCATTTGATGCATAATCAACCTGTTAGACTCACTAATTTTTACAAAATTTCTGTCAATTAGATTTTCTATTCCAATTACAGTGTAAAAGTTGCACCTATTAAGAATAGCTATTACTAGATCTCTGTCCTTCCCAATGAAAAAGCAAGCTAGGTGGAGAAACAAATTTTTATCATGATCATCCTCCAGAGATTCATAACTTACTGCTAATTTCTTGAGAATTAGATGATTCGGAATTGCTTCTAATTTCTGTATTGTGCTTCTCCAAATATCTATGTTTCTTCCTGCCAAAGTAGCACCAAGAACTTCAAGTGCTAATGGAAGTCCTCCACAATAGATTGCTACTTGTTCTGAACATACCTCAAAACCTTTAATAGGACAATCTTGACCAAATGCATGCCAACTTAAGAGCTCAACTGATTCATCTCTATTCAAAGCTTCAAATTCGTAAAGCTTATGCTCATCAAAAGGCCTAAGCAATCTCTTGTTCCTAGTTGTCACTATGACTTTACTTCCAGGGTATAACAAGTCCTTCATTGCCAGTAGAGCATCCAATTGATCGCGGCTATCAACATCATCAAGAACAAGAAGGATTCTTTTACAACTTACAGCATCTCTCATCTCAGTCATTCCCTCGTCCACCGAAAACATAGGTTTCTTCTTTCTCTTGCAAATATCAGAAAGAAATTGTCTTTGAAGAGTAACTAAACCTTTATGGTGTGTTGAATTTTCTCTAATGTTGGACAAAAAACTGCTACCATCAAACTTACTATAGTTCAAATTATACACATACTTTGCCATTGTTGTCTTGCCTATTCCACCAATGCCACAAATAACAAGAGTGTCAACATCAGTAGATCCATCCTCTAGCCATGAGTTGATGTTTTCAACACGCCGTTCTATTCCAATCAGATGAGGGCAAAGATACAGAACTGGCCTGCTCAGTTTATTCTCAACCACTTTAAGGATCTTCTGTATGAATTTGGACTCATGTCTGAAATGTTTTAACAAAATGGAAAAATAACCAACACAAAGTTATTCTGTGAGTTCGTGGAATCGAGAACTTAATCGTGCAACATGGGAACACAGACTCCTAATAGAGTGTACAGAAATTGTTATCAGAAAGACTTGAGATAAAGACATGCTAAGTTCATAAATGCAGGACAAATGAAGGCAAATTATATTTAGCAATGTTAAGTCCCTCTCTCTCTTTCTAATAAGGATTGCTACCAATCAAATACAATTTGCTCCAACTCTAATAAAATAGATACTTTTGCTTAAAATAAACTCATATGAAACATTTCTCAAAGTGCATTTAAAGTTACTGAACTCACCCATCAGCTTGGTTTTGTAAGACCATTCCTCCCAAGTCTGCAACTTGTTTGAGTGCATCCTTCCATTTTTTAACCTTAGCTTCTTCATGCCTATCAAATTCTTCTCCAATTCTCCCCTTCTGCTTCCTAACATCAGAAGGATCCACATGGTAAAATATGGGCAGAACTGATCTTCTTTTACTACAATTCAAGATCATTACCAACTCATCAAGACACAAACTTGAAGACACATAATCATTTGAAAGGATTATAATTGAAATCCCTGATTCTTCTTCAACACCCTTTTGTAATTTCAATTTGATTTCTTCTCCCTCGTCTCCATCGCCACCTCTTAATGTTACAAAACCTGCTCCAGCCAGAGCTTCATAGAGATGATCTGCGAAAGTAATGCCGGTATCTTTGGCCTTGAAACTCAAGAACACTTGAGACTTGAATTCAGTAGCCATAGAGCAAAACTCAAGAAAATGGAATTGAGGATCTTAGGCTAGCAAAATTCATAGCCAGAGGTTTTACATGGATAAGGAAAGTCAATATTTTCAACCAAAGAAAAAAACAAGACTTGCAGAATTGCATCAACACAGATTTGGAACTCCATTTGTTTAATAGTAGTGTACAATGATTGTGAACCTCATAGTCAACATCTAATTGAATTTCTTAATTTTGTATTTTTTCTGGTAAACATGAAAATTCACAAATTGAAAAAATTATCAAAATGTTCTTAATTTCTTATATTGAGCAAATCATAGTTCGTGAAAAAAGATATCCGAATATCGTAAGAGCATCCATAAATCACAAATCTCCGTGTTCTTTTGGTAAATAATTTTTTGTCTTTTCATAATATTTCATGTCAAATATATAATATTTCTAGCAAAAATTAAAATAATGAGTTCTTTTTAAATAAAATGGGAATTCATGGATCAACTTTTACATTTTAATTTTCTTAAAAACAAGTGAACTTAGCCGTGATTCGCGCGATCATAAATAACTCGCTTAATTTATAAAATAAAAAAAGAATTAAAATAGTATTGATAAAAGTTTTGTGAAGATTCTTTGTTGTGTTTAATTCAAATATATCATATTTGAAATTTTAATCAAGTTTAAATACTATTTAAATTTTTGTATCGGCTGTAACTTTAAATCGCTTAACTTAAAATTGTTCACATTCAATGATCTCAGCCTATAATTTTATTGGTGTAGCTCATGCTTTTATAATTTTATACAATTTTTTTTAAATCTATTTTTTATTCTTAGTATGTTTTTTGTTTTGTTTGTATATTTCTCGCAAAATTAAAGAATTTAAACCCAAATAAACTTGTAAATTTTGAAAACTCAGAACATCAAAATGTCATTATCCTCCTTGTTCATCAAATCAAAATAATTTTTAAATATCTATGATGGTTCAACAAGAAGATCAGTTATAGTTTTATAAAATTACTCTTTTTCCTCCAAATATTATAGTCTCTTACTATTTTCTTTTTAATGTTCATATTCTTCAAAAGTTGTTATCCTTTCTTTGATAATGATGAATCAACTTTCTTTTCATCTTTCACAAGTCCTAGACTAATTTTTACTACAATGTAATATACTTATAAATTTATATAAAAAGAACAAATTGAAAGATATAGAACTTCAATTACACAAAAAATGTAAAGTATTTGAAGAAATTAATTATTTGAAACAATCTCTTAAATGCATATAATAAATTTAAGAAATTCTTTTTAAACAAACTTTATCAAAATCCCATAACAAGAAAGTTGAGTCCTTTTTTATACCTTTTTTTTTAAAAAAAAAAAGCTTAATATTGTAGCATATGCGTACAAATTATATTATTTATTTTGAGATAAAGAAAATATCAAATTTTATTGACTTGTCATGTGCATTCAAAGCAAAAAGCTAATCATACTTTCTTAATTTCCTTTTATTTTTTCAATTTGTAAATTAAATATGAGTTTAGTATGTCATGATTATTTCTATTAAAATTAGGATATTATCTTGACAAATAAAATGAGAGATTATTATTTTCTGAATTAATATTATAATCATAAATTTTATAACATCTTGAAAGAGTAGAGAATAGTAACAAAATTTGCATATGTTAATAATGATAGTATGTCCATCAAACTTAAATTTAAATCTCAAATATCGTCATATGTTCATCTTATCTTTCATAGTACACAATAAAATGATTCACATAAAATATGAAAAATGAAAAGAACGAAAAAATCACCAACAATAATAAAGAAAATAACACAAACAAGAAATAGAAGGAAAAACACTATAAATGAGAGACATCAACTAAACTAAAATAAATCAAATAATATTACCTATTTTATTTAAATTTTGAATTTGAATTCTCACAAACAACATAGGTATATGCTCATCCTATCTTTCGTACGGTAAACAAAAAAAAAAGTTAATCACAAATAACATAACACTATAAAATTAGGCATAACAAAATAATGTACTTAAGTGAAATATAATCAAGAAAAAAAGAATTTCTTATCATTGGTGAGGATGATATACTTTAGTATTTATAGTAATCAATAAATTTGTAACTTAATTAAATTATATGAATTAAAAAAATAATATAATAATAAATAAAATTGTAACTTACATTGGTATTAATTGTTTTAATTGTAATATAATAATATGTTTAAGAAGAATAGAAAAGGTTTAGGAAAAGGTGATAAATGGTAATGATAATGGGCTTAGTTTTTAAGTAGCTGCAAGATTAGTTACTCTTATTTACTGTGATGTTTTAACTCATTTAGACGTCTATAATTTTTTAGGCGGAAAAAGTTAAATTTATTTTTTAAAAAACAACAAAATATAATTATAAATACTGATCATTAGATGTCACGTCAACAATTTTAGATTCACCTTTATATTAATTATATAGATTACAATGATTTGAATTTGAAATCATCCCAAAATATTCCCACTTTATTACAAAGGAGCAAGAAGGTGATTGGGAAGTCGCCACGTAATTCTCTCAACTATACATCAACACCGCCGGTTAACGCTCGTACCTCCGTCTCCGATCATATTAGGGTTCTTGAGGGTTTTTACCTCAAGGGCCCTGACTATACCTAGAAGGTAAAGCTTCAATCTTGGCTTTATTTTCTTGGTTCTTTGATGTATTTTCGAGGGATATTGATGATTTAGGGCGATATTTGACTAAAATTCATGGTGGAAGTTCTTGCTTTTAAATGGAAAGAAGTTGCTCTTAGACTAGAAAGGATAATATGAAGTGTTTCACTTTATCAAGAACATTTTTGCTATTTTGGCTACATTAATCTAGTTTTTTTTTTTTTTTTTTTTTTTTTTTTTTAAATTTGGCATAAAAATTTTGGATGTTACTTCGCCAGAATCTTCTTGCTAGCATTTTGGTTGAGAACAGATATTTGCTTGATGTCATCTATAATCATTGGTAACCTCTAAAATTGTTTGTTCTGTCTTTGCTGCCATCTGTTAGGTCTTTTTTTTTTTTCCAAAGGATTCTTAGCAATGTTAAGTGAAAGAAATTTCTACATATTTATGTATACACTGATCTCACTTGATAGGGTTTAAGTTAGAGCTTTCCTGTTTTACCATGTATGTGAAGATTGGTCTTGCTAAGTTCTAATCTGCATCTTTTGCCTACTGCAGCTGTTGCACGTACCTTCTCTATTTCTATGGAGAACTTCAGCGGTTTTGGGTTGGGCAACACATTTAGGAAACAGAGAACTGATCTATATCGGCGGCCTCAAAAGGAGTCTCAGTTGAATCTAAATTGTCGTGATAATTCATCCATTTCATCAACACCACCATCTGATAGTTTGAGCAAAGCATCTAGTTGTGATGATGCTGATTATGGTAATATTTCAAGAACATCTTATAGTAACCTCAGTGAAGCTGAGGCTGCCGGTGAGTTTGGTGTCGAAGGTGGGAACTCTGGGTACTCCTGTTCCAGTGATACCGAGCAAAAGCATGGTCAGATAGATATGAGTAGATTTAGTGAAGGAGACCAAGCAACATCTCGGATAGAGGATCCCAAAAGTGGAACTGTGATGTGCAGTAATCATTCTGGAATGCCAGGAGTAGTATCAGATGGAGCTGGGAATGACACCAAAGTCAAGAAAGTGAAACTCAAAGTTGGTGGTGTTACAAAAACAATAAACACTTCTGTCGCTGGATCCTCTTCAACGAAGTCTTTGTCCTCTTCAGATGCCCCTCAGAAATGGCAACCCAAGGTCATTATTTATTTTCCTGTTGTGATAGCTCCTTTATACACATTTGCTTTATGAAACTTAAGATGTGCATCATACTGATTGGGGTTGCACCTTGGTTTAACGCTAAAGAAATGGTGCAGCATACAATAGGTATTTACTAGATGCTGCCTAGAAAAATGTGACCTAACTGGTCTTTCTTATTTATGAACTTTTCCCTAAGTTGTCTTGAATGGACTTGTCATATTGAAAATTTTCTAGAGTTCCCGTTGCCTGTCCATCAGCAATTTTTTTTGGCTCCTTTAGGTAATTTTCACTTTTTCATGGATGTAATATCCAAATTTGTCTACAATTTTTTAGCTCGTTTAAGTAGTTTTCTCCTTTTCGTGGCTGTAATATCCAAATTTGCATGTTATTTTTCCTTGATAAATGTCTAACATAAAAGCACCACCTAAGTACAAAAGAATTTGACTTGTCACCTATAAGACCACTTCCTCAGCAGTCTGCTGAAAGACTTCTGTTTAGATTCCTCAAGTACAGATGATTGATGTCTTTTAGAGGCTAATTTAGGTTTCTTCTTATATTCCACAGCAGAATACAGGTGGACATCATTCCTCTTATAGTGGAAGGGCAATTGGCTTGCGAGGTATCCCCTGGAAGGATTTTGCTAAAACTGGTTTTGGTGTTGGGAAAGTGGATTCCTCGACGGATCAGTTACCTGGGCAGATTGCCCCTTTGAAACATTTAGGAAAATATGAGGCATCTCATAAAAGCAAGTCTCTGCTAAAAAGACATTTATCAGGTGAAACATTCGATGATGAAGACACTGAGGATGATGATGATGATGAGATCCGTTACCTGGAGAAGCTCAGGTCTTCCAAATATTCTGCTGGTTATAGTGCTGGCTATGAGGATGATGATGAAGTTGGATGTAGAAAAAAGCGGAAGATATCAAGGGTGTTAAGTCAAAGTAGCAAAGTTTATAGTGCAGATCTGAGTGATTACGATTCGCTTAAAGCAGTTAAAGGGATTGAGAAATCCAAATCTGAAAGAGCATCTCAGGGTTCGGATTATGAAGAGGTGGTGGTTTCTGATACTGAGTTAGTACCCAAGAAGAAGAAAAAACTAAAGGAATTAGCTGATATCTCAGTAGTTGAAAGGAGAAAAATGGCCGTGACTACTCGCCAGCAGGCACTTCAATCTGGCAAAGATATTTCTTGCAGTGCAGTTGAGTTTCCCCATAGACTTCCACCTGCACCACCTAAAAGTGAGTATTCTCTCCGTCTTCTATGGTTTACATATTTCAACTGAGGATCAGCTGATAAATTTAGCGTAATCTGCTTGCAGAACAAAAGGAGAAGCTCTCTGAAGTGGAACAGCAGTTGAAGAAAGCTGAGGCTGCGCAAAGACGCAGGATGCAAGCTGAAAAGGCTGCTCGAGAGTCGGAGGTGTATACATCTTACTCAAGTTTATGTGCTTATGTGTTTTCATTGTCCAAATAGTTTCCATACAGCTATTACGTAAATGGTTTAACGTATATAGCTTTTTGCAGGCTGAAGCAATAAGGAAAATCCTAAGTCAAGATTCTAGTAGGAAAAAGCGAGAAGATAAAATTAAGAAGCGTCAAGAGGAGTTAGCACAGGTGAGAGTACAAAACAATCAAAGAATTGAATTTTTATTAGTTTGATGTTTCCCCTCCTACTTGATAGTTTTTGGAAATTTCCCAAGAACTTGTTTTTTGGGTCGAAATCTAGCACACCTATTATCTTCTGTTTTCTACTTCTATGTTTTTGTTTTTAAGATTCTTCTTTCTTTCCTTTTCCAGTTTCTCCCTCCCTTCTTGCCATCTATATGAATACTTCCTTTTAGTTCATTCAGTTCTCGTCCCACTTTCCTTGGGTCACCATCCCCAGCAATGGCAAAAAGAGCTTCTTCCCCCCTTCTGCTCCTTACTCCTTTGGAAGAGTGTTGCACCGTATGTCTTTTAAAGTGTCTATGACATCCTTAGATGAGCACATCCAGATGTATGGCCATTTGCTCATTTGCATGTAATTTTAAATCGTTGGGGCGAAGTCGCTGCTCTTTAAAGAGAGTATTTCCTTGTTGAGGAGCCAAAAGTTGCACTATTAAATTTTCTTCTGCACTTGTACTCTTTAGTTTGTATGTCACAGTTTTTCTTTTGTGCATATTTATGCATTCAGGAAAGAACTGGAGCAGCTTCTTCACTATCATCAAATGCTATCAGATGGGTTATGGGTCCTTCTGGTACTGTTGTGATATTTCCCAATGAGATGGGACTCCCAAGCATATTTGAACCTAAGGCTTGCAGGTGATGATTGTAGGACTTAATGCTTATTCTTGAAGTTTGGATGCTCGAGGACCTTTTTCTATTATTCAAATCCTCCCACCCCCACCCCCACCCTTCCCTCTTATTAAAATACTGATCACTAATTTATAAGCCTGTTGATTTGGGTTTCATCTGGGTTTTCAGCTATCCACCTCCTCGTGAGAAATGTGCCGGTCCATCTTGTATGAATACATACAAATACAGAGACTCCAAATCAAAACTGCCTCTCTGCAGTCTCCAGTGCTACAAGGCAATACGTGAGAAGATTCAACATCTAAGTGCTTGCTGAACAGAGCTCTCACAGCCCTGATACAAGGCAATACGTGAGAAGATTCAACATCTAAGTGCTTGCTGAACAGAGCTCTCACAGCCCTGATACTAATGGGCACTTGGACTTTATTTGTAGAGATTCATGTGGGAACTGCAAAGAAATGGTTGTGTTCCATATCATCATTGTGCCTATGCCCCGTTTACCAAGAATTCTAGTATGTGTAGAGTAGCTTCATAAAGCTACTAACTATCTCATAACAGAGTCTTTTGTCCGCTCAATTGAAAGTGGGATGAATCACACATAATCTACGGTGCACCTTCTGAATAGAAATGCTCTAAGAATGTGCTTGGAAGAGTGAACAAAAGTATAAGAAGAAACCTTTCTCGGTCACCTCTACAACCAATAAGATCAGGCTGAACATGGATGGAATTGCTGAGGGTGATCTCGACAATCCATTATTTGGTGACATTGTCCATAGCGATTAAGTGGTATTCAGAACAGTCATGCTGCTGAGCTATGGAACTCAAGGATGAAAGGCTTTATCTAAACGTTTTGAAGTGGAATGTCTGTCTAAGCTGTAATGATGTGCTGAATATTGCTCCGTTTGATTAAGTGCCTATATTCAATATTTGACACTCTTCAGTTCTTGTTCCTGGGAATATGTAAAGGCACACATCAGTATATTCCCGCTGAGAAATTGAACCCAAGAACCTCAATTCTAAATCTGTAAACTTTGATCTTAAATTATAAATTAACATCAGTTATGGTGTCGATCTTCTGGTGCCATTGGTATGGAAAAACCATCACCTTTAATCATCACATTTGGCATATGTAGATTAAAAAAGACATGATACATAAACATGACCTTTAACTTGATATCAGTTGACAACTATGATTTTTAACTTTCGATGAGCATAAGTAAATACAAACTTGAAAATGCCATCTTAAGTTACTGTGCTGTGACCTGCAAAATCAGACATTACTGTGCTGTAAAAAATGATCTTTTATTATTTGTCCTTCATAAAGGTGGTCCAAAATCCAAATGGAGAATATCAAGTTATAATAATAATGTAAGCATTTGAGTTGTTAAGGACTTGGTCTAAACATGCATGTCCAGCTTAATTAGTCAATCATTAGTGAGATTTGTGGTCCAGGGGAATTGATGAGGATCCATATTAAAGTAAATATAGTATAGGTATCTTTCAATTCATGTCCTTGGTATGTACATTTTTATTTAATAGGGTTGGCAATGGGCAGTTGAGGCCCATTTCTAAGTTATATATCCTCAAATCTGTTATATAATTAATTTTGATCGTTGATCAGTTGCAATCATTCAATACACTGGTAAAATTGAAACTTTCAATATTAATTTAACTAAGTAAAGTCTTGAACAATGTAACTTTTCAATAAAGTGACAATCCTGTTGCGGATTTTAAACACCAACATTAAAATTAACTACAATGTATAAAGTTGGAACAATCACACTCATATACTATGTTGATTAAATAAAAATAAGAAGTCTCCCTCATAGCACATTGACTAGTTATTACTCTATCTAATTAATAAAATAATGTAATTTGGCTGATTGTTTTTGGAAGTGTTTTGGTTCAAATTTATAAACAATTGTGGCATAACGTGTTATTTACACTGATGTTTACTTGAGATTGACAAAAAATATTAGATAATTCATTAATCTTTTCCAATGGACAACTCTGATATTTACTAATCTTTTCATTAATTTTTCAATTAATCTTCTATTAGGTAGCAAAATCAACATTTGATGTGCTAACAAAAAAAAAACCGTTTTAATATTACTTTGTTTAATATTATTTTTCAAGTTTAGGTTAGTGATCTTTATCAGTCAAGGAAAAAAGAGAAAAATGATTAGGTGGTATATTTGAAGATTGAGGGATAAATTTTTAATTTAAACACTTTTTTCTTTTTCATAATCAGTGAACTTTACGCTTAATATAAAGCAAAAAGTACATAGTTAACCTTAATTGTTTAAGTGACTATGATGGATATAAAGGTTGTAACTAAAAATACTATTTATCTTATATACTTAACTTTTTATAGAAAAGAAAAAGATGTGTTTAGTTGTTTTCATCTAAAAAGTTATTAAACATAGTACTAATATTGATTGGAATATTTCAACCAAATATATATTTTCCACCAAAATTTCTAATAAAGTTAAAAAGAAATTGCTAAGAATTCAAATATTTTGCAGACCAGAAAAGAAGAATCATATGACATATCCATCAGAATCTTTTTCCTTCAAACCTCTTTCCCACCTAGAGAGATTTTTTTTTAAAAAAAAAAATTCGAAAGAATTTTTTTTTTTTAACGATTTGAAATAATTATAGTTTTTAGGTTAAAATGTAATATCGTCATTAGCTTAAAAATGTTTTTTTTTGGGACAGTTACTTCAAAACAAGCAAAACAATCAATCTTGTTGAACTATTAAATGGGACAAGTTTGTTTTATATTTATACGTTTGGGACAAGTTAATTACAGAGTTCCAGAAAAAAACTTATATGGAAGATTATTGTAATAAATAATTAATTTTTAATTAAATATTTATTTTCTTTTTTGAAATTATTAATTCTTGATTGAAATTTGAAATGATTTCGAGTTGTAATTACTAATAAGCTATAACTTACTAAGATGAATTGAATCTGATTTTATTATTTTCCTTTTATCATATCAAGTCGTTAGAGTTACTAATATAAATTCATTATTATCAATAGAGTAAAATGTAAAAAATACATCTTAGTTGTTTTTTTTAGTATATCTAAGTTATTAAAAATGTGAGTTTCACACATAAATATTACTTAATTTGAGAATTATATCTCAATGATAGTGTGATACACTTTTTAATATTGTTTTAAAAAGAATGCATATGACATTTAACATGAATAAAATATTACACATTTACAAAAATTAAATAAATTGTTAATATTATTTAAAAGTTAAAAATTGAAATCAATGACTATCCTAAATTAATATGAAAAATTGTGATTTTATTGATAAATAATGTGAGTACAATTATGTTTCTCTATTTAGATTTTCATAATTCAAAAACCGTTAATGAAATACTTTTTAATAATTTAGAGGCTGTTAATAACGTATTTCTCAAACTACGATAATTTAGATTTTATCTTCATTAACGAATTTGTTAGTATTTAATTGTCAATAAAACTACATGTTTTGATCTCACTTTGTGAATATTTTTTTTCAAGAAAATATAGTACCTCATAAACTAAAATTAAAAATTAAGATGCCTTCAAATATCCTAATTGAAATTTAATCAATATTAAATACGTCTAAATTAAACACACATTTATAAAATTTCACAAAATTTTAATATCTTTTATCTTATCAAATGTGCCCAAAAAAAAGTTTGTTGGTCCAAAGAGAGAGTCAACAAGACCTTGAAAAAACAGTGATATGAAAGAAAAAAGTTGTTGTATTTCAAAATTTTGAAAGAGAAAACTAAAGAATGGGTAAGAGAAAGAGTATATATAGATAGGGGGACCCTGACCTGTGGGGAAAAAAAAGTGTCTTTTAACACAAATAAGTGACCTGACAATCACGTGATCTCTCTCTCTTTCTCTTCCACTCTGTTACTCTACTAACCAGTCTTTGATTCTTGAACAACCCCATTGTCGTTTTTTCCTCCTTTTAAGATTTCTTCCTTAAAATTCACGCGCTTACTTTGTTCTTGTTTGGTTTCTTGACTTCCCATTTGCTCTTTCTATCAAAGTTGAAACCTTTGTTGGAGGAGTTCTTGAAACCCCTTTTCACTGGGAGTTCCAAGATCTTCTTCTGTAGTTGAAGAAGGTATTTTGCTTGTACTTCTTTCA
This sequence comes from Solanum chilense, assembly GCA_032847665.1. Lineage (NCBI taxonomy): Eukaryota > Viridiplantae > Streptophyta > Magnoliopsida > Solanales > Solanaceae > Solanum > Solanum chilense. Next base: position 102,508,328 of record CM064963.1, on the reverse strand, counting down.
CTAGTTTTTGCTGTGTATATTGTCCTGGTAATTCTTCTTATTTTTGGGTTATTGTTTGTTTTTTGAGTTTTGGTGTAATTTTTCTTGGGTTATTGCTCCTTTTTGATTCTAGGTGTTATTTTTCTTGGGATTCTTGGGTTATTTTTTTTTAAATGTTCAATTCTTGTTTTTGTGAAGATGATTAATGCTTCTCTGTCATTAATGATCTTGGTTTTCACGCTTTTGGCCTCTGTTTATCAGATTTTTTTTTTGTTTTTTTTACTTTTGTTACCGTTTCTTGTTGGTTGATCGATCTCTCTCTTTACTGCAGTTTGATTTTGGCTTGAGTTTTGAGTTGGTTGTGTTGTGGGTTATTTTTTATTCTTGGTGTTATTTTTCTTGGATTTTTTGGTGTTTTTTTCTTGGATTCTTGGGTTTTTTTTCTTTTAAATGTTCAATTCCTGTTTTTGTAAGGTTGATTAATACTTCTCTATCTTGTCACTAAGGTTGTGTATGTATGCTATTTTGGTTGGGTTCTTTTGTTCTACCTGTGACTGAGAAATTTTACTTGTTTATTCTGATGATTGAAGGAAAATGGGATTTATTTCACGGAAGTTATTCCCTGCATGTGGGAACATGTGCATTTGTTGTCCTGCTATGAGGTCTCGATCTCGACAACCCGTTAAGCGTTACAAGAAATTGCTAGCTGAAATCTTCCCTAAATCACCAGTAAGTACATTGTCTAGCTTTAAACTCCACTTTTCACTTGTCCACTTTGAACTTCCCATGCTCATTCAGAAATACTAATAATTAAGATGAATTGTTTACCTTAATACCCATGTTAATTGATGTATTTTCGTAGGTGATTTAGGGAATTAAGTTATGCTAAGAGTAAAACACGGAAAAAGATACGTGTCTTTTCGTTGTTATGTTAAAAGTGACATGTAAAAGTGAATGGAGGGAGTAACTCCCTTGTTATGCTTGAGAATGAAAGATATAAAGAGTAGCCATAGTCAATCCATGAATCTGCTTTGTTGGTACTTGTGATAGCAACATTCAATTGCTCTGCAACTTGTGTATGCAGGATGGCTCGCCTAATGAAAGGAAAATAGTGAAATTATGTGAATATGCAGCGAAAAATCCTTTCAGAATCCCGAAGGTATTGGTTTTCTTCACTGCCTGTGGATGTAAACCCTTTCAGTAAAATTAAACATGTGGCTTTTCTTGATCAGATCGCAAAGTATCTTGAAGAAAGATGCTACAAAGAGCTGCGAAGTGAGCACATCAAATTTATCAACGTAATTGCTGAGGTGTACAATAAGTTGCTTTGCATGTGCAAAGAGCAAATGTGAGTTATTATTTTTCAATATTTATGACCATCTCAGTGAAGTATAAGAGTTTAAACACCAAGAGTATTCTCTTGTAGTATTTTCCTGAATATGATAGAATGGAACTTAGTTCTTTCTTCTTCATCCAGCCTTTATACGTTTAACAGACTTAACAATTTAAAACATCTTCAAATTACGCACAGGTAGGGCATGCCATAATTTTGAGTTTGATATTATTCATTACTAATTCAAGCTGCTACATGTAATCAACGATTGCAAGTTTACATAATACATACTTTCATTAATCCTATATTATTCCAACCTTCTATTTGCTAGCCCTTCGTTAAGTCTGTATTGCAGTTGATACGCTTACCGGTGGACTGATTCTGTAATATAATGCTTTAGATTCTCATTGTTTGGCAAAACCTATGCTCGGTAACTCAGAGATCATTTTATTTCGTAAAATGATAACAAGTTGGAGTAAGCTTCCACTTAATCTTCTAGGGATGTAATATATTACCGACTTGTGTGTCTGCAGGGCATACTTTGCTGCTAGCCTATTAGACATGGTTGTTGAACTGCTGGATGACTCTAAGAAAGATGCTGTCAGGATTACTGGTTGCCAGACCCTGACCAGGTTTATTTATAGTCAGGTGATTAATGAAATTAATGTCCAATTCTCTATTGGGGTATCAATTTTGGTGTGTAATGAGTAGTTTATTAATCTAAATATGTAACATAATCACATAAATACCTTCATTAGATGTAAAAGAAAAGTTCTTGAATGTCTAATTGCATATTCTTTGCACTATGCTGTTCTGGTTGATTAAAGAAGCTTTGCTGATTAATTCACCTTAAAAACTTCTTTGGGCTCCAAAAGTGGTATTCAGTAATCAGTATTCAATATTCATATCTGAGCAACCTCAAATAAATATAGGGGAGTTTAAGCTAGTGTGCTTTTGTTAGATGAAGCCATACTGCAAAACTACGTTATTTTGATAGTCAAAACTTTTGTTATTGAAGCTAAAGTGTGTTACAATATGGTTGAGTTCTTCCTCTTACTTGTATAGATGAGCATGCCACTTTAGCTGTACAGTGTAAAGAGTCACTTCTAATCATCTTATGTATGTTATCTGAGATGACTATCTGCCCATGTATGTTTATAGAATTTTTATTCCCCAAGAATCTTGTATGTATAATTACTGCTTCCTAGTTATGGTAAACCCAGAGTCATTCTGCACTAGCTGAAGATTGACATTAGTTTCTTTTTTTTCTAAAATTACTTGCCATCTTATTTTGGAAGCAGGTAGATGGAACATACACATATAACATTGAAACTTTGGTTCCCAAAGTATGTTCATTGGCACGGGAGACTGGTGCAGAACATGAAAAACGCAGCTTGAGGGCATCAAGTTTGCAGTGTCTTTCTGCCATGGTATTGTGAAATTACTTTTATGGTTCGGTCAAAAGCCATTGTTTTAACAATGCTTGCTTTATATTTGGCAGCAATTCTCCTCATACAAGTTTGCTGAATGTTTAGTCAGACCTGAGTAATTGAATCCACCTTTGCAGGTTTGGTTCATGGCTGAGTTCTCTCATATATTTGTTGATTTTGATGAGGTTAGTAGAGTGATCTCTCTCTCTCACAAGATGTTCTAGTTCCTTGAGTTATTGTTCCCTATATTTGTAAACGTTACATACTCTTCATTTGCCAGAACATATTTCATGAGTCTTTATTGTGAGATTTGTGTTCCCTATATTTGTGAACATTACATATTCATCATTTGCCAGAACATATTTCATGAGTCTTTATTGTGAGATTTGATATGAAGGTTATCTGAAATAGACAGTGATATGTTGTGGATATTAATGTAAATCTTGTATCCCATCTTGGGTGAGTCCTAAGAGTCTCTATCCTTTGATTGTTTGCATCTATTGCTAATCTATTATATCAGATATTCATTGTCATTGGCTTTCAAGTGAAAAATTACACCAGTAAATAAACTGAAATGTTCGTGAACAAACTCAGCCAAAACAAGATGAGCTCGAGCTTATTGTATAGCTCAATATTAAATGATCTGCGCTCAGTATCACCTCTTTCCTATTTTTCTTTGTGAATATGAAAGGTCTCCAATTCTTTCAGGGGAATAATCTGTTTTCTCTCCGTCTCTGCATGGGTTTTCAACTTCCCCAAGTCCAAGTGATAAAATAGGAGATTATTTAGTCCCTCAGTTTCAATTTGTTTGTCCTACTTTCTTTTGGTTTAGACAAGAAGAGTTGAGCTCAGTTCAAGCTTGAAGGAATGTACTGAAGTTGAGTATGTGCTTGACACGTGGCACATGGTAATTCTACCAAGCATGCTGTGCTTGCAGTAGTAGTCAGACCAAGTGCAAGCATCTGTAAATTGCTTGGGTTGGCTCATTTACAACTCTAAGAAAAAATGCATTGTCTTGTTTTCAAATTCTAGTTGGTTATTCTAGATTTTCTGACTAGGAATTATCCGTGTATGGATGATTTCTTCTCAGAATGTTTTGTCTTTTGTTAACAAATGACAATAACTAGCCATCATTGAAGTTCTATATCATCTTGTGCAGATTGTTCATGTGACTCTGGATAACTATGAGCCTGAAATGCATAATGAAGATTTTGAACGAGGGGAGGCACACCACAATTGGGTGGATGAAGTTGTTAGATCTGAAGGAAGAGCTGTTGGTAGTGAATTTGGTCCTCGCCAAATTAGACCCAGACCTGATAAGAAAGATCCATCTTCATTAACAAGGTTTGTGCCGCTAAATCCACTAAAAGTTTGGCTGCTAATGCATTGATATCTCTTTTAATCACTTTATCTACCTACCTTTTTATCTTTCTGCCTCAAATTGTTTCTACAGAGAAGAAATCGAAACACCAAAAGTATGGGCTCAAATTTGTCTTGAGAGGATGGCTGACCTGGCCGAAGAGAGCAGTACAATGCGTAGGGTGTTAGAGCCAATGTTTGTCCATTTTGACCATGGGAGGCACTGGGTTTCTCCACATGGATTGGCTGTGATGGTTCTCTCCGATATGATCTACTTTGTTGAAAGTTCAGGTAATCTGCTAATATACTGCTTCTTGAACCTTGGTGTCATTATCCCTAGTGTACTGATGTGCCTGCATTGGACAACTTTTCCTCTATCCTTGTCTTCATAGTGGATTTATTGGTACATTTTGCTCATCAGTGTACAGCTGTATAACCAGATGTCACTTGTGAAGCAGGTGTTTCTTTGATGGGTTTCCCATTGCATTTCTGCTCACTGCTCAGTATTAATTCTTCTTCATAGATATTCCTTTTGCATGTAGAAAAAGTTACTAGACCTGCTTTTTCCGCGTTGTGTTTTGGAGAATAAGGTAAATGACAAAACACACTGTAAATTATATTGCTTAAACTGGTGGGTCAATGTCTGGTATCTGTTCTTATATCACCATCTAACACTGTAAAGTATATTGCTTAAACACTGTTTTCCTAGAAGTCATTATAATTCTATACGTTGATGGCACAAATATTTGAATAGACTTGATGACATCTAAATGTTCTTCATTCTTGTGAATTTTCAGGGAATCAACAGTTGATTTTAACCGGTGTAATTCGGCATTTAGACCACAAGAATGTGGCACATGATCCTCAAACGAAGTCTTATGTCATCCAAACTGCTACTGCTTTGGCTCGACTCATTAGATTGGAAGCTAGTCTCTCAGATGTACGATTTGTCGGTGACTTGTGCAGACATTTGCGTAAGAGCCTTCAAGCAACTGTCGAATCAGTTCAAGAGCAAGAGCTTAACTTCAATCTTGCACTTCAAACATCTATCCAAGAATGCTTCCTAGAAACTGCTAAAGGGGTAATTTATGTTAGTTAATGAGTGGTTTTGATCGGCTATTTCTGATATTAACAGTTTTTTTCCTTAGATTGTTGATGCACGACCACTGTTTGATATGATGGCAATGATGCTGGAGAAGTTGCCCTCTCTTAAAGTGGTTGCCAGGGCTACAATGGGATCATTGATCATTCTTGCTCATATGATTTCATTAGCATCTGTTGTTTCACGACGTCAGCAGGTAAGTGATTGCCTGCTTTGTCATCCATGTTGGGTCTTCTTACATTGCCAGCTAGCTTGGTTGCTGTAATATATTTCCTCCTTTTAACTTTAGGCTTCTCGCACGTTTATTGTCTGTTTTGAGTAATCATATCTGAGGTTAATGAATAAAATCTTCACAGAATGTTGGATGTGATTTGTTCTTTCTATGTATTCTAAATGAAATGGATATATTATCTGTCGTACATGATTTCTTATTTTTTTATGGTAACTGGCAAGTAATTATCAATGGGAACAATGAAATTTTCTTGTTGAGTTGATGTATGTGTTCATCTTCTATATCATTTGCGTTTCAACAAGATTATTTTATATTTCATTATCTTAAATCCTTTTAGGTGTTCCCTGAGGAGCTGTTTGTTCAGCTACTGAAAGTGACATTGCATCCAGACGTTGAAATACGAATTGGAGGACACCACATCTTTTCTGTTCTCCTAATCCCAAGTTCTAACCATATTAGACATGACATAGCCAACCACACAAGGAGATGGAATGCAAACGGCTCCTCTACATTTGTGTCAATTACTTCTTTACTTGATAAACTTCGAAAGGGAAAGGATGGAATTAAGTTGAAGGAAGGACAAGTTATTCAAGATGACTTGAAGGCGAGAGACAATGTTGATGAGGAACACAAGCAGGGTTGGGCCGTAAACAATTCACCGAAGTTTCAAAAATTTAGTTCTATGATTGATTGTACAGCCGTATCAGTTGGTTGCTTGAATGAGGGTGTAAGAACATTACTGATTTAACTGATATACTTTCTTATTCTAGTTTTCCTTTCCTTCTCCTTTTTGCATTTTCACTAATTTCTGGCTCCACTGAAGGATGCTTTTTACTTGATCCAGGAACCATATATTCTGAAGCTAAACAAGGATCAAATTGTCCAGTTGCTGTCAGCCCTCTGGCTACAAGCCAACATGCCAGATAATGTACCTGCAAATGTTGAAGCTATAGTTCAGTCATTTTGCTTGACACTTATTTCTTCACGTGTCAAGGTGAGCATTCAGGTTATTCACATTCTGATGCTAACACCCCCCCCCCCCCCCCCAAAAAAAAAAAAAAAAAAGTCTTGAGTAAACACAATTCCAGGTTGTCAATTTTCTAAACATCTTTGTATCTAATCTATGCTCATGGTTGTCAATTTTCTGTTGTTGCAGAAAACCAACCATAACTTACTGATACACTTTTGTCAGCTTCCTCTATCACTTATGAAGTTATCCTTAGACCCTAATAATGGTAAGGAACTGTAATTTTTGCAGCTAATGAACTCATGGTTAAATGCTAAAAGTGAATTACAATTACCTTGTGTCTTTCAGGATTGTTTCCTCCAGCATACCAGCGTTCGCTTCTTGTGTTATCAGCTGCCATGTTAGCATTTTTGGCGAAGATTTATCAGATAACTGACCTAAGTGTTATACTTGAAACATTGCGGGATTTTGGTGTGAGTACTCCCTAGGATAAACTTTCATTGATTTCATTTTAAAGTCATGGCTACATTTTCTGTTACGAAGAATTAATGCAAACAAGGCGGTTTTATCTTGCTTTTTTCACAAAAAAAAATCTTAATTGATAAGATATTTGCAACATTATGGAATAGTAAAGACTATTTTTATGTTGTTGAAAAAGTTCTGATTGCTACATTATGGAAACAGAAGAATCTTCTGTTATTCTGTTGTTGGACAAGCTCTGATTCCAACATTATGGAAATGGACTATTTTTCTGTTGAACAAGTTATGATTGCAAAGGTTTTACTATTGTTGAACAAGTTAGAAACAACATTTCATCTCTACTACCATGTTTGTTTAATAAATTTCTTACGACATATTTTGTTTGTTATTGCTGTTCCATGTTCAGGTTGATCCTTTTCTGGGTATCAATGATGGTTATCAAGTGTACCTGAAGCCTCACGTAGATGTGAGAAAATATGGTTCTGCAGCAGATAACGAAGCAGCTGTATCATCACTATCAGAATTGCGGAACAAAATTCTAGAGTGTCATGAGATAATAAAGGACATCTTAGTTAAAAGTTTGTCTAGCATTGCGGAGGTACTAGTTGTCTTGAAAATTCAATTTATACTTCGTTATTTCTTAACTTAACTTCGGCTCTACCCTGCCAGCAAGAAAAAAAGGAAAGTAATGGCAAACAGACTTTTTTTGTCCCTGGTTCTGCCTATTCGTGCTTACTTATTCTTTTGGGTTGTGCCTTAGGTTGAGGCAGATGACATATTCAAGCAGCTGTCGGAGGATTTCACACCTGATGATACTTTTATTTTTTATCTTAAATCAATGGTTGGCATGGATCACGTCCAAATAGGATCTCACTCCAGAGATTCACCTTCGTTTGATGAGGTTTGCTGATCAAGCATTCAGATGATTCTCTGTGGCATGACATAGATGATGGTTTAATGTTCATCATCATTTAGTACTCCCACCCCCGGTCCAATTTATGTGGCACTATACTTTTACTCCCTTCATTTCATTCTACTTGGCCCATGTACTTGACTCTCCCCTTGAGAAAATATTTATCAGGGGTTTATCTTACTAAATTAACCTTATTAGTCATGCTTTGGAAATCTAAATTTGACTACTAGTATTTTATGTAGTTATTTAATGGTAAGGGTAATATTGGAAGAAAATGATATTTTTTCTTTATTTGTTAAATTAGACAAGTAAAAAGAAAAAAACTATTTTAGTTTTAAGGGCCAAGTAATTTGAAATGGAGGGAGTAGCATGCCCTTAAAAGAGAATGCCACCTTTTCTTTTTACCCTTAGTGAGATTATTTATAGCCACATAAGTGTCTGGATTGTTTTGGACATGAGTTTCAGTAGTCTTTTTTTTTTTTTAACTGTGTCCAGTCAACAAGGCCCTATAAAATGGGATGGAGGAAGTACCAAGCAAATCTGTCCCTATCATTCCCTAGTTTAATGCCAGTGTCTGCTAACAGCTTCCTTGTTAATACATGCTCTCATATTGCTGAATCACAACATCTTTATACATTTATTGTTTACTGGTACAGGAATGTTATCCAAGCTCGTTTTTAGAGGATGACAAAGTAAGTGAATCATCAATTGCTGACATCACCAGATTTGTTCCCAGAATTCCTATGTCTCCATCTCCTTCGATGTCTCATGTTGTGAGCATTGGACAGCTTCTTGAGTCGGTAATTTTCCCCACAACCCTTATATGTGTCCATCCACATGCATCTGTCTATTTGGCTATTTGCCTTGTGTGCCCCTAGAGATGAGCTTGCTTGTAGAAGGATTATATATTCAAGGCAAAATAGTTCGTTATAGTTGTAAACAAGATCTAGGGAGGTGTGACTAATAGTTGATTTTCTTGTTTGATCCAACTATCGCCACATTATTTATGAGAGTGTAAATCCTTTTAAAGAAAAGGAAACATTTTTCATGTACTCAATTACAGAGGTAACTCACCATTTGCAACAATGTGTCACATACTACTTTAGTGGATGCTGCATGATATCACTTCTCTGCAAATAGATTTCACCTCTTATAGCAATCTTAAGTTGTGCATGTTTTGAATTGTCGCTCAATATATGAAATTTTGAAAAAAAAAATTGAATTTGTCGTTCAATGTATGAATTTTTGAAAATTTGTTGATTTCTCCCATATTTGATCCAATGTAAAAGCAAAGAAGTCTCTCATCTGAAAGTGTGTTAAGATGATGTGAGTTAAATCTGCAAAATGAGAAAATCTGAGTTGAATCTGAAACAAAATTGTTAAATTTCTCCGTAGTTTTGTACCGTCATTTCTATTTGCAAGCTGGTCCTGCATTCATGTATGTCTACAAAGTTAGCTTCATGTTTGCATCTCCTGTCAAGTTAAATAAATGGATTACATCTAATATTATTCTAGGTCCTTTGCTTGCTTTTTCTCCAAAAACAGTTTTCACAAGTTCTTTAAACAAGGGCAACTTCTGCCCCCTGATTGGTATCTTTAATCTATGACCAACTACAGGTGTTTGACATGAGCATGATACAGTTAGGTTTATTAAAATTTGAAGCTAGAGACAGATAAAACTGCACCGATGATATGAACAAAGTACAAGTATTCATAGTTTTGGTTGGTCCAATGTATGAAAAGCAGACAAATCACTAACGTAATGATCTTTTACGGGATTTGAAAGAAACAAGTCAATCATAAGCATTCTTCTTTTATTGATCCTTAAGTTGGTTTCTTTTCTCAGGCACTCGAGGTGGCTGGTCAAGTAGCTGGTTCATCTGTTTCAACTTCACCTCTTCCATATGACACCATCACTAGTCAATGCGAATCTCTTGGCACAGACTCAAGAAAGAAACTCTCTAATTGGTTAGCTCATGAAAATCATTGTTCAAAAGCAGCTGGTATGGTGTATCCTGCCTTCCCCGCAAATGGTCCATCTGCACTAGCTAAGGTGATCTTGCATTAATTGTATTCTCACTAGATCTTCATGCGTGTTCTTATTTTGATTCCCTAGACAGAGAAAGTTTGAGCACAAATGTGATTTCAGATGATTTAATTTCTCTTTGTTTCCGGTGTAGAAGTTGTTTTTGTTCTTTCTTCGAGTTTTTAATTATGCCCCTTACTATGCCATCAATGTACGTAGTCTAGACATTTTGCTTACTTGCATTTGATTTTGATATCCATATGGTATGTTTTAACGTCTGCAACTTGCATTTGCTGCAGATACTTCAAGAAGATGGACCTGCTAAAGGTCCGCCGTTATCTAATGAATCATGGCTAGCACTGAGGCTACCTCCTGCAAGTCCTTTTGATAACTTCCTCAGAGCTGCTAGAGGTTAGATCGATGCACGCAATGCAACTGCACCTTAGTTTGTAAATGACATCACATTGAGCTAGTGATCGACTAGTAGGTTTAGCTAACCCTTTTGCTTTAATTCCAACTCTGGAGCTGTCATGCCCCAACTTATCAAGTGTTTGTATTTCTAAGGTGTATGTTTGTTGTAGCATTGTTGTAAAGTGCAGTATTACTAAGCTGTATTTAATTCTAACTTATGTTAGTCGTCTGTATCTAGGCTTGCTTTACAACTCCAGCTCCTCTGCTCATTTCAAATCTGTCTCTTTACAATTTGGATGCAGTTTTCATTTAGATGAAGTTCTCTTGTGCTTTTTCTTTTGTTTCCCACCTGATGTCTGGTACCTGCCTTAGAGTTCGACTAAATTCAGGTTAATGTAGAAAAGTCCCACATTAGGGGTAACGTGTTTCCTAACAATGGTAACTCGATATGCAAGGGGACTTCATGCACTTTCAAGTCCCATCTTCAAACCTTCATTTCATGATCTAACTAACTTTTGGTGTGATATAGCAATACTAAAGTGATACTTATGAGATCAATTTTTTGTAAAAAAAGTGACTTATTCATTATTTTGAATTAATTTGTTGTGAATTTAATTTTATACATGTTTGATACAGTCATTGTGACAACGTATGTCTAAAAGTTTCATGGCCACTGCAGTGAAGTGGTGTTATATATGTATATTGACATGTAACGTTTAGATCTTATTTACATGTCATATAACACATTATGTAACATTACTTTTGTTGTAAATGAAAAGAAAATATTTGTTAAATTAAAAATATCAATTGATTTTCTTATTACATTAATTACAATCTGAAATGGCAAACATCAATAGTGAAGTTATGAAAACACCATCAATAGACAGCATTCCCTGGCCTCCTCACTAATTCTCCTTTTTTGGTTGTTAAATACATAAATTTATTTTAAAATCTAAAAGCTTTTATGTCCAAATTCATAAACAAAGTTTAAAAATTTAAATCTCAAAATTTCAAATGTGTAACACAAATTGAAATAAAAGCAAATGATGTATACCCTGCAGACAACAACCGCAGCAGTCACCAGTCTGGTCGCCTACCCCACAAAGTAGGATGGCCGAACCACTCCCAAGGCGAATAGTGCCCTATATGGGCTGACCCGGCACCGACCGGCTGAGACTCCCGCACAGTAGGAACGGACTGAGTCGGTATTTGTCTACGAGAGGCGCACTCGTATGCCTTTCGAGGCTTCCCCCTTGTAAATATTCTCAGGTAAGAAAGCAGAACCTCACCTCTTTCTGTTGCTGAACATAAACCTACTTTAGATCCACTAGAGCATGTAGATCTACTAGACTACAAAGAAAGAAGTTGGTAGCAACAGAATTCTTTCTAAACCACTAGAGACAGTCACCTACAATAATCAGTCTACCTACGCAACATTGTAGAGAGACGTTCGACTCCACGTGTCCGCTGAACAGTTTCGAAGTAGCAAGACGAGTGAATGAAGGCGCTGTAAGCAGTACTGGATACTTTTTTTTGCTTTGAATAACAATTCCTTGAATGAAATCATTAGTATAGATATTATCATGAAAAAAAATAAGCCGTCATCAGTAATCTCATGCCATACGCATACTCCCAATTAATTATCAAGACGCTTTTTTTTTTATTTTGACAAACAAATTCTATGTATAAGTTTTACTGTTAATTGGCAAACAAGTAGAATATATTTTAGGACAATTAATTGATCAATGAAAATCATGAAATCGTTCTCTTATAGTACTATTTTTTTTTGCTATTAAGTACGTTCGTTATTATTGTTAGAGGTGAGTGGTATAATGAAATTGTTAGCAGCTTGTCCTATTTTTGTTTTTTTGGTTTTCCACCCGGTATTCGGAGTGCACGTTGGAGCTCCGACTATATTCGGATCGCGCATTGCAGGGTCCATTTGGAGGTGGCGCTCCCAACATGATTTTCTTCATACTCAAGGCTTGAACTCGAGACTTCTGATTAAGGATAAAACACTCACACCAGTGCACCACAATCCATGTTGCTTGTCGTATTGCATGTTCAAAAGGTTGTGAATATGTATCTTTGGGATGGTTTTCACCTTACAGAGAAAAGGCTATAGACTATTAGTCAATCAAGTTCAAACATTCATCACAAATGATCAAATAATGTATTCACATATAATCATTCACACTTTCATTTTTCTATTTAATTACTATTTTCTTTAGGTTATTCTCACTGTTTTTATTTAATTATTGTTTGCAATGTCTTATTAATCTTTTTTGTAATACATTTTTGTATTGTATTTCCTTGATAAAGATATATACTTTAATTTATGAAAGATCTTTGTGATTCATTTGTTCGTCTAAGGGGTGAACTTGCTTTGATTTTGAACATTTCATCTAATAAAGTTGTATGGTTTGGAAAAGTATAATTTAATTAAACAATTTTTTTATTATTTTATCTATGAAATATATAACTGTATATGCTAACTAACATCATGGAGGATACTCGCTATCCTACTGCAAAAATATATATTAACTTGAGTCATAAGAATTCAATAATGTTAAAAGTATTTTTATTTACTTGTTTAATAAAATTGATAAGTTTGATAATTTTATTGAGATTTTATTTGTAAAATTAATTGAAAAGAGCCAAGCATACCTTTAAACTATTCAAAATATATCAACTCTATCCCCTTAATACAAAAGAAGTATATGTAATGAAGTTTATATCGTCAAATTTAGATGGAACTTAGTTGAAATCAACTGTAATAATTAAAAATATACTCACCTTCACCTTCGCAGACAATAGAAAAATAACAATTATAGCATAAAAAAAAGTGAATAAATAAATAAATAAATTATTAAACTTAAAATCAAAGAGAAATTTTTAAAAAATCTACTTTTCTCCAAAAAATCGAAAACTTTAATAACTATTAGTTTATTAAAAAGTACATATATAATAGGAAAAAATTTAGAAACTATGAATTTGATAAGATTCGGAAGTTGAGTTTAATTTTATGGATTTTTGTCCGTGTAATAAATTAAAAATACTGAATAATAGTATTAGAAATATCTAATGACTATTTATTGAGCGGCGCACGTTAATTGTATATATGCTAAGTTGCGCTGGGAGCGCCGTTGTATATCTTCCCAAGTTCGTCATTCTCGTATATTGTTTACTCCAACACTCAACTCTTTAAATTGCCCCAAAAAAACCTATCTTTTTCCTCTTCATCTACACCAAACTCAACCCCCCAATGGCTCATTCTTGCATAGCCACAACTTCATCTCTCTCTAAATACAATTCCGCAATTTTCCCATCTGATTATTGCAATATTTCTCCCATATCTCTACAGTTTAAACGTCTTTCTTTGAGGTACTGAAATGGGTTTGTGTCTTTTTACTTGTATATGTCGCTAATACTGAGTATTTCCCTTTAAAGTTTTGATTTTTTTGTGTTTTGGGTAATTACCCAGGAAAGTAAAGGCTGTTGGGAAAGTGAAGAGTAGGGGAAATAGCACCGTCAAGGCTGTGTATTCTGGAGGTGACTGGGATTTAGCAAAGGCTTCACGTTCTTCTGGAATTTGGTCTATCAGGTTCTTATTCTTTTTCTTCCCCCACCCCCCCAAACCCAATCTTTAAGGTTCTTGGTTGAATTTCTTGGTAAATCTTGAAACTTTTTTGATGTTTTGTTAGCTAGAAATTTTCTAATTTCAGAATGTGAAGGATACTTTTCGTGGGTGTTATTGTTAGGGTTTCTTATGGTTGATGAGTGGATAAGGGGAGTAGGAATAGGAAATCTTGGGGTTAGGCCCAAATTTAGCTAATTAAGTTTAGACACTGCTAAGAAAATCTTGGGGTGTGCCTGTCAATCTCCTATTTAAGATGTTAATTTGACTTATCGACCTTGGAATGTATAGAGTTTGTTTCTTATAGACCTAGTAGTACAATATTAGTAGTAGAAAATGAAAATACTAAAGGGAGCATTGAGAAGTTAGTTTGATACCAAAAACATCATGTAGAGGCACAAAATTGAATAGTGAAACAAATTTTGAATTATTGGAAGTCATGTAAGTTGCTTGTTGTAAAGTATATAATAGGATTGTTAGTGGTGTCAAACATTTTGCGATACCGCGTTATGGCAAAGTTCATATAAATTGAGACAGAGATAGTATTTTCATTACTTTAATCTGTATTTTCATTTGTCTTAAAAAGAATTGTTTAAGTTACCTGAAAAGTAGATAGAAGGGTGTATTCTGAGGTCATCTTATGGGAGTAAACGATCCAAATTTATGGACTTGTGGAACACATAAGTTGTAAGAAATCATTGCTGATGACTTAGTTGCTTTGTCATCTTATCTGTTATATCTTATGCTTTTTCCTTGTTACCGAGTTTTGCAGAGATGACGTGCAAATACCATCATCACCTTATTTTCCTACATATGCCGCCCAAGGTCAAGGACCACCGCCAATGGTACAAGAGCGATTTCAGAGTGTGATCAGCCAGCTCTTTCAATATGTAAGAATTTGTTTCTTATGGTAGATACAACATTCATCACAAAGTCACAATGTACTTGCTAAAATTTTAACTTCTGTATTATTATTGTTATTATCATCTTGTAGAGAATCATACGATGTGGTGGAGCAGTTGATGATGATATGGCTAATGTCATAGTTGCTCAGCTTCTTTATCTTGATGCTGTTGATCCCACAAAGGTATATTTTTTCAAGAGTGCACTTGTTTTCATCAGATAGACTTTGGTTAAAATATTAGATGTTTCAATTTCGAGGAGATTCTGCATAAGGCAGTCCTTTGGTAGTATATATCATCTTTTGTATTTGTGAAAATTGATCCATCGCATTTGTTTTCTAAATATGATCTGTCTAGTGTCATTGCTTAATTGCTTGAGCAACTTATGAATTTCTTTCCTCTTTTTCACAATGGAATTTTCAGCATGTCATGTCATGTTAATTGACATGCCAGCATAACTTATATGCTTGAACTAGCCTACTGAGGCCGCAGTGCCCCAGTTGTGCATGAACCAAATGAGTGAAGAAAGGTAAGGCCTAGGTGTGAGACACTGTGAAAATTCAACCTTTTCCTCTCTTTCTCTTGGTCTATTCTTACAGACTGATGTAGTCGGCAACCTACATACCTCTGACTATATGATGCCTTTTGATCAGCTTCCTATTTAATGAATAAAACATTGTTTTTTATCGAACAAGAAAGAATAAACAGATGCTGCTATGGTTTTATGTATGCAGCTCTGCTTCTCTTGTGACCTTTGCAGGAGTATCCCTTTCCAGTGTAGCTTTTAATTCTTAAACTGTTTTCCCTTTTATTTTTTTAAGTGCATCCTTTTATTTATGTTTTACACAGTTTTCTTTTAATTCAACTGAACACCTCTTTAATTTACTACACAGGACATTGTTATGTATGTCAATTCTCCAGGAGGGTCAGTAACAGCAGGTACAACCAAGTGTTTCCGGTCAATCTCATTTTTTTGCTGTTTACCATAGTTTTTTCAGCTATTATCGTAGTGTTGAAGTGTTATAATCAGATTTTACGGTCTACTTAAATGCATGGTTTATCCATTGCAATGCACCTATTATTATTTCAGGAATGGCTGTTTTTGATACCATGCGACATATTCGACCCGATGTCTCAACTGTCTGTGTTGGACTCGCTGCAAGGTACCTGATTGATTACTTGTGTACCTGTGTGTTTCTCTTAGAAGATGATCTTTCATACATTGTTGCTTGTGTTGCATATTTGTGTGAAAAACACCTTTGCTTAACCCATGATAGGACTACATAGCTTTCCACCGTAGGTTCTTTTATTTGTTTATCTATTTGATTAACTTTCCAATTCCTTTCATTTATTGCCATTTTTTGCAGCCTCTCCTTTCATTTAGGTACTTCACACTCCTCTATTTTGGTGCAAAAGTTCACCAACAAAATATTTGAAAATGTCGAAAATATTTGAAAATGTTGGGATTAGATTTGTTGTTCCTTCTTCTCTTCCTCTCTCCTTAATTCTTCTATTCCTCCTGTTTTATCACCCTTGCCCCTTTTAAGCCCTGTGCCAGTTCACTTGAAATCAATTTCCTGGGGACTTCCTTGCATGGAGAAGTATACAATGTCAAAGGAGCTAGTCTGATATAATTTTATTATGTTTGTTTGTATAATGTGTTATTTGATACTATTTCCATGTTGATGTTACATCGCTTTTACGATCCACCTAACCTTCTTATAATTTAGATGGGTGAGTGGTGGAACAATTTACAAGTCTATTTCAAAAAAGTTTTTGTAAATTGAGATTTCATATTCAGTTATAGGTGGAATATATGGAGTTTGTTTTACCTTTAGTACCGTAAGGTGATTAGCTTAGCCTTTTTCTTTTTTCATAGAATAAATAAAGTATCTTGCTTAGCTAATTTATGTTTTGCGGCACTGCAGTATGGGGGCTTTTCTTCTCAGTGCTGGCACTAAAGGTAAGTCGAATAGCTGATTCAAGGCTAAAGTAACTTTCTTTGTCCTATGCTTCTAGTTTTTGCTCTTAACTTTTGAAGTTGTTATCACCTTGAAGGGAAGAGATATAGCTTGCCAAATTCAAGGATAATGATTCACCAGCCTCTTGGTGGTGCTCAAGGTGGTCAAAGTGATATAGAAATACAGGTAATAACTCACTCTACTGTATGCCACAGTTTCTATTTCAAATGTTTGTATGTAGGGTGTGTTTAGTATGAAAGGAAAATGTTCTCCGGAAAAATAAGTGGGGTTCTTACTTATTTTCTTGCATTTGGAATTTGTATGTAGGGTGTGTTTAGTATGAAAGGAAAATGTTCTCCAGAAAAATAAGTGGGGTTCTTACTTATTTTCTTGCATTTGGAATTTGTATGTAAAAAATGTTATCCTTGAAAGTATTTGTATACAGTATAGACAAATACTATGGGGGTGGTGGTAAGGGGATGTGGGCTACAAGGGTGGGGTGAAGGTGAGGTTTGTTTTGTGGGCAGACACAATCAATGTGGAATGTCACTTGTGGGACTTGTTTTCCCTACTTCCACTGGGGAAGTTATTTTCTATACCAAACACACCTTTAGGAGTCTGTATTTGTGATATAATGGTTCTTACAAAGTACTTCATCTGATTTAAACTTTCCATTCTAGAATCCCCTATCCATCCTAAAAAGATATGCAAGAACCCCAGTCCTGACTTTTTTTTAAACATTCTACTCAATGTGCTGATAGATAAAAAGTACATTTGAACAATGCATTAAAAACCTATGAACAATTTCCAGTTGTGTTTAGTAGTGAATACAAGTGGTCCTTTATAAGGTAAAGGATCCAATTCTAATCTTCGCAGGCCAGAACCTCTGACCTTTGAAAAGCAAAAATCAGTCTGCACAAGGTGCTTATGGACGACTTTGTCCCAAAAAGAATGCATAGAAATACTACCTTTGAATAATGCACTTGTGATGGAAACTTCCAAGTAATTTTCCAGTTCTTTGTATGTTTAGAGGATGATTAGTACAATAATATGATTATCAACCCCCAAACACAGTGGGTATGATTATCAACCCTTAGGATTATTCCCATCCAATCCCATAAAAAAGCTATCTTTTGTAACTGTTCATTTAGAGAATGCTTCTAGTTCAAAAGATATTCCTTAACTTGTTTGGGGATTGAGACAAAGTGGTAGTTGTATGTAGTTTAGACAATTTTGCGATGATTAAGTTAATTTTCCAATATTCCAGCTAAGCTTATGTACTCTAGTTAGTCAGAGCTTATAAAATTTTGTTTCTCCTATGGAATAAATAACTCAAATGTAGAACTTCACTTCACTTCAATAAGTTAATAATTTGAAATAGTTATGTGAGATCATCTCTACTTTTCATGCTTAGAAGCTGAGGCATACATAAATGCATATGCCTGTTGTTGTACAACTTTAGTTTGCAACAAAAAAATACTTGGAGCTAAATCAACAATAATGTCCAGGCTAATGAGATGTTGCATCACAAAGCAAATTTGAATGGTTACCTTGCCTACCAGACTGGTCAAAGCCTTGATAGGATTAATCAGGATACTGATCGTGATTTTTTCATGAGCGCAAAGGAAGCTAAAGAGTACGGGCTAATCGATGGTGTCATCATGAATCCAATGAAAGCCCTTCAACCACTTGCAGCAGCTGCTGAACAATCATAGTTGTATTGCTAGGAAGGTTAATTTTCTACCTATCATTTTGTTTCTCATTAATACACTCATGTTTAGAGATTGTAATTGATTTTACTAAGTTGGGTAGACACAACATTCCTGCTGCCAGGAGACAATGTATGCCACTTTTTACTTGTTGGGAAAGAGTGTAATGTACCTGCCCAGATCTTATACAGATGTTTCCTCATATCAGCAATTCTTTACCCCTTTTTGTTCATGTTGTGTTTCTTGAAGAGCACGATATTAATGTTTAGAGTGCAATAATGTCACTTGAAGAAGAAACACACACACAAGAGATTAATCTTGTATAGTTTCCAACTCTTATCAGTCTTTACAAATAAACATAAACAAGGTACCAATACTTTATTAAGCGACACATTGATACAATAAATTGCATATGTTCATGTTCGTTTTTATAGAATAAATGTGTCTGAGATTATAAGCTATCAAATACACATATAATTATATAAAGAGTTTGCTAGGACCTAAAAACGAATTCTTCAACATAATAATATATTGGCATAATACATATATTAGACCTTAAATTTGGCTTTAAATTTTAACTTTGACCTCAAACTTTCATAGTGCACAAATAGGCACTTTAACTATCCCATCTTTCAACAAATAAACACGCGATTTTGGAGCCAGAGTGCGTGAAATGCAAACGCTCTCAAGTGTATTAGTGAGCCAATCAGTGGTTGCCAACTAATTAAATATTTTACATGTTTTTTTTAAAAAAAATATCTTAAATATCATTTTGAAACTAAAATAAATTAAAATTAATTTTAATTAATATAAAAGAGATTCATTAAGGGTGGAATTATCATTTCAGCATTTTTCTACCTTTGTGAGCCTCGAAAATTATCCCTCACGCGCGCATAATGCGTGCATTTCACGCATTTTGCCAGGTAAGAATCGCGTGTTTAATTATTGAAAGATGAGATAGTTAAAGTGACTATTTGTGCACTATGAAAATTTGAGATCAAAATTAAAATTTAAAATCAAATTTAGGATCCGATATATATATTATTCACGTTGAACGTGAGTCTTTTTAAAATCTTAGTACGGAAAGGATAGCTAAAGTAAAAACATGTGTTTGAATGAAATATGGCAATTGCATGAAATGAAATGAAAAACGAGAGAATAACATAGATCCATATTTTGCGGAATGGAACCTTACAGTTTCGATATTCATAGTATGATGTAGGGACCTCCATTTCTCTTTTTATTCAAACATACTTAGGCTGTCTTGTCCTTCAGTTTTCATGTAATCCACCCAATTGCTTCTATGACCCTAAGTCAAACTAAGTAGGCGTTTGGTCATTTAATATGATATCGTGATATAAAATTATAAGATCAAATCAGTGTTTGGATATATAATTTTACGCTGATTTCATTTTGATGATTCTGTGTGATGAGATAAAATATCATATTCTTCAAAAATTAAGATGTGGAATGTAAGATTTAGTGTTTCAATTTAATTTTGAAACAAATTCATCTGTTGAAAAAAGTTTTGAAATAACAAAATGCATAAATGTGAGTTGTAACATTCATTTTTTTTTTAATTCTACGTTATAAACTTTTGGCAAGAAGCTTTTTAATTATATGTTATGGGTAATTTTGAAACAAATTCATCTGTTGAAAAAAGTTTTGAAATAACAAAATGCATAAATGTGAGTTGTAACATTCATTTTTTTTTTAATTCTACGTTATAAACTTTTAACAAGAAGCTTTTTAATTATATGTTATGGGTTTTTTGAAAGATAAGTTTTTCTTTTAATTCATGAACCTATAATAAATATAATTTAATTAAAGTTTTTTTCTTGCAAAAACATTTGTCCAGTAAATTGAGTTTCTTGTGGTTGAAAAGAAAAAGCATTAAAAGAACTACTTTTTCTTGAAAAACACTTGTGAAACATTAATCAAAAGGTGAAATCAACAATTCAAGAATAAAAGAGCAAACATTCTTGAATGCTACTTGTTTTGTGACTTAGTTGAATCCCGAAGATAGAATTGTTATTTATTCTTCCTATTGCTCGTCGGAGAGACTCCAACTATCTTCAAGAAACGTATTAATGTGTCTTTAAGCCAAACAAGTTTTGTTTTGGGTTCCTTGTAATTTTATCATTCTTGTTCATTTGTTCTAACATGGAATTATATAGGAATTCCATATGATGATTTGAGATTTATTAAACACAAAAAATGATCCAGAAGTTTATATTTTGTTTTAAAAATCACACGAACTTTTGGATCCTGAAACAATAGATTCAAAATACTGAAACAAGGCATAAATCATTATGATATTGATACATAAGTGAAAATTGTTATAACTTGTGCAATGTTACATAATTATTTACGAAAAGGAGTAATGAAATATTTATCTTGAAAATATAGTTGTGAATGATATTAACCAAAAAATGACTCAAAGCAACAAATGTTGGTTCGTCTTCTCGGTCACATGATCGAGAAATGCAAGTTCAACGTAAAAAAATGTCATTATTATGTGGGAAGATTATATTAAAAATTGGCTCACTATAATTTATGTTAATCTTTTTATTGAATCAAAGTTTGATAAAACAATTTTTAAGTGGGAAAAAATAACTTTGTAATAATTTTTATTATGCTATTTTATAATTTTTTGTTTATTCGGTAAAATTGAATAAACAATTAGGATTATTTTTATAATTTTACAACTTATGGGATTTTTATGTTTATGAGAAAATATAAAACACAGAAATTTCATATCACATGTCCAAATAAAACTTTAATTTCATCTTACGATTTCATATTATGACACCTTATTGCATGGCCAAACGAATCCTAAGTTTCATAGGAACTAAAGTAGAATATATTATTGATTATTTATGTTTGATAATTAAATAGAAAAATATTATTTCAAAAATATTTATATGTAATTTAAGTAAATACAGTATGAGGTGTGAGTGGGGTAAGATAGGGTGCTAAGGGTCATGGAGATGAGAGTGGGATGGAGAGTATAAATGTCAAATGCTATTTATGAAGTTCATTTTTTCTATTTTCTTCAGAAATGGCTTGTTTTTTTTTCATTTTAAGAAATTTAATTTTCTACAATATATATTTTTTTAAATTTGTACGGAATGCTTCCCCTCCGATGTGCTTTATGCGACGTGAATCTGAATCCAATGCAGGGATCAAACACCAACTAAAAAAAGTATATATTCTCCAGATTGATAATGAAAATACTTTTTTTGTTACTCGATTAATATAAGATAATTAGATGGTTCAAAACTAAAATGCATTTCGTCACCTGGAAATTAAGGAGGCTACGTTCTTACTTTTACTGGTTACATATAAGTATCAAGAAAAAAATTATTATTATTTTTATTTTTTTCATCTTTTGCATTCATTTTAAAATCATTTAGCTAATATTTTCTTTGTCCCTATTTACTTGTTTAAAATGTCAAAATCAATTTACTCATTATAGAAATTCTAGCCTTTTCAAGAACATTAATTCTCCAAATAAATTAAGGATATATTAGATAAAAAATATTGTATTTTATTAATTTTCCAAAAATAACAAGTAAAAAAAGGACAAGTGAAAAGGAAACAAAGGAATACTAAATAACAATTAATATGATAAAATTAACATATCAATCATTATTTCATAAGTTAAATGCAAAATTTAAATTGAACCAGTAAAAATGATCTAAGAGTATTAGTACATTTGATTAATCTTAGTACCAACACTTTAATTATGAGGAAAACACAGAAAGTAAATGAGATTCGTTTGGGGCCTAACACTAAACCAATACAGACTTTTTTTCAATATAAAGAAGTGTTGGGGCCTATTATCATATATAACTAATGATTTATTTGTTTATAGTTTTAGAAATTAATATGAAAGACAAATAGTTTAGTGAAAAGAACATGTGCTAGCTACGAACCCAATCATTTGATAACCAAATTAACACATTCTTTATTAGACTAAAAATATATCATTTGTTGGCTAAGTTATCAAATCATGTTTTCGGACAAAAAGGGAGGAGAATAATGACTTTCTTTAAAGTCAAAGATTTGCTTAATCTTTGGAGATCACACTTAATTAGTGCTACTTTATCTTAATTAATAAAAAGGAAAGAGGTATACGATGAAATAATTGAAATATGCGTAAGCAAATATAGTAAAGGTCTTTATCATTTGAATAAATTACTTTTGATGTCACAAGTAGAGACTTAATTATCATATGTAAATTATTCATTTCTAGTTTAGTTACTATATTAACATAGCATTTAATTAAACAAAAAGGGATGGGAGTTCTAACCTAAATGTAATTAACTTACATAAAAAAAAAATAGTAATAACATACTGATCAATATAGAGCTGTAAGTGATGTTCGGAAGGAGTGAATGTATATGAACCTTATTTTTTATTTTAGAAAATAGAGAAGTTATTTTTAATAGAGCTCGGCTAAAAAAGAATTAATTGGATGAACAATTTTTTTTTTAATCCTTAACCATATGCTTGACAACTTTTGATAAAGAGAGGTTGTCTTAAAACAAGATAAATTAAAATTACTTGATGAATGAATTTTGAATATTATACGATAAACACGTCCACGTGACAAAGCAAACAATTATTTAAGACATGTTTGAATATACAATCTGAAATTATGATTTAAAGTTAAAGTATACATTGTTTTTTATTTAAATTATCAGAAGTTATAAAAATTATTAAAATTTCTCCAATTCTCATATGATTTTATTAAAAGATAAAATTGTGATTCATATAAGATATCAAAATATCATAAAATACCCAATAAGAAATTACATATCTTCATATTTCTTTTATGGCACAATACATATATTGAACGCTAAATTTGACTTCAAATTTTAACTTTGACCTCAAACTTTCATAGTGCACCAAATAGACACTTTAACTATCACATCTTTCAATAAATAAACACGCGATTCATACCTGACAAAATGCGTGAAATGCACGCATTATGCGCGAATGAGGGGTAATTTGCGAGGCCCATGAAGGTAGAAAAAATGCTGAAATGACAATTTTACCCTTAATAAATTCTCTTGTATATTAATTAAAATTAAATTAATTTTTTTTAGTTTCAAAATGACATATAAGATTTTTTGTTTTTTTTTAAAAAGGACATGTTAAATATTTAGTAAGTTCACAACCACTGATTGACTCACTAATACACGTGAGAGCGTTTGCATTTCACGCATTTTGGCTCCAAAAATTGCATGTTTATTTATTGAAAGATATGATAGTTGAAATGTCTTATACACTATGAAAGCTTGAGGTCAAAATTAAAATTTAAAGTTAAATTTAAGATCTAATATATATATTATGTCTTTTTTTTATCCGAAATGGTTTGAGTAACACACGAGCAAACAATACAGTTCCACTCTCGAAAGAAGTAGTAGAATGAAAAAGAGAGAGAGAAAGAAGCAATAAATATAATAAGGACAATAATTCTTAACTAAAAAGATAGAGCAACACACATGAAGAGAGTAACTAAGATTTTATGAAAACTAGTACTACTTCCAGCTTGTGTCTTTTGCAGTACTACTACTGCCTTTTGAATGACTCAACACAAGCCTTTGCTTTGTGTGATCAACAATCCATCAAACAGTCTCAAAAAGTGACTCACACATACTTAATTTTACCACCCTGGCCTCAATTAACATACACAACGTATTGTCACCTCACCTTCTATTCTTTTTACCAAAACCCCTTCCCACTAATTGACAAACTCATTTATACTTCTTCGACCCACTTCTTAGTTGAAAATAAGTTATTTTAAATTTGATATAAATTATTTGCAATAATTTATTTTATTACGTATATGTGATATTTATCCCGTTATTGTGACACAACATCATGAGATACAAACATAATCATAGAATTATTATATATACCTCATATCAAACGACTTCTAAGTACTATACTCAAGACGTCGTTTGGTATATGAGACGAGATAAATAAGAATATTTCGTGAACTTACAACTATTATTAAAATAATTAAAATTAGTAACAGATAGAAGTTCATGGCTAAACAATAAAATTTTATGCTAAATCTCATTTGACCACGGAGTATAAAAAGTCCAATTAACTAAAGAGTTATTTAGGGACAAATTAGTTAGGAACCATCGAAAATTGATTACTCTAATTTAATTGCCTTCCCAAAACTTACCGGTACTAATGCCGTTTCAGCCCTCGCAGTAGTAAGCTAAATAAAGATGGTAACTAACATCAAACAACGCAATTTTGAGATAAAATTTCAAAATAAAATATAAAATGTTTAGTTAAACTCAAAATTAAGTTACATTGCTTATTATCAAAGGATAATAAAATTGGCTTTGAACTCTTCAACTATTCGGAGGTGCTTCACTTTACGATTCTTTAACTATTCGAAGTTGTTTGAGTTGTAGGATGTTGTAGGACTGTTATATTTTCATCTTGAAAAAATGAGACAAGTCAAAAATATTAATGTTGGATTGGTGTAGATTATATCACAGTAAACTTGAATCTCATTAAAGAGAGCAAAATATCAAATATACAACCTAAAGATTTATTTATTAATTTTATTTATTTAATTTATATCAATAGCACAATAAAAAATCTATACTCTACATGAATGAACAATAAAAATATCCTAATTTATGTAAGTTTTTCAAAATAAAAATCCCTATCGATATAATTGAATTGAGAGAATATAGATGCCTCACTAGAAATGAGCATAAGGTACAAGGTGTTACTGTTGGGTAGCGTGGGAGAACGTGCGCTATAAACCAAAAAAAAACCTCCGATTTTATTCTTATTTTTCCTTTTTATTTTTTATTATTATTTAATAGTAAAAATCTTTTTTTGTCGGAATGAGATTTTTTTTTATGTAATTTTACTTTTTAAAAATAATTTTATCCTTTTATTTTTAATATATTTTACTAGAAAATAGAAAAAAGATTGATTTACTTTGAAATAAAAAAAATTATAATTTTTAAAATTTTAGGATCAATTTTTCTAATTATTTATTATTTCTCTATTTAACATTCACATTAAACTTCATAATAATTACATTAAACTTCAAATTAAATTTAAATTTGTATTATAAAATTATTTAAAGTTATACTCCAAATAATATTTCATATTTTCGATGGTTGACTAGTTTGGGGAGTGGTAATACGTCACCCTATGCCCCCGGCCTCTTGCTTTATCTTCCCATGTCCATCCATTTCTCAAACCCAACCTCATCTTCTCCAACCATTTCATTTTAGATGATACCTTTTTTCTATATAATATTTTATTTTTTAAAAAAAATATATACTTTAAAATAATTTTTCAAATATTTATATAATTATAATAAAGTGTATTTAAAAATAGTGGTTCATAAAATGTAACGAAGGGAGTACATAAATTTACATTTTTAATTTAATTTCCATTGATATTGAAATCAAATATGTAGCGTACACGCCATACCGTATATGACATAATTGTAATAGCAAATGAGTATATCTCATGCGAGCGAATTATCATGCATAATGTGTGTCAACTTATTCAATTTTAAAATATATATGATAAATAAATATGATATTTAATTTAATTTTAGCGAATAATTGTCTTTATTAATTTTGAGTGTGAGATACTTAAATTTATATAAAATTAAATAAATAAACACACATGTCCTGTATGACATAATGTATATAAAATGCTACGTAGGACACAAAATTGTCATGTATGATAAATTTGTCTATTTATTCAATTTATGCGAATTCAAGTGTCTATTTATGTATAATCAAAATTAAAGATCGTAATTGTAAGCTAACACAAAATTAATGATCATGTTTATGTACTATATGCCTTCAAAGTTGGACAA
Organism: Solanum chilense; assembly: GCA_032847665.1. Taxonomy (NCBI): domain Eukaryota; kingdom Viridiplantae; phylum Streptophyta; class Magnoliopsida; order Solanales; family Solanaceae; genus Solanum; species Solanum chilense. The sequence continues at coordinate 102,482,002 of CM064963.1, read as the reverse complement.
CCTATCATCATTACCAGTAGTTAATTGTCTACTATTGTATGTTCCCTCTGTTTAAAAAAGAATGATCTGGCTTGACTTGGAAAAGAGTTTAAGAAAAAAAATAATATTTTTTAATCTTGTAATTCTAAATTAAAGTTATGTCAAATGCACCAAAATATCCTTCAATTTTGTGGTCTTAAACATGCCGTGTGGAAAGTAAGTTAAAGTGTTGCCAAAAAAGGAAAATGATTATTCTTTTTTAAACAGACTAAAAAATAAATAGGGTCATTCTTTTTTTAACGGAAAAATATTTCCTAAGTTTAAAAAAGAGAGACATAGTTTCCTTTTGAGTTTATTTTAAAAAAAGAATGACTTCGTTTTGAACAATACTTTAACTTCAACTTTTCAAGGCATAAAATTAAAAATATTTTGATATATTTGGTATAATTTTAATTTAAAACCACGATATTAAAAGTCTTATTTATTTTTTAAATTCTATTTCAAATCAAATTAGGTTATTCTTTATTAAACGGAAAAAATAGTTTATTAACTATCAGCACAAAATAACATCCTTAAGCAACACCGATAACCATTAGAAATTAACTATCGCTCAATGATTTTGAATTTTCTTTTATTGATACAATATTATTACATATCGTAGATTCTTTATTTTAAAAATAAAAATAAAAATCAAGTTTATATATATGTTTTATGAAAAAACAACCTATAAATCCAACCCCGCATACCACATTGAATCCTTCAAACCCCAATGCTTTGTTCCTCTTTCCTTTCTTTTCCTTTCCCCACTAATTACCAGTAACATAGAAGAGTCTGGTCTCTGGTCTTTATCACCTTTTTAAATTTTAAAACTAAAATATAATTAAAGTAGCTGTCTAGCTAGGGCCTTTTTCCAGGTGTCGATCTATATATATATATACCTCTCAGATAACAAGTAGAGATTTTTAATCACAAGTTATTGTTCACATACTGTTTTGGTGATGGATGAATTGAGCAAACTTCATTCTGCTATTGTTTGTTCACACAGTAGACGACAACAAGAGGTTGAGGCCGGGCCGACAATTATTAATAACACTACTACTAGTTTTGCTGCTGTTCATCATTATTGTCAATTAGAAGCAGCGGTTGCTGCTGATCATAATCATCATCAAAGTAATACTAAATCCACCACCAATATGTCAGATCTTATTAAAGCTCAGATTGCAAATCATCCGCTTTATCCTAACTTACTTTCTGCTTACCTTCAATGTCGTAAGGTAAATTCACTTTTTCATGTTTAATTTAATATCCATTCATTTTTTGCTTGTTTCTATATATTCAATTTGGGGTAAATTTAAATGAAGGTTGGAGCACCGCAAGAAATGACATCGATTCTCGATGAAATTAGCAAAGAGAACAACTTAATATCCAGCTCACGTCACAGTAGTGAAATTGGAGCTGATCCAGAACTTGATGAGTTTATGGTAATAACCAAAAAAAAATTAAACCCACACATATATATCATGATTTTTTCTAAAAGAGGGTTTTTGTGTTGAAGGAATCATATTGTGCGGTGCTAGTGAAATACAAAGAGGAGTTTACAAAACCGTTTGATGAAGCTACAAGTTTCTTAAGTAACATAGAGTCACAGCTCAGTTCCCTATGCAAAGATAATTTAATCACTTCCACAAGTTTCAACAATTATATATCTGGTAACTCTTTAATTAATTAACTAGTGTTTTGTACTAGTACTAGTCAGAAATACTATTCCGTTCAATTTTTGATTCGGAATCCCCCCTATACTTTTGCTGGCCTTTTCTGTTCTGTGTTAGGGTTAGCAGATCGATGTTAGTAGTAGTAGTAGTAGGTGAAGCTTTGGAAATTGAGGCTTTTCAGAAGCTGCATCCATGGAACTACTGTTACTGTCAGAATTACTATAGTAATTTCTTTATTTATTATCTTTTCAATGCTTCAACAACATCTATACTTTTGCTTTATTTACTTGCTTTAGACTGTGTACTTCCCTTTCATATGTTTAAGCTAGCGTTTGTTCGTAGATTTCGAGAGTTCTATTAGATCATGAAATCTGATAAGATATTTTCTACAGTTTTTGGGACATATGAAATGCATGTCATAGCATGACTTCATCAATTTCAAAATCTTATGTCTGAGTGAACAATGAAAGTGTATAGATGAGAAAATGTGAAAATTTATTAGAGAAACAAATTGTTGGGAAATAGAGGTAGATCATGTAATTGAAGTTTATGGATTTTTATAATATTTTTCGAGTTAATATATACTTCTAACAATTATTCGGTGCAATTAGATATAAGTGAGTTTCTTAATATGAATACGAAGTTCAAGTTAAAGTTATATGGGTTCCGTGAACCATATAATGTACAATGGCTCCGCTTATATATACGAGAATAATTAAGTATGGAAAAATGTGATTTCTCTCTAGCAATCGATGATATGGTTACACATTTCAATACAAATGAATTTTTCCCTAATTAAAGTTAGGGGCTTTTCTTCTTCTTCTTCTTTTTGTCTTTCGGAAATTGACTTAAACAGTAATGCTAAAAAACCTACTTGCTTGTTTGGTTCGAGTTTTCCATCAAAGAAGGTAACTTTTGATTTAATGAAAACCCACATAAATGGTTTACATATGATATAACCCCCCACTTGAAAAATGTGGTTTTGGTCATGGAACTTGAAAGTTATAGATGATTAGTGCTGTTCGTTGGTGATGATATTGAAAATATATCCGTTATGATCAGGCTTAAAATGTATAGATGCTTTGCACATCCAATTTAGTGAATGGTGTACTAGTTTCAAAAACTTTGAAGCGTTAATCACTTTATTTCGATGTTACGATGCTGACAAGCACACCTGCGCATGAACATGTGATATACTTGCTAGCTTATATATGGATTGTGTTTATAATTAGGTATGTGTCTCTAATTTATTTGTTTGTTAGATACAGGAAGAACCAAGGCTTTTAGACATGGGCTAGGGCCTTGAAATTGTTAAGTTAAATTTCCAAGTCTGTTGCTTGTATAATGTATAGTCATGTCATTTTTCAGACCTTTTCTGTGCCTTTTTTTGTGTCATGTCACAAATTTTGTCCTTACTCCCTTACATAGTTATGTAATTATGCTTACAAATTTCTAATATCTTTGGGAATTAGTGGTATTTCTAGGCGAAGGCCAATGCAATTTGCATTAATTTTTCTTAGGAGAGGATAACTTTGGGAGAGTGTCATGAAATGGATATTTCCTACAAGATTTCAACTTTTTCTTGACTATGTGCTACCAGACTTTGAATTAATTAAAGGATTACACCAAGATACATCGGAATACTAAGAGCAACCGAGGTTTACTACTTAAATATATAAGATCATCATGCATATGTAGTTTGATGAGAATAAACTTCCAACTTATTGCAAACTTATTCTGTTTGTAAACTTTCAAAATCTCTACTTTGTACAAGTTATGATATTACATGCCCCTTTTCATGGTTCAAGAGTTCATCGAACTTGATGTTTAATGTAAACTAGGATAGGATGTCTTCTTTATCATTGCTTGGGGCTCGGGCCTATTTATCTGAGCTAGTATTCCACACTTTGTTTACCATCTCATGAAAAGAGTACTACTTGATATTTTTTTTGTCTAAATTATTAATCGCGGATCAGGTAACTACAAAGCCGGAACTTTGGTTATTAGAACTGTGTGCAGTTTTAAAATGAAATCCATTTGAAATTGGATGATTTTTTTTACAGAATTTCTTGTGAATTGTGATGATGTAAAGCTAAAGCAAGCATCTTTGAATTGTGCAAGTATTAGATTCTGTTGCTTCTTTATGGTTTCTTCTGTCCAGATAGGTAACATCTCCATGTTACCATGTACCGGAAAGTTTGAATGTATATCTTTTTGCACTAGCTAGATCCTTGTACGATATCTTAATCAGTGTTATGCAGTTGTCAAAGGTTTCATAATTACTTGAGATATCATTGTCACTTGATTGATTTAGTCATTTAGTGCAACCATTGAAATCAAATTTGTTTATATTAATTCTCATATCACTAATTGGTCGAAAGATTTTATGTCTTCTACTATTGCTCGGGGATTTAAATTATTCCATTGTTTGTTTTGAAACATATCATACGAAGAGTCTTTGATGATGAATGCAAAAGATGTGCTTGTGCTAGGTGATGTAAGCATACGAGCCCTTTTTGATTTATTTTAGATGTCCATAACAGATGAAGCAGGTGGTACCTCAGACGAGGATCTAGGCTGTGAGGAGATGGAAGCAGCGGATAGTCAAGAATCTCCTGCTAACTGTGAAGGCGATAATGAGCTAAAAGAAATGCTGATGCGCAAATATAGTGGCTATCTTAGCAGTTTGAGAAAGGAATTTCTGAAGAAGAGGAAGAAAGGAAAATTACCTAAGGAAGCAAGAATCGTATTGCTGGACTGGTGGAAGAATCACTATCGATGGCCTTATCCCACGGTAATTTCTAGTAATTCTCTTCTCGGAGCCATTCGTTTAAGAATGTCTCTAAACTATGCTTACCTAGATTGCTCATAGAACTCTAATAAGGAGATCTGGCTGAGCTAACTCCTATTTTAACTGGTCTTAAAAGTTCAAACATATGCACTATATATATAGGACAATATATCTACTGGCATTGCCAGTTACTTTTACGCGTTAATATGATTATAGATCTAACTTACATACACGGACATTGCAAAAAAAGTTTATACGATCAATGTATTTTAACATGTTGCAGTAGGTAACTCCGCTCTATAGTTATCTGAGCTTCAACATCGTCTGTGTAAAGAGAACAAACTCAATTTGTTATTGCCCCCAATCTTCACATTTTCTATTCTAATTTCTTTATTAACAACGCGCGTGTGCAATTCAGGGTCACAGAGTTTATAGTATTGACATGATTCATGTAACATGTATATGAATGACAACAAATGCAGGAAGAAGAGAAAAATAGGTTATCGGAGATGACAGGGCTAGACCAGAAGCAGATAAACAACTGGTTCATAAACCAAAGGAAGAGACACTGGCGCCCATCGGAAGACATGAAATTTGCTCTAATGGAAGGTGTAAGTGCTGGATCGATGTATTTTGATGGATCTGGAGGTACTGGAAATATTGGCTCTTGAAAATGACAAAACAAAAAAAAAATGGAACCTCCTGCTAGCTAACACGTAGTGTATAGTGTGACAGAAAGTATGTGTTTTGAAGTTCATAAATCAACAATTGGTAATCATATACTCTCGTCTCTCTTCCTATTTTTAGAGCTAACAAACAAACGAGTTTGAAATTTATTATGGTTTATAGAATTACACTAGTTTTTTCTTTTATGTGATTATTCAAGAGATATTATTACCTATAAATAAGTCATTTTATTAGAGTAGAAGAAACATAATCCTAGTATAAATTGTTGTTACTTTTTCTTGTTTGGATTGGTCGATTCTAGTCTATAATGAAAGAAACATTATCATGCTCCATCCACTTGCTTTTGATCTTACTTTTATAAATTTTAAACTTTAATTTGTGTTCACACAATTTTTTCGACAAACAATATTATAATATTCTTATATTCTACCCCCTTTATTCGCTATTTTTCAAGCCAATTTATGCATTTTCAACTCTCACGTATATCACTTCAAACATAAAATATTTAAATTGTTTTATTTTATTGGAAATACATGTCTTTCTTAAGCATTTTTTAACTTTATCTGTTAGTAAATAATGAGAATATTCCGCCATTTTTTTGGATGGGTACCACGAATGGCATAAGATAGAGTAAGGAAAAATTGTCCAATTACACAATTTATTCTACCTTTGAATTAATCCACTTTATATTTTGAAATAATTATATATTATTTTACTAATAAATAATTTTGTAACAAATTTCAAGTCGGAAACATATATGATGTATCTTTGATGCATATTGCATACATTGGGAGAGGTGAGCTAGAGAATTAAAATGCATATATCATTTATTATTAGATATATGTATATGTGATATCAGATACATTCTGAAATACATATACATATGGGGAGAGGATGAGAGAGGCGCGAGCGCGAGAGTCAAAATATCTCACACATATGTAAATTACGCTTGGATTCATACAATTTGCGTAAAATTAATTATACTTAATTTGATCACATGTATGTGAGATACATATATTTGAGTATCCCAGATATATGTATCTAGCGAATTAAATATGGTACAGAAGATAACTTTAAAATTAAAGTGAAGACACGTAATAAGGCCGTAAATTAGCATCTCTAAACGAGCGAGATTTGTGTTGTTTGCTTTTAAAGTAACCCAACTATTAATTGAGAGAAAAGTGTTAGATTTCACGTAGTTATGGGTGAAATTGCCCGTTTGCTCTATTTTATACTAGTGAAATTGACTTCATTTTGTGCAACTATAAGAAATATTTGTAAGACGATCTTGATATTTCTCTTCATATTCAATATGATAGATTGTCTCATCTTTTTCTAAACATATAAAATAAAATTGTATATTTTTATAAGTGCAAAGTGTTCATATTATATGGTAGAATAAACATTTATCGTAGTGAAGTAAATTGAACAAAAAATCATATTTTAAAATAACAATAATATATATTAAGTTAAAAATATTTTTTATACTTTCATTTTTTTCTATCTTTTATAACAATACCGATTCTCTAAAACAATTTTAATTTCCCAAAAGAAAAAAGAAATTGAAGTTCTTTATTCTATCGTATTATGACATTTTGTCTACTATAATGTTTTAGCATTAATTAAATATTTATAAAGATTATAAAAATGAGACATACAAAAGTTAGGAATAATATTTAAGAGTAGAAGTTACGAGAAAGATGGGTGGGAAAAAAAAGAGTTATTTCTCCATATAGTCACCCATGTTTGAGAAATTAGCTAAAGTTATCACTTATGTTTATTTTAGGACTACAATATCACCCAACTTTGCCTATTTTTCTCAAATTATACTTGACATAAAAAATACATTATCTATCTCCTATACATTTTGTCTTCTTTATAAAATATTGTTTTCTATTTATGTTTTGTGGAAGTGTTTTGTTTCTTTAGATATATAAAGATAAATTTTTTAAAATGAATGAAAAAAAGTATCATATTTCTGCAACTAACATTGTTTTAACTATTTTCTAAAATAAGTTTTATTTTTAAATTTTTTTAATGATAATTATTATCTTTTACTATGAGTTTTTCAATGATAATTATAGTGTTTTTTCGGTGCACTTTTTCTTCTCCTATTTAGATAGATATTTCTATATTCCATTTTGTTAAAACATTTCCTAAAATCACTGAAGGTGTGATAAATATAAATAGACATTACAGTTTTTTTCTATAAAATAATTCAATTTTCATTTTTCATTTTTCATTTTTTAACCTTAAAAATTGAAATTTGAAGCATTTAAAGATCTTTCATTTTTTTTCCTTAATAGTCATTACTGTTTTTATATAAAAAAAAATTGTTCAATTTCATTTTTTTCCTTTAAAGTTAAATTAGAGGCATTTAAAAATCATCCATTTTTTGCCGTTACAGTTCTTTTTAACAAAAGAACTTTTTTTTAATTTAAAATAGCTATATTAAAATTCTAATTTTTTTAATTGTATTTTTAGAGCATATTTAAAATGCTTTTTGAAAAATTAAAATTCTTGAATATTTGTGATGCTGACATGTGATACTTTTTACTTCTCCTATTATATATAGATAATTTTTTTTTAAAAAAATAGACAAACCCACATATTATACCCAAAAATTACATTAAGAACTGTAGTATGAGTTCCTCCGGTTCTTCAAGAAAGAATGTTGGTTCATTCGATTCTTTAAAGAATTAGAAAAACATTAGTAATAAATTAAAAAATGTGACATGACAACCTAGTAGGAGAGAAATAATTATTATTTAAAAAATTAATTGAAAAACTTGTTGTAAAAGATAATAATTATCATTAAAAAATTAAAAAAAAAAATATTTTTAAAAATAGTTAAAACTGTCCATTAGTAGTTAGTTGTAGAAATAGGGTACTTTTGTTTCATTCATTCTAAAATTTTATCTTTATATATCTAAAAAAACAAAACATTTCCAAAAAAAACATAAATAGAAAATAATAATTTAAAAAGAAAACATATTGCAACCTAATGTTTAAATAGGTTTAAAGCATATTTTTTTAATGATAAATAAATAAATAATGTGATATGACATCCTAATAAGTGTATTTTTTGTGTCAAATATAATTTGAGGAAAATAAGTAAAGTTGGGTGATATTGTAGTCCTAAAACAAACATAAGTGATAATTCTAAAAATAAATAAATAAATAATGTGACATGACATCCTAATAAGAGAGATAATGTATTTTTTGTGTCAAGTATAATTTGAGAAAAATAAGTAAAGTTAAGTGATATTGTACCTAAAACAAACATAAGTGATATTTTTAAGTAATTTCTCAAACATGGTGACTATCTAGAGAAATTACTCAAAAAAAAAAAGTTATAAGAAAGATGAAGAGACATAAGTAACTTATGGATTTGTTGGACTCTAAATGCATTAATTATGCATTAATTTTATTTGTAAAAATACAGAAATAAATTATAAATAATTTGTGACTATATAAAAATTATAAATAAATTTAATTCAGAAAAAATAGTGACAAAAATAAATTGTTACATATCAAAGAAAATGACATTATATAATTAATGTTTTATTTTTTTAATTCCTTTTTTTTTTTGCAAGTATATAAAAAATAAAGTTTCTGATCATGATAATTTCTTTTTGTTGAAATGAGATAATTATATTAACTTTGCTTCATAATTAAAAAAAATATCGTAGAATAGTAAAAAACTAAATGAGTAGCATTGTCAATACATGAGTTATTTATACAAATTTAAGTTTTTTAAACTCTTAACAAAAGTTGCTAAGTTACTAATACAACTCAAAATTAAAAAAAAAATTAGTAAAAATAATCTTTAATTATGTGTGTTTTTTTAAAAAAATAATAATGCTTCTACCATTTTTCTTTGCAAGTAGAAATATGGCTACCATATTCTGCTTCATTTGTCGAACTCTTTATTATATGATAACTAGTAGGAAAAAAAAAACATAATTACGAATAAATAAAATATCGTACCACTTAAAATATAATTATATCAAAAAATAAAAAAATTTAAATTACATAGAATATTTATGTTGATTAAAATATCAAACTACAACATCTCCCAAAATTCAACAATTAAAGAGAACAAATACATACTAACAACACATTATTCCTTATTACAAAGATTTTTTTTATCACACTTGCTTAGAGAATGATAATACATATATAAATAAAATATTGAGAAAGCATGTCTAAGTCATAAAAATTAAAAGAAAGATTTGAGAATAAAATATTTCTTATTTCATGTACTTCTTTTTTGTTAGGTGTTAGTTAATTCACAATTAGTACAATGAAGAAGAGAAAAATGTATTCTTAAATATGAATCTTCATGAAATTAAATACAAATTTATATAGGCAAAATATAGGAAATGAAAAAAAAAACTTGAGAATAAATATTTCTAATTTTCATATACTTTTTCTTTTGTTACATGTTAGGTAATTACAAATTAATACGATGAAGAAGAGAAAGAATAATCTCGAATATAAATTTTCATGAAACTTAATATGAATTTATATAGGCCTAATAGAGGAATACTATAAGACATCATAAACTTACAAATTAAAGTTGGAGGTTATGGACATGAAAATAATTGGAGTCATAAATATTATTAAAACTAAAAATCAAAGAGCGGTAAGTCATGAGTAATAAAAAGAATGCGAAGACTTTTTATTGTAAATATTTTTTTATTAATAATATTTATTTATACCAATTAAATAATTTAATTTAATAATACAATAATCAATTTAAATAAGAATTAATGTCAAAAAAGAGAAAAAGATAAATACAAATAGAGATAACAAAGAGGTATCACATTTACTTGTCTATATTTCTCTTTTTATATATATAAAAAGATTGCATGTGAAGGTATGATAGTTTGAAACGATATAAATATGTCACTTGAGAGTTAAGAGGCAATAAAGATATTTTTAAAGTTAAATTCACAATTACTTTTTTTGTTCATACAATTTGACTTTATGACACACTCATTAAAAAAAATATTAATGCTATATATATATATATATATACTATATTATTTTTATTAATTAATGTTTAATGTCGAATTTTAAAAAATAATACGAAGAAAAGGTAAAAAGTAAAATATAAAAATAAAAATATATAAACGAAAATCTACCAAGTAGTTTTTTTATGGGAAAATTGTATAAAATAGCAAACTAATAACCTAAATTAAATGGAATAGCTAGGGTTTGATTTAATTGTGCTCCATAGCAAACCTTGGCAAAAATTTGCCAGGCGTCTCTCTCCCAGAAGTCTCGCTCGCCACTCTCCCATTCTCGCCTCTCTCGCTTTATACACAGAAGTGTATAATTTCTGTTTCTGTTTTGTATAAAGCGAGAGAAAATTGTATATACACATGCAAAAATGTATATCTTCGTGTTATACACTTAATTATATGATTTACAAACATTTTACTTCAAATATTGCAGAGAAAAAAGGCCAAAGAATTATACAATTGTGAATTATACAATTGCAGTGAAATACAATTTTTTCTAGCTTTATACAACAGAAGTGTATATATTGTGTTTCTGTTTTTGTATAAAGCGAGAAAAACATATATCTTCTTGATATACACTTATAATTATGCAATATACATACATTTTAATTCGATTCAACTGTATGCAAAGCTAATTATACAATTGCAGCAAAATAGGCCAACGAATTATACAATTTAGGCCAGTGAATTATACACTTTTATATGTATAGCGAATTATACAGTTTTTATGTTTGCTATGGAGCGCAATTATGTAAAGTTTGCTATATTATACAAATATAATTTTTTTGTTTGCTATATGTGAAAGTTGCCCTTGTTTTATTTTTAAAGTTAAGAATATAAGAGTAGTACGGTCAAAATGTTATAAAGGAGTAAATTAGAAATTTGATTTTGTTTTCGAGGTTAAGTTGGTAATTAGGAATTACCTGGAATATAAAATAAAGCGTAAATAATTCTGCAACATCACTTCGATTCGGAGTGTATCCCCGACCGCCATTATCGAGCGAGTCTATTCCCAAAGCCAATCTCCGGCGATTAAATCATCTCCGTCGACTCTAAGGTAAGTTTTCATTCGCTTAATGATTAATATTTTCCCCATTAATATGTATGCAATTTTATACAAGCTTGAATTCGCTGAAGCATAGTGTTTGATTTCATAGAAGTCTTGATATGTTCATAAACAAATAGGTTTTGTAGGCTATTCTTCTCTACGAATTTCGTTTATTGTTATTTAATACTGTTTTGAATTGGTGATTGATTTGTATTTTTCTACTAGTTGGTTTTAGGGTTCCTTTTAGAAGGAGTAGGGTTTATATTCAAGAGAGCGAGAACTAAGGTTTGCAATTGTTTTTTTACCGTCTTCACAACTCAGGAAGGTCTTCATTTTCATGATTTGCAAGTCGACTTTAATTTAAACCCTAAACTATTTTCCATATCAAAATCTATTTAACTTGAGATTTTTGTACTCTTTGCAATTCTAAATTTCTGTTTTGGAGAGTTTGAGGCATACATATCACAATAGTAGAGGCGGAGACAAGATTTGCATTAAGGGGTTTAAAATATGAATAGGTAAACACATGAATAAGTTGAAGGAAGTTCAACATCTGCTATATATATACATAAAAAATAAGTTTAACGATGTATAAGCAGTGTACTTTTCATTGAGGGGTAACCCCTGGGCCGTTACTACCTCTCCCATCAGAGGCACCCTACCCTCTTATTCACCTGTTAATCAATTAGAAGGCCTAGAAGCTGCCTATAGTCTGTTTATATGAGCTGAGCTCCATTGTCATATTTTTGAGAGTTCTTCTGATATAAAATTGAGATTTCCTTTCCTTCACCTTCCGTCATCATCTTTGCCTGAAAGAAGACAGTTGAATGACAGATGTTGATGCTGCGTAGGTTGAATTTGTTGCGGCTCTAGAGAAGATATCTTTTATTTTTGGTAGACGCTGATATCTCCTCTATAACTTGGTACAACTTACAAATCCCACTTTATTTCTGCGAAGTACTCTACATTTGATTAGGGTGTGATGCCATTTCTTCTTGAAATTTTGTGTGTCAGTGCCCGAAGAAACATATTATGCACACACATATATTCTCGTCTAATTTATTCTCTTCTTTTTCTTTTGTAATAGGGAGATCATACCATTGGGTTCAGAGGCTAGAAGTGTATAAAGTGTCCACTGTTCCGTTTAGATACCATTTTCTTCAAGGAGGTTCTATCTATTATAAAAATGTCTGTAACAGCTGGCGTAAGTGATGCAATTATTGCAATTAGGGAAAAGCTCAGGGGTAAAATTGGCCAAACAAAAGTGAAAAGATATTGGCCTGGTAAAGCACCTGAATGGGCAGATGAACCGGAAAAAGATGAGGATATGCGGATGAACAGGGAAGCAGCACTTGAGAAAGCCTTTCCCAGCCAGGGTGGTCCAGACATTGCAAGGAAAGATGATGCAAGGCTGCGTCGACTGGCAGAGAGTAGAGTTGATAATCGTGAGGAAATCAGAGCAGATCATCGACGCATCCGGCAAGCAGAGATTGTTTCAACCATTGAAGAGGAAAATAGAAGACTAGAAAGAATGGAATTTGAGGAGGATGACGAAGATGCCTTGGATGAAAGGAGGAGGAGAATCAGGGAAAAAAATCTTCAGAGGCAACAGGAAGAAGCTCTGCCGGAGGAAGAAGAAGAGGAGGTAGAAGAAGAGGAGGAAGAGGAATCAGAATATGAGACTGAATCAGAGGAAGAGACCACAGGGATAGCCATGGTGAAACCAGTTTTTGTTCCAAAATCTGAGAGAGACACCATAGATGAGCGTGAAAAGCGCGAGGCAGAGGAACGAGCTCTCGAGGAGTTAGTGAAGAAGAGGTTAGAGGAGAGAAAACTTGAAACAAAGCAAATAGTAGTTGAGAAGATACGAGAGGAGGAAATAATTCAGAAAAATTTGGAGCTGGAAGCTAATATTGCTGATGTAGATACTGATGATGAGGTGAATGAGGCTGAAGAATACGAAGCTTGGAAGTCCAGAGAAATTGCCAGGATCAAGAGGGAGAGGGAGGACAGGGAGGCTAGTAAGAAGGAGAGAGAAGAAATAGAGAGAGTAAGAAATATGACCGAAGAAGAGAGGAAGGAGTGGGAGAGGAGAAACCCGAAACCTGCCCCACCACCCAAGCAGAAGTGGAAGTTTATGCAGAAATATTACCACAAGGGTGCTTTCTTCCAGTCAGATGCTGATGACGTAGCTGGAACTTCTGGCGCTGATAATATATTCCACCGTGATTTCTCTGCACCAACAGGGGAGGATAAGTTGGATAAATCCATACTACCCAAAGTCATGCAGGTCAAACACTTTGGTCGCAGTGGAAGGACAAAATGGACACATCTTGTCAATGAGGACACAACTGATTGGAACAATCCGTAAGTACCTTAAACCTTCTATGTTATATGCTCATTTCTGTTCATTCAATTTGCCACGTAGATATGCCGGATTAGCAATTCTTAATAATGCATCCTTCCGTTGCTTCCGGTTGTTTATTTCACATTAGCATCTGATTTAATGGTATCAACGCAGTGGTGAACATTACCTTTTTCTGGATGTGATTATATTAGCTGGTCTTTCCCTTTGGTTGAAGGGATGTCACAGTTTGATCTCTTCAGCATATCTGATTTTCTTGAAACTGGTGATATCTCTCAATCTTGGTCTTCCAAATTGGATTTGCCATACAGAAAGCAAAGGATAAAATTAGAGTTGTATATCATTGAATAATTGATCGTACTTCAGAGGTTTCACAGCTGCGTCAGAACTATTAGGAGAATAATGGTTCTAAATGTGCGAACTTTGCTCTGGAGTTTTATCTGGCCTTCTATAAAGTGGGCGAATTGTATCCTGAACAGTGCATCACATCATATTGACAGCTGCTCTGTCTGTGTCTCTCTCTTCCTCTCTCTGTCTCTCTGTTTCTTTTACTTCCTTTTTATTGGGTGATGATAAGAGGAAGGGGGTTGAGATGAACCCATGGGTCTTGTATATATGCTGATGGATTCCTGCTAGCTTGATTAGTGACCTTCTCTTTCTATGGTTCTTTTACTTGGAACTTTTAAGTAATAATTATTTCCCTGGCCAAAGGTCTTAAGAGAGAACGATTTGCATCTCAGGGTTTAGAGAGGTTTCTCTGATGTGTATATGTATCAGTACCTAAGGCGGGATTTGGTGTGGTTGTAGAGAAATTTGTTTTGCTTGGTGGATTTCTGGGAATGTATATATGAAGAATTTGATTGTCTATTGAGATGCTTCTTGCCTGAGTGGTACTTGGGGCTTTGAAATTTTTGATTGCATATTTTTGAGTGATGTTGCTGCTAGCACAGGAGCATCCATTTTCTGCTCCTGTAAAAACACTCTTGCATTCTGTTTTGATGGATGGAGAATTTTTGTCATAGTTAATGTACCTGGCCCGCTGGATAGGAAAAGAATTGAAAAGCCTTGTATAGCATAAGAAGATTGTGACTGGGAGTACCGGGTTTGGGGCCATGAAACGAGTTTTGGTTTTGGAGGTGTGGGATTGAGTGCATGCTTTCTCAGTGTTACTATCAAATTCCCTGCATAATTTTGACTAGTTGTGCATTAAAGTGAATTACGTTAAAAAGATTTATACATAGTAGCAGATGTACTTATTAGGATCATTCTAGAGAAACATAGAAGTTTATTGCATTAACGAGTTAGAATGTTTTACTTCCAGTTCAGTAATTTCAATTGTGGAAAGGGAATTCTCCAAAACGTAAGCACTTTTTCACTCAATAAAATTATCTACCTTACTAAAAAATAAATAAAAATACTCTTCAGTCAAGTATTTCTTTTACAGCCTATAACCTATCTGAGTAGCTTAGAACATCTGGGATTACAGGTTAGGCAATTAAAGAAAGAGAGTATCTAGCATCCTGGTCCCTTCATCAACTGGTCTGTGGGGCTTAGCTTGTACCCAGAGGAAGTATATTAATATTTGTCCAAGTCCCTGGTTTTCATTGAATACTTGCCTGCTAGTATTTGTGTGATACTAAGACTGCTGCTGTGATGAGATCGCACCCTAGACTTCTGTCTTAGCCATTCGGATGCTATACTTGCTTCCTGACAGAAGGAGTACTCTATTTGAATTCCATCAGTAGGCGATGCGTGTGTACATTTTTAGTTGAATCTCCTTGTGGGGACAAACTAGAAAGGGAAGATATGCGCGCTGCTTTAAAATTTTCAATATATACTTCTGTATTCTAGTTTATGGTGTATAATTCGTGCCTTCTGGTTCAGTGTCCAGCTTTATCTATATAATATTCTGCTAACAGCCTTTGCACTTACTGACTTGACTATTGCCGTTGGAGCAGGTGGACATACAACGACTCTCTTCGGGCCAAGTACAATACAAAGATGGCTGCTGTTAATGCTCCTATTGCAAAGCCTAAGGGTAAGAAATTGAAGGATTGGGAGACCCGGTGAAGCCGTATTGTGGTCTGGTTCTTGATTGTGCTCATGGTTTAGCTTTCAGGTTGTTTGAAGCACTGTACTGACTCTCTGTTTTTCTGTTTGCATTCAAATGTCATCTGTAGCTCTTGTATGAAGTTATATGAATGGCAGAGAAGCACATTCTAGTATCAGTTTCAGAATTATCCAATTGTCTCCTTAATTGGATCATTCATGCATTAGGGCATAGATTGTATTTCACTTCTTAATTATTGAGATATTTTATACTAAAAACATGAACAGAATTTGTTCTCTGTATTCTATGCTCAACTAAAATCATGAGTTGAACTTGTGCACCATCAATTCGTGATGCATAGTGTTCATTTCTTGCTATCGTGGGCAATGGGGTTCTTTTACTTAAGGGACTCCTTTTTTCTTAGCTTGCACCTTTTGTTATTAACTTATATGCATAGATAGACTTACCAACATGATCCATATAGATTGTGTTGAGTGTTGGAAATTTTGTTTGTAGGCATGTCTGGTATGAAGGTGAGGGTGGACTCAACTAAGTTAATTTTTCAAATGTATCACTTGACTAGATGAATTTACCTAGTGAGCTTACATAGGATCACAGGAACCGCTAATTGGAGTCCAGTTTCATATTAACTGTTCTTTTGTGTATATAATTGCGGAGAGAATGTGAAGTTTATGTGATATTCTAGTTTCTGAAAGGTCATGTTCCTGTGAAATACATTATATGCATACAAAACCAAGATGGATTGAAAAGATGTGCAAAGCTAAATGACATTAAAATATTTTTGGATTTGCTGATGTCTGATTGATAAACGATAAGACATTTTTTGGCTTGAAATATGGACCATTTAAGTACACTATCTTTTTATAGATGTGAAGGCATATATATAGACAAAATTACATCAATTTATCATCACCTGTAGACAAACTGAAAAATCAACAGATTGCAGCATGATGCACTGTTTGAATTGACTGAAGTTGTATAGTTGAAAGATATATTGTAGTCTAATTATTGACCATCTTTATTTAAAGAAAATATTTTGGTTTTATCCTCAAATGGCCCCTTCACCTTTCTCTTCCACTCAACTTAAGTGATCAGATTCTTTTGTACATTTTAGAAATATATTATGATATTGTTATTGGACGGAAACTAAGTAGTTAAAAAGGTCATTATAGATTATGCTTTGAAAACGATTTCAGCTCAGGGAGAAGGGAGGAATCAACTCATTTTGGCTTGCAAGCTGGCTACTCACAGAAGACGATTCAATTTAAGGAGAGAAAAAAAATTCCCTTGCGAATCAATGAGGGATATTTTATCTTTTACGTAAGATAAAGAAGTGAAATAAGAAAAGGATCGACAAGGAGGATAAAACGATAATAAATAAAATTTCAAAGTTAAATAACAAAATTCTCATGTTAATCTCATTTACCGACGAAATAAGTAAATTCAATTAGCTAAATTTGAGCCATGAGGATATATCTGAAAATAGCAGAAAATATGCAAAAATAGAAGCAATATTTAAAAAAAAAATGAAAAAAAAAATGGAAGCAATAAGAAAAAGATAAAAGATTACATCACTGTTGAAGTTGCAGTTGGAAGTTTTTTGAAAACTTGTGTAGATGGAAGTAATAATATATATTGTCCTTTTTCTATCAGTTCCCCCCTTCACGTCATCTTCAAAATCAGAATCAAAATCGTGCAAGGTTTCAATTTCTTTTCATTAGTCGTTACAACCAAAAAATCTTTATAAATTATAACGGCAATTGAAAAGTGTAACAAATTAAATAAAAAAACTATACCGTCAAAGTTTACAGTCTAGTGATATCAATTGATTTGAATCTCCCAACATAGAGCAGGACGTATGATTCAAAATTCCTTATCTCCTTCCTCGATTCCTTCACCCTTTTCAAATCTTCCAATGTAATATATATAATAATATAAAGATAAACAAGAAAAAATGAAATATATTGAACAAAACAAAATTGGAAAAATTGAAGGAAAATCAACATGCACAAAAACATTTCAAATATGGTTGTATTCATAATATATATTAGATAAAATTTGTAAGATTAACCAAAGGCCTCATGCCTTTTTTTTCTTCTTCTTGTAGTTTGAGACACACAAATGGGACACACTGATGAAACAGTTAGGATACAAATTACAATAAAAATGGAAGTACTCCAGTAATATAATTATTAAAACATAACACAAGACATAAATCTCACTCACTCCTCCAGTGCAAATTCCTCAACCAAATTCATCTTATTGAGTGGATTGAAAGCATGAATCTCAGCACAAGCACATTTGCTAGGTAACACATAGGCACCCAATCCATCAAGTAGTTGAACACTAGGAACTGGCAATTTTCTTGCAATTATTACAGAATTAATCACTTCATCTGTAGGATGGTACACCGATAGTACCTCAAATCCTCGTAGATCACGAGGATCTAGGACAGGATATAGAAAAGCACGTGCACCATGTGCACTTCTAAGCATCAGGGTAGCCCCTGGAGACATGTATTTAGCTAGATGATCAACCACCTTAACTTTATCCTCTTTGTCCATACCAACTAACGCGGCCAGAAAGACTACATCGTAGTCTTTCAAGGCACACGTTACATCCATGATGTCAGCCGTATGAAAAGTCATACGGCTGGACATGTCTGGATCGGCCGCCACAAGGGCGGACGCCAGGAAATTAGCATCCACATCAATGTCATAGTTGTGAAAACAAGTGGTTTTAAGATGTTTGGTAGCTAAAACAAGTGAGGTAAGTGGTAGTGGGCCTGATCCAATAAATGCAATTTTTTTAGGGATATTTGTTGTGTTTTTAGTAAGGATGTTGTACTCAAGTAGGCTGAGTTTGATGTAATTGTCAAAATATGGGAAAATGTGAAGATGTTGAAGGGGGTTTTCATAGGAGGAAAGAATCTTAGAAAAGTGTGACTCTAAAAGTCCCTCAGCTTGACCACAAAGTTTGATGAGATGAGACCTAATTTCTTGAATTTTTTGACAGAGCTTAGAGACATCAATGGGATTAGGAGGCATGCACGTGTGGACAAGATCTGTGAACAATATGTTGACATCTTTGGAAGGGCTAAGGTTCTCCAATCTTGAAATTTGTTCGTATAATTCACATACTTTTTCTACTACTGGATTGCTATTTGGGCACACCATGTCGACACTATGACCAAATTGTTTTCTTTTCTTGGAATTGTAAAAAATTGTAACTTTTTTTTTTCTTTCTTTCAAGTTTGGAGCACAAAATAATCTGATGCTTATGAAGACTCCACAGGTCGCTATTTATCGAGGGATTTTTTGAGGGGGCAAGGGGGTGGGTGTGGGGGTGGGGTGATTGGTTGCATCATTCATTATTTGAGATTTTTGGATTATTAATTTATTTTAAAGAATATAATGAAATGCTGTACGTAGAATAAATTTTGTGGTGATTTCTTTTAACAAATTGATAGTGTAAATAATTATGATATATTTAGCAAGTAAGTAATTTGTTTTTATTTTTACTAGCCTAATTTACAACTTTTTGTCTTTATGGTGTAATTTTTTTTAACTTAAATTTCTGTCTCAATTTTATGTGACATATTTTTTTTTTGCTTGTCCGAAAAGAATATTTTTTTTCTATAATTTAAATTTAGATTTAGATTTTACCCTTAGTGAAATTATTTGTAACCGTGTAAATGATTAAGGCGTGTTTTGGATCACAAATTTTAAAAACACATCTTTATAATTTCTTAAACTTTGTTTTAAGTTAAACTATATCATATGCATAAAGACGGAGGAAAAATTAGATTAACAATGACTAGACACATTTTATAGTTCTAATTAGGAATGTCAAACAGTTAAGTACTGCAATTAGCTACTAATTACACATTAAAAATATAGCAGGTTGATTAATCAACAAGATCAGAAATTTAAAGCATGAATCTCATTTTAAATTACTAATATTAGTTGTTCAATTTTTTCTACATAAACTCTTTAAAAATAATAAACACTAAAAATAATTTTATTAATCTACTCTTTTAAAAAATTGAATTAATTATTTATAATAACATGAACAACTAATATGAATAGTACTTGTTTGGTAGTACTACTTGTTTGGAGTTTTATTGTGTACTTGTGTTTCTATTCTAGTTTTGCATTTGTACGAAAACCCTAATGTTAACATTGTTGGACCACAATGTGAGTAGGTTTTCTTGGGACTTGGGACAAACGCTCAAACTTACAATCCCAATGCCTAGGCATATCTATATTTATTATTATTGCTCCTTCCCCTTAATTGAAAATGATTGGTAAAATTTACTTGCATTAAAATTAATATGATATAAATACTTGATAAAAAATTTTAAAATTTTAATAATTAGAGTATCTGGTCCAACTATACCTGACTTGGATTATTTTTTTTGTTTCCTCATTTGGTTACTCGTATTAAAACGGCATGAATAACAAGGTGGAGAAATGAATTAATTAATTAATTAATAATAATTAGGAAGAAACCTAGGGATATTGGGAAAATGGCATGGATAATGCATAAGAATCTAGTATTAACACAACACCTAATTAAATTAGTGAAAATAGGGCAAAATATTTTGATTGTAACATCAGAATCTTAAATTTCTTATGCTTTCCCCATTTAGATTGTCCACACTCCACACCACTGCATGATCAAATTTAAATGCTTTAATTCTAAGCTGTTTATTTTTTTTAAAAAAATAATTCCCTTTTCTTTAATTCTCTCTGTTCCACATTGGTTTTCCTAAGGGGAACACCTAAATGATGCGATGATCGAAGAGTTATCTGTTATTTGCTGCTAGTTGTTGGTTAGAAGTAACAGATATTTTAAGAAATTGATTGATGTAACAGATATTACATAAAATAAAATGAGCATTTATCAATATTTGAGTGAGCAAAATTACATTTTTTTACATAGAACAAAAAAAAAAAACTACTAACAACTGATTTTTTTATTTCTGTAAATCGTCCAGTATTTTGAAAGAAACAATTTATTGAAATAACTAATATTTAGGATTATCAATACGATGAGTTTTGTAAACGCAATATAATGAGTCTGATGTATACGTAGACCTTGTTCCTCTGGCATGTGAAGTCAATTTTCAAAACTATTTTGGATAATATTGAATGGACTTCCTATATGGCATATTTTGATTTCACACTGTTCTGGGGAATTATATATGAAAAAATAATGTACGACCTATAGAAAATGTCAATTTTCTAGTAACTATTTTTATCATACAAAATATTTATTTATTTATTTTTGTTTTAACCTTGCGTGCAAGCATTTGGGTCCAGTATGCGTATCTCAGCGATTTTCCACATATGCCACAATCAACAATATATTACGTTACTAAATTTTTAGCAACACATCTTTTTATTTATTTACTTGAATTTTTCTTCTAAGTATTTATTACAAGTCACTTTCATATTTCTTTTCAATCTTATAACCCTTTCTTTCTCATTTTTAATAAAACTATCAGTAACTTTTATTACATATTTTAATTATTTATGTGTACGTGTTAGTTTTTTAGTGTAATATATATAATGTTTATTTCCAAAAAAATATTTTAAAAAATGTGTGCATTCACTTTCAATTCTTTACATTATAAATGGAAACAACCAATAAAAAGATTATTCAAGTCTTATAGTGTAACTTATAAGGAGTACTTCATTTATTATAATCCCCTCCCCTTTTCATGCTCGGGTGGTATATATTTTTTATTTAAAATTTCATTGTTCGATTTGATATAAATTTCCTCCATACTTAAATTTGTACATATTCTTCATTCGGAGTTCTATTATTCAATGTGTGTACATTCATGGATCGCATGATAAATATTTCACCTTTTGCAATTGTTTAATTTTTAAAAATACATACTGAGCCTGACTTTGATACGATGTTAAATTAGATTTTGATCCAATTTACGCTCCTATAAGCATTCCATTACCAAAAAAGGAAAGAAGAAGAGTACGACATAGCAGATAGGTAGTGTTTTTTCGACATTGATATGATATACTTTAGTGAAAAGTTTATCAATAATATTACTTTAATGTATCACTCCATCTGACGAATAGCATTAGCCCTCCATAGTGCCATATGAAATTACCACCACTATGCCATTTCTAGAGTCATTATGACAACATCTCCTATCATACACAATTCACTCACAGTAAAAAAAAATAAAAAATTACTCTAATCGAGTAATAAGGTCTGTGTTATATATTATCCTTTTCATATTTCACTTGTATAATCATAATTAACTTATTATTGTTTATTTTTCAAGCTGTTTCTTGAACAGTGTAAAAACGAAGAGAAAAGAAAATGTCTAGTATGAGAAACAAACGAGAACTCTTCTAAAAAAAATAAAAATAAAAAATCCTCTCCATATTATTATTGTTGTCAAATGATGTCTTGTACGGATTAGGCTTTCGTTATCCTTTTTTAAGTATTTAACACATCTACTAGTTTAAAAATTGGGATCGATGTGTTGACAAAGAAAATAATCTTGTATTTTTATTTAATGGTTGATTCTGTACGAGCGAGAATTGTTCAAGTAGTAAGCGTTTTTCTTTTTAATTTATACTTTGTGAGTTTTGTTAGTCGTACTAATTATTACATTAGTAGAATTAGTAATTTGAAAAAGAAGAAAAAAAGCACGGTCAAGTTATATAAATTTCCAATTGTATAAATATTCATTTATACTAATTTCAACGTATATAAGTCAATTCCTTAATTTTGGTAAAATTTAGTATAATTTTCGCTAACGCAACCTATCTAGTGACAGAATAACTTTTAAGTTGACAAGTAATTAATTAAATTATGTAGGTAAGAAAATGGAATAAGAATACCGTAAGAAAGAAGCTGAAATAGATATTATTAACAAATTTAATTAATATATATCTTATGAATTATGACCTTTAAAAATATTGTTATAAAAAAACTAACGCATCTTATCCTATCATTGATTAATAATTACTGTCATTTCATTGCACAAGAAATAGTAACAATCCAAAAATACCAAAGAAGACAAAAACAAAAGGATAGATTGTTACGTAGTGATGTAAAAGAAAAGTCCCCATTTAGACTTTAAACAATTCGTTAAACATGTTGCAAAAGACAATTAAGAGATATGATAGGATTTTTAATTATGATTCACCCGATTACAATTTAAATTTGGGTTTAAATTATTAAAATAACGCTTAACGTCCTCATCAAGGGCTAGTTAGTAACTGAATTCTAAATTTGTCAAGTCTTGTACATAGATTACTTAAGTTTTTAGTCACAAATATAAGGCTTGAACTAAAGCTATCAAGTTCAATTGAATTTGTATCTAATCTTTCAATTTTGCCCTTTCGTCCATTTTTAATTAAAAAATTTAAATTTTAGTCAGAAAGATATAGTTCTTTAGTAAGGACACTATTTTATAGACATATTTAAGGTGAATTCAAATTAATTGAACCAAATAAATTTTGGAGACAAAGATTTGAAGTATAATTATTTTATAGGAGTAATTTTTTAAGCTAATGGTATGTGGAAAAAAAAAAGAGAAGTGCCCTTTATGGGGTTTGAATGGCCACACCCCTTGGCAAATACTACATACTACAAAAAAACTAATAATGTTGACATTTCATATCATTAAAACTATTTATTACTACTAATTAATCCAACTTCCTTATATGATGTGATGGTGCTTTTTTGTGTCTCCATCTTTTACTATTCCATTGCCTTTTTCCCCCTCAACTTCAATGGCCCAAAAAAGATGTTGCCATTCACTTTTAGCCTTTCTGTTAGTGCCCACTCTCTATTGGTTGCTTTGATACAGTTGGGAATTAACCTTTTTATTATTTATTTATCATGGATAGACAAAAAAAAAAATTAAAAACAAGTTGTTTTCACTGTTCTTTTAGCTCTATGTAAATATTAGTGCAAAAGGAAAAGAAATAATACTTTGAGTATCGAATTCTCATGAGTTTGGACATACATTTTTGGTTATGACTACTTTCTCACGTAGAAAAAAAGTTACCATCACAAAAAGTAAAATGTATATCTAAACACAAATTCATTTTTCAAATATTCATTTTGAATTTAAGTTTAACTTATATATCTTTTTAAAATATCACCAAATTCATATTCAAACGCTTATATATGTTAAGACTCTCATTTAATTAAAAAGATAAAAGACTTTGAAGTGCAATCATGAGAATAGGAAGAAGAAGAAAAGAAAGTGTATATAAAAACAAGTTGTGCTATTATTTTTAGTGGTGTATTTTGAATAAGTCAAACATAAACATATATTATGGTGTTGTAATGGTCAAGTTGGAAAAATAGTTATATATAATTGGCCTATCTATATGTTTCCTCCTAAAAATGTAGGGACTATATATAATGCGACTACTCGACATTGATTTTTGATTTCACTTTTTATCTTTCTCTTTTTATAATAAGAGACTTCAATTTTGGAGATCACTTGTCTCATTCCCTTTAGAAGAAAAAAAAAAGAATTCTCTTCTTTTCTGTTTTTTCTTTAAAAGTTACTCGCTCCATCCAGAAATATTTATCATGTTACGTTTATCGAAAGTCAATTTAATTAATTTTCAAAGATAAATTAGATCACATTAATTTGATATTTTAAACAAAAAAAATTAGATATTCTAAAACTATATGAAAAGTATTATAAATTATAATTTGTTCATATTAATATGATGAAAAAACGAATCTTAATATATTAGTCAAAAATTTTATAATTTTACTTTAAAAATAGGAACTATTACAAACAATACCGGACGAAAAGAGTATTAGATAACAAAAGAAAGAGAGGGGGGCTGGTCTTTGAAACCCCAAACCTAAATAAATCAAGTTGACGATAACTATTATGAATTTCTTTATACCTTCATGTTTAATTAATTTGTTGCCACATCTTATTTATCATTTCTTCATATTAAAAATAGTTATTTGAAATAACTTTTATAATAACCTATGTTTTTATACAAAACAATAACAATAATAAGGAAAAATTAGCAATTAAGACAACTTTAAGAACATAATTAATCAAAATAACATCATTTTAAAATTTTTAATGAAAATGACAAAATAGCAATATGTTATATTAATTATACGTATTTTTATAAAATATGTATATTTTCAGATTTTAAAGTATTTTAGTATTAATAAATTAATATATAAATGGAAATACATTGATTGGACCAAAATATGGTCCAATGACATTAAATTGAAAAAAAAAGAAATTAATGATTTTACTTGTCGTGTAAAGACCAAGAAAGGTAAAAATTGATTTTAATTTTTAAATTCTCAGCCAAAATTTCATGTTCCTTCTTCAAATTTTCCATAATCAAAGCCATTCTGATCAACGATTCAAGCATATTTTCGAGTTAGGCTTATTATTAAAGCAAATTTCGTGGTGAAAAGGTTTGTTTAATTTTCGATTTCGAATTTTTGAGCTTTTTTTGTTCAAGTTCTGACATTGTTCAAATTTTCCAGAATCAAAGCCATTGTTATCAAGGATTCAAGCAGGTTTTAGAGATAGGTTCATTATTAAAAGCAGATTACGTGGTGGAAAGGTTAGTTTAAATTTCGGTTTCGATTTTTTGAGCGTTTTTTGTTCAAGTACTGATTTTGTATATCAAGAATTTATGGATAATATATGTGATTTTTGTTTTAATATAAATCATACATTTATGATTTTGTATTTTTTGTATATATCTTCTGTTTTTTTTTTTAATTTTTAAGTTTGGGTAGATTATGAAAAGCAATTGATTATCAAGGATTTAAGAAGATTTTTGAGCTAGATTCATTATTAAAAGCAGATTTCGTGGTGGCAAGGTTAGTTCAGATTTTGGTTTCGATTTTTTAGCGTTTTTTGTTAAAGTTATGATTTTGTATATCAACACTTTATGGACAATTTATGTGATTTTTGTTTTAATATACATTTATGATTTTGTATTTTTTGTATTTTTTTTGTGATTTTCTTTCAATTTATAAGATTAGGTAGATTATGAAAATTCATATATATAGAATCATTGTTGTTTGATGTTAAATACGCAGTTGTTAAAAGATTTTTTTCTTCTTCAGATTTTTGAATTGTTGGCAAAAAAAAAAGTGTATTTTATGCAATGGCTGATTCAGTCAGAATTACTAGAGGTATAAACAACAACGTTCAAAATTTTCCGGAATTTCCCTCATTTGATTTGTGCATTACTCAAGGATTGATCGAAAATGTAGGATCGGCGGCGAGAATGGCACAAGAGTATGAAATGACAATTGATAGCTCTTCAAAAAAAAGGAAAGTGTCGTGCTATAAAACCACTGTTGATCAACAAAAATATCCAAGTGATGAAGTATTACGTCATGACGATGAAGAGGTAATAAATTATTATCGAAACTAATTTTTATGCTATGTCTATAGTTGGTTTTTGTGTTTGAAATTTCATGTATTTCAGATTGGAAACTATATAGTATAAATACATAAAAAAAAATTGTATCCCTAAATGTGATGTGATAAATATCAAAAGTAAGTACAAATCATATGATTCATATATTACCATGAACCTGCCCCTATAGGTGTTTTTGTATTATAGTAGCCATTGTTTTTGCCCATAATTTGAATTTGTAAAAAAAAGAAACTCTCAATTTAAATTAGTTAATCTCAAAATTAGCTTATAATGTGTTTTACTAACAGAATTAACTATATTATTGTTACAGCAGAAATTGATTAATTAATTAATTTAATACTATATTATTTGTTGTATACATATATATAGATTGTTGAATAATGTAGTTATGTTCTCTTCAGCATATTTATGTATTCAAATGTTGATAGAATTATTGTATCAGCTTAGTTGTTGTTTGTTATTTATTTTATTTTATTTTTTATGTCATCAATATTCATGATTCTGAATTAACATTCACTATTTTGTTACAATGTAGTTTATCATATTCTATTTTTTTAACTAGTAATAGAGTCATATATCAGAAATTTTTTAAGTATGTATTCATTTTATTGTTGAACATGTGCAGGCAAATGAATTTTATGTCAAAAATAAACCAAAAAAAGCTCCCCATATTCATTGTTTCTTTAATCATGACATAAAAGCTGACTTGATGAAGTATTTACATGGACATGTATACAATGTATTCTGTGAAAGCACCTGCTTTGGTAAATATATGCAAATGCATCAATGTCGTGCTCGCGGACAAATACATAGGTGTTGCATGGCTTTAGAACTCAACTGTAGTTCTCGCCAAGCATTTGTAATGCGTGTAAATGGATCTACGCTGCGTTTCACTTTGAGAGAATTTGCTTTGATCAGTGGATTAAATTGTGTCAACGAAGAAACTGATTTCATATTTGACCAGTCAGAACAAAATCGTTTCATGGAAAAATATTTTGAGGGTGTTAAGTTGATCAGAAAAATTGATATAATGAGGAGTTTTCATCGAAAAGTGTGGGGGGAGAACGATCAGGATGGCCTGAAGTTTGCAATTTTATACTTCATTCAGACAGTGATTTTTTCCGGTGAAAGATCAACAAAAAAAGTTCCTAGATTATATTTTGATCTTGTTGAAAGTGGAAGGTACAACCAGTTTCCATGGGGGAAAAAAGCTTTCTTTTTGCTGATAAAGAGCCTGAGCAAGAGGTTAAATGGTAAAAAGCAATTTTACAGAATCGGGGGAATGCCTATTGTACTACAAGTATGGTTGTTTGAGTGCAGCTCGAGTAATGATTTCCAGGTCGCTCAAAAGGTTGATGACCATATTCCAAGGTTGCTCAATTGGCAGAGGACCAATGAGAGTCGTAGATACAAGAAACTTATGAACACCATATTTAGTGATGTTAATAACAAGGTACTTAACTTGACATATATTTAATAATCGTCAAGTTGTATGTTTTCTTATTGGTTTTATTTATAATAGTAACAATATGTTTGGAATCCAGATTAAATTCAGGAACATTACACCAAATCAAAGGGAACTTGCAGTATTGCAACTGCCACCGGAGGGTATCGAAAATCAAGATCCACCTCAGTATTCAGATTCATCAGATGATGATATAGATGATGAAATAATTGATACAGATGATGATCAACGAGAGGGAAGCTGTGACGACAAAGATTCTGAAGATGATTTTCGAGCACCTCCTCTACAAGCAGTAAAGGTCAAAAGGAAAGAAAATGTTGGTTCCTCAAAGTCGCCTCTTAGAAAAAGGACAAAGAAGCTGGTGACTGGTGGATCCAAACAGGTTGCAAAAAAATTGGAACCTCGAATTGCTATTAAACAGCCGATGAAAAAGAATGCTGAGTCAAAAAAGGTAATAAAGAAACTTAAGGTTATTTTTAAAACAAACTGAATGTCTACATGCATATCTAACAAATATACAACTTTCGAGTGATTATGATTTTTTTCAGAGAACAAGCGGATCTGAAGTGGAAGGCTGGGTGAAAGAGCTGTTAGATTTCAGAAAAGAAGTATTTACCATATAGTACATCTTTCATATTTATACACTTATTACAATTATAAATTTTCAATAACGTACATCATTATGTCATATTTCTAGGTAAAACAAGAGTTTGTTGAAATTCGCAATTTGATCAACGACAACTTCAAAACTGTTCTGGCAGCCATCAGTACAAAACGGGATGAGCAGGAGGTTTGTTATAAAAAAAAATGATGTAACGTATTTCAAATTTACACTTTTGTTAATGATTTACGTTGTAATATAACACAGGCAGAGCATTCTGATGATCATATTGTCCCTCCAAAATCAAATGATGAAGATGGGTATACACCACCTGTCACGACCCAAATTTTCAAGTCGTGATGGCACCTATGTTCCCAACCAATAGGTAAGCCAACCCAACATATTAACCCAACTAAACCAACAAATGAGTAAAAAAAAAAAGACTAACACTTAGCAAGAATCTCCAACATTGAGTTCATTATAAGTACGAAATGCGGAAGCTAAAATATATCACCCCAAGAATTGGTGTCTTAAGTACAAGAGCTTCTAGAATACGATACAAGTCTGAAACTAAAATGACAAATCTAACTTAAGGGATATCTTGTCTGAATACTGAATAACAGAATACGTAAAGATAGAGGGAGGTGTGGGCCACGGAACAGCCAAGCAGCTCACCACAACTCCAAGAACTTCAAGCCGGACTCAATTTGCTCCACGAGATGTGCTCCTACTCGGAATCGAATCTGCACCACAAAGAGTGCAACAAGCGTAGTATGAGTACGAAACCACGTGTACCCAGTATGTCTCATTGACCGACAACGAAGAAGTAGTGACGGGAGTTATATAAGAAAAATAAATTATTAAATTATACAAGTATATATATACATATATTACACTTACCATTTAGGTTCCATCAATAAAGGAAATCAAGTATCAAGTATTTTCCAAACACCAAACAAAACACATAATCATCAAAATAAATGATGTGATGAAATGCAATGCGATATAACACCATGTAATGAATTGTCTCAAAATACCCAGTACACACTTAACCGTATATACATGATACTCCTCGGAAATACATCGAGAGTTCATGACCCATGGGGGACTCGCGAGGTCCATATACCGACACGGACGATCTCCACGTGTCTGTGCGGACGATCTCAACGCACTATCATAATATCAACAATTTTCGCACGGACGATCTCCACGTGCCCAAATTACAATATTAACATCTCACCATCCCCAGCACGGACGATCTCCACGTGCCCAACTTATACTCAGTCTCATGTCTATGCATGTGCACAATATTATTTCAATAGAGGGGATGATAATGCATCTCAATCAATCAATATGAACATAATACATAACCACCTCAATTATCACAACTATACGGGTGAAATAAATAAAACACAATCACACAAGAAAATTCAAATCAATAATATATCAGCTAATGCCCATATGCTTTGGCATTCTTAAATTTCAATCCACATTCTATAATAGAAATTTTCCTTTTTATAACACCGGTACTCGTACCAATGCCCGTCACACTATTGATACGAGACCACCATCTTTCCCCCTTACCCCTTTGTCTATTTTCATTTTTAATCCTTAATTAGAAAAACGTCCTTCAACAAGTCTAAAAGTCTTAACATACCTCAAGTGCCGAATTCGTGTCACGAATCTTCAAGATAGTTCCTTCCCTTTTTGCAAAGTTTTGGAATGTTCCCAAACTACCAATTATGCAATATTCGAAGTAAGCAATTTTTTTGTAGACATTCAAATTATTACACTTTAATAAGATCCTTAAATGATTCCCTGCAACTTTTTACCTACAAATACCTATACCACTAATATTATCAAGAACAACAAATTTCTTTTTTTTTCAAAGCAAAATATTAATAATAAGTCATTATTCCCTGTAACTATTCCAATCAACCTTTTTTTTTTCTACCCACTAAGGATAATATTTATGAATAGACAATCCATATACTGCATAACTATGGCCATTTAAATTTTTATATTAATAAGCCAATTCAACCACGGAAAGATAAACAATAAATTTCTCCCACAACTCTAATCGAACACCCTCAATACTTACGGTAACTCACTTAATTTACCTGCTAGTCATAAGGAATAAATTAAATTAACAAATTGTACAACCCAAAAATTTTCCAGCAATACCTACTATTAATAATATCCTCCATCGTCAATATGAAGATTTATATAATCCAATTAAATAAAAAAAAAACTAAATTCTCAAATGATAACATACTAATACTAGTGACTAAATTCTGTAAATAAATAAATTAAGACCCATTTTCACTAGTTAACAAACCAGAAAAAATGCACTTTAAATGTGAGATCCTTCATTCTTTTTCTTTAATTTTATTCGGTCCAATTTCTAAATTTCTAAATAATTGGTCATGTCATCTGCCACTTTCATAATGAGCATCATTTGTGGGCATTCAATACTCCCCTCCTTAGGTTGATAAAATTTCACATAAAAAAAAAATTCATTTTCGTTTCTTTACAAAGGATCTGAATAGATCCAAAAATACTTTATTTTCTCATACATACACCAACAAATAATTTAAATTAACACTTTAATTCACTTTGACAATATACTCAAATGAAGAATTGAAAAGTTTGAGAATAAGTTGTTTACCTGAAGTTGACAAATTTCTTTTCCTCTACACGTTTTTTTTCTTGCAAGAATATGTAAATGGGGTTATGCTAATCCCTCATATATCTATATTTAAAGTATAGAAAGTGGTTAAGCCACTAACAAAATTTAATACTTAAATATTCAAAGTGGTTAAGCCACTAACAAAATTTATTAAATTAGTTATTAAAAAATTTTCATCAACTAGATATTTTTATTATTATTTTTTCGAATAGTTTAAAAATACCCCCTCAAAATTTTCAAAAGAAGTCAAACTAGTCCTAGTTCTCAAAACGACCTAGCGGGTCGTTACATCACCTACCACTTAAACAAAAGTTCGTCCTCGAACGGGAAAAAAAAGAGCTAACCTGAACGCTCAAAAAGATGAGGATATTTACTCCTCATGTCTGACTCTGTCTCCCATGTAGCCTCCTCCACTGGACGATGCTTCCACTGAACCTTTACTGAAGCAATCTTCTTGGACCTTAGCTTCCGAATTTGCCTATCCAAAATGATGATCGGCTCTTCCTCAAAAGTCAAATTCTGATCAAGTAACACTGAATCCCATTGAATCACATGATCACCACCTTGATGATACTTCTTAAGCATTGAAATATGAAAAACAGGATGAACACCTGACAAACCAGGTGGCAAAGCCAACTGATACGCCACCTCACCAATACGCTCAACAATCTCGAAAGGACCAATATACCTTGGACTCAACTTGCCCTTCTTTCCAAATCTCATCACACCCTTCATGGGTGAAACCTTAAGTAGAACCCTCTCTCCAACCATAAACTCCAAATCACGAACCTTCCTATCTGCGTAACTCTTTTGCCTGCTTTGAGCCATGATAAGTCTATCTTGGATCAACTTGACCTTGTCCAAAGACTCCCTCAACAAATCTGTACCCCATGGTCTAACCTCAAATGCATCAAACCAGCCAATTGGAGATCGACATCTCCTACCGTATAGAGCCTCAAATGGTGCCATCTCGATGCTCGAATGATAACTATTATTGTAAGCAAATTCCGCTAATGGCAAGAACTGATCCCAGTGACCACCAAAGTCAATCACACATGCTCGCAACATGTCCTCAAGAACCTGAATAGTCCGCTCAGACTGACCATCAGTCTGAGGGTGGAAAGCTGTACTAAGATCCACCCGAGTACCCAACTCCTTCTGCATAGACCGCCAGAAATGAGATGTAAATTGGGTGCCACGATCTGAAATAATAGATATAGGAACCCCATGCAAACGAACTATCTCTTGAATATAGATCTTGGCTAACTTCTGTGAGTTAAAGGTAGTCTGAACTGGTACAAAGTGTGCAGACTTAGTCAGTCGATCCACGATGACCCATATAGCATCAAATTTACCCAAGGTACGTGGCAACCCTACCACAAAGTCCATAGCAATGCGCTCCCACTTCCACTCAGGTATGGGCATCCTCTGAGTCACACCTCCAGGCTTTTGGTGTTCATACTTCACTTCCTGACAATTCAAACATCGAGATACAAAATCTACTATGTCCCTCTTCATACGACACCACCAATAGTGTTGCTTCAAATCACGATACATCTTAGTAGCCCCTGGATGAATAGAGTACCTCGAACTATGGGCCTCCTCCATGATTAATCTAGTCAAATCACCTGTACGAGGAACACAGATACGACCTTTAATCCTCAAAACTCCTTCACTATCAAGAATTGCAGCCTTGGCTTCTCCTTTTAACACCTTGTCCCTAATCTTACATAAATCACCATCATCAAACTGTTGAGCCCGAATCTGCTCCAATAAGGATGACCTAGCCTCCATATAAGCCAACACCTTACCAGGTTCTGAAATATCAAGTCTCACAAAGCTATGGGCCAAGGATTGGACATCCCTAGCTAAAGGACGCTCGTCGACCTGTAACATGGCTAGACTACCCATACTTACCGCCTTTCGACTCAAGGCATCTGCTACAACATTTGCCTTGCCTGGATGATAAAGAATAGTCATGTCGTAGTCCTTGAGCAACTCCAACCATCTCCGCTGCCTCAAATTCAGATCTCTTTGATTGAATATATATTGGAGGCTACGATGGTCCGTGAACACCTCACAATGCACGCCATAAAGATAATGCCTCCAAATCTTTAATGCAAACACAACAGCCGCCAACTCTAAATCATGAATAGGGTAGTTCTTCTCATGAACCTTTAACTGCCTCGAAGCATAAGCTATCACCCTTCCCTTCTGCATCAACACACAACCAAGACCAACCCGAGAAGCATCACAATATACGACAAAACCCTCTCCCTCCACGGGTAGGGTCAAAATCGAAGCAGTAGTCAATAAAGTCTTGAGCTTTTGGAAACTAACCTCACATTCGTCAGACCACTGAAAAGTTACCTCCTTCTGTGTCAATCTAGTTAATGGAGATGCAATGGATGAGAAACCCTCAACAAACCGTCGATAATAACCTGCAAGGCCCAAGAAACTCCGAATCTCAGTAACTGAAGTAGGTCTGACCCAATCTCTAACCGCCTCAATCTTCTTAGGATCCACCATGATACCCTCCTTGGACACTACATGTCCCAAGAATGCTACCGAACTAAGCCAAAACTCACACTTTGAAAACTTTGCATAAAGCTTCTTCTCCTTTAGAATCCCAAGAACAATCCTCAAATGATGCTCATGTTCCTTCTTAGTGCGTGAGTATATCAATATATCATCTATGAAAACAATAACAAAGGAATCTAAATACGGTCTGAACACTCCATTCATCAAGTCCATAAAAGCTGCTGGGGCATTAGTCAATCCGAAAGACATCACCAAAAACTCGTAATGACCATAACGTGTTCGAAAAGCCGTCTTAGGGATATCCTCCGCCCTAACTTTCAGCTGATGATAGCCAGATCTCAAGTCAATTTTAGAGAAAACTGAAGCACCCTGTAACTGATTAAATAAATCATCAATACGAGGTATCGGATACTTATTTCTGATGGTTACCTTATTCAACTGCCGATAGTCAATACACATACGCATAGATCCATCTTTCTTCTTCACAAATAACACTGGAGCACCCCAAGGAGATACACTTGGTCTAATAAAACCCTTGCTCAACAAATCCTGCAACTGCTCTTTCAACTCCTTCAATTCAGCCGGTGCCATACGATAAGGAGGAATGGAAATAGGCCGAGTGCCTGGCTCCACATCAATACAAAAATCAATATCACGATCTGGTGGAAGACCTGGCAAATCGGTCGGGAATACCTCTGAAAATTCACTCACCACTGGAATAGACTCAAGCATAGGAGTCTCAATACTAGTATCTCGAATGTGGGCCAAGTACACCAAACATCCTCTCTGTACCAACTGACGAGCCTTAAGGAATGATATCACACCCTTAGAAGGATGACTAAGAGTACCTCTCCATTCTACTATAGGAATTCCAGGCATAGCTAAAGTGATGGTCTTGGCATGACAATTTAAAATTGCGTGGTAAGAAGATAACCAATCCATACCAAGAATCACATCAAAATCTATCATATCTAAGACCTTTAAATCTGCATGAGTGTCATACCCCATCAAAGTAACAGTACATAAACGATACACCCGATCTACAACTACAGAATCCCCGACAGGAGTAGAAACACTTATCGGTAAATCAAGAGACTCACACAATATATCCAGACTAGGAGCAAAATATGTGGACACATAAGAATAAGTAGAGCCTGGATCAAATAATACAGTAGCTGGTCGATGACAAACCGGAATAATACCTGTGATAACAGCATCTGAGGCTTCAGCCTCTGGCCTACCTGGAAAAGCATAACAGTGAGAACGACCTCCATCAGATTGTGAACCTCCACGACCCCCACCTCGACCAGAAGGAGAACCACCTCTACCTAAATGAGAACCACCTCTACCATTTTGTGCACCACCCCTAGCTGGAGGTTGTGCAGCCCTGGAAGTCGAAGCCTGAGAACCCTGATGTAAGCCACCACGTCTGGTCCTAGGGCAGTCTCTCACAAAGTGTCCCATATCACCACACTCAAAGCAGCCCCTACGAGACGCAGGCTGATGAGAGGAACCTGAATGACCAGAATGCCCTCCACGAACTACAGGTCTAGAAGATGAACCCTGCGAAGTATGCACCAAGCTCGAAGAGTTATGCCCAGCGTATCCAGCCTCAGACGCTGGTATAGCAGCATGAATGGGTCTGCTGGACTGAGGGTGATAACCTCTGCCTAAGTAACCCCGACTCCTAGGCGGAGCACCACCATAATCACCTGAATAACGAGTCCTTTTGCCCTCTCGCTGCTCAAATCCCTCACGTCGAATCATCTCCAACTCCTTAGCAGCATCTACCACTTTCTGGAATGGAACACCAGAAGCAGCAACCTGAGAAACTCCTAGACGAATTGGAATAATCAGCCCCTTAACAAACCTCCTCACTCTCTCAGCCTCTATGGGAAGTATCATCGAAGCATGCCTAGCCAAGGCATGAAATTTACCCTCATACTCTGCAACTGACATACCATTTTGCTGCAAACCCTCAAACTCGGCCCTCTTGCGCTCCCTCTCACTACGTGGAACAAATTTGGATAGAAATACCTGGGTAAACTCAGTCCAGGATAGTGGATGAGATCCAGCTGGCCTACTACTAATATAATCCCTCCACCACTGTTTAGCAGAGCCAGTCATCTGAAACGTTGTGTAGTCAACTCCATGAGACTCCACTAATCCAAGATTATGCAACCTCTCATGACAACTAACTATAAACTCATATGCATCCTCAGCTAAGTCACCAGTATAAGTAGGAGGATTCATTAGTCTGAACCTCCCAAACATCTTTTGCTCATCAATAGTCATAGAAGGCCTGTTCACCAAATGTGATGTCATATC
The DNA here is from genome assembly GCA_032847665.1 of Solanum chilense. NCBI lineage: Eukaryota > Viridiplantae > Streptophyta > Magnoliopsida > Solanales > Solanaceae > Solanum > Solanum chilense. The sequence goes on along the minus strand of CM064963.1, from coordinate 102,446,256 downwards.
TGGAAACTCCATACTATCCAAACGAGGAGCTACAGCGGCAGCTGGCTGAGTCCTGGGAGTCTGAGAATCTGGAGCAACTATCGGGTCTGTAGTTTGACCTCCAACACGAGTCTGTGAGCCATCAGAAGTGACAGACAAAGCTCCTGCCTGGGCCATCCTCTCTAGGATTCCTAACATACGAGCCAAGGTATCTTAAAGCACTGGGGGGACAATAGTACTGGGTGGAGCCTGAGCTAGCCCATCCCCCTCGACACGATCTTGCACATCCCCATGAATAACCTCTGCATCAGGAGGTACGGTCCTATCACGACCCTGGGTAGCTACTGGTACTTGACCATCCACCGGTGCTGCAACGCGGCCCCTACCCCGACCTCGAGCTCGTCCCCTACCTCTACCTCGGATAGTGTTCCCAGAAGCAGGCGCAGGAATAGGATCCTGACCACCACTTACCGATGTACGATTCCTCGCCATCTGAGAGAATATGAAATATCAAGATTAGAATTTCTACAAGGTCAAGTGTGCACGATAATGAATAAAAGAAAAGAATATTTCCTAAATGTCCTATAGCCTCTCGAAGATAGGTATGGACGTCTTCATACCGATCCGCAAGACTCTACTAGACATTGCTCTTGTACTCATGAGACCGATGAACCTAGCGCTCTGATACCAAATTTGTCACGACCCAAATTTTCAAGTCGTGATGGCACCTATGTTCCCAACCAATAGGTAAGCCAACCCAACATATTAACCCAACTAAACCAACAAATGAGTAAAAAAAAAAGACTAACACTTAGCAAGAATCTCCAACATTGAGTTCATTATAAGTACGAAATGCGGAAGCTAAAATATATCACCCCAAGAATTGGTGTCTTAAGTACAAGAGCTTCTAGAATACGATACAAGTCTGAAACTAAAATGACAAATCTAACTTAAGGGATATCCTGTCTGAATACTGAATAACAGAATACGTAAAGATAGAGGGAGGTGTGGGCCACGGAACAGCCAAGCAGCTCACCACAACTCCAAGAACTTCAAGCCGGACTCAATTTGCTCCACGAGATGTGCTCCTACTCGGAATCGAATCTGCACCACAAAGAGTGCAACAAGCGTAGTATGAGTACGAAACCACGTGTACCCAGTATGTCTCATTGACCGACAACGAAGAAGTAGTGACGGGAGTTATATAAGAAAAATAAATTATTAAATTATACAAGTATATATATACATATATTACACTTACAATTTATGTTCCATCAATAAAGGAAATCAAGCATCAAGTATTTTCCAAACACCAAACAAAACACATAATCATCAAAATAAATGATGTGATGAGGAATCGTACATCGGTAAGTGGTGGTCAGGATCCTATTCCTGCGCCTGCTTCTGGGAACACTATTCGAGGTAGAGGTAGGGGACGAGCTCGAGGTCGGGGTAGGGGCCGTGTTGCAGCACCGGTGGATGGTCAAGTACCAGTAGCTACCCAGGGTCGTGATAGGACCGTACCTCCTGATGCAGAGGTTATTCGTGGGGATGTGCAAGATCGTGTCGAGGGGGATGGGCTAGCTCAGGCTCCACCCAGTACTATTGTTCCCCCAGTGCTTCAAGATACCTTGGCTCGTATGTTAGGAATCCTAGAGAGGATGGCCCAGGCAGGAGCTTTGCCTGTCACTTCTGATGGCTCACAGACTCGTGTTGGAGGTCAAATTCCAGACCCGATAGTTGCTCCAGATTCTCAGACTCCCAGGACTCAGCCAGCTGCCGCTGTAGCTCCTCGTTTGGATAGTATGGAGTTTCCAGATATGACATCACATTTGGTGAACAGGCCTTCTATGACTATTGATGAGCAAAAGATGTTTGGGAGGTTCAGACTAATGAATCCTCCTACTTATACTGGTGACTTAGCTGAGGATGCATATGAGTTTATAGTTAGTTGTCATGAGAGGTTGCATAATCTTGGATTAGTGGAGTCTCATGGAGTTGACTACACAACGTTTCAGATGACTAGCTCTGCTAAACAGTGGTGGAGGGATTATATTAGTAGTAGGCCAGCTGGATCTCATCCACTATCCTGGACTGAGTTTACTCAGGTATTTCTATCCAAATTTGTTCCACGTAGTGAGAGGGAGCGCAAGAGGGCCGAGTTTGAGGGTTTGCAGCAAAATGGTATGTCAGTTGCAGAGTATGAGGGTAAATTTCATGCCTTGGCTAGGCATGCTTCGATGATACTTCCCACAGAGGCGGAGAGAGTGAGGAGGTTTGTTAAGGGGTTGATTATTCCGATCCGTCTAGGAGTTTCTCAGGTTGCTGCTTCTGGTGTTCCATTCCAGAAAGTGGTAGATGCTGCTAAGGAGTTGGAGATGATTCGACGTGAGGGATTTGAGCAGCGAGAGGGCAAAAGGACTCGTTATTCAGGTGATTATGGTGGTGCTCCGTCTAGGAGTCGGGGTTATTTGGGCAGAGGTTATCACCCTCAGTCCAGCAGACCCATTCATGCTGCTATACCAGCATCTGAGGCTGGATACGCTGGGCATAACTCTTCGAGCTTGGTGCATACTTCGCAGGGTTCATCTTCTAGACCTGTACTTCGTGGAGGGCATTCTGGTCATTCAGGTTCCTCTCATCAGCCTGCGTCTCGTAGGGGCTGTTTTGAGTGTGGTGATATGGGACACTTTGTGAGAGACTGCCCTAGGACCAGACGTGGTGGCTTACATCAGGGTTCTCAGGTTTCGACTTCCAGGGCTGCACAACCTCCAGCTAGGGGTGGTGCACAGAATGGTAGAGGTGGTTCTCATTCAGGTAGAGGTGGTTCTCTTTCTGGTCGAGGTGGTGGTCGTGGAGGTTCACAATCTGATGGAGGTCGTTCTCACTGTTATGCTTTTCCAGGTAGGCCAGAGGCTGAAGCCTCAGATGCTGTTATCACAGGTATTATTCCGGTTTGTCATCGACCAGCTACTGTATTATTTGATCCAGGCTCTACTTATTCTTATGTGTCCACATATTTTGCTCCTAGTCTGGATATATTGTGTGAGTCTCTTGATTTGCCGATAAGTGTTTCTACTCCTGTCGGGGATTCTGTAGTTGTAGATCGGGTGTATCGTTTATGTACTGTTACTTTAATGGGGTATGACACTCATGCAGATTTAAAGGTCTTAGATATGATAGATTTTGATGTGATTCTTGGTATGGATTGGTTATCTTCTTACCACGCAATTTTAAATTGTCATGCCAAGAGCATCACTTTAGCTATGCCTGGAATTCCTATAGTAGAATGGAGAGGTACTCTTAGTCATCCTTCTAAGGGTGTGATATCATTCCTTAAGGCTTGTCAGTTGGTACAGAAAGGATGTTTGGTGTACTTGGCCCACATTCGAGATACTAGTATTGAGACTCCTATGCTTGAGTCTATTCCAGTGGTGAGTGAATTTTCAGAGGTATTCCCGACCGATTTGCCAGGTCTTCCACCAGATCGTGATATTGATTTTTGTATTGATGTGGAGCCAGGAACTCGGCCTATTTCCATTCCTCCTTATCGTATGGCACCGGCTGAATTGAAGGAGTTGAAGGAGCAGTTGCAGGATTTGTTGAGCAAGGGTTTTATTAGACCAAGTGTATCTCCTTGGGGTGCTCCAGTGTTATTTGTGAAGAAGAAAGATGGATCTATGCGTATGTGTATTGACTATCGGCAGTTGAATAAGGTAACCATCAGAAATAAGTATCCGATACCTCGTATTGATGATTTATTTGACCAGTTGCAGGGTGCTTCAGTTTTCTCCAAAATTGACTTGAGATCTGGCTATCATCAGCTGAAAGTTAGGGCGGAAGATATCCCTAAGACAGCTTTTCGAACACGTTATGGTCATTACGAGTTTTTGGTGATGTCTTTCGGATTAACTAATGCCCCAGCAGCTTTTATGGACTTGATGAATGGAGTGTTCAGACCGTATTTAGATTCCTTTGTTATTATTTTCATAGATGATATATTGATATACTCACGCACTAAGGAGGAACATGAGCATCATTTGAGGATTGTTCTTGGGATTCTAAAGGAGAAGAAGCTTTATGCAAAGTTTTCAAAGTGTGAGTTTTGGCTTAGTTCGGTAGCATTCTTGGGACATATAGTGTCCAAGGAGGGTATCATGGTGGATCCTAAGAAGATTGAGGCGGTTAGAGATTGGGTCAGACCTACTTCAGTTACTGAGATTCGGAGTTTCTTGGGCCTTGCAGGTTATTATCGACGGTTTGTTGAGGGTTTCTCATCCATTGCATCTCCATTAACTAGATTGACACAGAAGGAGGTGACTTTTCAGTGGTCTGACGAATGTGAGGTTAGTTTCCAAAAGCTCAAGACTTTATTGACTACTGCTCCGATTTTGACCCTACCCGTGGAGGGAGAGGGTTTTGTCGTATATTGTGATGCTTCTCGGGTTGGTCTTGGTTGTGTGTTGATGCAGAAGGGAAGGGTGATAGCTTATGCTTCGAGGCAGTTAAAGGTTCATGAGAAGAACTACCCTATTCATGATTTAGAGTTGGCGGCTGTTGTGTTTGCATTAAAGATTTGGAGGCATTATCTTTATGGCGTGCATTGTGAGGTGTTCACGGACCATCGTAGCCTCCAATATATATTCAATCAAAGAGATCTGAATTTGAGGCAGCGGAGATGGTTGGAGTTGCTCAAGGACTACGACATGACTATTCTTTATCATCCAGGCAAGGCAAATGTTGTAGCAGATGCCTTGAGTCGAAAGGCGGTAAGTATGGGTAGTCTAGCCATGTTACAGGTCGACGAGCATCCTTTAGCTAGGGATGTCCAATCCTTGGCCCATAGCTTTGTGAGACTTGATATTTCAGAACCTGGTAAGGTGTTGGCTTATATGGAGGCTAGGTCATCCTTATTGGAGCAGATTCGGGCTCAACAGTTTGATGATGGTGATTTATGTAAGATTAGGGACAAGGTGTTAAAAGGAGAAGCCAAGGCTGCGATTCTTGATAGTGAAGGAGTTTTGAGGATTAAAGGTCGTATCTGTGTTCCTCGTACAGGTGATTTGACTAGATTAATCATGGAGGAGGCCCATAGTTCGAGGTACTCTATTCATCCAGGGGATACTAAGATGTATCGTGATTTGAAGCAACACTATTGGTGGTGTCGTATGAAGAGGGACATAGTAGATTTTGTATCTCGATGTTTGAATTGTCAGCAAGTGAAGTATGAACACCAAAAGCCTGGAGGTGTAACTCAGAGGATGCCCATACCTGAGTGGAAGTGGGAGCGCATTGCTATGGAATTTGTGGTAGGGTTGCCACGTACCTTGGGTAAATTTGATGCTATATGGGTCATCGTGGATCGACTGACTAAGTCTGCACACTTTGTACCAGTTCAGACTACCTTTAACTCACAGAAGTTAGCCAAGATCTATATTCAAGAGATAGTTCGTTTGCATGGGGTTCCTATATCTATTATTTCAGATCGTGGCACCCAATTTACATCTCATTTCTGGCGGTCTATGCAGAAGGAGTTGGGTACTCGGGTGGATCTTAGTACAGCTTTCCACCCTCAGACTGATGGTCAGTCTGAGTGGACTATTCAGGTTCTTGAGGACATGTTGCGAGCATGTGTGATTGACTTTGGTGGTCACTGGGATCAGTTCTTGCCATTAGCGGAATTTGCTTACAATAATAGTTATTATTCGAGCATCGAGATGGCACCATTTGAGGCTCTATACGGTAGGAGATGTCGATCTCCAATTGGCTGGTTTGATGCATTTGAGGTTAGACCATGGGGTACAGATTTGTTGAGAGAGTCTTTGGACAAGGTCAAGTTGATCCAAGATAGACTTATCATGGCTCAAAGCAGGCAAAAGAGTTACGCAGATAAGAAGGTTCGTGATTTGGAGTTTATGGTTGGAGAGAGGGTTCTACTTAAGGTTTCACCCATGAAGGGTGTGATGAGATTTGGAAAGAAGGGCAAGTTGAGTCCAAGGTATATTGGTCCTTTCGAGATTGTTGAGCGTATTGGTGAGGTGGCGTATCAGTTGGCTTTGCCACCTGGTTTGTCAGGTGTTCATCCTGTTTTTCATATTTCAATGCTTAAGAAGTATCATCAAGGTGGTGATCATGTGATTCAATGGGATTCAGTGTTACTTGATCAGAATTTGACTTTTGAGGAAGAGCCGATCATCATTTTGGATAGGCAAATTCGGAAGCTAAGGTCCAAGAAGATTGCTTCAGTAAAGGTTCAGTGGAAGCATCGTCCAGTGGAGGAGGCTACATGGGAGACAGAGTCAGACATGAGGAGTAAATATCCTCATCTTTTTGAGCGTTCAGGTTAGCTCTTTTCTTTCCCGTTCGAGGACGAACTTTTGTTTAAGTGGTAGGTGATGTAACGACCCGCTAGGTCGTTTTGAGAACTAGGACTAGTTTGACTTCTTTTGAAAATTTTGAGGGGGTATTTTTAAACTATTCGAAAAAAAAATAATAAAAATATCTAGTTGATGAAATTTTTTTTAATAACTAATTTAATAAATTTTGTTAGTGGCTTAACCACTTTGAATATTTAAGTATTAAATTTTGTTAGTGGCTTAACCACTTTCTATACTTTAAATATAGATATATGAGGGATTAGCATAACCCCATTTACATATTCTTGCAAGAAAAAAAAACGTGTAGGGGAAAAGAAATTTGTCAACTTCAGGTAAGCAACCTATTCTCAAACTTTTCAATTCTTCATTTGAGTATATTGTCAAAGTGAATTAAAGTGTTAATTTAAATTATTTGTTGGTGTATGTATGAGGAAATAAAGTATTTTTGGATCTATTCATATCCTTTGTAAAGGAACGAAAATGAATTCTTTTTATTTATGTGAAATTTTATCAACCTAAGGAGGGGAGTATTGAATGCCCACAAATGATGCTCATTATGAAAGTGGCAGATGACATGACCAATTATTTAGAAATTTAGAAATTGGACCGAATAAAATTAAAGAAAAAGAATGAAGGATCTCACATTTAAAGTGCATTTTTCTGGTTTGTTAACTAGTGAAAATGGGTCTTAATTTATTTATTTACAGAATTTAGTCACTAGTATTAGTATGTTATCATTTGAGAATTTAGTTTTTTTTTTTATTAATTGGATTATATAAATCTTCATATTGACGATGGAGGATATTATTAATAGTAGGTATTGCTGGAAAATTTTTGGGTTGTACAATTTGTTAATTTAATTTATTCCTTATGACTAGCAGGTAAATTAAGTGAGTTACCGTAAGTATTGAGGGTGTTCGATTAGAGTTGTGGAAGAAATTTATTGTTTATCTTTCCGTGGTTGAATTGGCTTATTAATATAAAAAATTTAAATGGCCATAGTTATGCAGTATATGGATTGACTATTTATAAATATTATCCTTAGTGGGTAGAAAAAAAAAAGGTTGATTGGAATAGTTACAGGGAATAATGACTTATTATTAATATTTTGCTTTGAAAAAAAAAAGTAATTTGTTGTTTCTTGATAATATTAGTGGTATAGGTATTTGTAGGTAAAAAGTTGCAGGGAATATTTAAGGATCTTATTAAAGTGTAATAATTTGAATGTCTACAAAAAAATTGCTTACTTCGAATATTGCATAATTGGTAGTTTGGGAACATTCCAAAACTTTGCAAAAAGGGAAGGAACTATCTTGAAGATTCGTGACACGAATTCGGCACTTGAGGTATGTTAAGACTTTTAGACTTGTTGAAGGACGTTTTTCTAATTAAGGATTAAAAAATGAAAATAGACAAAGGGGTAAGGGGGAAAGATGGTGGTCTCGTATCAATAGTGTGACGGGCATTGGTACGAGTACCGGTGTTATAAAAAGGAAAATTACTATTATAGGATGTGGATTGAAATTTGAGAATGCCAAAGCATATGGGCATTAGCTGATATATTATTGATTTGAATTTTCTTGTGTGATTGTGTTTTATTTATTTCACCCGTATAGTTGTGATAATTGAGGTGGTTATGTATTATGTTCATATTGATTGATTGAGATGCATTATCATCCCCTCTATTGAAATAATATTGTGCACATGCATAGACATGAGACTGAGTATAAGTTGGGCACGTGGAGATCGTCCGTGCTGGGGATGGTGAGATGTTAATATTGTAATTTGGGCACGTGGAGATCGTCCGTGCGAAAATTGTTGATATTATGATAGTGCGTTGAGATCGTCCGCACAGACACGTGGAGATCGTCCGTGTCGGTATATGGACCTCGCGAGTCCCCCATGGGTCATGAACTCTCGATGTATTTCCGAGGAGTATCATGTATATACGGTTGAGTGTGTACTGGGTATTTTGAGACAATTCATTACATGGTGTTATATTGCATTGCATTTCATCACATCATTTATTTTGATGATTATGTGTTTTGTTTGGTGTTTGGAAAATACTTGATGCTTGATTTCCTTTATTGATGGAACCTAAATTGTAAGTGTAATATATGTATATATATACTTGTATAATTTAATAATTTATTTTTCTTATATAACTCCCGTCACTACTTCTTCGTTGTCGGTCAATGAGACATACTGGGTACACGTGGTTTCGTACTCATACTACGCTTGTTGCACTCTTTGTGGTGCAGATTCGATTCCGAGTAGGAGCACATCTCGTGGAGCAAATTGAGTCCGGCTTGAAGTTCTTGGAGTTGTGGTGAGCTGCTTGGCTGTTCCGTGGCCCACACCTCCCTCTATCTTTACGTATTCTGTTATTCAGTATTCAGACAGGATATCCCTTAAGTTAGATTTGTCATTTTAGTTTCAGACTTGTATCGTATTCTAGAAGCTCTTGTACTTAAGACACCAATTCTTGGGGTGATATATTTTAGCTTCTGCATTTCGTACTTATAATGAACTCAATGTTGGAGATTCTTGCTAAGTGTTAGTCTTTTTTTTTTTACTCATTTGTTGGTTTAGTTGGGTTAATATGTTGGGTTGGCTTACCTATTGGTTGGGAACATAGGTGCCATCACGACTTGAAAATTTGGGTCGTGACACTTTTCAACATATATAATATATAAACTTGAATTAAAATTCCGTCTTTTTAAAATGGGGAGGCCTATAAACCCGACGGATAGATTTTTCATCGGCCCATTTCAACACTATTTCAACACAAAATCATACGAGATTATCAAAATAAAGTTTTAAAATACTATAATATGCAACCACTAACAAACAATATTCAAAATAATTAATAAACCAGAGACTAGCAAGATAATTGATAGAAATAGAGCAACAACTCATATAATAAATAAAACATAAGTAAAATTGAAGCCAACAAAGGACAAAAATAAAAAATAAGAAAAAGAACAAGAATAAAATAAAACTAAAATACAATACTAACATATTCTAGAAATTTACAGTAGCATCTTTACAAATGTTATAGTAAGTATTTCTATAGAAATCACTTACAAAACAAAAGCAAATAAAAGAACCAAACTTAATTGACATACTCAAAAAGAAGTTTTAGCAAAACAAAGTATAAAATAAATAATATAAGTATTCAAACAAGGTTGCACACGTAACAAAAACACTACTAAATATCAGTAATAACAAAAATTGATAAAGAAAACAATAATAGTAAATAATGAAATAAAAAGGAATAATGGAAACAAACAGTGAGGTTTCGCCGGAGTTTTGCATTTCCAACTGTTGTAAATGGCTTCCACCGTTGTGGATTCGTTGAGATCAATGCAGCACGACTTGGGAATTTTAGTGTTGTTCCATCTTGAAGCTGTCTAAGATCTGGCGTCCGTTCGGAGCTTCGCCGGAGCTTGGAGCTCATTTGAATGGCAGCAGGTTACCAGAGCTTTCGAAGCTCGTCGGCTTTGTTGTTGTTTGGTGGAGGAACTCGTGGGGTTGTTGGCTGTTTGCTGGAAATCGAGGGGGTTTTTGGTTGCTGGAAATGGTTGGAGAGAGTAGAAGAGGCGAGGGGAGGAGGAGAGGTGGCCGACGAAAAGAAGGAGAGGAGGAAGGGGAGAGGAAGGCGGCTGGGTGGTGTTTGGAGGAAGAGAGAAGAGGAGGCAGAGGGTCAGCGGAAGAGGAGAGGGGGGCGGCTGGGAGCAGCTGGGAGGAGAAAGAGAGGAGAGGGGGCTGCGGCTCCCCCCTCTTTTTTCTGAAAATTCAATTCCCCCTCTTTTGACCTAGTTACCCACTTAAATAAAAACTCAAAATGGGATCAAATGACGGGCTTAGCGTTGTGGCCCAAAATTACGAATTTTTTAAAAATGTTAGGCCAAAATTGGGTGTCAACAACAAGGGTCTTTACAAGCATCATGCAAAAAAAGTAAGTAAAGTAAGACCATTTAACTATTATTAGAATTTATTCTTGTTGTCCAATAAATAATGATTTATAATGATTACACAATTGTAGAGAAAACAAGGAGGATCACTACTTAGCCAGTTTTCTCTGCAATTGTGTAATCATTATAAATCATTAATTTATTGGACAACAAGAATAAATTCTAATAATAGTTGAATGGTCTTTCTTTACTTACTTTTTTGCATGATGCTTGTAAATACCATCGTTTATCCATTGCGAGAAGGATGTCATTAGTTTAGTTGGACCTTCGCCGTCAATGTTTAAACCTTCAAATGGATATTGTCGCTTCACATCACAACTAACAACTTCGACTTTCTTCCCTTTCTTTTTCGCTTTCGCTTTTTCTTTCTGCTTCACCTTCTCCTTCTCCTTCTCCATCCCCTTTGCCTTCTTCTTCTTCTCCTTCTCTATCTCCTGTTTTGCCTTCTTCTTCTTCTCCTTCTCTTCATTTGCCTTCTTCTTCTTCTCCTTCTTCTTCTCTTCATTTGCCTTCTTCTCTCTCTCCTTCTCCTTCTCTTCATTTGCCTTCTTCTTCTTCTCCTTCTCTTTCTCTTCATTTGCCTTCTTCTCCCTCTCCTTCTCCTCCTTTGCATTCTTCTCCTTTTCCTTCTCCTCTTTAGCCTTCTTCTCCTTTTATTTCTTCTCAATAATCATAGAAAGTGTTTGAGAAATAGATTTTTTCAACCTCCTACATTTCAAAGGCTGTGAAGTCTTCTTGGATCTTTGCACATCAATATTATGAGACATTTCTTAAAAATATCAGTGAGTTTTTTAACACAATTAATAAAATAATCATGTTGCTGCTGACATTCTTCGCATAGACAAAAAAGAGCATTTCATGTTAGAACATTGAGTTGTTGTCATAGATGAAGCTTCTTGTATCATTTCATCTACAAGGTAAATAAAAAAATGTTGAGAGTTTACAATTCATTATAAAATAATAATAGCAGTATGTTGCAACCGATGGATAGTCTGTTGCGATAAATTAACATTATGTTGCCACATATGTACGTGCTGTTGCGCAACATATACATCTTATGTAGCAACAGATGCATCATATGTTGACACATCTGTATAGATTATTGCAACATTTGAATCTTATGTGGCAACAAATGACCAACATATCACTAAAATGTGGCAACATACGCTAAATATATTTTGGACACCTGAACAACACTATATTTCTAAAATCATATCAACAAAATGGCCAAAAAAAAGAAGAACAACAACAACAAAAAATGACTTTTCACTGAATGATAACATTACAGATACATTTCCTCAAAATAAGGATTTTTTGAGTTGGTTGATTTTCTTTCAAAAATGATAAATAATACACATCATTAAGTCAATTATTCATAATTTACACCTACAGAACATTTTATCGTTCATTAACCCAAGAAAAACACTTCAAAAATTGTAAAGTATTTCAAAAAAATAACTTACCAATTTCTAGTAGAACATGATTACAGTTCAGAAAGATGAGAGGAAGAGTAACAACTGCAGAGGAAGAGTAACGACGAATTTTCGAATTTCTAAGGAAGAAGAAGAACAATCCCCCAAGGGAGGAAGAAAAAAGAGAGAAGAGAGCAAATATTTTTTCTTTTAAATGATTTGGTTTGAATTATAAAAGTGTGTTTTATTTTATTTTATAAAGATTAGAAAGTTTTGAAAATGTTAATTTGGTCCAATAATTAGTTAATTATATTTTAAAGAGGATTTGACCAACTTTTAGTCAATGTGTCACTAAAAATAAAAACGAGACTTATTTGACATCTTTTCCTTTATTTTCTCTACTTAATATGTATCATTTAACAATATGATTTAGTATTATCTGATTATTATTGTTTTTAGACTATACATGATTTCGCTGGGAGTATACTTGGCACCGAGTGGCCTTAGGGATGAAGATTTTCGGTCAACATATGTGGATCTTTAGTAGTTATCTCTAAGTCCCAAAACTATATTTCACCATGAAATTTTCTCTCTAATAGATAGTAGCTTAGTGGATTCACATTAGCTCAGTTTCAAGTCCCTTAAGATTGCAACTATTAGACACCCTTTTTTCGGCGTGGGCTAGTAAATTAAATTACATGTAGTAGCTCACATGATTTATATAAATTTTAGTATCTCCCACAATCAGTCTTTCAGTTATTGCAGGAGCTTGTACTTATGTATTTCAGATCATTATACTTCAACTTCATGTTATTTTACTTGGTCATTTATCAACCTATCTTACTAATTCAGTATGTTCCAGATATCATGTTTCATATTCATATTTCTCATACACAATACATTCAAAGTAATAACCACATACTTTCTGCCTATATTATTTGATAATATAGGTTTTGACATTTAGTATTCAACATGCGGTTAGTACAATCTCATATAAGCTAGCAATAGAGTTTGGTCAGTCTTCATCTCGCTGAACACAATCTCATATCTTCTTTTCAGTTATTTACTTTTAGTTTCAGAAAATTGGAGTAAGTTATGGAGGGATTTATCTTGGCAAATCATATTAGTAGAGGTTTTAAAGATAGTTAGGTGTAGATTCAACTTATGTTATTTCTTTTGAATATTAGTAATCTCAGTCTTATGGACTTTATTAAGATATTTTAGATTTATCTTCCACGTTTACATTTCAATTTCTATTAATTTATTTCAATCTTAGAATCATGACATACCATAAGCTTATCTTGGGGTCATTTGTGGCTCTAAGCACAAAATGTCACGTCTAGGGAATAGTCTCTGAGCATAAGACTTCCTCTTCTCTAAAAACTCTTTCTTTTTCACCACATTGGTTTCGTCTTCCCAAAATAATCATTTTAAGTCTTCTTTTTTTTTTTTTAAGTATATTTTTCACATCAATCACTTTTGTCTCTTCTATAGTTCTATATATTCCTTGTTCTTCACTTTTTTTTTCTTCATCCATCTTCTTACTATACATCTGTTCATTTGACAATACCTCCAGAGACTCGATGGAAAAGTTTAAAAAGGATCCATTCCTACCACCCCCTCTTGCACTTTTCAACTTCTACCCTTGCTTGCATAAATTATAAACAAATATTTTTGAACAAATATTCTCTATTACTTACGAAATATAAAAAAATAATTAAAAATCACTCTTTTTTTTTAAAAGAAAAACATTTTCTTTCATATCAAAAGCTTCGAAACAAATTCTTAATTCGTTCTATATTAATTGTCATAAATAAAAAGAATAGTTTTACTAATTTAATTAGTATTTTTTAAAAACTTTACAACTTTATAGACACTTTCAAAATGAACTATATGTAAAGTTAAAATGATAAAAATTTAGTTAATCCTCACAAATATTTTAAGACAATGTAAACAATTTATATGGGACAATCAAGTGGGGGGTTTTGAAATGTTGACTTTCAAACATGGCTCTTTTGACTCTTTCCCAAACATGCCTTTAGCCAAACCCCACTCACTTTTCATTGGTATAATACCTAAATGTGACATAACAAACGACATCGTTTAACAATATAAGCGACACCTAGTCTTATTCTTTTAGTTCATTTTTATTTGTCATGTTATATTTTTCAAAAGTTAATTTGATTAATTTTTAAAGTTAAATTAGATTATATTACTTTGATATTTTATACAAAAATATTAGATATTCAAAAACTACATGGAAAGTACTAAAAAATGCAATTTTTTACAATTTAATATGATTAAAAATATCTTTAAATATTAATTAAAGTTCTTATAATTTGATCCTAAAAATAGAAACTATAACAAATAATAATTTACGGAGGGAATAGTAAAAAATAGAGATCTTTCCCTCTCTTAGCCAATTTTTGGTGCCCATTTGGAGATTTAAACAAACAATATATATATACATATATTTAAGAGCTCTTCTCTTTTGCAAATAAAGAAATACATGTTGTAAAAATTATTATTTTAAATCATATGTGTTTTTGTTCCATTTTCATACAAATTGAGGAGTTGACAAACCTTTGTTTGGATGAATCCAAGGTAACTGAGTGACTCTTCTGTCTTTGTGTCTTCAGATATATCATGTATGTATATAATTTCATAATGGGTCAATTTTGTTTTTCTTTTTTTTCCTTAAAGATTCTTACTTTCTTGACTTTTTCTTGGTTCTTGATTGATAAATTAGAAGACCCTTGTTCTTGTTCTTTCTATCATATTGTTGTGACAAGCTATGCAAGAAAGATTGTATCTTTTTTACCCGTTAATGATTCAATTTTACCCTTTTGATTCTTTATTGGTCTGGCTGTATATTTTGAGATGATTGATGCATAATATCAGTTGCAAGAAAAAAAAAGAACAAATTTTGAGAAGGAAAATTAATTGCCACTGTGTGATTTTCTGTCTGTTATATCACTGTTTGTGTTGCATCATATTCAGCTGAGGGGAAAAAAGGGTAGTACCATTTTGCTTGTTTGAATGTCAAAGAAATTCTTTAGTAAGTTTTTAGTTTGAGTCTAATTTGTGGAGCAGGAAATAAGGCAACAGAAATCTTTTGGCTTCATTTTCCTTTAACTTGGTTGAGTAAGTTGGTTGTTAGAGTTTGAGCATATCTTTGCTGCATCGCTTTCGTGCTAATAAATGGTAGATAGTTAATATTTATGTGGTTAATTGATAGACTGAAATTGTACATATATTGGGGCTAAGCAACCATTTCCTGATTCGAAGTTTAGCATGGACCTTTCATTGTTTTGGCTGATGTTTAGGAACGTTATTGGCTGGAATAGTGCACTCTGGGTTCTGTTTCAATAAATCTCAGTAACAAAGGAAGTTAATCTTAGTTCCCTTCATGTTAAATCTCACTGAATTTGATTTTAAGGTCGCATTATGATATTTATGGTCTAGATCTGCGGTATCCAATATTTTATGCTTCGTGTATGATGAATTCTTATGGTTGATGTCTAAGTTGCAGCTCTCTCTGCCACTTTATTGAAGCTCATAAATTTAATCATTTTCTTTTTAATTGAAGAAGTTTATCCGTGGCTGCCTCTCTGGATGCTCCTGATCCAGTTTTGGAAAGGGTTCTTATAGAGGACACTAAAAATAGTAGCCAAGGCGGGGAGAGGAACTTAGCTCATCAACCAATTTTGCTGGATCAGGTCTCCAAATCTTTCAGAGGAGAAGTAGTGAACAGGTACACTCAATTGATGCCATTGTTATCTTCCTTTATCTACATTTCGGCTGTCTTTCATCCTCATCCTTAAAATTTAAAGGGGTTTATTTCTTGTTGAGGGAGCTTGTTAATGATCCTTGGTGATAAGTTAATTTCTTGTTGGTGGAGCTGTTAATACTGTTTAGTGCTAATACATTTCATATCAACTTGGTAGTAATTTAACAGATAAGATAGCTGCTACTTTCTCTAGGTCTCTTGGAGTTTCAACTGATTTTACAACATACCTACTACATGAAGATTCATATTTTTTATATGTCGATATACATAGGCTTCAAATTATTGGAACTATAGTTCTTCTACCTCGTGCATCACCTTGCAAAGATCGTGTATCTTTTCCTTCTTCCTTGCAGTGGTGGCTGCAAACATTGTTTTCTACTTTGTATACAAGTCTTCATTTTGCATTATGTTCTTGAATTGCTGGATGTTGAATTGGAGCTTTCACTAATATGTTTCCTAGTAACTTCATGTGTATAAATTGCCTAAGGAACTGCATGTCTTAATGTTTGCATTCGGTTCTCTTAGTCTGTTTTTCTTCAATCAATGTTTGCAATTTTAAATGTGTGGAAGCATAATTAAGTAATCAAATGTGTGTTCTCTCTAACAACTTATGCTTTAAGATGAGATGGTCACACATTACAATATGGTATCAGAGTAGACAAGACAAGAGATTCTGGATTCGAGTATCCCCATCACCCATTATTATCAAAAACAATTTCCACGAACTGGGACCATGAAAAGGGTCTGCAGATGAGAGGCGTTTTGAATCATAATTAAGTAATTAAATGTGTGTTCGGTCTAACACTTAGGCTTTTAGATGAGATGGTCACACATTAAAAAAAAAATGTAATGGTTTATTCTGTGTTTCTACAGAGTACAGAATGTACATTGCAGTATGTTCTTTTGTGGTTCTAACTTAACTTTTGAATACTCCCTCTGTCCCAATTTATATGACACCTTTTATGTTATGAGAGTCAAACAATTTAAGTTTGACCGGAAATTTACGTATAGAATCTTCAAATTGTTTTAAATGAAATTTATATATTTGTAAACTACGTAAAAAGTGCTATGAATCACAATAATTAATAAATCAAAATGTTTAAAAGATCTATGAAAAATTTACGGTCAAAGATAGACTTATTTGACTCTTGAAATCCGAAAGGTGACATAAAAATGGGACGGAAGGAGTATATGTTTACCAGCATTGTTGCTTTATTTAAGCCTTTTTGGTCAGTAACAGATTGCCGAGAGAAATAGAATAATATTTTGCAGGAATTGAAGTGGAAATAAGAGTTCAAGTATCTTTCTATTCTCTCTTTTTTCTTTTGGTGGAAAGAGGATAGTGGGGAAAAAACATTTTCATGCTGTTTTTAGCTCTCATCTAATCTGCAGATTCTAAATGGTCCATTATGCTTATGTATATATTGTGTCTCTGAATTACAGCTTAATGATGACTAGGTTTTCTCCTTAACTTGAGTTTCTTTTTTGCTGTACTAGGGACTCTATTAGGTAGTTGCCGTTGGTTTTATCTGTATGTTGTTTGTTTTTCATGGTCATGTAACTAGTTTTTGACTCAGCATGTCTCTAGCAGATCATCTAAAAATAATGGGCATGCCAATGAGAAGGAATTTTAAAAGTTACTGTGTGATGTTATTTGTTTGTGATTGCCTTCAGATCTTTTTCCATGAAGGCTGCAAATAGAAACGACGAAGATTTGGAAAATGGGATGTTGGAGAAAGACATAGAGAAGTCAGTACGCAGCAATAAAGGTTTCACAGTACACAACAAGGCCTTGCTATCTGGAATCGCTTATTGTATTTCTTCCTGTAGCATGATATTAGTGAATAAGTATGTACTTTCCAGCTATGACTTTAATGCAGGGATATCATTGATGGTCTATCAGGTACTTCCCAGTCTTAGTTATATTTTTGAGCTTATCAAGGTATAGAGGTAGAGTAATGACAAATAATTGTTGAACCTTTATTCAGAATTTTGTCTCAGTGGTGGTGGTTTCTTCGTTGAGAGTTTTTGGGATAATTTCTACTGAACCACTCACTTGGAGGCTAGTCAGAGTCTGGTTGCCTGTTAATGTTATATTTGTTGGGATGCTTATAACAAGTATGTTCAGGTAAAAGATACACCCTCTTCATGTTTGTCGTGCCATGAATTTAATTATTTGAATGTGCCTATTGTTTTATTTACTGCTGGTTGCAGAAGTCATGCATTGCACCTATTATTGTTGGATGCACAGTTCTCTGAGATCAGTTTTTCGGTGTGATCGAGTTCAGCTGGGCCTTTATGCAAGACTATATTTATTGGGAGTAACAGATATCTGGTTCAAACCTTCATGCAAGTGTTAGTTTTACTACTTCAAATTTTAAGGCCACACTAGGTGTTCAAATGGTTTCTTTATTTGTGGGACGGTTCTTGATCCAAAATAGAAGGAAATTTTTGTCTAATTTGATGAAATAGAAACAAAATGGAAATGTGAATTCTCCGGAATAAGCTTTAGAATAGAGGCATATATCTTAATGGTTAATCTTTGTCTCATAATTACTTGTTGACCTTGTCTTTTGCTGAGTAAGAAATTCTGAATATAAATTTCTTTCAGTAAATGCTGTTAAGTTCACCTTTTTGGAATATTTTTTAAAAAAAATCTTTCAGTAAAAGAGTCATCCTTATCAAACTTGTGAACTTGATTCGTGTAGAAGATTTTTTAACTCAGTCTGGTGTTCCCTTTTTTCCAAAGATATCAAACAATAGAAGAGACTATTTTTGGAGCCACTTAGAGGAGTACGCCTGGACTGATGAAATTAAAGGTGGACAGGCTCATCATCATTACATGCCTCTTGGAACTTGACTTGTAGTCAATAACATTTACAATAAAATGTCTCCTTTTTCTTTGGCCTTGACCTTCCACACATCAATATGGAGCAACTCTTTGGCTCTACCCTGCTGAGTTTACTTAAGATGAAACAAAAGATGCTTATGATGTAGGTCATGATTCATGAACACTTAGAATTTGATTACACTGCATGTCAAAAGTAGAAAAGGGTACAAAATCATTAAAATTATATATTAAAAAAATGTATTTTAGTTTTAAGTACAGCTATTTGTGTTCTTTCTGCTTTACCATTTTCATTGCCAATGTCAGTACTCTGGCATTTTATATCCATACGATACTGCAGATTAAAGAATCTTTTAGCATAGAATCTACTTTAATGTTTAATATTTAAAGCTGTGATTCTATGACTTGGCTGAATTACTTATAATTGTGTTATTTCCTGCAGTCTAAAGTACATCAACGTTGCTATGGTCACTGTCCTAAAGAATGTCACTAATGTGATAACTGCTGTTGGTGAGATGTATTTATTCAACAAAACGCACGATAACAAAGTTTGGACTGCACTTTTTCTGATGGTATGCTAGTAGCTTAAAAGTATGTGAATACGAAGTGTTACAGGTCAAGCAAATGCTACGCTATATTGCTTTTGATATTATTGCAGTGATTCTAGCCTCTTTCATCCCCGTGCTCATATAAAGTAATTTGTTAAAGATATGTTTCGTTGACATTAGCATTCTTTTTTACGTTTCCTGTCACAATAAGAGTTTATAGCACGTACTGATTTCAGTAGACACTACTCAGGGTATTCGCTAGTAACCTAGTCCTCAGTCAAAGACATAATGAATTCCATGCAGCGACCAAGTGGTATAAGATGTAATTGAGAGAAAATGCAACTTATGGTAAGGAATAGTATCATCTTTGTTTTAGTGCATTACTTCTTATAACAGTGGTACTTTCTGGTAAGTAGTGATATGAGTAGTTTTGTCATATAATACAAAAGTATTTGGAAGTTGGTCATGAACCCTAAATTTATCAAGAGTTACGTCATTTGACTAGAGTTGCATATACTAGAACTAAATTTGAAATATTATTCATTTATGAGATGACAGTTGTAGAGATGTCACACTTAAGTTGTGTTTGGGGATTATTTCAGCAGTTACTTACACTTAAGTTGTGTTCTGCAGATTATTTCAGCAGTTACTGGAGGAATTACAGATCTTTCTTTTCATGCCATTGGTTATACATGGCAGATTATTAATTGTTTCTTGACAGCATCATATTCTGTAAGTACGTCTTTTTCTAATTGTGTTTCTTGTTCTGGGTGCTATTTTATCTGGCATTTGTTTCTTCTGGGAATATTATCTTTGTAAAATTCATGATTTTCATTATAGTTGTCAGACATATGAACTTAGGATAGAAGATATAGCTTAATCATACAACAACATATCCAGTGTAGTCCCACAAGTGGGGTTTGGGAAGGATAATGTGTGTGCAGACCTTACCCTTATGTTGGAAGGCATTAAGGCTGTTTCCAATAGACCTGTGGCTTGGATACTACTCAAAACAAAGGACAAAAATGAATAAACTGCCTAAACATCTGTCAAAGATGATGACCTTTGCCGGCAGTAGTAAAGGCGCCAAGATATTATAATAGAATTGGACATAACCATTGCAGAGTACATATAATACAGTTTTTCTGTGTCCACCATAACATTGACCTAGATCATCAAGAATTAGATCTTGTTTTCCAACTATTTCATGCTTGAGTCAAAAAGTTCTTACCTAATTCCAGTATTGTCAAAAGCAAAAAGCTCACCAACATGGGTTGTGGTGCAGTGGTGTGAGTATTCCATCCTTAATCAGAGGTTCCGGGTTAGAGCCTCTGGGTATGAAGGAAATCCTGTTGGGAGCGACACCCCTAATGGATCCTGCAGTGCGCGATTCCGATTTAGTCGCAGCTCCAATACAGGCACTGGAGAGCGGATAGCGAACAAAAAAATGAAGCAAATAATGCAAAAGAACTCTAGCGTCTATTGGGGTTTTAAGCGCAAAAAAAGCATGGTTTTTAATTAGAAAAGGCGCAAAGGAAAAAATAAATACATATGTTATGAAACATAGACTGTATACTAAAATTAAATAGCACGAAGAAAGAGAGAGAGTAGTAGTAACTTTCCTCCAATATTCTTGTGTATATTTCCATATACAATGTAAGTTATTTATAAGTATCAAGTAACTTGGATCCAAGTGAGCTAGTGCAAATGGACATGGACATCCACCAAATACTAGTGCATATGGACACGGACTCCCCCTTGGATGTCCATTAATAAATAACGTGTCTCGTTGAATTCTTACTAGAAAAGTTCTTTCGGCTTGTAAACTTAAAATGCTGAAAATGTATTATACAGTTAACCAAATTACCATAATACTTCATTGTTACCATATCAAAACAAAAAACATTACATACCTCTTTATGTATTTTCAATATGAAACTAAATTGATGATAGTTGATACAGTCTTGATCTTGTAATGTCAATTATGGTTTACACATAACCTACTGGTGAAAACAGCTAATCTTTGCTAACTGGAATGAGCAGGTCCCTCCTTATAAGAAGAAAAAAGAAATACTTATTGACAAAAAAAAGAGTAAGGATCCGAGTCTGATCTTAGAGACTGGTGCTTTTACACTTAACATGATACAAGCTAGCGTTTATTTCATATGGTCTGAATGATTAATTCATAATCTTGTACTGGAAGATCTAACGTTGACAGTTTGCAACAAACTGCTCAAGTTGCAAACCTAAGTTCCTTATTTGGACATTTCTGAAGTCTTAAGACATCTGCTGACAGATTTTAGTAAGGATAGTTTAGTATAGTTCTGTTCCCGTCTCTGAGAATCAACTTCAAAGCTCCTTAATGGTTATCTTCTATAATATCAGAATTGAGAACTGATTATTATTCTATTCAAGGAAGGTGCGGATTGCGGAAGTTGTTCATGTGATACACCCATCGAGAAGAAGGCCATTTGAACTTGTACACTCAAGAGACAAAGCTTGAGCTCAGTTTCTTAATGGTCAAATGCATTCTTAACTTGTCTTTTTTAAATATATGTAATTACATAAAATAGGTTTGTGGTAATATATTTTGACTATTCAAAATACAATTTTCTTGTTATTCAGGTATAGAGATTTAGAGTTACAATCTAGGTAAATTATATTTAATGTTCGCAGCTAAATTCTTAAAATGCATTTATTTGAAAATATAAATTTCTCTAATAAATATATAACTTGAGCTCGATTGCTACTCGAACTTGAGCTTTGCTGAATTCAAGCCTAGTTTGTTTGTTTACTTGTCCCTTATTCCAGTGAGATAGAACTCGGTTATTCAATGTTCCAGTCGAGCTCAAAATGTCGAGAACTTGACTTTGGCTTGATTGCTTTATAACACCTTCAATTCCTTTTGGCATTCATGATGGGAATAAGCAGCAGTTCTGTATTGAGCTTCATATCCTGTTTTTTTTAGGTTACATTTAATTTGATGTTCTAATTAGTCACTTGAAAATTTCTTCTTTATGGGTACATCTTCTTCAATATGATGACCTGATTCCCATGCTAATGCTTAATTTTTATCTTTTATTTATTTATCTTCTGGTGCAGTTGACTCTTCGCAGGGTCATGGACACGGCCAAGCAAGTGACTAAATCTGGGAACCTTGATGAATTCTCCATGGTCCTGTTAAATAACACCCTTTCACTGCCTTTGGGCATTTTGCTTATGTTATTATTCAACGAGGTGGACTACCTTTCTAGAACGTGAGTTTTGGTTTCTTAAAGTAGCAATTGTTTTCCTCAATTTTTTATTTATCTCGTCCGTAAGTGGTTGCCTTTCTCTGAGCATACACATTGCATGCCTCATGCCTATTGTTAAAACTTGTAATAGGTAAATGTTGGTGGATTGATGTCTAGTTGAAAGCCAATGTTGGCCTGAATGTTCTTAATCCAACTTTATAAATGTAATCCTATAATGATTGTTGTAAAAGTTTAAAAAGCATAAATATACCAGTACATATATAATTGATAACAATTGCTAACTATGTCAAATTTGAAGGGGATTAAGAAAAAGGAGGGAGATTTTCGTATTTTATCAAGTCTCTAGGAGTCGTTTTTAATCTTCAGTTCTATTTATTGACAACAATAGCCTCACAGACTCAAAATGTAATAAAATATAACTAACCTAATAGTAGATTTTTGAAGGGAAGCCTTGGAGCAACAGTAAAGTTGTTTCCGTATGACCTATATAGGTTATGGGTTTGAGTTGTGGAACCTGTCACTAATGATTACATTAGGGTAGATTGTCTACACCATACCCCCTTAGGGTCCCCGGACCCTGTGTAAATGTGGGGTGCTTCACCGTGATGCCCTTTTTGCCAACCTAATAGCAGATTTTTTATCTGCTTCTCCTTACCTGTTAAGTTGTTCTTAAAATTTATCCAGCTGAGCATAAGCCATCTACCTACCCATATGTAAGCAGTGTTAGTTGTGCAATTACTAATTCCCTTGTGCTTCTCTTTTTGAAGATTGTACTTTTCAAAAAGAATTGTTCCCTTAATTTGCCTTATAAGTTTTGTTCTTTGCGCTCTGCTTAACGATTTTCTGGAGACAGCTAAAATGCATATTCTTAGAGTAAGCATCTCACCTTAACCCCTACGCCCTATTCCTTGTTACTGTTCGGTCAATTTAGTTTATAAGACTTGAGATAGAAAGGCATCCGGATTACTTTAGTTGGCTTTAGAAGATCCTTCAAACTTGTTCGATTTAATTGATAGATACTTCTCAAGTTCTGAAGCTTTCTAGTACTATCGTCGTGCCCTCATTCAGTTGCAATTGGTTACTGTTTAATCATAAGTGAGTACTGTTTCATTGCACATTGAAGATTTCGCTACATGTATCATTATCTGCAGACCACTGTTACAATTGCCAGCTTTCTGGTTGGTGACAACCTTTAGTGGATTGTTGGGCTTAGCAATTAGCTTCACATCCATGTGGTTTCTTCATCAAACAAGTGCAACTACTTATAGGTATGGTTCTTTTCATGTGAGTTCATTATTTCATGTTTCTTTGAGTACTCTGATGTAAACATTTCCCTCATCGATTTTTCTTTAATTTTTGGATTCTGCAGTCTTGTCGGATCACTAAATAAGATACCTCTCTCTGTTGCTGGTATTTTCCTTTTCCATGTTTCAACAAGTCTGGAGAACTCTGCCAGTATATTATTTGGTGAGGGCTTACTCTTTTCTGTTTACCCTGGTACCTTTTTTAGTAAAGATTACGCCTCAATCCCAAGTAAGTTGGAGTTGGCTATACGAATACTTACTGTCCATATCACTTCATTTAAGCTGCAACCCCCCCGCCCCTCGTATATCCAGACTTGGGAGTTGAGAAAAAAACTGTGTTGCATTTTGCAGGGCTCTTGGCTGGAGTATTTTTCGCCCGAGCAAAGATGCAGGATAAATCTCAAACTAGATCATGAATGTCAAAACTAACACCCTTTCCTTTGTAAATTATGTCTTGTCTTGAATTGTAGAGCTTGTTGTATACTAAAAACTATGACATGATCAATCAATTCAAGAGATAGATCAAGATTTTTATTCATCTGGAACCTGTCTATTTTGATTTTCACCTCTTTACTGTGCATTTTTTTGTATTTTACTTATTACAATTGTTCATATGATAAGAATGTGCAACCTCTGAACCAGAAGGTTACTCATCACTCAAGTCTTCAAGGAGTTTCAAATAGATAAATTACTGTGTTTCGATAATTAGGGAGAATAGTTTGTTACTGTTAATCATGAAAATGGAAATATGAGAGAACTGTCTGAAATAACTTATTATTTCAACTACTAAAAAAGTAAAGGGTTGAAGCTGCAGATATAAGAATGTTAACATACATAACTCAGTGAAATGATAGAAGTTACCATCCAAACAAAAGGCTTAAAATACCAAAAGTGACTTACTCCAAAACAGTTTTTGAAAACAAATCAAAAGAAGAGCTATAATCACAACAACATCATACTCAATTTAATCCAACAAGTGGGGTTTGAAGAGAGTAACATACGCAAACGTAACCCTTACCTTTGTGGAGTTGGGAGGTTGTTTCCGAAAGACAAAAGAAGAGCTATAAAGAGAAAAATGATAACATTACAAGATTCTTGAGGACTTGATGCATATTTTTTGTTTGCCTAGAATGTCAAAAGTATACAGAAAACCAAGTTTTGATGGCAATTAGAGCTTTTTGCGTTGCTCACAGAGTAATATTTTCTCTGTGCTCCTTAAAGTGTATAGTTTTCCAATCAAATGGAGCTGAAGAAACTCCATTCTCAATTGCCAACTCTAGTGATTAGTCGTAATCTCAAATATAACTCCTTCAAGATTCTTGATAATACGTCGAGTCCCAGAAACTTCATTTATCTGCAGACCATGCCGAATTGCTTCATTGATGACCATAGCATCCATGCTGCGTAAGGAATGACCATTAAGGCACGCAGAACAAAAATGCATCAAGAATGAAATGAAAATGACTACAGTTGCAAGAAACATGTCAACATTTCTCAAGATTAACACTTCTGCTGTCAAGTATGGACACCTAGACGATACACATGCACCATTGTATAGAACTAGTTGAAATAGCGGGAAACATATCTAAATGACCCTCCCAACCTTAAGAGTAGTTCAGGATTTGCTCTAGAAACTCATGCGAGATAGGTAGCTAAGTAAAATTATGCAGCAAAGCTATTGATTACAGAATCCTATGAATCAAGCACAACAAATTTCAGTATCTCCTCCATCTACAATTCTTTTAATTACAATTATATGTTTCAATATCAATGGGACAGAAGATTGTTTGCTGGCTACTTAATATGCATTTCTATTGAGAATGAGAGAATCTATCTAATTAAACAGGGATGATTTGCTTCATAGTACTAGTTCCTCTTCCAACACATTGGTTAACAACCTGTACAAGACTAGCGATCAACACTTCCTAACAAAGATATACCATTTCACATGAATTATCTTCTGATACCTGATCATCAAAAGCTAAGAGTGGATTATTACTAATAAAAGGAAGATACTCATTACTTTTTTTCAGATGCTATTTGAAATTCTGTTGAATAAGATAGGACATATACTAGTATGCATTTTCTAGACAATGAGAAGTCTATATTGAAACTTGAAGCAATAATTTCTTGAATATCATTTCACATTTGGGAGTTATCTACAAATTCAACAAAGTCCTTCAAAATCATGCAGCCAACACATAATCATGATCAAACTAACCAAGTCAGTGAAGGCCACTTACACTTTTGCTCGTGAAACATAGGCCAAAATAAATTTGCATTTCTTCTGGTCACGATCTCTAAGTAGCCGCTCAACAGTATCAAAAAGCAAAGGAACATTTGCCTGCTGAAAACTTAAAGCTTGTCAAGGGATACACTATTCTTTCTAGACTATGATATCATCCAAACGAGGATAAAGTAACAAAAACTAAGTCTGTAATTCAATCATTTGTCAGTTAAGACAATCCTAGTTGCTACTAGGCTTCAAATGTAGATCAGTTGATTTGACAACAGGTTTCTTCAGGTGGCAAGACAAGGACAGAGAACCAGAATACCTATCTGACTTTAAAAGACATTCAAGGAGAGAATGATATTCATATCTTATAGGCCTGATGAATTAGAATTTTTTAATATTACTGAAATGAAAGGAGCTAGTTCATTACTGCAAAAACATTTGCAGATACATGGCACTGAATCTGAAAGACAATTTCCAACCTCAAAGACTCAAAGAGGAATGGTTAGTTCATCATAGGCTGGCAATTGGCAAATGGCAATTTGGCATGATGTGGTTAGCTTCAAATTAAGTCAACACATAACAAAAAGAGAACCAATTAATGCAGTAGGAGAAAAATCAACTAGGATATAAATGTCAGCTCCAAGGACTAAATCAAATCCTTCTGGGTGCTCCTGTAATATACAATTCAGTTGATCAAAGCTTCCCCATTCCAGCTTCTCAGCTTTTAATTCTGCATCAAAGATAAGTTAATGAGACATGACCTTATCGAAAATGGCATCTGATTCCTCAATTGTTCACACACCTGTACAACACATAGAACCATCTGAAGATTCCTGCAGCTTTATGTTTTTCTTCAGAATCTGGAATGAGATAAATATATTAGAAGGTGAACTTGCAACACATTCCTCCAGCAAACTTCAATTGCTCAACCTTGCCTTGAGAACTTCATCATTATGATCTGTCATCACTACTCCACGACAGAATCTACTGCAGAGTACTCCAGTTATACCTGAAAATAGGATGCAATCAACTAATTAGTAATTTCATCTTAAATAAAATAGAGACAGAGAAATGATATGGAACGTAAAATAAAAAGTACACACATTGTTGCCTTTGGAGAGGAACTAAACGATGTTATTAGAAGTTACTATTGTGATAGTTTAGGAACTTAATTCATGTATCCGTCAAAAGAGGCCTTTAAGTTACATAGTCTCTCTTACTTTGCTCATTTTCACACTTCAATCTTGTCCTTGGTTTATCGAAGAAGTTCTTCCTCCCAATAGTCTAATCCACATATAAAGGTTTATTCAAAATCGACTTATATAGTAATACAGACTGAAAATATCAAAACATTTGCAAAAGTTTGTGGTAATGTTGAACTCAATGAACACCTTAAGACAATTAGGCCCCAGACAGTCTTTAAAGTAGAAGCCAGTTCAAGTAAAGATTCAGGCTTTGAGTAAAGAAGAGGATGAGGTCCATCACATATTTCACATCAGAATAAAGGGACAAAAGCTATAATGGAGCCAGATCAGTTACACACTTTATAACTTCAAAAATGTGGCTGAATTTTCTTATATGTGAACATTTCGTCTTCCGTGTATGTTCCTTATCTCTCTCATCAGAATGGAATGATCCTTTTGAGGTTGCATATTGTCATCGACCAAGTACGTTAATCAAGATCTTAAGCAAGCACCCAATATGATCTTATATGTGAACAATTCCCTTTCTTATATCATTTTGCTATCTTAACTTCAAAGGAAATAATAGGTGGATATGTTATGCTTCTAGTACTATCTAAGACTCTAAACCATGTCTTTCTTCTACTCGTATCTCATTAATTTGGACATGACTTTCATGTGATTTCCTCGAGTTTCCATCTCAGCCAAATAAGATCACAACAGTTAAGAAAAGAACCATCACTCAAGGTGAAATGTTTCTCTTGGTTGGTGTATAAAGGGGCGTGTCTTACGCAAAGTAACCTTCAAAAAAGAAGTATACAACTTTGCAACAGACGTGTTTTGTGTGAAGGAATGCTTGAGGACTACAACCATCTCTTTCTTCATTGCGAATTGAACTCTCAGATTTGAGACTATTTTAATAATGATGACCAAACAGAAGACGACACATAAATATATAAAAATTGATTGTGGTTTCGGGAATGATACTAACCGACACCAGAGCCTAGTTCAATGACAGAACATCCTTGGAGCATGTTAGCATTCTGTGTAAGATAATCATTCATCAGCACTGCCCCAGGCCACACCAACTGTCCTGTCAAATCAAAATCAGCTGTTCCACAGATAGTCAGCCAACAGTTATTACATTAGGTAATATTAATGCAAGCATGGGGACATCAAAAGTTATTTGAGGAATTAAAAGTAACAAATCAAACTAAGAAAAGCTTTTGGTAAAATTTGGTTTTGCAGTGCTAGGTAAAATTCTGCAAATGGAATGGGAGAGATCTAAACTATTAGCACGCATTCATCAACTACATATCATCATTGGTATATTCAGACTGGATTATATTATATCTGTGACTCTCAATCTTTTGAGAATATCCCCCCACCCTCACCTCATTAAGAGAAGTGTTTCCTTTTGAGAAAGTTATACTCAGGATTAAGTATTGGGTGAAATATAGATTTGGCTCAGCACGTTCACTTTTTAGCAGACTTTTTTGAGATATCCACATGAAATACCAGTACACATGTCTTATCTATTTCACATGGATACACTGAGGCAACCAATCCTTGAACCAAACTAAGTTCTTCTCAATGTAGTCTTCATTATCTAAAAAAGGCTTAGGTTTTTCTCTTAGTTAAGGTAAGATAGCCCATCCATCCTTGACTTTTCAATGCTCAATTACTTATCAATCCAAAATCTATCAAGTTGAAGCCAAGAGATCCAGAAAGCTACCTAAATGAAGAGTGACAGCTGAGAAACACATTATTTGGAGGGCCAGCAGCAGTGCAGCCCATTCTCAGAATGATATATTGCCTAGACACGTCCACATATCAGCTATGCTCAAGGTGAGATTTCCAATAGGTCAGGTCAGGTATTTAAAGAAATTTTCGACAGCAAAAGGAACATTGAGTTTTTAGATAAACAAGCATAACAGAAACAGAGCATCCATGAAGCTACTACTTCCTTGACTGATTAAAGTACAAAAAATAACTTTGCTTGCAAAGAAAGAAAAGGATATGGCACAAATACACAGCTGTTTCACATAGTGTCATATAGTTCCAAGGATTCCTAACCTTAATTAACTCATCCTGTTAACTATGGTAGTGCTAGTCCTTATAACACTGGTTTTGATAAGTTGAGGACCCCAATGAGGAAGCCACCCCTACCCTTTGACAGAAAACATAAAATATTTCTGTAAGCATGTGTAATAGATCAACCTGATAATTCTTTATGTCACAATAGAATTAGCATTCTCAATAACTCCCTCTCCCTTCCCCTTTTGTGCCACACAAGCCTTCCTAACCTAGAAAACATCAACATTTGCTCCAGTTCTCTCCATTTTAAGATCTCATCTAGTTTAGTTTTTTGGAGAGTGTTTGGTAGTCTGTGTAGAGATAAGAATGAGGATGGTTTTTTGTTTCCCAACAAATGAGAAATGAACCAATGATGATATTTTACTAGATGTATCATATTCTTTAAAGAAATCTCTTTTTATTTGAACATGAGTACAGGTATGTCTCTACTTCCCTTTTTTTCTTTGCTTAGAAATCATGTGATTCAATATTATAGTCAGAACTCAACTAACCACAACTGTGAGATATTTCAAATTGATGTGGCAAAGAAACAAAAGAAGGGGGGTTAATTATGTTGAGACAAGTCCTCAACAATAATACAGGTGAGGAAAAGAGAGCACCCCACCACCCCTAAGAACAGCCATTTTTGAAGGATAATATGTGAGCTCCATAGCCGTAGATCAACATTTCCATGACAAATTGAAGCTTAAGTCCAACAAAAACTTAAGCACAACAAAGTCGAACATCACCTATGCTGTAGCATAATCTCTAAGCCATACTCAGTTCTGTAATATTGAGATGCTAAAAGTAAAGGCCTTCTGACTAGACTTCCATGGATGGAAGAACTGACATTGTCGGAAATCTTGCTCACCAGACTGTCATTAAAAAGGTGAAATAGAACCTTAAATAATCTGTTGAGTTCACTAGACTAAACTCAGACAATCACTGCTTATAAAGCAGTAGAGAGAGAGACTAGCATTGTTTCGAGCTTTAGGACATTATTCCCCCAACTCTAAGAACCAGAAAGGTCCTAACAAGACAGCAAGTGCTCAAGATCAAGAAATGCAATGAAAGCCTCCTCTCCCTATTACCTACAACCTTCAAATATATAGATACAAGCAACCTCTACATACAAAGCTTCCTACATAACTCTTTGACAAATACTCAGTTACCCTTTGGTGAAACTTCTAGAAACATAAAATCCAAATTCCAAGGTCTACAAAGATTGAAGTTCCAAAAATGTCAAAAGCAAAGAAAACACCAATATTAGAAACACAACAACTAAAGATGACGATAAAGAATACAACAACATACCCAATGAAACCCCACAAAGTGGGGTGAATGTACGCCGTCCTTCCACTTCGTCTAAAAATGTCACACATTTCTTAATTTTTCTAAAAAACCCATAAGTAGATACATGACTTGTTTCTTTTATTCAATCTATTATATAATTATAATTAAATACTTCAGTAAAAATTGCATTAAAGCACTCTCTTTGTTCTCATAAAACAATGAAAAAAGAAAACTTTTTTCCATTCCACTAATGCTAAGATTGATTCTTACATTATCAGTGGAAGTGTACAAGATTGTAATCCAAGATCCCCCACCCCCAAACAACAACAATTAGTGTTCTCACAAACTATACAAAAAAAAAAAAAAAAAAAAAAAAAAAAAAAAAAAAGACTAACTTGAAGAAGATTGAAGGCAGTAAAGCTGAAGAACATGAGACCCAAATGTAAAATCTGTAATCTGGTAGCTGCAAAGAGTGAATTAAACTCATTTCAGTATACAACAAAGCACAAACTTGTATGTACATGTACATAAAAAGAAAAAGAAAAAAAAGAGATACCCACTCGTCATTGATGAAGAAAGATTCATCCAAGCAGACTATATCATCTTCTTCTTGTTCTTCTCTACTCATGGTGATGGTGATTTCTGTCTTCCTCTTGGCACACAACCGCGCAGTTGCCAGTTCTTAGGAAGCTCTTTTCACTTGAATTTTGTTCTATTGGGCTATGGACCTTACTTTTCAATATTCAATTTCATGGATTTGGGCTTTGAATTTGGGTTGATTTGCCCAAATACCACCCATGGTTATGGATCCGAATCCGTTAGTATGGAACATTTTCTTTTACAAGTGAAATCTCCTAGTATACGAAAGAGTGAAAAAGTGTTTTTATTATTGTGGAATAAGAAGTCTTTTTTTCTTAATGCACGTATTTAATTTATACTTTTGGAGAATATGAGTCGAAGCAATAACAAGAATATTTCTAGTAAAACATCTTTCACACTCCCTGGAGAGATGAATCACTAATGGACCGAGTGTCACGACCCAAAACGAGCCGCGAGTGGCACCCACACTTATCCTCCTATGTGAGCGAACCAACAAATCTAAAACTCAATGTTTACCAATATTTCAACCATAACGAACAAAATACAATGCGGAAGACTTAAAACTCATTAATATAACCAATAAATAACTTCTAAAATTTAATACTTATTATTACCAAAATCTGGAAGTCATCACCACAAGAACATATATCCTCAAATTACTAAATCTAAGAGTATCTAAGAAGCTAAAATAAGTAAACAGATGGTCCATGTCCGAACTTCAAGGACATCTAGACGTGAAGAAGAAGATCCAGTCCAAGCTAGGAGTAATAGCTCACCCTGAAATCTGATATGCTGAAGACTGGCTAGAGTTGCGAACGAGTCGAAGTCGATGGCACGTTTGCTGCACTCCACAATAACAAAGAAGAAAAATTACAAGTAGGGGTCAGTACAAGGAACACGTACTTAGTAGGTATCATCGGCCAACTCAAAATAGAAAGCAATATATACTGAATAACAATATAAAACAACCACAATACTTAACAGGTGAAAATCAACAAGTACAAGAACCATTGGCAACACCACCAAACACACCTATGATAACTCAAGCCTCCATACCATACTCATTTGGGAACTAGGTTCTTCGAGTTTAGTATATTAACATAATTCCGGATTACTTCTCTTTATTCTTATCGTGTCGGAACGTGACACTCCGATCCCCTAATGCTACGTGTCGGAACGTGACACTCCGATCCACTAATACTATGTGTCGGAACGTGACAATCCGATCCACTAATACTATGTGTCGGAACGTGACACTCCGATCCACTAATACTATGTGTCGGAACGTGACACTCCGATCCACTAATCTCATTATTTTAGTTCATCAAGCCTTCTTTGTACCAAGTCGTCATCTTAATAGAGAGATTTAAGATTAAAGATTCAACAGTCTCATCATTCTAACCACCACGATTATATGATCACAACATTCAAAACACACAATCAAGCATATGGAAGATTTTACAGAATCACCCAATACATATCAATCGCTATTTGGAGTTTACTATGATATAGCATAAACCATAACCTACCTCCACCGAAGAATCGTGATCAAGCAATCTACTTCCCCAATGTCCTTGATGTCTCTTCGTTCTTCTCTCTCTCGCTCGTTCTCTCTTCTTTTCTTTTTAATTTTCTCTTCTTTCAGATTCTCTTTGTTTTACCCTAATTACCATATAATTCATTATGATAAAAATACCCCATTATTTATTTTCATATTATCTTCTTTAATCCCCAACTAAATAAATTATTAACATTAACCCAATAACTTTATAATTATAATCATGAATAGTCCAAAACACCCCTTTAAAACTTTAGCAGAAATCCGACCCAGGTGGAATTACGCACCCTGTGACGGTCCGTCGTGACTATTACGGTCCGTCCTGCAGGTCCGTCACAAAGTTCAGAGAGTTAATTTCTGTAGAGGGGTTTGTGACGGTCCGTCGTGTCTACGACGGTCCGTCCTGCAGTTCCGTCGTGAAGTTCAGAGAGTCGATCTCAGTGCCCAGATTTTCAGAGTTGAAGTGTTTTGGAACGAGACCCTCGACGGTCCGTCGTGCCCATGACGGTCCGTCGCGGGATCCGTCAACCCAGTAAGTTATTATCAGAAATAAACTCTACTGCTCGAATCGACTAAAAAGGTCGTTACAATAGATACCAATTTACCCATCGTTCGTCCTCGAATGATCACAGGAAGAAAAACAAGGGAGAGAAAGAGTACCTGAGTATGTAAAGAGATGTGGATATTTTTCTTGCATATCAGACTCATTCTCCCAAGTGGACTCTTCAACTGGCCGATTCTTCCACTTCACCTTGATAGATGCAATCTCCTTTGATCTCAACTTGCGGACTTCTCTATCTAAAATAGCAACAGGCTCCTCCTCATAAGACAAATTTTCATCAAGAAGAACTGAATCCCAACGAATAATGTAGTTTCCATCCCCATGGTATTTTTTCAGCATAGACACATGAAATACCGGGTGCACTCCTGACAATCCTGGAGGCAAGGCTAATTCATAGGACACATCTCCCACGCGCTTAAGTACTTCAAATGGTCCAATATACCTTGGACTTAGCTTACCTCTCTTACCAAATCGCATCACACCTTTCATGGGTGAAACCTTCAGCAAGACTTGTTCACCCTCCATAAAATCCAAGTCTCTAACCTTTCGATCCGCATATTCCTTCTGCCTACTCTGAGCTGCTAAAAGCTTTTCTTGGATAAATTTCACTTTCTCCAATGAATCCCTCAAAAGGTCAGTACCCCAAGGTCTAACCTCAAATGCATCAAACCAACCAATGGGAGACCTACATCTCCTCCCATATAGTGCTTCAAATGGGGCCATATCGATACTTGAGTGATATCTATTATTTTATGAAAACTCTGCTAAGGGTAAGAAGTTATCCCAATGACCACCAAATTCTATCACACATGCACGAAGCAAATCCTCCAACACCTGGATCGTTCACTCAGACTGTCCATCTGTCTGAGGATGAAATGAAGTGCTAAGATCCAACTTAGTACCTAATTCAGCTTGTAATGTTCTCCAAAACTTAGAAGTAAATTGCGTACCTCTATCTGATATGATGGAAAGTGGAACCCCATGCAATCGAACAATTTCTGAGATATAGAGTTTGGCTAACTTCTCTGCATTGTAAGTCGTCTTGACCGGAATGAAGTGAGCAGACTTAGTTAACCTATCAATAATCACCCAAATAGAATCAAACTTACCCAATGTCTTTGGAAGACCAAACACGAAATCCATTGCAATTCTTTCCCACTTCTATTCAGGAATGGGCATTCTCTGAAGTGTTCCTCCGGGCCTCTGGTGTTCATACTTTACCTGCTGACAATTTGGACATTGGGCAACAAAATCAACGATGTCACGCTTCATTCTACTCCACCAAAAATGTTGCTTTAGGTCACGATACATCTTGGTTGCACCAGGATGTATAGAATATCCTGAACTATGAGCCTCTGTAAGAATAGTGTGAATCAAATCATCCACACGGGGCACACATACCCTTCCCTTAATTCTCAGAACACCTTCCTCATCAATTATTGCCTCTTTAGCCTCTCCTCGCAATACCATATCACGAATTCGGCTCAGCTTCTCATCAGTAAACTGCTTTCCCTTAATCTTGTCAAGAAAAGAAGACCTTGCCTCTACACCGTCCAAAAATCCTCCTTTCTCTAGTACTTCCAGCCTCATAAAGTCATTAGCCAGCGCCTGAACCTCTCTAGCCAATGGGCGTCTAGAAACCTGTAAGTGGGCTAAACTACCCATGCTCCCTGCTTTTCTACTTAGAGCATCTGCCACGACATTAGCTTTTCCTGGGTTGTACAAAATAGTAATATCATAGTCCTTTAGTAGTTCCATCCACCTCCTCTGCCTCAAATTCAAATCCTTCTGAGCAAAGACATACTGTAAACTACGATGATCCGTATAGACTTCACACTTGACCCCATATAGATAATGTCTCCATTGCTTCAATGCAAATATGACCGCAGCCAACTCCAAATCATGAGTCGGATAGTTACGTTCATGCACCTTTAGTTGCCTCGAAGCATAAGCAATTATATTCCTCTCCTGCATTAGCACTGCACCCAACCCAGAATAAGATGTATCGCAATAAACAATGAAATTCTTACCTTCCTCTGGCAAGGTAAGAATAGGTGCAGTAGTCAGTAAGGTCTTGAGTTTCTACAAGCTTTCTTCACATTCGTCCGACCATACAAATGAAACGTTCTGCTTAGTCAAATTTGTCAGCGGGGAAGCAATAGAAGAAAATCCCTTGACAAATCGACGGTAGTAGCTAGCTAAACCAACAAAGCTCCTTACCTCTAAAACATTTGTAGGTCTTACCTAATTCCTCACTGTTTCAATCTTAGAAGGATCCACCATCACTCCATCCTTAGAGACCACGTGCCCCAAGAAGGACACTGAATCTAGTCAAAACTCACACTTAGAGAATTTGGCATAAAGCCTTTTCTTTCTCAACAACTCCAATACAATTTTCAAATGCTCCTCATGTTCCTACCTGCTCTTCGAGTATATCAGTATGTCATCAATAAATACGATAACAAAGAGATCCAGATATGGCTTAAAAATCCCGTTCATCAAGCTCATGAAAGCAGCAGGGGCATTCGTAAGACCAAAAGACATTACTACAAATTCATAATGCCCATACTTGGTGCGAAAAGCAGTCTTTGGCACATCTGTTGCCCGTATTTTCAATTGATGATAATCGGATCTCAAGTCAATTTTAGAGAAGACACAAGCACCTTGTAACTGATCGAACAAATCATCAATGCGAGGAATGGGATACTTGTTCTTAATAGTTACCTTATTCAACTGCCGATAGTCTATGCACATCCTAAAACTTCCATCTTTCTTCTTCACACTCGACGGTCCGTCGTGCCCATGACGGTCCGTCGCGGGATCCGTCAACCCAGTAAGTTATTATCAGAAATAAACTCTACTGCTCGAATCGACTAAAAAGGTCGTTACAATAGATACCAATTTACCCATCGTTCGTCCTCGAATGATCACAGGAAGAAAAACAAGGGAGAGAAAGAGTACCTGAGTATGTAAAGAGATGTGGATATTTTTCTTGCATATCAGACTCATTCTCCCAAGTGGACTCTTCAACTGGCCGATTCTTCCACTTCACCTTGATAGATGCAATCTCCTTTGATCTCAACTTGCGGACTTCTCTATCTAAAATAGCAACAGGCTCCTCCTCATAAGACAAATTTTCATCAAGAAGAACTGAATCCCAACGAATAATGTAGTTTCCATCCCCATGGTATTTTTTCAGCATAGACACATGAAATACCGGGTGCACTCCTGACAATCCTGGAGGCAAGGCTAATTCATAGGACACATCTCCCACGCGCTTAAGTACTTCAAATGGTCCAATATACCTTGGACTTAGCTTACCTCTCTTACCAAATCGCATCACACCTTTCATGGGTGAAACCTTCAGCAAGACTTGTTCACCCTCCATAAAATCCAAGTCTCTAACCTTTCGATCTGCATATTTCTTCTGCCTACTCTGAGCTGCTAAAAGCTTTTCTTGAATAAATTTCACTTTCTCCAATGAATCTCTCAAAAGGTCAGTACCCCAAGGTCTAACCTCAAATGCATCAAACCAACCAATGGGAGACCTACATCTCCTCCCATATAGTGCCTCAAATGGGGCCATATCGATACTTGAGTGATAACTATTATTGTATGAAAACTCTGCTAAGGGTAAGAAGTTATCCCAATGACCACCAAATTCTATCACACACGCACGAAGCATATCCTCCAACACCTGGATCGTTCGCTCGGACTGTCCATCTGTCTAAGGGTGAAATGCAGTACTAAGATCCAACTTAGTACCTAATTCAGCATGCAATGTTCTCCAAAACTTAGAAGTAAACGGCGTACCTCTATCTGATATGATGGAAAGTGGAACCCCATGCAATCGAACAATTTCTGAGATATAGAGTTTGGCTAACTTCTCTGCATTGTAAGTCGTCTTGACCGGAATGAAGTGAGCAGACTTAGTTAACCTGTCAACAATCACCCAAATAGAATCAAACTTACCCAATGTCTTTGGAAGACCAACCACGAAATCCATTGCAATTCTTTCCCACTTCCATTCAGGAATGGGCATTCTCTGAAGTGTTCCTCCGGGCCTCTGGTGTTCATACTTTGCCTGCTGACAATTTGGACATTGGGCAACAAAATCAACGATGTCACGCTTCATTCTACTCCACCAAAAATGTTGCTTTAGGTCACGATACATCTTGGTTGCACCAGGATGTATAGAATATCCTGAACTATGAGCCTCTGTAAGAATAGTGTGAATCAAATCATCCACACGGGGCACACATACCCTTCCCTTAATTCTCAGAACACCTTCCTCATCAATTATTGCCTCTTTAGCCTCTCCTCGCAATACCATATCACGAATTCGGCTCAGCTTCTCATCAGTAAACTGCTTTCCCTTAATCTTGTCAAGAAAAGAAGACCTTGCCTCTACACCGTCCAAAAATCCTCCTTTCTCTAGTACTTCCAGCCTCATAAAGTCATTAGCCAGCGCCTGAACCTCTCTAGCCAATGGGCGTCTAGAAACCTGTAAGTGGGCTAAACTACCCATGCTCCCTGCTTTTCTACTTAGAGCATCTGCCACGACATTAGCTTTTCCTGGGTTGTACAAAATAGTAATATCATAGTCCTTTAGTAGTTCCATCCACCTCCTCTGCCTCAAATTCAAATCCTTCTGAGCAAAGACATACTGTAAACTACGATGATCCGTATAGACTTCACACTTGACCCCATATAGATAATGTCTCCATTGCTTCAATGCAAATATGACCGCAGCCAACTCCAAATCATGAGTCGGATAGTTACGTTCATGCACCTTTAGTTGCCTCGAAGCATAAGCAATTATATTCCTCTCCTGCATTAGCACTGCACCCAACCCAGAATAAGATGTATCGCAATAAACAATGAAATTCTTACCTTCCTCTGGCAAGGTAAGAATAGGTGCAGTAGTCAGTAAGGTCTTGAGTTTCTACAAGCTTTCTTCACATTCGTCCGACCATACAAATGAAACGTTCTGCTTAGTCAAATTTGTCAGCGGGGAAGCAATAGAAGAAAATCCCTTGACAAATCGACGGTAGTAGCTAGCTAAACCAACAAAGCTCCTTACCTCTAAAACATTTGTAGGTCTTACCTAATTCCTCACTGTTTCAATCTTAGAAGGATCCACCATCACTCCATCCTTAGAGACCACGTGCCCCAAGAAGGACACTGAATCTAGTCAAAACTCACACTTAGAGAATTTGGCATAAAGCCTTTTCTTTCTCAACAACTCCAATACAATTTTCAAATGCTCCTCATGTTCCTACCTGCTCTTCGAGTATATCAGTATGTCATCAATAAATACGATAACAAAGAGATCCAGATATGGCTTAAAAATCCCGTTCATCAAGCTCATGAAAGCAGCAGGGGCATTCGTAAGACCAAAAGACATTACTACAAATTCATAATGCCCATACTTGGTGCGAAAAGCAGTCTTTGGCACATCTGTTGCCCGTATTTTCAATTGATGATAATCGGATCTCAAGTCAATTTTAGAGAAGACACAAGCACC
This sequence comes from Solanum chilense, assembly GCA_032847665.1. NCBI lineage: Eukaryota > Viridiplantae > Streptophyta > Magnoliopsida > Solanales > Solanaceae > Solanum > Solanum chilense. Next base: position 102,407,734 of record CM064963.1, on the reverse strand, counting down.
TTGTAACTGATCGAACAAATCATCAATGCGAGGAATGGGATACTTGTTCTTAATAGTTACCTTATTCAACTGCCGATAGTCTATGCACATCCTAAAACTTCCATCTTTCTTCTTCACAAATAACACAGGAGCACCCCAAGGGGATGCACTTGGTCTAATAAAACCTTTACCTAACAACTCCTGAAGTTGGGCCTTTAACTCCCTTAACTCCGCTGGGGCCATCCTGTAAGGGGGAATAGAAATGGGGCGAGTATCCGGCTCCAGATCAATACAGAAATCGATATCCCTATCCGGTGGCATACCAGGAAGGTCTGCTGGAAACACATCCGGGAACTCACGGACTATTGAAACGGACTCAATCGTAGGTACTTGGGAAGTATCATCCCTCAGATGGGCCAAGAAAGCTAAACAACCCTTACTAACCATCCTCTTAGCACGAAGAAAGGAGATAATACGAACTGGAGTGGAAATATAGTCACCCTCCCACACTAGCGGATCTGTCCCAGGCTTGGCCAATGTCACAGTTTTGGCATTACAATCTAAGATTGCAAAATTCGGAGAAAGCCAAGTCATACCCAGAATCACATCAAAATCAACCATCTCTAGAATAATCAGATCTACATGAGTATTGCTCCCCACAAAAGTCACAAGACAAGACCTATACACCTTCTCAACTATCACAGATTCACCCACAGGAGTAGAGACACGAATAGGCATGTCAAGCAATTCACAATATAAATCAAGACCAGTAGCAAATGAGGAAGATACATATGAAAATGTGGATCCAGGGTCAAATAATACAGAAGCCATGCATTCACAAACCAAAAGATTACCTGTGATAACAGCATCAGATGTCTCTGCTTCAGACCTCCCGGGGAAAGCATAACAATGGGCCATATTACCTGTCTGCCCGTTGCCCCTACCATGTTGAGCTACAGTAGTTCCAACTTGCCCGCCACCCCGACTGGTTTGGTGACCACCATTTCCTTGGCCACCACGTCCTCCAGAATGACGGCCTCTACCATGACCACCTCTACCTCTCACTATTAGGGGTCTGTAACTCTGTTTTGGACAATTCCTCCTAATATGTCCAGTCTCTCCACATCCATAAAAATCTCTGGAGTCAAGCATAGGTCTCTGTGAAAATGACGAAGTCTAGGGATAGCCTCCAAACTCAGAAAAATGTTGACTGGTCTGCGATGGACCCCCAGCTACAGCCTGCAGTGGAGACTGAATGGGTCGGGCTGGGTGACCTCCTGAACTCTGCCCTCTGGAGTAATACCCACTAAACTCACCTCCCTTTGCGGAATCTCTTAGATGTCGACACCAGGGTGAAGTCGTCTGGCTTCACCCACTCCACCTCTATCACAAAATCAACCACTTCCTGAAAGGATTTTGCTGCAGCAGCTACCTGTAAGGCTGGGATCTGTAAATCTGACCTCAATCCCTTCACAAAACGGCGAATCCGCTCTTGTGGACTGAAGCAAAGCTGGGTGGCATACCTGGATAGCGCACGAAACTTAGCCTTATAAGCAGTAACAGACATCCTACCTTGCTCTAAGCTTAGGAACTCATCTCTCCTCTTGTCCCTCAAAGTCCGGGGTATATACTTCTCCATGAATAAGTTAGAGAATGATGCCCACGTCATAGGTGGTGCCTGTGCTGGTTGACATTCAACATACGACCGCCACCACATTTTGGCATTTCCCTGAAACTGATAGGTCACAAGCTCAACACCGAATCGTTCTACTATGTCCATATTATATAGCAGTTCATGACAATCAACCAGAAAATCGTAAGCATCTTCAGATTCAGCACCTTTGAAGACTGGAGGTTTCAACTTCAAGAATTTAGTGAAGAGTTCATGCTGATCACTTGTCATTATAGGCCGTGTTGTCAATCTAGGAAAGGTGCCTACTTCCAATGATGCATCCATACGGGGAGCCACAGCGGCAGCATGTCGTACTTCAGAAATCTGAGGTGCTGGTGCAGAAAACACTGGAGGTGTCTGGCCCTGATCAGATAACCCGCTAAGATAAGCAAGAACCTGGTTAATCATCTCTGGGGTAGGTTGGGGTGGTAATTCCTCATCTTGCACCTGCTCATTTTCCCCTTTCTCACCCTCTCTTACTACCTCGTTAGTCAGTGGATGAGTCACCGCCCTATCACTAGCTGGACCAGGTGTTCGTCCTCTACCTCTAGAGGACGTCCTCGTGCGACCTCTACCACGGCCTCTTGCCACTGATCCTCTTCGAGCTACAGCCCCAGTGGTTGGCTCAGACGCACCCTATCTTGCCGGTGTTGGTGTTGGCACAGTTGCTGCTCTAGTTCTAACCATCTGCGAAATAGAGTGAGGATGTCAGATACCAATTTGTATCACCTAGATACCAATTGGATCCAAGTAATAGCACGAAAGAAGGAAAGAATAGAATTTTCCTAAAGTCCTATAGCCTCTCAAAGAAAAGTAAGGGCGTCCCCCTACCGTTCCTCAAGACTCTACTAGACCTGTTCTTGTATGATGAGACCAACGAACCTAATGCTCTGATACCAAGTTTGTCGCGACCCAAAACGAGCCGCGAGTGGCACCCACACTTATCCTCCTATGTGAGCGAACCAACAAATCTAAAACCCAACGTTTACCAATATTTCAACCATAACGAACAAAATAAAATGCGGAAGACTTAAAACTCATTAATATAACTAATAAATAACTTCTAAAATTTAATACTTATTATTCCCAAAATCTGGAAGTCATCACCATAAGAACATCTATCCTCAAATTACTAAATCTAAGAGTATCTAAGAAGCTAAAATAAGTAAACAGATGGTCCATGTCCGAACTTTAAGGACATCTAGACGTGAAGAAGAAGATCCAGTCTAAGCTAGGTGTAATAGCTCACCCTAAAATCTGATATGCTGAAGACTGGCTAGAGTTGCGGACGAGTCGAAGTCGATGGCACGTTTGCTGCACTCCACAATAACAAAGAAGAAAAATTACAAGTAGGGGTCAGTACAAGGAACACGTACTTAGTAGGTATCATCGGCCAACTCAAAATAAAAAGCAATATATACTGAATAACAATATAAAACAACCACAATACTTAACAGGTGAAAATCAACAAGTACAACAACCATTGGTAACACCACCAAACACACCTATGATAACTCAAGCCTCCATACCATACTCATTTGGGAACTAGGTTCTTCGAATTTAGTATATTAACATAATTCCGGATTACTTCTCTTTATTCTTATCATGTCGGAACGTGACACTCCGATCCCCTAATGCTACGTGTCGGAACGTGACACTCCGATCCCCTAATACTATGTGTCGGAACGTGACACTCCGATCTACTAATACTATGTGTCGGAACGTGACACTCCGATCCACTAATACTATGTGTCGGAACGTGACACTCCGATCCACTAATACTATGTGTCGGAACGTGACACTCCGATCCACTAATCTCATTATTTTAGTTCATCAAGCCTTCTTTGTACCAAGTCGTCATCTTAATAGAGAGATTTAAGATTAAAGATTCAACAATCTCATCATTCTAACCACCACGATTATATGATCACAACATTCAAAACACACAATCAAGCATATGGAAGATTTTACAGAATCACCCAATACATATCAATCGCTATTTAGAGTTTACTATGATATAGCATAAACCATAACCTACCTCCACCGAAGAATCGTGATCAAGCAATCTACTTCCCCAATGCCCTTGATGTCTCTTCGTTCTTCTCTCTCTCGCTCGTTCTCTCTTCTTTTCTTTTTAATTTTCTCTTCTTTCAGATTCTCTTTGTTTTACCATAATTACCATATAATTCATTATGATAAAAATACCCCATTATTTATTTTCATATTATCTTCTTTAATCCCCAACTAAATAAATTATTAACATTAACCCACTAACTTTATAATTATAATCATGAATAGTCCAAAACACCCCTTTAAAACTTTAGCAGAAATCCGACCCAGGTGGAATTAAACACCATGTGACGGTCCGTCGTTACTATGACGGTCCGTCCTGCAGGTCCGTCACAAAGTTCAGAGAGTTAATTTCTGTAGAGGGGTTTGTGACGGTCCGTCGTGTCTACGACGGTCCGTCCTGCAGTTCCTTCGTGAAGTTCAGAGAGTCGATCTCAGTACCCAGATTTTCAGAGTTGAAGTGTTTTTGAACGAGACCCTCGACGGTCCGTCGTGCCCATGACGGTCCGTCGCGGGATCCGTCGATCCAGTCAGTTATTATCAGAAATAAACTCTACTGCTCGAATCGACTAAACAGGTCATTACACCGAGGGATAAGTCATTCCACTCATTCGCATTCAGATCATGAATGTTTGGAATTCATATTATGTGAGGCGACTTTACTTTTGCTAATTCGAATTGAAGGGTGATATAAAATTTTTCTATTTTTGGTATCATATTCACAGTTAGCACATTGATCCTAGTTAGCAGTTTTAGCTCCATGTCAAGGTCACAATCGATACCATTACTAGCATCAAAATTATCACTATTATCAATATCGTCACTATCATCAATATCGATCTCATCAAGAAGAAAACCTTTAGACTTGTTATCCAAAAATTTGTTCAAAAATGTCATAATGAAAGAAACATATGTGCTAGGTATTTGATTAAATTAAATTGTCTCATTCTTATAGAACCTATCACTAAAGTACTCATGGGGATAAGGCTAATTCCCTTGTATTATATATTAATGGGTGATTGGGTATTCTAATTCCACCTAATTTATAACAATATATCCAGTGTAGATTGAAATTATCGTAATTTGGTACAAACTAAATTAACTTATTAATTGATAAAATCTTGTCAAGTGAGGTGCCAGAATAATGAGTATTCGAGTCTACAATTTACTTTTGTCTCCATAATCCGATTAATTATTCGAGTTTCCCCTATTTCAAAATAGCTAAAATAATTTGTTCAATAAAAATTAAAATAATTTTCCATCTATTTTCAAGAAAAGTTTTGGTAATTTATTTCATTTCTAATTTTATTGATTTAAAATTGTTTCAATCTAATTTATTTAGCTAAAATACTACAAGCAAAAAAACTGCAACTAGACTAACTCTTGGTTGTTAGTATGATTAAAGCACAATTTTAAAGTTTAGATTTATATTACACTTGTATTGAATATGTACCTTTTTCAAATTTATGTGACCTACATAAACACTACAATCTGAGTACAATTGATACTTGTGAATGAATCAGGCCTACATTTCTCAAGTATTTTACAACTTGATGATGTATTTGAAATTTAATCTATCGATGAAATTACTATTTCTCCTATAGACTTTCAGATTCATTAGTAGTCTTCATTTATTGTAGTTGTCAAAGCTATATTTGCCCATTATGTTTCATCATGTCAGTGAAGTTATTGGTTGAATGCATTGGACATGTACACATTTCAGTAAAAAGAAAGGAAAAATTTAACTTTGGTGAAGAATGGAGAAGAATTTGACCAACATAGGGAAGAAAGTTTAGTTTGGAGGTTATTCCATTTTTTTCTTTTACCTTTTCTGGCTAACCCAAATGCATTCATTAATACTTACCAAGATGGTGCATGAAGTATATACAGATAGGACAACTTTCATCCATCAAGATAGTCCATTTGTCTGTTCAAAATCGAATATTTTTTTTCACCAGAAGTACAAGAAAAATAATAACTTCTTATTTTTATCATTTCAACTATCATAGAACAATCTCAATTATAACTTCTACAAGCATGGCGCCTCTGGGCCCTAGGAGGGAAGAGAGGGTCTTCAAGGCATAGCGCCTTGGGGGGAGGTGGAAGGGGTGGAGGGTACTCGAGGCATGGTGCCTCGGGGGACGGGGACGGGGGTTCTCAAGGTATGGCGCCTCAGGAACTCGGGTGTGGGGTCCAATCGGGCATGACGCCTCAAGGGCCCGGAGCTAGGGGGTCCTCGAGGCATGGCGCCTCTGAGGCCCAGGGGTGGGGGTCCTCGAAGAATAGCATCAGGGGCTTGAGGTTAGAGGGTCCTCAAGGTATGACACTAGGGGCCCGGTGGTGGGGGAGCCTTGGGGCATGGCACCTCAGGGACGCAGGGGTGGAGGGGTTCTTGAGGCATAGCGCCTCAGAGGCCCGGTGGTGGAGGGTCCTCAAGGCATAGTGCCTCAGGAGGCTAGGGATGGGGGTCCTCGAGGCATGACGCCTTGGGGGCCTTGGGTGGGGAGTGGGGTGTCCTCGAGGCATGGCACCTGGGGGACTCAGGGGCGATGGGGAGTGCTCGAGGCATGGCGCCTCGGGGCTTCGAGGGGTGGGGGGTCTTCGAGGCATGACTCCTCTAGGGCTTGGGTGGGCGGGTGGAGGATCCTCGAGTCATGATGCCTTGGGGGCCGGAGTCCGAGTACGGATCCTCGAGTCATGACGCCTTGGGGGGCCAAGGGACGGGTATATATATATATATATATATATATATATATATATATATATATATATATATATATATATATACAAAAAAAATGTGTGTTGCCCGTGATTATCAATTTCGAAAATATATGTCATAGTAAATAGTATTGCATATTTAAGCGAAGATTTCAATAATAAGCTTAGCAAAAACTAATATTGCAGATTCTTTTATTAATGTTCAATGTGGATCATCATATATATCTCTTATTCACGCAAACCTATGTAGATGGTCAGTGAAAAATTTTATTAGTTAAATGCAATAATGTATATATTTAATTCAATTTGATGGGGTTTAATCATGTAATTAATCTTATCTCACTAATATTACCTTATAGACAGTATTTGATTTGCATTTTTTCTTGCCAAATATTTAGATGTCATATGAACATGTAAAGAGAACAACTTTATTTAATATATTTACATATTTTCTGTCACGACCCAAAAATAGGTGTGATGGCACTTGTCTTATCCCACCAAGACAAGTCAGCCTAAAACCCAATATTTAACAAAGTGCGGAAGTAAATGACAATCCAACAACAATTTCTTGTATGAAACCAAGTCATATAATTCAATCCCCAAAACCAGGTTGTCACGTGCACAAGCCTCTAATGTAAACATTAGAATTGAAACAGAATAGCAGTCTAAAATGAAGTTGTCTTTCAAGTAAAAACAAAGTCATAAACTGGAGTAGGAAAGTTCGCTGAGATGACAAGCAGCTACCTCACAATCCTCCCAAGATGCCTCGGAAACAAAGAGAATAGAAGGTATCACAAAGATCCAGGCTCGTATCCTACAAAAATTTGTAGAAGCAAGGGGTGAGTACCAAACCACGCGGTACCCAACAAGCAAACCTCTAATTTATAATCAAGTTCGTAATTCTTGATGCCAACTAACATTTCAACTATTATATTTTCCAAGTTTCAAGTCTAAGGTTAAATCATATTTTCTCCAAATACTACAAACCTAATAATTATCATATAGTATAATACACTCAATATATAATTTCCTATCTTAATATATCAAAATTTAATTCATCATAATTATTATACTAAACACATAAAACAATACCACTTCGAATAGTTAAACATAATGACTTAACCCTAAAATCTCAACTAATTTAATATTATGAGTTTAATATGTTAATTTCATGAAATTTTCCGCCGAATTGGTTGCTTAATCATCACTGCCACATAATGGAGCATACTTTGCAATTCTTATACATATATATAACACAATGCATAACCAATTATTGCTAATACTAATTAACGGCAACAATAAATAAATAAGAATACTTATGTTTAACAATTACCTGGACACGTTATGCCTCTTCCTATGTGTTTGCCGGCCGCCACTCGATGCAGGTTAATTTCTTTCCCTTTTTCTCTTATCTCCTTTTTGTTTTTAATTAAAGTAATTAGGTATTTAAGTGGTAAATTTTACTAACTTAATTTTATTATATGGAACAAATGGTATAAGATCTTAAATAAAAGATACTTTAGTCCATTAACTATCAATTAATTAACTCAAGTTACACTAATATTTAAAATTTCCAAAAATGACCTTCCGGGTCATTACATTTTCACATTTGTTGTGAGTTTTTTTTTAATGAAAAAAATTGGAACTTCTAAAATAATATATTTTGAAGTTACAAGATTTTGTTAACTTGACAATACATGTGTGACATGTAATACTTTAATTTAAATACAAATACCTACCCAAATATAAAAATATTCATCTCATAAAATTAACATTAAATAAATAATAAAAATTAAATTAATGCAAACTTCAATTGACGTTATTACAGAAATAGTAAATAAGTAAAACAAAAGGGCAATGTTTATGTAGTAATAACTATTTTGAAGCAAACTTCATGAGAGTTTAAAAAACATAAGCAGCATTGATAAATAAAATCATTCTTTTGTCTTGAGCATCAAAAACAAATCGTGACAATTCTCTAAATTTTGCAAAAGATATTCAAAAGCATATATCGACATCACAAGAGAAATTGCTAACAAAAAAATGATTTTAGACTAAATCATGTTAACTTCATATATTGGAACATCAAATACTAATATATATATACATAGCAAAATATAATTATTATATCATCAAGATTATTTTCCTCAAGTAGTCGAGGTTATGAAATATACCTTTTTAGGATAGAACGACTTACTTCATCAGAATAATGGTACCCATATTCCGCTAAACTTCAAACTCAATCAGAGCTAAAAAATCACAAAAAAAAAATATTAAAATGCAAGAAGAAGAAGAGTAGAAGATTAAAAAAATTATGGTAGAAAAATGAAAGGAAATCTCTCATTTATAGTCAATAAAAGGGTAATATGAACAAATGTTTTTGTGTGTCTTATCTGAAAAGTCACGACCTTTAGAGAAGTATCAACTTATTGAAAAAGTCAACTCTTAGGAATAGTCACAACTTATTGAAAAAAGTCTCAACTCTTTGGAAAAGTCACAACTATCGAAAAATCACAATCCTTCAAAAAAAGTCACAACTTATTAAAAAAATCATAACTCATAAAAAAAAATCACAGTCTAAGTTAGAAATATTATAGTAATTTAACATTCAAATTAGGAGTTAATGTTTTTGGAACGACCTGTTTAGTCGTTTTGAGCAGCAGATTTTATTTCTGGAAAAACTGGCTGGGACGACGGACACCACGACGGACCGTCATGGGCACGACGGACCGTCGAGGGTGTCTCGTCCCAAAATACTTAGGAATTCTGAAATTTGAGTACTGAAATCGACTCTCTGAACTCTGTGACGGACCTGCAGGACGGACCGTCACAGGTACGACGAACCGTCGTGAGCCCCCGTTTCAAAACACTTCAACTCTTGAGAATTTGGTACTGGGAACAATTCTCTGAACGTCGTGACGGAAGTGCAGGAAGGACCGTCACAGGCGTGACGGACCGTCACAGACTCTTTAGTGAAAATTGAGTCTCTGATCCTTGCGACGACCTGCAGGATGGACCGTCGCAGGCACGATGGGCCGTCACAGGTTGCGTAATCCCAGTCGGAGTCGGATTTCTGGTTAAGTTTTAAAGGGGCGTTTTGGACTATTCCTGCTATAATTACAAATTTTGTGGGTTAACATTAATAACTCAGTTTCTTGGGGGATAAAAGAGGTAACTTTGAGTTAAATTGTGGGTTATTATTGTCCTCTTTTACACTTAATTATATGTTAATTAGGGTAAAAGAAAGAGGGTTTGAATAAGAAAAATAAAAAGAACAAAGAGAGGGAAAGAGAACGATCGAGAGGGAGGAAAAACGCAGCTTGGGAATTTCTTGCTTGATCACGAATCTTTGGTGGAGGTAGGTTATGGTTTTTTTTCTATGATATTCGTAGTAAACTCTTAATAGCGAATGATATATATTGGTAGTAATATGCTTAATTGTATGCTTGCATGAATATGATTATGTGATTGTGATAAAATAAGCATGATGAAGCTATTGAATCACAAATCTTGAAAGAAACCCTAATTCACTTTGAGATTGATGATGCCTTGGTATAAAAGAAGGCTTGATAAATTATATAATGAGATTGATGATGCATTGGTATAAAAGAAGGCTTGATGAATTAGGGTATCGGGTGCCACGTTCCGGTACCAGGATAGAAATAGAGGATCGGGTGCCACGTTCCGGTACCAGGATAGAATGAGGATCGGAGTGTCACGTTCCGACACCAGGATAGAATATGGATCGGGTGCCACGTTCCGGTACCAGGATAGAATGAGGATCGGAGTGTCACGTTCCGACACCAGGATAGTATATGGATCGGGTGCCACGTTCCGGTACCAGGATAGAATGAGGATCGGAGTGCCATGTTCCGGCACCAGGATTGAATATGGATCGGAGTGTCACGTACCGACACAAGAGGAAGAAAGATAATGAATCTTGAAAGATGTTAATATACTCAATATAATGAACCTAATTCCCAAATGAGTATGGTATTGAGGCTTGAGTCCTCATGGATGAACTTGGTGGTACTTAGTAATGATTTAGTATTTGTTGTTGCTACATGTTGAGTATTGTAGTTGATTTATGATATTATCTAATATATACTGTTTTCTATTTTGAGTTGGCCGATGATATCTACTCAGTACTCGTGTTTTGTACTGACCCCTACTTGTTTGTTTCTTTCTTTTTTATATGTGGAGTGCAGCAAACGTTCCGTCGTCTTCAAATCAACCGCAACTCTAGCCAGTCTTCATCAAGCCAGATTTCAGGGTGAGCTAATGTTTCTAGCTTGGACTGGATCTTCCACTTTATGTCTTGATGCGTTGAACTTCCGGCACGGACTAGCTTTTACTTGTTTTAGCTTTCTTAGAATACTCTTAGTTTAGTAATTTGATCATAGATGTTCTTGTGATGATGACTTCCAGATTTTGGGGATAATGAGTTATAAATTTTGGAAGTTGTTTAATTGATTTTTTTAATGAGTTTAAGTCTTCCGCATTGTATTTTATTCAATATGTTTGGGTTTAGATTGGTTGGTTCGCTCACATAGTAGGTTAAGTTTGGGTGCCAGTCGCGGCTCGGTTTTGGGTCGTGACAGGGGGGTTTGATCTTACAACCTCTTGGTCTAGGTGAATTGGACAATACAAATTTTAAATGAAAAATAAAAAGGGCTTGTGGGGGTTCCATCCCATAACCTACGGCCAAATCAAAGGAGAATCCAAGGAGAAAAATAAAGATAGAATGTTGATGTTGGGGCATGATCTAGGGTCCTAATGTCATGAAGACTAAAAGTAAAGTCATGGAAAAATGTAAGTATTGTCCAAGGGGTTGAACTTGGGTTCCCTTGCCCAATTTTCCGTATTGATACATAAATCATACGTGAATTAAATGTTCAAGAATAATACCACCTACTTAGTTTGAAATCGAGATCATGACATACATACAAGATACATAACTCTTGTACTACATAATCTTAGAAAGATAAGAGTCACTTAAAAAACTATGAATGAAGACTCATGGCTTGTATGTATAGACCCATAAGTCTAGCATACGATTAAAAATAAGTGAACCTAAGATGTATGTAATAAAATGGTGAAACCCTAGAATGGTTAAGTATGAGTGTAAGATACACTAAATGTCCAAGTGCATTGGCTTATGACGAAAAGAACAATGAAATGATGAAATGAACAATGAAGTGCTGAGACCGTTGAAGGGTTAAGTAAGAGTGTGAAACACACTAAATGGCCAACTGCATTGGCATATGATGAAATGAAAATTCACATAAAAAGGGGTGAATAATTGTGAAGAGCAAATCTGCTAATGTTAATGAATGTGGTGACAACATGATATGAGGGTAGTGTAAAAGATGAGAGAAATCTCAAAAAATCCTATGTAAATGTTACTAAAACATAATTAGCTATGATAGTCTAAAGTTAATGAAGAGACCCCTCTCTATGAACACTCTAATGAATGTATTGAGATTAACACACTTAATATTAATGATGAGATGAGAAATAATCTATTGAGCTATGATGTCCTCATACTAGAAGCTAGCTTCCATGACGTATGAGTTGAATGTAATGGAACTTTATACTGAGCACCGATACACTAGCTATGAGCGGTGATGCCTTCTTTCAGGAAGGGCGGAGGTTCATGTAACTCTCATGAGATGAGACTGTATGGCATGCCGGGTATGGGTATCCTTATATCTTCTAGTCTTCAAGCCTATACTACCAATATAGGGATCTGGAGGGGTTCAATTCCCATGTACGTTAGCATGTTTTTGGTTACTTTGGCAGGTTATTCAACCTCTTTTCAGTGTGGGGTTTTATGACACTTGATTTCATGATACTCACATGATCTATTTCGGTTAAAGTTAAAGTTCCCAATTAATGAATGAGGCCAGCCTCAAATGATTCACATAATGAAATGAATGATACGAAAGATGTTAGGATAAGATAATAAAGAGGTGAGTTAGATTCAAGTAATGACATTATCTCATTCTTGGTCATCGCACAACGAATCCGATGAAAGTACTAAACTACATCCTAGGTATAGCAGGTGTTTACACTATCCCATGAATGAAATGAAATGAAGTATGTACGAATGAATAAAGCAGACTCTGTGTTTGCTAAAGCAGACTCCCTAGTTGAGGTTCCATATGATGAGCCCTTATTTTTAGGAAGTTTTAATGTCAAGTCCATGATTCCAAGGTCCCATGGCATATGAATCAATGATATGAACAAAATTATGTGTTAGATGAATTATGATATGTGCTATGTGAAATATGTTATGTGTTGTTTACAAATTGATAAGTTTGATGATGCATGTTACACTTATGGCATGAATTTCCAAATACAAATTTGGTAGGTCCATTGACTTTCTTGATCCAAATTTGGCAAGTCCACTAACTTGACTTCCCATAAATCATGTTGTTATGAAAAAGCTATTCTTTCTCATGCATGTCCTTGGTGTGTGCTTGCATATGCCCATACTTAGTACAAGTGTGTACTAATTCCATACAACTCTATATTTTAAGGTGCAGGCACAAGTGGACGCTTGAGCTTACAGGTTGACGTTGCAGCTATCCAGACGTGGAGCTTTCATCTAAACTTGGTAGGCCCTCATGCTTTCGAGGCTGTCTACTGTTATTATCTAGCCTACATGCAGGCTTTAGCTAGTGGAGTATGTTCCACAAGTGTTTCATTTCCCATTTCATTTCAGACTTTGTATTGGTGTTCTTTTAGCAAGTACACATTTAATGCAGCTATGAACTATTTCTTTCATTTGATGATCTTAATGTTAGATAGTTGATGGTGAACAATTATACATGTGATAGAATGTTTAGGAAGCATGTTAGGAAACAAAAACTTTTGAATTTTCCGCTAAAATTAATCTAGATGAACTAAGAATGACGTATCTAGGCTTGTCTACGACATGTGAAAGGTCAACAACGCCGATCTCGTCTGGGTCTAGACTCCGGTCATGAACAGATCCAACCCTTCTTCAGAATCCTCTCGGTGCCAAGCATAGGGCCCCACAGAGTTCTACACATTCATTACATTCATTAGCTGTAGGTTAAGGGATTACCAAGTATTACATCGCATCCTAAACAAATGTACTAATCTCTAGTGGTTACTTTTGAATACTACATCTCAAGTGATGAAGAGTATCCAACCTCCAACCTATCTTTGGAAAACTCTAGGGAATAAGTAGATTGCTACTAAACACTTCATCTCAACACACGAAGAGTGTCCACCCCGAAATCCCCCTTCTTCATTTGCTAGAGTTCTTAGGAATAGTAGGGCTAGTGTTAGACATTTCATATCTTCTCACGAATGATGTCTACCCTAGAATCCCCCATTTTCATTAATTTACTTTATTCATTCATTCAAAGTGTGTGTGAGAGTATATGTGAGAACACTGTTCACATAACCACCATATTCAGAACATTGACTTCTACACATAATCATGCTACAATAATCATAATTCACACACTATCATGCTTCACATTCATATTATACCTCATTTAGACAGCGCCATATTCAAGACACACATTGAAAACTTCACAATACAACTTGTTGACACCCAATTTTGGACCTTAGTAACATGAATTAATCTTCGAGTTTGTTAATTCTAAACGATTTAAAATAATTAGATTTTATAAAGTTTAAAATATTAGTAAGTTATTTTAGATTATTCTCATCACTTTTATAATTTTAAGATAATATATATGATTTACGTAATTATATTTATGATATGCATATTTTATGATTACTTGAAAATTGTCTCGAAAGATTTTACTTTGTTTAAATATTTTACTAGATAGTTTAGTTATATAATAGTTTGCATTTCATTCTATTTTTTTTCCCTATTTTTATTTTATTATCTAGTCTATTATTTTATTTCGTTAAAATTTAGAATTTTATTGATTAATTTATTTATAGCCAAATATCAAAACCAAATCAATTTTGGTCTTTTCTTAATACAAAAAAAAAACCCAACCCAATTCCCTTTACATCCGGTAGCTCAATCCAATATTCCCCCCCAGCCCACTTTCAATTCCAAAAAGACGCAGCCCAACGCCATTCTAGCAAACACAAAACCAACTATACGCACAACAATCCCAAATGCGTACAACTGAGCCTACACCTGCGCGTGTTTGTCCTCCAACGCGAGAAATCCAAAAAATCGACCCAGACTACAGGAAATCGGGAAGTCCTGCAGCGACTTCTCTTCTCCTCGAATCCAGGTGTCTTTATCTTGTAGATCTTCGGCCTTTGCTCATAAAATAGGATGAATACAATTCTCATTCCATTGAGAAAGGTACGAATTTTAGCTGTTAGAAATCTCATCTTTGAAGAAGGGAATTGAAAAAATTTTGAATTTTAGAATTGGTCCTGATTTCCTCCAATTTCTCAGAAAATCTCCTCTATTTAAGTCCTCGTCTGACTTTTTTTTTTTTTTGGAAAAATGTTTAAGGGAAAAAGGGGCCAAAATATTTTTGGGATTAAGTTTTCTTTCAGCATATACCAAGGAAAAAGGTAGAAAAATAGATAAAAGATACGTTTAAAGAATGATAACAGGGAATCAGTCCTAGTCTAGTTCGATTCCTCTGTTTTCATTCGGCATAGCTCGCTTATAGCTCTAGGTTTTTTTTAGAATCCGAGTTGCGTGGTGGTAGAAGCTCAGCTAATCTTTTTCCTGCTCGCTGCCCCAACAAAGGTAAACGTCTCTTCTTAGCTTTGTTTTTTCTTGGATTTGTAGTTGTTTTATACTTTCCGTTTAGTTGTTCTTAGTGATATTTTAGTTATTCCATATTATAGTCGATTATGTATCCAATTCGTCTTGCCTAAAATTTATGTTACTGTCTCATGTTCTTAGTGATATTTTAGTTCATGTTTTGTTTTAGCTAGTTGATCACATTCTAGCGTGTCTTTCTCGACTTTGACTGTTTGATTGTAACTTGTCTTTGGCCTTTTTTTGCGTAGAGACCGACTTTCCTTGGCCTAGCCAATTTATTTATTAAAATTAATTTTCAATAAATAGCATAGTGTTTTAGTCTTCTACGGTGGTTTGAACTCTAATTTTTGGACTGTTAGTTGGCATTAAGTTCTCTTGCTTACTTTGTTATTCAGTTACTAGTCCGAAGAATTGTTGTTGTAAAGAAGTTTTTTTTGTTTGTGTTATTAATGTATCTAAAATGTTTTCAAGTTTAGTAAGATATTTTCATCATTGTTTAAATTGGTATCTATGTCCACTTCTTCTTCTTGCATTCAAGGGAGGTGTTAATGTGTTGGAATAGATTTTGACTAGTTTTATAGTTGGTGCAAGTCCTATGGGATGATTAAGCTTACTGAAGTTTTAGTCCAAAAAGATCTAGAAATTAGCTATGTTTATATTCTATTCCCGAGTTACCGTCTGGTAGGCTTCTTGAGTATTGTATTTAAATACGAGAATTTGAAGTTGTTGTGATTTGAGTTCATGTTAATGTCAGTCAAATCCCTTAAACAGTGAATCGATTTCTATTTGAATTAGTTCTTTCCCTTATTTTATATGTGTGGAATATGAGGTCTAACTAATATATGGGAAGTCTCTTTCTTTATTTTGTCTAATTGATATATAATTATAGTTAAATATTTGGTATAATATCAGCAGCTTGTAGCAAGTCACCTACAGTTTTGAGTTACTTTGTTTGCTTAGTAAGATCTCTCGTCTGTTAATCGATTGTCTTGTGTTTAAGTTAACTATCATCCTAGTACTGTTGTTAATCTTTCTTATTTTTTCTTGTGCATGAGCTCTCTCTTGTCTCGAGCCTGTCTTAAATGTGCAGTTTTTTGTAGATTCTTGTTCAAAGTCTAAGGTCATTTATGTGTGCGCGTCAGCTACTTAAGTATGAGTTTATTGCTGAAAAATCGCCCTTTGTTCAAGTGCTCTCTAAGTGCTAAATTTGTTAGTGTTGAATTGTACTATTTTATTTTATTTTTTAGAAAAGGAGTAGTTTGTGAGACTTGCTTATCATGTTTATTTTTTAGCTTGTTACGTTCTCTCCCCAACTTATGCATATACTAGTAATATATGTAGGTTTCATGTTGGCTCACCTTTTACTTTATTCTCATAAAAAAATGTTTTTCATTATAATATTTTATGTAGTTGATTGAAGTGTGATTTTGATCACTTCAGTGTATATAGCTAACTACCATGTTAATTAATTTAGTTGGAATGATCAGAATGTTCTTTAGTCATTTTTTTAGCTTTCTATTTGGACTTATATGATTTCCTTTAATTATGTTATAAGTATATATGTCTCATTTCTTCCCTTTGCATAATTTAGTATGTTATTTTTTACTGTCCGTTTTGGCTAGGTCGTATGATAATGTTCCTTTCCCTTTTATGCATGTAAAAACCGTCCGAGTTTGCCATGAACTCTTGCCTTCCATCTTGCATTACGAGAGAGCCGTAAATGCTCAAATTCTCCATCGAATGTCCCAACCTTAAAATCGACGAACAGATCTATCAAAATTAGAGGATATGAAGTAAATTGAAGAGTTGAAGTCTTGTGGACAGAAGCCAACTTTTTTTATTTAATGTTGTATTTTGTCAAAATTGGGCCTAAGCCTAGGGCTGGGCATAATATGGTTCAAACCGAAAAAACCGACCGAATCGATTTATTTTTAATTTCGGTTTCAGTTTTTCGGTTATTTTGGTCGATTTCGGTTTTGAATTTTTATATTTCAGTATTTCGGTTCGGTTTTTTGTTATTAGATTTAAAAATTCGATAAACCGAATAACTAATATATATATATATATATATATATTCCTAATCCTTCAATGCGCCCATACTATTATTCTCAGTAGTTAGCCCAAGCCCAACTACATAAATTCCTATTACTCAGCAGTCAGCCCAAGCCCAACTCTCCAAATTCCTAACCCAAATACCCATAACTCAATTACCCAATCCAATTTCCTATCAATTGATAAATGATAAATCCCTAAATTGATAAATCCATAAATTAACATCACATAAAATTACACACACTGAAACACACCGACCACTACCAGTCGAGAGTCGACCACGTCCAGTCTGTAACGTCGCCAGCCCGCCACCCCATGTGTAAGTCCGAACATGCCACGCCGTCACGCCCTCCGTAAGTCTGTAAGGCCGCTTTCCCGCCAGGCGGTCAGCCTATCACGCTGATATGCAGGCCGCAGCAGCAGCACACACTAACGTCGTGGCTAGTCGATGATAGCCCGAGACGCCGCAACGTCGGTCGCCGGCTCGTCGAAGCCCACCAGCCGCCACTTCCGTCTTATCATCAGTTAGTCACTCTTAACTCTCTTTTGTCGTCACTAGTAACTGTAAGTTAGTCAAATTGTCTTACACTCTCATTATCAGTCATCTCTAAACTCTCATGTATTGATTTTGTAGTTTTTCCTACTTCTTTGTGCTCTTGCGTTTGATTTTACTGTTTGTTTCCTTGTAAGTTGTAACAAATCTGAGGGGTGACTTTCTGAGGCCTGATCTTTGTAACTTTGTTGATTGTTATTCTTGTTGTTTGTTTCACTTTCATATAGATGGCACAAATTGGAAGTAAGGGAAGTGAAAGTGGATCTCCAAATGAGAGCATACCGTACACCTCATCTCCTAGTGAGGTTGAAGTTGATGTTGATACTTCAAAGAAAAGAAAAACCATGGAACCAAGAGCTAATTGTTGGAAGCATTTTGAAAAGTTCACCGATGAAAATGGAGCTAGTAAAGCCAAATTCAAGTATTGTACAAAAGCTTATGAAGCTTCTATATCATCTAATGGTACATCATCAATGAATACTCATGTGAGAACATATCCTAAATTTCCTCGTGACACCGTGGATAAAGGTCAAAATCTAAATAATTTTCCACCATCTTCAACGGGAGCAAAGGAAGGGGTCATTAGCACTTGGAAATATGACCAAGCACAAAGTAGGAAAGCTTTAGCCAAAATGATAATTGTTGACGAGCTACCATTTAGTTTTGTTGAGAAATAGGGTTTTAAAAACTTCATTAGAGTTACAATGCCACAATTTCATATTCCTTCTCGTAGAACTGTGACGAGAGATTGTTATGAACTATACCTTGAAGAAAAAAAACTTTTGAAGAAGGTTTTCAAAGAAGCACGTCCAAGAGTTTGTCTTACAACAGATACTTGGACCTCTATACAAAAAATAAACTACATGTGTTTGACAGCATACTTTATAGAAAGAAATTGAATTTTACATAAAAGAATAATAAATTTTTGTCCTATTTCTAGTCATAAGGGCGTGGATATGGCGGCCTGCATTACTTATTGTTTGCTTGAATGGGTTTTTGATAATGTGTTTACTATTACAATTGATAATGCTAGTTCTAATGATGTTACTGTGAAAGAAATGTCTAAAAAATTGAGCAATTGGGGAACTAACATTATGGACGGTGACCATCTTCATGTGAGGTGTATGTCACATATCCTTAATCTTATTGTGTAAGATGGATTGAAGGAAATTGGTAAGTCTGTCAAGATAGTGAGACAAGCCGTGAAATACATTAAACAATCTCCCGCAAGACATAGAAAGTTTAATGAATTGTGTGAATCTGAATTGAATAACTTGTAAGAAATCATTATGTTTAGATGTTCCTACTATGTGGAACTCTACACATTTGATGCTTGATATAAAACAACAATTTGAGCTTGCATTTGAAATATATAGTTTTTATGATATTGCATACTTGAATCATCTTCGTACCTTTGGTTCTGATTCTTATGAAAACAAAGATGGAACTAGTGTTGAAGATGGAACTAGTGTTGAAGATGAAACTAGTGATGAAGATGGAACTACTGCAAATATTTTTTCAAGTGTTGACTGGAAAAATGTGAGGTCAACGGTGAAATTTCTTGAAACTTTTTATGTACTTACATTGAAGGTCTCATGTTCTAATTATGTCACTAGAAATACACACTTTGTTGAAATTGCTAAACTTAATCTTATTTTGAAAGAGATGATGAAAAATGAAGATAGTAATTTGAAAGAAATGGCGAAAAGTATGAATGAGAAGTTCAAAAAGTATTGGGGTGAACCACAAAAAATGAACAAGATGATCTTTATTTCATCTGTATTGGATCCCGTAACAAGCTTGATTATGTTCCATTTGCAATTTTGGATATGTTTGGAAAAGAAGTTGGGGAAAATCTATGTTTAGAAGTGAAAAAATACATGAACAAACAGTTTGAGTATTATGTCAAGTCCCCAAAAAGCTCTTTACATGTACCATCTTCACCCACTTCATGTGACAATTCATCAAGTATATCTAGTGTGAGTGGTTGTGGCAACTTTGTAAATAGAGAAAGAATGAGAACGAAACAACAATTTGAGAAGCATAATGAAGTTAGTGGAAGTTGAGGTAATAAATTAGAATTGGAAAGATATCTTGCGGAAGATATTGAGCAAGATAGTGATGACTTTGATATATTAATGTGATGGAAAGTCAATTAGCTGAGATTTCCTATTCTCGCGGAGATGGTTCGTGATGTGTTAGCCATAACCATTTCAAATGTCGCATCAGAATGTGCATTAAGCACAGGAGGTCGTGTTCTTGTTCCCTTTAGGAGTTCATCAACTCCTAAAATTTTGCAATCTCTTATTTGTGTTCAAGATTGGCTTAGAAGTGAGTCTTTTCCAATCAATATTGAGGAAGACTTAGAGTATCTTGAATAACTTGAACTTGGTAAGAATTTGATATTTGTATTAACTATATTGAAAATAATTTTGTTACTTGTGTTTCTTAACAACTAACAAATTCTTTCACATTTTTTTAGATTTTGCTTGTAGTGGGACTGAATCTAGTATAATTGATATATAGTTGCAACTTGTAAGTTCAACTATGAACTAGTGATGTGTGGTAATGAGTAAGTAAAGAACTTATTTACATAACTTGTTTGATATTTTTATATATTCTGTTATGAAATGTAGATCATTTGTCTAAACAGTTCTATTTTCTCGCATGTCCATCAATGTTTTGTTATTTTCTTGGTTGCTATCTACTAGAACTTGGGAGCTATTGCAATGGAGGTCGAAGTTGCAACGATGATTTGTTGGTTTTCTAAATCTCTTTGTTACTGGAAGTTGCAATGAGCCAGATAATGATGAATTTAGTTTGTAACTAACTCTATTTTAGTGGACACAAGTTTGTTGAACTTTCTACTGTTGTTGTGATGTTGTCTTGACTTTTGATAGTTTTTTTATAATTACTGATTGAGTCGATATCTAGTTATCACGATGTCTGTTTTACAATTTTTTGTATTAAATTTGGTTAAACCAAAACCGAACCAAAATAAACCAATCCAAATTTATAATAACCGAACCGAACCGAATTTATTTCTGTTTTGTTTGCTTTCATATTTGGCCAAATCGAAAATCAAAAAACCGAACCGATATTTATGAACCGAACCGAACCGAATGAACTCCCAGGCCTACCTAAGCCCTTATCATATTTGTATTATTTTGCTAGAACTTAGGACAGGTACAAAATTGAAATGGGTCAAAAACCCAAAGCGAAATGGGTCAAACTACCGGTCCAGGCGGACAGAAACTGGATTTGGACCCAACTCCCTCTCTCTCTCTCTCTCTCTCTCTCTCTCTGTCTCTCACATATTTATCATTTACTTGCTGATTGATACTTATTATTAGTTTTAATGTTAGAAAAATTCAAATACCCCATAAGACGTCACTTTGTTTTAACGACTCGATTAAATCAAATAAGTAAATATGCTTAATATAAATTTTACAAATTAAAATTTACTTAGATAGTAAAATTAATACTTCCTTTTTTCAAACAATTTCAAATAATTTTGATCTAAAAAATTAAGTTAGAATATTCTTAGCCAAATAAGTTAGTTGTCAGATAATCACGACTTAGCGAATATTTTAGGTATCGTAAAAACCTTCCTAAAATATAAATACGAATCCCCAAACCCCCTTATATATTTTCAAAACAATTTTCTGTTTAAATCTTTTGAAACCAAGAGTTTTCTTGATTTTCCTTTAAAAATTAAAGTGACGACTCTAAAAAAGTAGAAAACCTACAAAAACTTATTTTCCAAAAACGAATAAAAACACAACTCATGCTTACACATTATAACATCTCAATGTTTTCAAGGACATATTGACAATACACACATATAAGATTAATTCAATAAGAACTAAGCAGGATACATCAACTTATCCTTCATGCAAGCCTTTGCCACTTTTTCCAAATTCTCCATAAAATCATCATAATAAAGCACAAAGGCAGTAGGTAATTCAAAATACGACATAAAAAACACTTCTCTAGTATTATCTAATCATATACATCAAACCCCCTTCAAAAGTTAAAAATTGAGGATTGGCATATTCATGGGTTCATTGAGTTTTTGATTGTAAAACCGTTAACTAACATTGAAAAATAACATATTTCATTCATTAAAACATTTTTATGTAAGAACCCATATTTAGAATTCAAAATAGAAGAATTGAGGAATTTGAAACCCTTTTTGAAAAGTCTTTGGATCGGCCCCTTGCATGAGAGAATAGTCAAGGATGAACTACCATACCTTCTATGAAGAAACCTACAATATTTGGTGAAAAAATCACTCAAAACCTTCAATCCAAGCTCTACCTTGAGATCAAGCTTCAATGGGATTTTGAGAGAGTTTTTCTTGGGTGGGTGGTTTTGACTTAGAAAAGTGAAGACTTACTTAGGTTCTTGCAAAGCTTGGATCCTCCTCAAGGACCCTTAGGGTGTCCCTTGGGGAGTTGACCCAGATGTCAAACCCTAAACATTCTCATCTAGGTCTTAGGATCCTCCCCTATCAAATAGAACCCCAAAAAATACATTAAACATGCAAAGATACACAAATACACACACAAGCACGTAGACGTCTAGTCATCGAACATCTTGGTCGTCCCTTGATGTTTTACTTCCAAACTTATCAAACTGACCTCATTACCTCTAATGCTAAAAGTTATTATTTTAAAACATTATTAACTCATGAAACACATGCGAAGCTCTATTTTGATCTATTTCCCTTTAGGGTCATTACAAATTAATATACGATTTTCTAATTTTTTGTTTATTTGATAATATTGAATAAACAATTGGGGCCATTTTAATAGTTTAGAACTTATGAGATTTTAATGTTTATGAGTAAATATACAACACAAAAATTTCATATCGCATGCTCAAACTGATGGTGTAATATAACACAAATACAATAAATTACAGTTGAAATAAAATGAAAAAAAATGTATAAACAATTCTTTAGGTTCAGGCACAGATATCTCGCTCTCTTTAAGAAGATTCAATCTCACTGCGGCATAATCTACACCGATCCAACAGTATAACTCTTGATCTCTACCCTCCAGGATACAACAACCCAACAACAATGTATTACTCAAACAATTCTTGATCAGTTGAAGAGTCTAAAGCTCCACAAAAGAACACCTTCCTTCAACTTAAAATACTCTCTTTTGTATAGTGAATATATTCAAAGACTTTTAGAACATTTTTTATGTCTCTACTCTCTCTTTCACTACACAAACCTAAATATAATATTACTCATGTTTTTCACTCTATATTTTCTTGTACTTCTCTTGTTTCTTCTTGTATCTCAACATAAATGAAGACTACATTATTTATAAGTGATGAATTATTCCTTGCAATGAATAGGAGATAGTGTATGGTATATTTGCCAAATGAATGACTCAAATGTTACATAAATTACAAGACATAAATATAGAATATTGGATAAAATGAAGTGTTGGTGGCTACATAAGTTACTAAAAATTAATGATCAGTTTCTTCCACAATCGATGAGAGTAAAGAGGCACAAATGTAATGTCTATCAATAGACATAACATTATAAATAATGTGAAATATAATATATATTTTTATTAATATTAAAATGTCACACCAATAATCCCGCACTCTTTTTAAGAGTTTTTCACAACTTAGTTAATGGTAGACTATTATGCATTATTAAGGTGTAGTCTGTTTTAAACCTTCACTTAGTAAAACAATGACCTTTACTCTAGTCAGTAGTGATCTCATTAGGTGGAGAAGGTGTACTTCGCTACGAGGGTAGATTGTATGTTCCTTATGTGGGCGAGTTGAGACAACACATTCTTGCATAAGCCCATAACTCCAGGTATTCTGATCATCTAGGTACCACTAAGATGTACCGCAATATGCGGGAAGTCTATTGGTGGAATAACATAAAGAGGGATATAGAAAACTTTGTGTGTAAGTGCCCCAACTGCCAGCAAGTCACGGTAGAACATCAGAAACCAGGAGGTATAACTCAAGAGATCGATATTCCTACTTGGATGTGGGAAGTGATAAATATGGATTTTATCGTAAGGTTACCTCGTATTCGCAGAGAGCATGACTCCATTTGGGTGATAGTTGATAGGATGACTAAGTCTTCTCGCTTATTAGCGGTCAAGACTACAGATTCGACAGAGGACTATGCCAATCTTTACATTAATGAAATTGTGAGGTTGCATGGGGTTCCTTTGTCTATCATCTGAGATAGAGGTCCTCAGGTTACCTCTCATTTCTGGAAGTCATTTCAGAAGGGTTTTGGTACTCAGGTTAACCTTAGTACAACATTTCATCAACAGACAAATGGACAGGCAGAGCGTACCATTCAGAACCTAGAGAATATGTTGAGAGCTTGTGTGATAGATTTCAACGGTAGTTGGGATGATCATCTTCTTCTTATTGAGTTTGCCTACAAAAATAGCAACCATTCAAGCATTAAGATGGCCCCTTATGAGGCTTTATATGGGCGTAGATGTAGATCTCCTGTTGGTTGTTTTGAAGTATGTGAAGCAGCTCTGATAGGGCCAGATTCAGTCGTTTATGCTATGGAGATATTCCAAATCATTAAAGATAGGCTTAAGACAGCCCAGAGTCTTTAGAAATCTTACGTAGACGTAAGAAAAAGGGAACTAGAGTTCCAAGTTGATGTTTGGGTTTTTTTGAAAGTCTCACCTATGAAAGGGGTGATGAGGTTTTGCAAGAAAGGAAAGCTCAGTACTAGATATGTAGGCCCTTACAAGATCTTGAAAAGTATTGACAAGGTGGTATATGAGTTAGAGTTGCCAGCACATTTAGCAGCAGTGTATCCAAACTTCCACATCTCTCCCTTGAAGAAGTGTGTGGATGATCAAGCCTTTATAGTGCCATTAGAGAGTGTGGTGGTCAAATATAGTCTTTCTTATGAGGATTTACCAATTGATATTCTTGACCGTAAGGTTAGAAGTTTGAAAAATAAAGAAGTTTTCAGTCAAGATTTTGTGGAGGAGTCAGTCCGTAGAGGGAGCTACTTGGGAAGCACAAGAAGCCATGAAAGCCAAGTATCCTTATACTTCCTATTCCACTCTAGCTTGAGTTAGTAGTTCCTCTTCAGTTTTCCAGTCATTCATGCATGAATTCAGTCTTAGTTATAGTTGCATTTTCAGCGTATTTGCATGTTCTCAGAACTCAATTCAGTCGGAAACTCAGTTCTTGTCACGACCCAAAACCGGAACGCGACTGGCACCCACACTTCCCTCCTGTGTGAGCGAACCAACCAATCTAAACCCAAACAAATTAAACCAAATACAACGCGGAAGACTTAACTCAATAACGAAAAACGACTACAATAAATATCCCCCAAAATCCGGAAGTCATCACCACAAGAACATCTAAAGACAATTACGAAACTAAGAGTATTCTAAGAAACTAAACAATGAAAGCTAGTCCATGCCGGAAACTTCAAGGCATCAAGACGGGAAGAAGAAGATCCAGTCCAAGCTAGAAGCATAGCTCACCCTGAAATCCGGTGCAGTGAAGACTGGCTAGAATCGCGGTCGAGTTGAAGACGACGGCACGGTTGCTGCACTCCACAAATACAAGAAAGAAACAAACAAGTAGGAGTCAGTACAACCACACGTACTGAGTAGGTATCATCGGCCAACTCAGAATAGAAAACAGTATATAACAGATAAATCTCACAAATCAACTATAATACTCAACATGTAGTAACAACAAATACTACAATCATCAATAAATATCACCAAGTTCATCCAGGAGGACTCAAGCCTCAACATCATACTAATTAAGGAAAAACAGGCTCATTAGACTTAGCATAATAACATCTTTCAAGATTCATTATCCTTCTTCCTCTTGTGTCGGTACGTGACACTCCGATCCATATTCTATCCTGGTGCCGGAACGTGGCACTCCGATCCTCATTTCTATCCTGGTACCGGAACGTGGCACCCGATCCATATACTATCCTGGTGCCGGAACGTGGCACTCCGATCCTCATTTCTATCCTGGTACCGGAACGTGGCACCCGATCCATATACTATCCTGGTGCCGGAACGTGGCACTCCGATCCTCATTTCTATCCTGGTACCGGAACGTGGCACCCGATCCATATACTATCCTGGTGCCGGAACGTGGCACTCCGATCCTCATTTCTATCCTGGTACCGGAACGTGGCACCCGATCCTCTAATTCATCGAGCCTTCTATCACTAAGGCATTATCAATAACACACATAGTTCATCAAGCCTTCTTTATACTAAGGCATCACAATTCTCATAACAAGTACATCAAGCCTTCATTTATACTAAGGCATCACAATTCTCATAACAAGTACATCAAGCCTTCATTTATACTAAGGCATCACAATTCTCATAACAAGTACATCAAGCCTTCATTTATACTAAGGCATCACAATTCCCATAACAAGTACATCAAGCCTTCATTTATACTAAGGCATCACAATTCTCATAACAAGTACATCAAGCCTTCATTTATACTAAGGCATCACAATTCTCATAACTAGTAAATTAGGGTTTCATCAAGATTTAGGGTTCACATGATTCATCATACTTATTTCATCACAAACATATAATCATACTCATACAATCATACAATTAAGCATATAGAAGGATTTACAAGATTACCCAATACATAACATTTGCTATTGAGAGTTTACTACAAGTAGCATAAACCATAACCTACCTTCACCAAGGATTTGTATTCAAGCAAGAAATCTTCAAGAAACCTTGCCCTTCTCTCTCAATCGCCTCTTTCTCTTCCCTTTTCTCTTTCTCTTTCTTCCTCCAATCTCTTCCTCTTCTTACCCTAAATCACAAGAATTCAAGTTTCAAAGGTAATGAA